>CM074499.1:888095-1488095 GCA_037389245.1 Oryzias sinensis
ATGAAATAAATACGCCATTGTGAAAAACAGCAACATGAAATAAAAACAAAGCTACTTTGGAAAACATTGATTTTGAAATACGAGCTTCTGAAAAAAGACAGAATTATAATAATATTCCACATGATTAAAAGTGAATATTTTAAAATGCTGTTTTAAAATAATGAACAGGTTTTTAAAGCAAAATGAAATATATTGAATAATATAATGGCGTATATAAAATCAGTGTGCAGGTTTTTCACCATTTCATGATCTTTTTATATATTTATAAGAGATTTATTGGTTGATTGTGTATTTTCATGAGGCCATATTTATTTATTTAATTAAATATTTATTTATTTAATTATGAACAGTATAGGACTCCATAATAGTGAACCTTAAACAAATGTGTCTTTTTTTAATCTTTATATCCTATTAAAGTATTGAAAATTATTGTTCTACACTGTTGAAGAACCACTCCAATCATCTTTTGATATGTTTTCTAAGCCTTCCCCATGGTCTTTTAACTATTTTGATGCCGTTTTTTTGCCACAAAAAAAAGAGAGAAAACCTGTGTCGTTTTCTAGGACATAGTTTCTGGAGAGCGGCTGAAGTCCATTAGAAATTCCCCTCTGTGACTGTTGGCGTTCATTTACCATCATCCCTTTGTTTACACTTTGTCCTGCTAGCTACCCGCCCCTCACAACCCCACACTAACATTAGCGATGGAACAAAGATGACAAACAATATCAGGTATCCAGGCGCTGTGCCTGCATAATAAATCGCAAATTTATCGTTATCGCGATATCAAGCTGTGCAATATGCATATCACAAAAGGTGGCGAAAATCGCAATAAATGGTTATTTTAAATGTGCCTAAAACAATCTTATGGTAGCTTGAAGTGTTTGGCGAATCAAAAAAATCCTTTTATGGATTTGACCAATCAAATGGAGCCCTTTAATGTCAGATGTTCGTCTCCTATGTAGACTATGCTCATTTAGAGTATAATTTAAGTTATGTTGACTCCTATTTAAATTAAACTGCAGTGAAATAGAAATTATGTATTTGGTTGTTTTACTATATGTTCATTTATTGCAATTTATATCGTCATCGCAATAGTAATCACTAATATTGCATATCGCGAGTTTTCCTCATATGGTGCAGCCCTACCAGCCGCACAGTTCCGATCCAGATTCAGGCTCAGACGAGGAAAACAAAGACGTAAATGGATCTGGTCATCTATAAATGAATTTCTTGGAATGGAGCAGAGAAGGGAGCTTCTGGTCTGCTTAATGTAGTTGGTACGTAAAGACTACAAGCTTTTTTTTTTTTTAAAGCAGCATTTGTTCCGTCTACTTCTGATTTACCACAATTTCAAATCAAATCAATGTAATTTAAATGGCACTTTTTAGACTTTCAAAGTGGAGTACACTTAAGCAAATAATAAAACAAACACAATAATGTACAAAGAGAGTCCACACGCATCCCAAAATGAATTGAATAAAATGCTTAGGAAGGCAACGTAGGCAATGTTAATCTTTTCTTTCTTTATCCTTTGTGCTATCTTGTGGGGTCTAGATGACCCCACTCCCAATGTTAACGTGCCTCCAAGGCATGCTAAAAACACCAAAACCCCCATTTCCATTGGAGTGGGTGTTTTCCCCAGGAGCTTTCCACGGTTTCTCTGTTGGGCTGGAGCCTGCAGTTCCTCCACTGGAAGTCTCTGCTGTTCTTGAAGCCGCTAACATGTCAGTCCGCATCAGTACCAGGAACCACTTCGCCTGTCCTATAATAGTTTGAGATTAAACAATGTTTGTAATCTGATGGTACCTTTTGGAAATGTGACCTATTTTTCCCTTTTGTCAGTTATTTTATGGTAGCTAAACGGCTCTAAACTGGGAGGTGGGAATACTCTAAATATTGAGATTTTACACTAGGAAATAATGTTGCATGACTGGAGTTTAAGTAAATGTATAAATGAAAAGAGTAAAAGTGGAAAAGAATAAAATGATATGATATACAGTGGGAGCAAAATGACCATGAACAGCTGTTAAAATGAAGTAACTTGGGATCTTGGGAAAAAACACAACTTCCAAAACTTAATGTACCTGACAAGACGGGTCAAACCATTTAACTACACAAGGAAGAGAAATCTCTGGCTCATTTGTCACTTTAGCTTTAATTGAGGGTTTATGATATTCTAGACATGAATCTGGAGTTTCATGTTTAACTTCTGGTCTCGTCTTGCCTTCGGTCTCCAAAGGAGGCACAGACAACTCTGTGTCTCAAAACCTAGATGTGAAGCAGATGGTGAGGCTGAGCACCCCCCGAAGATCCCTCCCCAGGCCACAACTGCTATTTCAGGTGCTGCCGATGAGCCACTCTGTGGATGGAAATGCAGCCCTGGGACCGATGGGCCACGGCGTGTCCCACATAGCTTTTGGGTAAAACTAGGAGAGGACGTTAAAACTGAAAGTGAAGTTCTTGCTCTGGATCTCACGTGAGGGAAAAATCTAAACCTTGGTTTTGAGTGGAGTGGGAGGAAATGTTCTCTTTCTGGCTCTTTGGCAGCAGCTGAGTTGTTTTGACTGTAGCCCTGTTGTTCTTTCACTTGGTGGGGGGGACTATGGGCCAGTACCCGTCCTGCTTACATGGCACTTCTGACAATAGAACAGGCCTATCTGGCAAATCAGAAGCTACTCTGACTGTGTACATGTTTGCTGCAATGAATGCGGTTCACAACTTCAGTGAATGATGTGATGTGTCGTCCAAAAGGGCTTTTGGAAAAAGCCCAGATGAGAAACAAAAGGGCTTTGGACCCAACCAATAACAGCAAAGGCGCAGAGGGCTGTCTCTATTCCACACGGATGCTTTTTTTGGGCGACACCGACCTGACATCTGTCAGCCGCTTGCCGACGCCTTTATGGACTGGCGTTATTCCTGCGAGCTGCTCTCTGTTTACGCCCACATCCTTGAATATGACTCTAAAACCTCTGCAGCTAATGAGACTTCCAGAGATGTTTTCGGTAGAAGAAAGGGGAGCGTGCTGCCCCTTTATGTCCTTTCATGTCACACTCGTATCCGGAAAACACGGAGGCCTCCCACATGTGCTCACCATACAGAATGGCGGGAATGCCGACTGTAGTGGTAGATGAATCCCCTGTGGTGCTTCCAGCTTCTAAACACTTTGGATTATAACAGTTGGATATCTGAAACATTGAAGTGTCCAAGTGTCAACCTCTTCTTATGGTGTTAGCTTTTGAAGAAGCCAAAGAGACACTCTTCAGAGCTCTTAGCATGGGGGCTCTTGAAGGCCCCACCTTGATCAAAGGGGGATTCTTGACGGGGTTCAACAGCAAAGTAACGTCATCTGTCATTTCAGATATTTGCCTGTGGGATTAAATGAACTGGTCTGTCTCTCATTTAACTGTCAGATCATAATATGGGATCACGGCTCACAATAACAAGTACAAACATGAACATTTTTCTGTGACAAGAACTGTGGGGATTTGGTCTCTGACTGTACTCCTTTTTAGTTTGAAAGCAGTTTCTGGAATTTGCTCTGACGTTTGAAAGTGGTTCTTCCTGTTTCTCAGCTACATCGCCATAATATTCCCTAATCAGCAATAATCTAATGATCAGATCAGATTAGGATACTTAAATCCTCTGTGGGTAGATTGATGTTTTCTAATTTAGCAGCTCAACTTCCAACGGCATCAGTAAACTTCTCTGACTAACAATGACAGAGAAAATGCTCAAAGTTTCCTTTAAATGTTCTACATTCATATTGGAATGAAAAAGCATCCTGTTGACAGAAACTACAAAGCTCAATTTATGAAAATAAATAAATGAAATTGTTTTCAACAGAGCCTAAACTGATAAAGCTGTCTGTGATGTTAAAGCCATTAGGTTTATGAAAATGTTCCGGTAAGTTTGGCAGCCGTGCCTCCTTGTGGAGCGAGCCGCTCCTGTAATTTCCTCTGACAGGTGGCTGCCTTCTAGGATTAATTTCCTGATATGTCAGCGCGGTGCGGCCGCTCTGGCGGCCGGGGCCTGACTTGGAAAATAAATGATTTAATGAGTCTCCTTGTGCAGTCATGAGTGTAATAGTGTCAAATGATCCAGCAGTCTTCATCTCAGCACCGCCGTGACTTTGTTCTAATTCTGACATACTGGCGATGATCCAATTACAATCCTGGACTGTTCACTCGATCTCCCTTAAGATTATTATTATTATTATTATTATTTTTCTTTTGCTGGCATCACAACTTTAGTTTGTAGTTTTGTGTAAGCTGTTGTGCTGTTGTTGACATCCTACTGTCTGTCATGAGGATGGGTTTGTCTACGGCTGAATGGCTGCCGCCTCCTGAAGATTCCTGTTTTAATCAGGATTTTATTGATCTTTTAAGTAGTTCTGCTGACAAACTATCGATTATGATTCAGAAAAACACCCAGGGACACTTTGACATTTAAATCTAGCATTTTATAATTCTGTACGGTTTCTTTTGTTCGAATGATTGGTTTCCTAAATCGAACCAAATCTTTTGCTGGAAATATACGTTGTTTAATAAATTTAACGCGTTTAATAGAATAGAATAGAATAGAATAGAATAGAATAGAATACGGATATTTCTGAAGCTATCTTCACACCACGCTCTGCAACTCGCATTTAAGCGACCACTTTAAATGAAAAGGTCATGTAAACGTACGTGATCGCGCGTTACTACGCAGGTTTTTAAAGTCCGATCATGGGCTTAATGAACCAATCGGGCATTAATTGATCACATGCTGTAAGTTCAACAGGTTCAACTTCTTCATGCTTGATCAGGGCACTATGACCAATTGGGAACTCGGATGTGTTTGATGTGTATGTAACGTCCTTTTCAAAACACTGACGTATCGATCGTTGTGAGAATGATCACGATGGTCAAATGAATACCGTATTTTCCGGACTATAAGTCGCCCTTTTTTTCATAGTTTGGCAAGGGGTGCGACTTATACTCCGCAGCGACTTATATTAGAAATAAATTGAAATAAATACATTGTTTACCCTCCTGTTATGTTCATTTGTGAGGAACAGAGAATATGTTCCTGGGTCAATTTGATGTATGAGGTATGTTAAGTGACTCAGAGAATCAGCAAACCTTTTTTACAGTAAGATATGAAAGGCTAACAACATAATATTCTATTTTCCAATGATTTCATAGATTCAGAAATGTAATAAAAATTACAACTTTTTCTACAAATACAGGATGAAAACAGAGTATTAGTTGGCCAATGATGCTTCATGAAAGGAATAAATAAATAAGTATGAGAAAGAATTACTGTGAAATTATGAGATAAACAGTCTGCTATGATTATGTCATATGAGGTTGTGGAAGTTAAATAAATTTCCCGTCAAAATGCGACTTATAGTCCAGTGCGACTTATCTGTTTTTTTCTACTTTATAATGCATTTTTGGGCTGGTGCGACTTATACTCCGCAGCGACGTATAGTCCAGAAAATACGGCTAGTTGCATTTTGTGCTCGGCTGGATTGATATGACACCCAGACGATCATTCATAGGAAAAGAGCTACGAAAAAACAAAAAGCCTGGAGTAAGATCTGAGGGATTTACAATGGTTAGACTTTTTACATCAAGTTTCAGCCAACTGTAGGAGGCGGACAAGCCCCAGTAAACAGCAAAAACAGATAAGAAGTGGAATCCCCCTCCCTAGCGCCCCCTTTGTGTCCCGTGTGAACACCACCGGCTGAATGCGCTTCATGAAACTGCGTATAGCGTCTTCTTTGACGCCAGCTTAAACGCAGCATGAAAAGTCTAGTATCTATACACACGTATATGCCGCGTTTTGGGGTTCAAACTCCTGCATTCACACATTGCTTCGCACGCTTTTCTGACCGTAAGAAGAAAAAAAGTGCATTAAAAGTTAAAGCAGGTTGAAGTTTGGCCAATCAGAGACTCATATTTAGTAGTGACATTTGGATGATTTCCGCTTTAATTCATCTGAGTCACGATTCCCGCTCACAAATGATTTATTTCAAAAAACATTTCCATTGAGTTTCAATGATCTTGCTAAGCCTCTCCACCCGTATAAGTAGATACAATCAGAGTCGAGTGTCCTACTGATATTTTGATGCAAACATATCCAAACTTCTAGATTTAAACTTTGATCTGAGGCAGTTTGAACAGTTTTCTGCTTTCTTAAAAACGTTCAGGGTTAATGGCCGACGATCAGAAATTAACGCACGATGTGGAAGCCTGGGTTAATGCTGTGCATTAAAGCTGATAATGCGAACTTTGAAAGCTTATACCATGGTCTATATTCAACCAGTTTTTAGTACTTGATTCTTGTTATTTCTTTCGGTTTGGATCGCTTTTTTCACAAAACGTGGACTATTTGTTGCGCCTCGCCGCTCCGACCTTCAATCCCGACTGCAACGACAAAGGAAAGCAACATATATGCTGGTCGTCACGATGGGTCACATCAGTTCAGAGAGAAAGTTCCAGATGTTGAAGATAAAGGTTGTTTGAAAGACGCCAGCGCAGTGATACAGAACATTTAAGCTATGTGACCGGAACTTCTTTTTTAGGCGTGCAGTTATCCCTGTGTTGTTACTTTTTAATGCACACCCAGCAGCCAATTAGAATCGAGTATTCACCCGGACCATGGTATAACATGTAACAACTTGTTTAGGTTCAAAAGCCTTCAATGTATGTCCCTAAACCACCTAACTACTGCTCTCTCTGCAGCTCTGACTCACCCCACTTCCTGGAAGAATAAATAATGCAAGCGCATCCAAGAAACATGAAAGAAACAAAATATGTGACCACAAAAGCTTTGCGTGTTTGCTAGCGTGATTGTACTGTACAGGGCCTCAACTCAACTGAACAATTGACAGTCAGTGCAGCTTGGTTTCCGTAAGAAAATGAGGCGGAGGGCATGGAGACTGCGTGTTTGTGTCAACACCCTACTCATTGTTTGGTACAGTGCGATAAAACGACTTATTTCAGCTCTAATGAAGCACTGGCGAGCAGTTCTGCCAACCTCCGTAAAGCCTTTACAAGACCAAGAACCATCCAGAACAAGGTGCACTGGGCCAATAGACTGTTGCAGGGGTACATTTCCCTTCTGCTCTGATCATTTCCTCTTCTTGCTCATCATCAGATGTTGGATATGTAATGAAAATAAGCTGCACCATAACTACTGTGAAGTGGGTGCCTCTCTGCATTGCTGAAGGACCTTTGTGACTTCACCGAATCAATTCAGCAAACCAAAGTATCATCAAGTGTTCTTTTTTTTAGCTGCCTTGTGTTTGTTTCACTCCCTCCTCCAACTCTCCTGATCTAGTGCATCTCTTTCTGTTTTTCAGAGATCCGGGCTCAGCTGGTGGAGCAGCAGAAATGCCTGGACCAGCAGACGGACATGCGGGTCCAACTGCTTCAGGACCTCCAGGACTTTTTCAGAAAGAAGGCAGAGATTGAGATGGATTATTCCAGAAACCTGGAGAAGCTGGCCGAGCGCTTCATGGCGAAGACTCGCAGCACCAAGGATCACCAGCAGTACAAGTGAGGAGAAGATGTTTGGGTGGTTTTTTTTTCTGTCACTGTGCTCGTCTTTGGCAAAGTCCAATTCTAATGAAGCATAAGCCTATTGAACCTTAAAGCCGGGTCAGGCTTGATGATGTTTTTGGTGTTGTAAAGAAAATTACGCTTAAAACTGTATTTATTTATTGGAGCAGACAAAAAATGCCATAAGAAGAGGAGCTTATTTGTGAAAAGAAGCTGTGAGGGGCACAAGCTCTCTGCTCTGAGCTCTCAGCAACGGTAAAGGGGGGCGGGGTTGCTTTGCGCCAACGGTCCCACCCGCAGCTCAGAAGTGAATTTCTAATGAAGAAACTATGAAAACAACACATTTTTCCTATAAAACGGTATAATCATCATTTAAAAACAAACACAGGTAATTCTCCGAAATTAGATCACAAGACGATTGGGGGGGGACTTTAAGGCGAATCCGGATTACTTCCCTCCCCCGACGGCTTCCCCCCCCCCAAGCAGAGACATATGGAAAAAATAGTGTCTTTAGATTTGAGCGTTACCACTACCTTTTGATGACATCATCAATAGTTGTGGCGCTTATACGCCAGCACTTTGATAATACATAACAACATCGGTTATATAACTTTAAAACGTCATGCAAAAAACAGAAAAATCCTTACTTTAAGTTGAAATGTAAACTTCTGTGCTTCAGAGCAAACCCCCGTGAAAAAATGGGATTCTCCTTTCATGACAGGATTCTGTTAGAAAATCAAAAATTTCCTTCGTTTTGAATGTATTTTCTGGGTTTTAAAGTTATTCATCAAAACGATGATGTCTGCTCTAACTTTGAGTATTGAAGAAAACTGCTGGATTTTCATTGAAATGTGTCATTGAGCTGTTTGAAGACAGTTTTCTGAGCTTCAGCGTCTGCTTTCAGGAGCCAGAGCTGAAAGTAGATGCGCCATTAAAGTCTTCCTTTTTCTCTTCCTCTCCTCTTTCCTGATCCCTCATTCCTTTCTTTGTACTCTGTGTGCATCACAGTTTGAGTCTCCTTTTTATAGATCTTGACACAGTTAATGGGTGGCTTAGATTTTGACCATATTGCAGCTCAGACATGAACTCACTTTTTAATGTGGCAGAGGGAGCAGAAATAATAATAACATATCTATTTGTATGTGCTGTGTGGAGAAGTCTCCTCTTTCTGTCTGATTCTGCAATGGCTTTAGCAGCTGAGAGCCCGCAGAAAGACTCCAGTGTGGCGTCTGTGCTGGCGGTGGTTTCCTCCGTGTGATGTACCGTCTGGTCCATTACAGGGTAAACATTATGCAAGTGGCTGTGTGTTCATGTTGGTCGTTTGAAAAAACATTAAAAGTCTTCCTGTGAGCTTTAAATGACTCATTTAAAGCTTCGCACAGGAAGGCCTCGGTAACTCGGGGGTTGTTTTCCTCTGCACACATTCGGGGGGTTAACCAGGATGTTTTTATTCCTTCTCTGCAGCCTCAAGGCACTTTGAGTTTGTCAAACTTGTCATGTTGACTGACGATGAACATCCACCTTAGCTGCATTTCTCAGTTAATTTTGCAAAACCGATGACATGCTGAGACGGGCAGGCAAGCAAGAACTGAACCTGTGACCTTTCAACCTACCGCTGCACCACAGCTGCCACCAAAGTGCGAATGACTCTCTTCTGGATTTAATCATTTAGCCTGATTCAGCAGGAGGGAAGGCAGGCAAATGACCGATGGAGCTTTTCACGCAAGATTCATTTCTTTGACCTTTTACGTGTTTTAGAATGTTCGAGCCCCAATGAAAAGCGGTATTTTTGATCTGTTGTGAAAACACGTTGTGACGTAGACCAGTGAAGACCCGCCCTTCCAGGAAGAGTCTGCGCTCCCAGCACCGCCCCCAGGCCAACAGACACACCCACTTTCTCCATGGAGCTAGCGGTGTTTGGCAAAAAGGCTTTTTATATGCACAAAGGCATTGCTTTAAGGCAAAGCTTTTTAGCTTTAAAAAAAAAAAATTATCCCAGGTTCCCTTTGAGGCGGCTGGACCGCCCTGTTGGTTGGTCACTAACCAGACCTTGGCTTTAATGACTGTTGAAGACTTTGGGTGTTTGGTGTTAGTTATCCATCCTGGTCAGCGTGCTGCTCCTGAATGCGGCCACGTTGTATCTCTGGATGAAGATCATGCCGACAGCAGAACAGTTGAAGATGGCGTTCCCGCCTCATGGAGGTCCTCCTTTCCTTGAGCTTTTCCGGGTCATGGCCGGCTGCCTGTCAGACCCAGATCCTGGACTGCTTGGGGAGGCGTGGCGGTGGTTAGGGTTTGTGAAAGTGAATCTCCAAAAACGTTTTTTTCTATTTTTTTACGAGACGGTTTATACAGCGAGGCATTTGGCATCACGCCATGAGGATGCTTGTTGCTTTTGTCTGAAGGTTATTTATTACCTGACAGTCTGATTACATAAGTCTGCTTCAGGTCACGGTCTCTAAAGATGCGATCACTGATAAGTTCTTATATTTGTTCCTTGAACATACTTGGCCAACTGGCCTGCTTCATTTAAAACGGTTAGAATTCCTTCTTCCCCCGTTTTTTGCATTATTAAGGTGATTGTTTGTGAGTCTCATCAACTATTGATGAGATCGTTTCCTATCTTCTGGTGACCAGAGGAAACCTGTTCCTGTCACACATCCTGGTTTGGAGATATGTCCGTTCTCTGATGCACAAAGGATTATGGGAAGAGCTGATGCTTCATTTATTTCTGTTTTCCCTGAATTCTCATTCTCTGCAAACCCTTTTTTTTTGTTCATGCCGTCTGAAAATGCGGTTGGATGTTTTTGTGCGGCTCGGCCTTTATGCCGCTCAGCCAGCGTCCTGTTTTCGTGCTGTCCAGAACCTTTCAGTCCTTTGATTCATTTCTGCTTTTCCAGCACATGGACCCCCAGCGCTGACAGTAAGTTCAGGGCCGGGTCAGCGTCAGAGCTTCACCTGTTGTGTTGACAAGTGCTGCCTGTATATGCAAACCGACTTTGTGAAGGGGGGCAGAGGCGAATCTCCATATGGTTCCTGCCAAACTTGACCTTCGCCCGGGTCTTTATAGCCTCCTGAGCAGACACACGTGGAGTTTTGCCGGCTAGAAGAGCGTTATAGATGAACCCAGAGTAAATCTGTCTGCCGGCCCGGGCTTCCACAGCTCGCTCCGGCCTGGACAGCAAGTTGAAGGCAGCAAGCTCAAACCACAGGAAATGAACCCCAGCTCTGCTACCTCCTTCTCTATTCTTATCCGTTTACCTCACTGTCCTTTTCCGTTCTTGGCTGGTTCTTCTTTTACTTCACAGGATGTCTGAAACAGCACATGTGGCTTCTGTAACGTCATATTTAACTGAAGGACTGTAGTAGAAAATGATGTGGAACAGTCTCATCTCAGAGTTTTCTGTCCTTCACCACGTCTGCCTTATTTTAGCCGATGGGATGATCGACTCTGAAGGAGACGTGTGCTGTGTTTTAATGACAGGTTCTGGTTCTCCTCAGGTGTTCTTGTACATCCTGCTTATAAAAGAGCTTCACATAAATCACGGGCTCATAGTTTCACGATGCGTCAGTCTGCTTCTCTGCTAAGGGAGTTATGGGCTGAGGGGTTTTTGCTTGTCAAATCCTGTGGAGATGAATTTATGTTTGACCTCTGAACGTTTTCTCTCTGGTTTGTTCCAGGAAAGACCAGAACCTGCTGTCGCCGGTCAACTGCTGGTACCTGCTCCTGAACCAGGTGAGGAGGGAGAGTAAGGACCACGCTACCCTGAGCGACATCTACCTCAACAACGTCATCATGAGGTTCATGCAGATCAGTGAGGACTCCACGCGGCTGCTCAAGAAGGTGAGGACGGAGCAAACCCGCCCAACGCGGTTCAAGCTTTACCCTCTGTTTAAACCACGCGACAGACGAACCACGAGGGCTTAGGAGAGGATTCCTTTGGCTTTAAATGATGAAGATGATGTTCCTTAAATTTAGCCTTTTAATCGAAGGTTTTTTTTAATTAATGGGCGGTTACGTCTCTCCTCAGGGAGGAGGGTGAAAATATGTAACATATAGGAAAAAATGTATAACCGGGCGGAGTTAAAGTTGGCCACACAGCCGTTTATTCGTGACACAACACAACAATCAAAGAAACTATCCAACAAAACACCAAAGGCGGAATAGGTGATGATATATCTTCAATTCTCAGGATTTATAGCAAGAAAACTGTTACAGAAATCCAAACAAGATTAAACGTAATGGAAGGACATAAACTAAGAGGCTTTCACTGGCTAAGGCCAGGCAGACAGCAACTGCGGGCTGAAGAAACACATTCCTCTCGGGAGCAGAGGATTCTGGGAGATTCTTAAAGCTTCCCTCCCAGCCAGGCGATTGGTAGAGTGGCAGCCTCAATCAGACCTGCAACCAGTGGCCACCACGACACCAAGACCAAGACGGCGCTAATTCAGCTAAAATCGGTCCGTAGAGCCAGATGGTCGTAGAACCCTGCTTTAGCAAACTGGCCACATTCGGAACGGTTCGTTAGCGTAGCATCGGTGTAGTTTGTGTCCAACAGCACCGCTACCACCAGATCAACACTTTCCATTGAACGTTGCGGTTGCCGCTGTAAGTCCAGCAGGAGTCCGTAACTCCGGCAGCCAAGCGCTACACAGATGTGAGTTAGCGGGCGTGACGTTGGCGGTGGCGTTCTGGTAGTGCGTTTGCCCGTGCACCTTACATGCAGGCAGAGGAGCATGGAAAAAGGAGGAGAGCTAATTAACACGACTACGTTGGCGCAAACGTTTACTCGGTTTGTAGCCCTCTAACCTTTACTCGCCAAACAGGAAACATGTTTGCAACGGTAGATACATCACTGTGAGGAAACCTGTTTCTGTCCTGAATGACGTCAGAAAAAGGGCCTAATGTAGGAATCAAATCAAAAGAAACATTTGGGTCATTGTTTTGTGTGCAGATGATGTGTTTGATTCCCAGTTGTCATATGACCCTCTTAAACACAAAATCATTTTTATTAGTTAATGTAATTCCCAAAGGCAGGAAGTGGGCGACCTCAGTCCGCGTCTCCGGATCTCCATTAAGTTGTTTTCATCCTTCAAGCCGTTTCATATTTTGATTAAATTTGATTTATCGACATCTCTCCCTCCACTGTTTGTCCAGAAGAAGAGGAGGTTACTCCGCTTTGAACTTAGCGGTAACGCAGTGCAGATTCCTCATGGCTGTGCAGCAGCGTCCACGGGGCCGAATGTGAACACGAGCGGCCTCTCATTTTCCGATCCGCTCTTCCCGAAAAAAACGCCGCCTGCCTTTGATGCAGAGGAGCTGCTGCTGCTTGGTTCTCTGAACGGGAGGAGAGCGGTTCAACGATGATCACCACATCTGTAGATCGTTCCCAAGCCAAACCGATCCGCTGCCTTTCCCACCGCACACATGACAACTCCCTAACAGATTATGAGCTGCAGGAGAACTCCCCATGGGACTCCTCCTGCTTCAGAGGAGCGCTTTTGAGTCACTTTAGATAACTAAACTGTTGTTGTTCTTTGCTGCATTTTGCCACAAACTGCTTAAAAACTAAAAGTTAGACTCATTTTCTACATGAACAACAGATGTTTTTCTGGTCTGGTTGTGTTGGAAATGACTAAACAGGAAGCAGCAGGGAACATATTGTCTTGATAGAAATGCTTTTTGCTCTCAGCCAGATGCATGCTTTAGCCAGATCTGCTGTTTCTTTCTGTCCCACCCAGGACTATTTGACTGTAATGCTGATTTGCCTGCAGCTGCATCCCTCCACCTGCATGAGCGTGGCCGTGGAATCTGCAGGACGTCAGCACCTCATTCTATCTTCTCGCTCGGCTGCGTCTTTGTAGATGCAGGTGACTTTGTGCAGACGAACGGCAGCCTGCCGGGAGGTCACCGCTCGCCCTCTAATTAAAGCCTCCCTGAGCCTTTGATCCCAGCAGAGCCTCAATAATGAGGCACAAACGACAGAGAAATGCCTCGCGTTCTGCTGCGCCTCCTCGCAGCATCGAGGATACAGCTGCGTTGTTGTCATCCACACTGTTTGTCAAGGTTCAAACTGCGTGGACAAGCCTGGAGTGACTCCAGAGTCTTCCTCCGCCTGACGTGTTTGAGGAGCACCAGAGGATCTTAGTTTAAAGATTTAAACATCCTTTTTGGTTTGAAGAGTCGCTCTAGCCTTTCTGTATTTTTCTAGATCTGTATTTTATCAGTTTCGGCTCAGGCAGTTGGCAGCCAGCCATATATGTGTTGGAAATATTTAGATTTGAGCTTTTCCAGGAGATAAAAAAGGTCAGATCGGTGTGGTTTGGGGATTTTATAGTAGGAACTTTTTTTTTTGTAATCTCGAAATTCTCCTGAGAAAATGTTTGACTGATAAAATCAAGTCTGGATTAGGAGTAGATAAGATTTACTATATCCAGAATTTACACAAGAACAGCTTTAAACAAACATTTTTCTGTTACTCTGCGAGAAAAGGAGCTGAAATTATGGAGAGATTATACACCAAACAGTCTGCTGGTGAACTGTCTAATAGTGCAGAAACAAGCTTTTATTTTCATATTTTAATTGACAATATACTGTTTGATGATCCAAATGAGGAATACATTTTCCCATTTTTCTAACATATGGCTATACATTCATGTCAAGGTATGCATTTATATGGATAGAAAAAGTTGCTTAAACCAATTTAAACCCACTCCACCTCACCTCGTCAGAGTAAAAGTGTCAAAAATCGGTAAAACAGACATCATCAGGCAGAGACTCAAACAAGTAGCAGCTCCAAATCTGATCATCACTACAGCATTTCTATTCATGGTCACATTTTATTTACCGTATTTTTCGGAGTATAAATCGGACAGAGTATAAGTTGCAGGATCCAAAAAATACATAAGAAATAAGATGAAAACCACACACAAGTCACACTTCTGGTAGAAAAGTGCAATATTTCTGAACAAATCCACCAAGCGGAATGCAACGTCAAATTCACGTCTGCTACCTCTTTTTCGACACACGCATCAAATTTTTGATGCGCAATGCTTGTCCAAAAGTGTTGTGCCTAGTTTTTAGCCTTATCGCTACATAAAAAACGTTGACTGTATGTCTCGTTCACAATGTACGGAAGATGCGGATGTCATTGAGTTATTTTGTAGCGCTCTGCAAAAGCGTCAGTCATCGTGTCTGGGTTCATGAGATCATTCAGTCTTTTCCTTTGGCGATCGCCCCCTACGGCACTGCAGGTGCTGCGTTTGAATGACGGCATTTTAGCCGTACTTCCGTCTCTCTCTGTAACGCGGTCTGATGACTTGCTGTCGTGCATTAGTCCAAGGAAAAATAATATTGTCTTGATGCAAATAAGAAAAAGATCATAAAGTTTTAGAGGAAAATAATCAAATTCCCTGTTTTGTTCTGGTCAGCACTTCTTCTGCATTGCTGTCAGTAGCAAATACTGATACACCCACCTGCAGTGCCCTCTAGCTGTTGTTGGCTGGAAGATAATACATTTATGATCCCGTTAAATAAGACACTCCTTAGTATAAGTCGCACCCCTGCCAAACTATAAAAAAAATGTGCCGTTTACTCTGGAAAATATGATAATTTTGTTTACTTTAGAAAAAGCGTCAACTCTCTAAGCCACTGGGAAGTAGATGAATATTTAGGAAACTTCCAATGCAATAATAAGCGGCGCCCTGCTATCAGTGATGTCAAAGCTAACATGTCCTGTTGTGCCCTACATAGAAGACGGAACTGATTCCAAATTTACCCCAAGAACAGCAGAGTAATTAGTCAGGTTAGTCAACCAAGATGTTCTTCAGGTCAGGACAAAGAAAGCAAAGCTTTGACCCATGTACTGGTGCTTTAACAGAAGCACTACAAGTATTCCGTCAAATGTAGTGCAGGTCGTAGTACCACTCACAGACACAAACGTTGGAGGGTACGCCGTCGCTGCTACATCATGATTCTTGTCAGCAGCAATTTGAAACCAGCACTCCCCGAAGAACGCTTTGGTTTCTGCTCCTCAGGCTTTTTCATCTTTTTAATGTGGTCTGGGTACAGATGGTAGGAAGCTAAAAGGGGAAACCCATTTGTAGGATCCTTTTAATGAATTAGAGTTAAACAGACCCCACACACACACACACAACTGAGATTCCTTTAAAATGACAGGGTAAACTCTACAGATTAAACCAGCGGCTGAATAAGTATCGCTGCGTTTGGTTACCATCATTTATTGCCTCTAATCTGACGTCCAACATGTGGTCCGGCTTCAAAGTGTTCCAGTCCGCCGAGTTTTCTGTTAAAACACTGAGAATGTATCTGAAAGTGACTGAAACCACATCTGAGAACACTTCTGTCTCTACTAACACAAACACGCGCGCACACACGTATCCAAGCGCACACATGTACCAACACACAACTAAACATGCACACATATACATGCAAACACATGCAGAGACGCACTTAAATGCACACACAGGCCAACACGTGCATGAAGCGGCTGTGCGGCAGCGGTAGGGCACCAGAGGTGGCAGTCCACCTCTGGTCGGAAGATTACAGGTTTGATTCCCGCCTTGCAAGAAATCATATGTAGTAAAACGCAACTTTATCGTTATTGTGATAGTAAGCCTCGCAATACGCTTATCGCAAAAGACAGCAAATATTGCGAAAAATGGTAGCCTTAAATGTGCTAAAACAATCTTATGGCAGTGTGAAGTATTTATTAAATCAAATAAATCCATTTATGCATTTGGCTAAACGCCTTTTATGTGAGATACTCGCCTCATATGTAGACAAGGGTCATTTAGAGTATAATTTAACTTATGTTGACTCTTATTTCAATTAATCTGTTGCAGTGAAATGGAAATGATGTTTTTGGTGTTTTTTTAATTTTTTTCATGTATCACAATTTATATTGTCATCGTAATATTGATCACCAATATGGCTCATCATGTCGTGCAGCCCTGTGTCTAAATGTCCTTGGGCAAGACACTGAACCCCACTCTGCCTCTGGTGGAAGGTTGGCGCCTGTGTTCGGCAGCGAGGCCGCCACACGTGTGAATTTGAGGGTGTGTGGGTAAATGGCACTGTGACTGTGAAGAGCTTTAGGCCCTTTAAGGAAGGTACAAAAGCGCTATACAAGTATACACCGTTTACCACTAATTTATATTCATACATACACCCAAAGTGAGGTGAAGGTTACTTTATTTTGAGTGTGGTTCTTTTGGCTTCCAGTTATCCGGGCTTACAGTCAGGTTAACCTGATTAATATGGAGTTACACAGGTTTACTCCTCAGGTGGAGGGTTGGAAGGTGTTTCTGATCCTCCAGGTCACGAGGCGAGACTCTAAACAGCAGCCTGGCAGGTGGCAACTGAAAGTGTAATCCTCTTTACTGCCTGTTCACTGCTTATGACACCCCCCCCACCCACCACACAGACACACACACACACACACTCATGTGCAACCATTTGTGTATTTATTCCAAATAGTCTGTTGCTGCTCACAGTTTAGAAGAAACTTTTAGAGTTCATACAGATAAATACAGTTTTTGTTTTCATGTGAATTACACCAGTTCTTCTACTTATTTGTTGTTCATGTTTCGGCATATTCCTTCAGAAGTCGGCACAGTAGAAATTCACTGAATCACACAGGTGGCGTTGGCAGTGAGTTTTACGCTGGATGTCCTTCCTGACACAACCGTGTATTTTATCCGGGCTGGGGACCGGTACAGGGGGACTCAGACTTAGGCCCCCTTGTGGCTCCAATTTAAACTACTAGATCTAAATTTAGAAAAACAAATCAAACTAGAACTAAGTTTAACCTTATTGTATCTTTTGTAATCGTAGAAACAGGTTTTGTTGTAAAAATTAAAAAAAAATCAACTATTTCAAAACAGGTTTAGATTCAACATTTTCATTATTTAAATGAATAAAACTAAACAAAAAGAACTAATTTATTAATTGAATCCAGGTTTTTTTTAAAGACATGTATGTCTCTTCACATTTTTTTATTATAAATATTAAATAACTGAAATTATTTTGTAATTAAAAAATGCACTTAAATATCTGAAGATTTTCAAAATTTTAGACAAATGTGCACACATTCTTTTCCTTCAAAATAGATGTCCTACTGCCTCATGAAGGCTTTTCTGCAAGCGGCTCCCAGAATGAAATTTGTCTGAGAGTAACCAGGTTAGAAAAATCAGTAACACCATCCAGGTAGCGGAGCATGAGATCCACAGTAGAGGAGAGATCAGAAATCCACTGTCGTGGTGCATAATCTCATAATCACGCGGGAGAGAGTATATGAGGTAGGCAGGCTGAAGGATGTATGGAAGTGGCACAATTAAATGACTAGAAAAAGGCTCTGTAAATCCATCACAGCAGAACTGCTAAGCTGCTTCTCTCAACTGTGAGATGCATTAATGCAGTTATGTGCGGCTGAGATTGTGTTACCGAGTCAGCCTTGTGGCGCGGCTAATTGCGTTAACATATTGGGAGGAAATCTTAACGGTGGAGGCCGGTTGATGTGTTGAGCATGTGGACGGTGAAACCAGAGCGGTGTTCGATGATTTGGGAGAAAAAACGGCCACGTTGGGATTTTCTCACGGAAAGTGGGATTCGTGCGCTGCTCTGAGCGTCTGCAGTTTTGGGTCAGCGTCTGGTCATTTTTAATGTTAACATTTTTTCAAGTTAATCTCAGGTTGGATAAAATCTTCATGTTTATTTCTTGCATTCTGGGACTGATGTAGATGATTTTTTTGTTTCTTTCGCAGAGCAAGGAAATGGCTTTCCAGCTCCAGGAAGACTTGATGAAAGTCCTAAATGAGCTTTACACAGTAAGTACTAACCATCGCCTTTTTACTTATGTTTATCTTGATTGAGACCGATGGTGATTAATGATCTTGGAATACATCGAGGCTTAATGCTTTCCAAGTAATAATGACAGGTTATCCGCTATCTGAAGGATCTGCAAACTGAACTTTTTCAACAAATGGTCCATTAACTGTTCAAAGCAGCTGCTGAGATGTTACTGAAGAGTGTCAGTCAGTCATCCAGATACATGTGAAAGGCCTGCAGTGTCAATTTTCTGCACTTGTTCATTGTCCTCATGAGGTGGTGGTGGGGGGTATTGGTGTAAAGAAACACCAATGCCAAGCTAAAGTGCAGATTGTCTTGTCGTTGTGTTTATTTTGTCCCCGACAGATGGTAACCCCTCCAGAGAGTGGGGCGGTATTGTAAGACAGCCTCAGGGGCGGGATTACTTTTTAGCCAGTGGCTCCCAGGGGTAACCTGCATCTTCACCAAACACTGACCTCACCCGGAAATGCAGCAGGGGTCATGTGTGTCACAAAAGCCGCATGGTCCCACATGGCCCCTCCGGGTTAGTCCCATGGTGAGGTGAGATGCAGGCAGGAGATAAGGCCCTTGGTCTGTAGGGTGGGGCTTCCGTGTGTCTGACTAGTCCTGGAGTCCCCCACCCATCAGGATGTAGGGCCAGATTGGGATCTGGGGGTTTTGGAGGATGGGGACTTTGTTATTTTGGAGGATCTGGATATCGTCCAACAACGAGGTTCTCATAAAAGGTGTATGTGGGATGATTTACTCCAGGGGAAATTCAGATCATTTGGATTATTTTTGAGAAATCTGTCTTTTCAGGGACATCTATGCACAGCAATGTCTATATTTGGTAAAAAAGGTGTGTTTTTCGCCCCCTTTTTTGTTTTAACAGTTCAATATGAACCCTCCATCAACCAGATAGTAGTCAGGCAGGCAGGTATTTGAAAGTTCATCCAATCATACCCTTAATGCTAAGAGTCAGGCAGGTCTTTGGTACGACCCAACCGTGGAACTGAACCCATCATCTCCCAGTCAGTGGTAATTTTCAGTGCAGTACTTTGTCTCTTAATTTCTTAAAACATTTTGTTCAAATGATGCCGAACGTTATCTTCAGCCTGACACTCTTTTTCTTAGGCCTTTTTGTAGTAAACAATACTTGATTAAATATTTGTTATTTCTCTGAGTTCTTTTTCAATCCGGAAGGAAGATGACTCGATCTCTGAGGCTCCGCCTTTCTCTATCAGTTAAATCTGACGTGGAGAAAACCAGCTTTTCATATCAACTTTGCACTGAAATGCAACATATTACTGACATAAAGTGTTGCATAATTACATGAAGCTGCTTCTCTTTGCAAAAGATTCAGTTGATTCATGATAATAGTTTAACCGATTGAAGAGATATGGAAGTCGAAAGAATGTAGACGCTGGAGCTGAGGCTCTATTGTTGAAGGGTTAACTTCAAGCCTAAAGTCGGAACATTTCACCAGATTGTCACACTCACGCTGCACCGGCTGCACATCTGCTGCACATTTTCTGTTCAAGCTTTTTCATTCAGTTCAGTGGCTGTGCACAGCTCTCTGCATCTGTGTTCAGCTCTGACCTTGCTGGTGCGTTCTCTTAGATCATGAATCAATATCCAATTCAACTGCTTTAACCACCACCATCAACCCCCTCTACCTTAGTTTGTTTAATGCATTACTGATGTTGTTGCAATTTAGCTGCAGCTTTAATCTAGGGGCTCATGAAGAGTTTATTCAATTGTTGCATCTCATGGTTTCCCCAGAACATGTCATCTCCGCAGAATGTCACTGCTTACGGTGTTAGCCTTCTCACGGGAAAGCCGGGCGGTAAACTGATGCAAATACACGGTAGAGAGATAAAGAGAAAGGCAGCTTACTCCCAGGTCAGTAACTCTACGGCTACTCTTCCAGTCGGTGGCTGTCTCGCTCCCCCTAAACTCCAGGGGGGTCACGCCCCCATGCCACCTCCTCCTTGCACGCGCTTAAAGGTACACACAGGCTAGCCGCTGCCTCAGACAACCACAAACCCGGTACTGGCCCCCGCCAATGAAATAACAGGCCTGCTTCGTCTCTAAAAATGTCTCTCTAAAAAAAGCAGTAAAGTAAACAGTTGTGGCTAACGACAAACCAGTAAGTGAGGAGTATGGGCCCCAAGGTCAGTCACCTATCTCTGACCTTGTTGCTAAGCTAGCCCTCGCCTAAGAACGGGCTCTGTTGTTCCACTTCCACAGAAATAACTGTGTTTGAGGGTTTGGTGTTTAGATTCTAGGATGGGTGAGCCTGTGTTTGTGCTGAAGTTGAGGTTTTGTGCAGAGGAGCATATTTCATACACAGGTTCTGAGCCTCCATTTTTTTTTTCCTGGAGGAGGTTCATTCCTGGTCAAACTGTCAGTCTTTTTTACTGCTGCCTTCCTTCTGGTAGTACGAGTGTATTTTCTGTTCTGGTTCTTTATGCAGCACACGCATGATGTGGGGACATGAACAGAATATCTGCAATTAAAAACAACATGAACATCATTTTAAATCTCTACTTATAAGGTTATTATATTTTTTTAGAAACCCTACCTAAATCTACCTAGATTTTTCAAAAATCATTTTACTTTATTGTTGTCATTTTATTTATGGTTCAAGAGGATTTTACGACAATATTCTACAACGACCATTGGGACATGGTATCAAACAACTACATGGATGCTATGTCAGGTCAGTCTGACCCTCCTTTAAACTGCCATTGATAGATCCTAAGAGCTAGGATAATGAAAGCTAACCCCCCTCAGAGAGTCTACCATGGCAGATAGTCAGAGATGATAATTTGATTCAGAGAAAGAGCAGTTCAGAACCCCCTTATGAGCAGACAACATCAAGGTTCAATTATGTTCTCCGGATTGGCCTCACCAAGGTCCACACTGGAGCTGGGGCTTGCCCGTGATCTGCTGGTAGCCCTCCCACGAGTCCCTGTCAGTCCTAATCCAAAAAGGATGACGTTGGATCACTTTCAGACAGTGGGCCTAGCCTACCACATTCAGGAGAGCTCCAAAGGGGTAGGTACAATATGGTTTGGGTGGTTTCCCAGTCCCTGGTGATGCAATCTGGCTTTCAAGACACTGAGTGTCACCTTTCTTGGAAGAAATGGATTCCAGTTTGTGCGGAAAGTCGAGAGAGCTCACCTCCATGCATGACCTTGGCTCTAATACTCCTTTGATAGAAGTTAGGCTTCTGGAGTTGTTCCCAGTAAGAGTTCCCCCCCATTATATGAGAGAGTCCTCATGTCTATGTGCCTTTGGTCATGGATATGTATCTGACTTTAGTTTCAGCTAACAGACCAAACACCAGTTCAAAGTACTCAGCCTTCTTGGTGTCTCTCAAAGGGGTACTAGACACCGTTGTCCTCTTGGGGAACTTCAACACCCATGTGGACACAGAGATCGACACCTGAAAAATCCTGGAAGGGAGGAACAGACTCCCTGATCAGAACTCTGTGGTGTCCTTCATGCATGCGTGCCCATCAGTGCAAGTGGCACCAGGACACTCTAGGTAGAAGGTAGACTTTTTAGTCATTTCAGGTGACATTTGGCTCTGTGTCTGTGTCACTCGGATAAGAGAGGAGCAGAGATGTCCACCAACCACTACTTGGTGGTAAGTTGGACCCGCTGGCTTGGAAGAAGACGGAAAAGACATGACAGACCCAAATGTACTATGAGAGTTTGCTGGGCAGTGAAGTATTTAGGCTGGGAACAATGAGTCAGAGTAGGCTGCGTTCTCCACCTTATTTTATTTTGCAGTTGTTGGTAGCTGTGGCGATAAGGACACTGGTGCTTGTTGTGAGGCAATTCCTGAACCCAGTGGTGGTGGATGTTGGAAGGAAGGAATGCTGTCAAGCTGAAGAAGAAACCTACCCCGGCAGACTGGATTGTGAAACTCCTGTGGCAGCTGTCACTTGATCCAAGGGACAGGGAGGGTGTCGCTTGGGTACCACAGAATTTCCTCTCTGCTTTTTGCAGATGATGTTGTCCTGTTGCCTTCATTGATCAAAACCTGAAGCAAGTGTGTTACGCCAAGTCCAAGGCCATAATTCTCAACTGGAGAATAGAGGTTCCTCTGTGAGTGGTAGGCTACTGTAACAGGTAGAGGAATTTAAGTATCGTGGAGTCTTGTTCATAAATGAGGGATGACTGGAGTAAGAGATCATCAGGCGGATTTGTGTGGCTTCAAGAGAAGCCCTCTGAGGTGTCTCTTAGTTCTGGTTTGAAGTGTTCCAGTCATGTCCCACTAGGAACGATCAAAACATGCTGAAGATACTACATGGATCAACTGACCTGGGAACACCTCGGGATTTCTCCTAATGAGCTTCAGGAAGAGGCCAGGGAGAGGAAAGCCTGAACATTCCTGCTTAAAAACTGCTGCCCCTGTGAGTCGGCCACAGATAAGCGAAAGAAAATGGATGGCTGATTATATTGGGTCCATCTGATTAGATTAGATTAGATTATTGATTTATTTGTCAAATTGTCATTAAATCCAAATAACTGTTACACAGAACAGGTGATTTAAACTGAACAAACTTATTTAAAACCTAAAAATTCCAACAAAACCTGTTTTGCCTAACATACTACAAGAAATTGCTACAAACGCAAATCCATTTACATAACATTCTATTTAATTACTCATTACGGTACTTGTTTTGTTGTTGTTTATTTTATAGACAACCCAACTCCACACTGTCCTTGGAGAAATCGAGATTCCCCCCCCCCCCATGTTAATGTATTTTTAATCATTGTTCATCTCTTTAGAATATCTAACCATTTCCTCTGGTGGTTTACCTGCAGCTTACAAATGACCCACTAATGCATCAGTGGAGCAGAGAGAGTAACACAGACACTCCAGCCTGAGTTGTTGACTCATACTCGCGGATGTGACTTTAAACCACAGCTTCTGTCAGCACGGCTTCTAAAGCGGTGACAGAAAAAAGACGTAAACCCTTTGAAGGAACAGTAGAAATGGTGACTTGGACAGGAAACAGACCGCCTCTCTCCCCGTAACAAACTTTCAAAGCCACACTGCAAACCTGGCTGTGTTTCTCTTTCTTTGTTATTTGAGGCGATGGTGTATTTAGATGAACAGAAATGCTGAAGACCAGATGCTCTGGGCTTTGACTTAAAGGGATGAGTGAATGTGTGATGAATCACTGGGTCATAGGGCAGGACCTTAAATTAGGGGTCGGAAAAGGTCAGCGTAGGCCATTAAGATGGATTTTTCTGACCTTCAACCCCACAGGAAAGTGACTTTTTAAAATTTTATTCTGTAACCCTTGAATTAATGAAAACATCTGTGTCTTCAGGTCATGAAGACCTATCACATGTACCACTCGGAGAGCAGCAACGCTGAGAGCAAGCTGAAGGAGGCTGAGAAGCAGGAGGAGAAGCAGACTGGCCGGACGGATCCAACTTTCAACATGCGGATGGAGGACAAATACCAAAGACGCAGTTCTGTGAAGAAGATCGAGAAAATGAGAGAGAAGGTAAGACATCAAGAGCACGTATTTAACTTGAATTAAAAATCCAATGTTCAGCGCAGCTGCGCAGTACTTACAATTTGTAAGTACTTTAGAGACCCCTCCCATTTGTTAGGATTTGAATTTCCTCGCAGAGCTTCACAAAATGAAGCTGAGACGCGTTTAAACTCCATATTTTAGACTCCATAGACTCCATATTTTCACAATAAACCAGCAATATATTTAGAGTGTGTACAAAATGTTTAAAAACTAAGCGGTGTCAACTTTTCTAGAAATGCATTTTGGGAAATCCTAATGTCTTAGTCACATGGACCCGTACGAAAGGTTGACCCGTTCGGGTTCTGAGTGTTCTTGGGTTGTCCGGGTCCGTGAAAGGTTGTAGAGAGGAGTGGCAGCATTTTAAGGGGAGCGCAGGTGTGTCTTTTGGTTCCCTTGAGGCTCGCACGGCCTCCTCAAGGGATGTCATGAAAGAGCATACTATCGTTGAGGCTGTAGTAAATGTATTGTTGAATATTCGTAAGGCTACTGGAAGTTACTCACATTTATCGTACGGTTCCTTACACTGCACTCTAGTCATCAGGAGGGTGCAAATGCCGGGTTCCTACTGATTGCATAAATGCTGCACGCCGGGGTTGTGCATGTGATATGCAAGTACCCGTGAGACATCTGTAGGACGTCCACACAAACTACACTCTGATCGTCTAATTTCCTCATTTCTAACAGTCAGGCTGCAACAAGGAGCGTGCATGCATCATGTGATCAGCACTACCAGGCTCCTTGCACAGTCTGGGGAAAGATTGAAAAAAATCAAATCTGTACGACACGCCTGCATCTCATCTACCTCAACCTATCTTCCCCTTACGTGTTGTTTAAGTGTTCACTATGACCTGTCGCCATAATAATGTGCATGAACATCATCTAAGTTCTCTTTAAGAACTTGATACTTCCTGCGGGTGGCCTGTACAGATTTGACCATTTTCACCTGCAGACGGGCCGTAGCCACCCGTAAGGACAGTTCAAATCAAATCAAACTTTATTCATAAAAAAGTTGGTAATAAGACTTCCCTTGTAAATTACCAGATCGTGTGTGAGTTTGTTTGTAACACAAGGATGTTGCTCGTTTTTCTGAATCTGTTGGTCGCTTCTCTTTGATGAGAACACGTCGTCAAAAGGCGACTCGCTCTGTTTCTTATGTCTATCATTCTCAACAGCGTCAAGCCAAGTACTTGGAGAACAAGCTGAAGTCGATCAAAGCCCGAAACGAGTACCTGCTGACACTGGAGGCCACCAATTCGTCTGTTTTCAAATACTACATCCACGACTTACCCGACCTGATAGACGTGAGTATGGAAGTGTCCGGTTGTGTTAGACTTCAACCTGCACCCACACACTCAGAGAGTGTCTGTGCTTCCTTTGGATGAGTGTTGTTCTGCATCAGAGACAGATTTAAAGCCGTTTCTTTATTGGCTTTGTGCAGAAGAAGGAATGCTGTTGTCCTCACTGACCTTGAGAAGAAATTTAATCTTCAGTCAAACAGCTGAAGTAGATTTAAAAGCTTTTCGAGCATCAGCTAAATTAAGCAGACATAAAAATCCCTTTAGGCTTATTGAGGAAACTTTTATTTAGTTTTTGTTTGATTGTATTTTGCTGGTCATCTCTCTGTTCACTGCAGCCTTTTGATTAATATTTTGTTTTGTTGTTGTTGTTCCTTGGATGCAGTTTGTTTTGTCTTATTTTTTTCTTTTCCCAGCCCGCTCATGATTTATTTATGAACTGGCTACCTGGGAAATCACTTTAAGAGAAGTAATGTTGCTGAACTACATTCACTGGTGTTTCCAAGGAAACGGAGGCAGGTGGAGTTTTTAGCAGCAGCTCAGGTTTATATATTCCAGACATGGCTGAAGGACTGAGGACATGCTTTGTCGTCGTCTTGGTGGCATGCTGTGTGCTGAAATTACCGCTCACTCCACTTTGCTCTGAAGCCCTCACATCCCACCAGGGTGTGCGTCTGTGTTTGACTGAGTGATATTGTGTGGGAAGCGTTCTGCTTGTGCAGACACACACACACCTATTTAAAGATAAAGACTTTTTGTTGTGGGAAATAACGTGTAGAAGCAGGCAGAAGGTGACATTTGGTTTTGCAGGTTATTCAATTAAAGTTTGTGTTTGTTTCTGTTTTCAGAGACAATCCCAGGTTTTGTTCTTAGTGCTCAGATATGGTAATACTGCTTGAACAGCAGCACAGTTTCTCTGTCTGATCTGATTGGAGAACCACAGTTTACCCCCAAAGGTTGACAAAGACCTGACAGTGATTGTGAAGGAGCATCGCAAGCCAAAGAACCAAAAGGAACAAATATTTTCGGACAGGCAAAGTGAGATCCAGTCAGGCTGGATTATTCTCTCAAGTTTGATGCCAGCTCAGTGGCCTTGTGGATAGGGTCTCCGCCCTGAGACTGGAAGGTCGTGGGTTCAAACCCAGTCATACCAAAGACTTTAAATATGGGACCCAATGCCTCCCTGCTTGACATTCAGCATTAAGGGGTTGGATTGGGGGGTTAAACCACCAAATGGTTCCCGAGCACGGCTGTGTCTGCAGCTCACCGCTCCCCCAGGGGAGGGGTTTCAAATGCGCAGAACAAATTTCACACAGATAGTGTGATTTAATTTAATTTAATTTAATTTGTGTCGGCGTTGAACCTTCTTGCTTCCAAGTCCTGCTTTCATTTTTTCAAGCATTGGAAAACGTCTGTTCAGGAAAGTTCTAACATCCATGCACTGGGTCAATTGACTGTAAATGAGTGAGTGACCCCGCCCCCCATGGCGTTCCAAACAGGAAGTGAAAAGCGGTAATTCTATTGGTCAGAAGAGCCATATTTGCTTTGATACCTTTTTTCAATATATTCCTGATATTTTTTCATGATAGTATTTTCTGTAGTTCAAGTTATAAACTGACCAATCAAAGGGCTCAATAAAATTAGGTGGCGCCTACGTCCAACATTTGAAACCTTTTGTGTAGCACGCTTTCAAGTGGTAGGGGTGTGGCCCTCCAACCAGCTCTCTCCTGATTGGTGAGAGTGGTTGCCACATACACGATGACTCAGACGGACTCAATCACTAGTTACTGACGTCGTCTGGCTCCAACTTTGTCATGAAAGAAATCGGCGACCGAATTGGCTATATTTGGTTGGAGTCAGAAGTAAACCATTTTCTATGGTTGACGCCACCCTCAATCAGTCCAGTCTTCAGAGAGAGTCAATAGCTGTGCCTTGTAAAGGCCACGCCCCTGCCTGTCAGCTGTTGGAGGTTGTGACATTTAAGGCCATGTTAACCTTTACTGACCAGACTTTAGCTAGCTTTATTTTCCAACCAAAGGAAAGGGTTCTGCCTCCAGGCCTTGAAGGTCTGCCGCTTTTCCATCTGTCCCCACTGTAATATACCTGATCCAGGTGATCAGCAGCAAGTATCTCCAAAACCATGAACCTGGTCCCTGAAGGTCTGGAGTTTGCATCTTGTTTGGGGTAAAACATTTTCAGAAGACATCCTGAAACAGGAGAGCAGCTGGAAGTGATGGAGGAAGACCTTCATCTGATGCATCTGATCCATTCTTGGTTTGTTCCTCCTCTTCCAGTGCTGTGACTTAGGGTATCACGCCAGTCTGAACCGGGCACTGCGGACCTACTTATCGGCCGAATACAACCTGGAGACGTCTCGCCATGAAGGGCTGGACATCATTGAGAATGCAGTGGACAGCCTGGACCCGCGGAGCGACCGGCAGAGGTTCATGGAGATGTACCCCACAGCCTTCTGCCCACCGGCCAAGTTTGAGTTCCAGTCTCACATGGGGGATCAGGTATGCAGCGTTGTAATGATCATACCTGTTCACAGGATTTGTTTAATTCATGAATAACATTTCTGCTGCGGTCTTCAGCGTTTCTAAGTCAGGGCTGTTTGGCTCAGGTTTGATGGGACACTATAACCCCTTGCAGCCGTGGATGTCGGCATGTGTTTGCAGTTTTATGGTCTGGCTGACACTCAGCTAATCTGCCTGCTGCCGCCTGCCTCTTTTTTTGTAGCCGTAGATGCTGGTTCAGATCCCAGCAGCCTGAGTGGCCTTGTTCCAGCAGACGTCTTCGGTGATTGGGTAATGAAAATGGTTTTTCTCCCTCTTCCAGGTGTGTCAGATCACAGTTCAGCCACCCGTCAACGGAGAACTCAACCTGAGGTTCCAGCAGCTGCAGTCTCGTCTGGCCACCCTGAAGATCGAAAACGAGGAGGTAAATGAACGCCAGGGCGCCGCTGAGTCAGAGGCGGCGTGCGGCGTGTGCTGCACGCTGGGGGGCTCCTCTCTGCTTTGCTGCTGCTTGTTGGTTTGGAAAACTGTGGACGAAACCCTGTGCAGCTCCTCGCTGACATCCAGCTCGTTTTTCTTTGCACCACACGGTGTTAATGTTTCTGCAGGAAGCTCCAGCTTGTTTATGGAGGGGGGGCTGCTCCTTGTATTGCATGTATCTTCCTTCCCCCTCTCTGTCTTCTGCTGTCTTCTCTGATGAACCGGCCCTCTTTTGTTCTTCGGTAATACTCAGGAACTCCGTTTCATGGTTTCCTTTGTGACGAACGCGTCAAATCGTCAGTGAAGCTGAAAGCTGGAGGTTTCTGCAGCATCACCTCAGAGGGATTTGATCTCCTTTATCTTTTATTTCTCACAATATTTTTTGATGTTCTTCCAGAAAGGACAGAAATTCAACAATTGTTGCTCGGTAACATCCTCCTTACATTCTTATTTGTACTCGGTGAAGATATATAAATATATATGAATATGTGTGTGTGTGTTTGTATATATATATATATATATATAGTTTTTAAGGTAACCAACAAAAATGAAAGATGTTTATAAGAAGATTACCTTATTATATATACATATATAATAAGGTAATATATATGTGTATATATATATATAATAAGGTAATCTTTAGTCGTGGTCTTTACGCGAAGTCTTTGCAGATGCGTCACGAAAGAACCACGTTAAAACCATGGACGAAGTACGAATTAACAAAGAACACGTAAAGTAACGTAGGACATGAACCATGTGTGATTATTGCGTGTTTATATGCAATCCGTTAGTGATTCGTGCATCAGTTATGTAATTTATCGTGATATGTGCGCCTTTTACGTGATAAAACAGTTATACATCGGGGGTACATACACGGAACGGTCACCATACACACAAGAATCACACACAATTGCGTATGATTTACGTAATAATTGCAAAATAAAACTAAGTAAAATATGTATAAAACGCGTAATTCTCAACCAACCAAAAATGTTGAACAGCCCCAAACTGAATTCACGCAAAGACCCGTCGGCCAAAACCCTCGACGCACATCGACAAATGCAAGAATCGTATGAATGACGAGTGTCACGCATGGATCACGAGAGACTGGCATTTCATACGGGGAAAAGCGTTAAAAATACATGGTGGCTGTGTGAGCAGGTTTAGTAAAGCTGCTTTATTTTTTTCATCTAGATTATAATTTTATTGAATGTTAAATTTTTTAAGGCATAAATTTTACTACAGGATTTTCTGTTGGATTAAACGGAATACTCGACGTTTTACATAAATAATATTGAAAGAACTGTAATATTATGGTTCCATTTGAAGTTTATTCTAAAGAATTATGATCGGGAATTTTAGGGGCTAAAGAGAATAAAACCTCTGAGTGAATTTAGGAAAGCGTAGCCATTAATCGTTTAACATTTCTCATTAGAAATGTCCCACAGTTCCAAGGAAAATGTCAAACATTTAATTTACAGCTTCAGTTTTTCTGCCGTCATCTCAAGAGGTTTGAAAATAAGATGTGTTTGCAGTTTTAGTTTTTATCTTTGGTTGGACATTTGTGCTGATTTTTTCTGGAATTTTCATCCTTTGAGGGTCTTTACAGATGTTTCTGAGCTCTAACATTCATGGAGTGAAATTGACTTTTTTTCAGATTCATAATGAAATAGTTCCGTTTTATTCTGCAGTTTGGAAATGTTTGCATCTTTCACAAACCGAAGTGAATACAGCTGGTTGCCTGCTGTTATTGAATAGATTAATTACTTCTTAAAATGGATTTTAATTAATAAGTGAACAGTTGTTTTTAAACTAAAACGGAAATTTGGAAAAGAAATGAATAAACGATGTAATATTTAAGGCCTTGGCTCGGCTGCGGCTCGGCTGCGGCTCGGCTGGCGCTGATGTCTTGGTGGTTCTGATGTCAGCGTGCGCCACAGTGACTGCGCTGTCAGCAAAATTTCCTATCAGCCTCTTGTGTGCTGGTGTGTGTGTGCATGTGTGTGTGCGTGCATGGCCCTTGTCTGCTGTGCTGAAGCGGATGTCCTCATGGATCAGGACTGGAGGGCACTCGTTCTCACATCAACAGATGGCCTCCGGTGCAGAAAAACGGCCTTGAAAAATGAACTTTCTGAACGCCGCGATGACCGGCGAGCCCCACCGTCGGAGGCGGCGGGATTTCATGCAGACAGGAAAGGCTGTGGGATGTAGCTTCATAAAAGCGCAGCTGCTTCCTCCAACCTCTCTGACACCGCAGACGTGACGAACAAAAACACGCGCAGAAGTCTAGGTTTGCAGAGAAATGCATCTGAACCTCAGATTCTCATGCGGGAGCCGCTCATTTCTAGCTTTAACTCTCCAATTACTTCTGTATTCAACAAAGTTTGTCATATTGTTCTGATTTGGATCTCACTTCCCCTCTCATGGCGCAGAATTCTCATCTTCTTCCTCATCAGATATCAAACTCGGCGGCCATCATTCTCCAGATGTTTCACGCTGAACCCTTGACATCCAATCCTGTCTCCTGTGCAGGGAGTCTTTGTTTTCCTCTGGATGCGTATCAGGAAGGCACACCAAAGCAGCTTGACGCTCTGCAGATCACTCGCTTGCTGCACGCTTGGTTTAATTTCTGAGAGGCGATGACGGATGGCCGTTGGGAGACGGGTCTCTCCTGACCCCTTGTTAATGTTGTGGGTGGGATGGATGTTGGAGGTTATTTTTGACTCAAACGGTTCAACCCCAAGAATCGAGTTCCTCCTGTTGGAAACAAGGACTGTTGAAGCTGTGTATGGTTACCTAGCCGGCGATTTGATTCACAAAGATCATCAAATCAGGGATCAAAACACAATTCTTACCGTTTAGAGGACAGTTGGAGTCACATTCTAAAAATAACCTGCAATACACAAACCCGCAAAGAAGTCCGCTTTATTATTTTACAATTATTACGTTTTAAGGCGGTAAAGCTCCTCGCTACACACTTTCTACACTTTTCTCTCTTAATTGAACTCTTAGTTCAAACCTTCACAGAAATCTAAGTCCAGTTTCATTGAATGAAATCAAAGACCATCTTTAGATTCAATTCAGTTTTATTTCGCAGGCTAAACGCGATCTGTGCTGATTCTGCACGGATTGATGGACAAAAGTCTGCAGCCAATCCGGATGGAGAACACAATGCCAAAAAATCAGCGAAGCGCGTTATAGGAGGAAACATTTTTATTATGTTTAAACGGTTGTTTTACTATTACTGGATGTATGAACATTAAAATAATTTATATTTAAAAACCATCTTTTCTACCTTTATTTAGACCAGGAGATCAGAATCAGATTGACAGATAAAAACTCAGAGATTTTGTGATAAAAGAAATTTGTCACTTTTAAGACCCACTCTGATAAAACATGTTTTTCTGGTATTTGTCTTATGATGGTGGACATATATAAAGAAAATTATTTAAAATAAATGTCTTTATTAAAATCATTGTGAAACAGGATCAGATGAAAAAGATCGCATTTGGGACGTAGAAGCGCTTTGCGTTTTTAACCAAAATGAAAGGCGCTATACAAATCAATAAAGTTTCAAGTTTAGAAAATTTACTGGGCGGGTCACAAGCTCCAAGCTCCGCCCCATTCAGATGCATCCACCTGCAGACATAGATCCAAAACCACTAGAAATGCTTTAAAATAGATTAGAATATATTAGGACCTGGAATTTTTCTGTCATTTTCCTGGATAACTTCAGCAGAAAATGTATAATAAAATAGTTTTTGCAACAAAAATCCACAAAAAAACATTTGACTGTTTTACTTTGAAAGGGAGATCCTTCCAACACTTTACTTTGAAGATGTATGTACTTCTGGTGACACCAGTGCAAACGTTTGCCTAGTTTATATTCTTAAAGTCCAAGCTTATTTTGCAATTTTAGAGCAACAATTGCATTGCCTGAAGTGTATCTTCACTATTATATCTCTAAATATCGTGAAACAGCGATCTCCGACATCATAAAGAGCCGTTCTTGACTTTTCGGGAACAAATCGTGAGTCTCAGAGTCTCGTTTCAGCCCCAGTGACTGAACCAAAGGGGCAGAAGTGCACAGCAGTTAACCCTGGTAACTACGCGTTAGCTGAATAATTGATAAACTAAACATCTTTTTTTTCGGGGAGCGATTCTCTTCTTCCATTTACGGCTCCTGCCTTCATCGTGACGGCCGAGGCCTCTCTCTTCCAGATGGGAAACGCACAGAACGTCACTCGCACGTTCCCCGTTGAAATTCCCTGAACTCTGCTTTAGGAGAGTTTTGAGTATTGGGGGTGTTTTCCTTCTCTCTGGCAGGCTTTCATTAGCCATGCTCCAACCGGCAGTGTGTTTTGGCGCCATGACAGAGCGGATGACTCCGTAACTACATCCACATCGTGGCTCCAAGCACGTACGTCACGGCTGTAATCCATCATGAAAAACCTCTGTGTTTCCTTTTGTAAGGCAAAAAGAGTCGTTGGGGGGTCAGGTTATAACTCTGTGTCCTCCCCCAGCAATGCTGAGGTCAGACCCTCTTAATAAGTGAGGAAAATGGGGTCACCACCTGTGGGTTTGGGTTCACAGCTGAACATCAGTGGAACGTCTCCTGCCTAACTTCCATGAAGCCGTTTGCAGAGTTCTTCTGAGAAAAGGGTTGTTTCTGCAGGACCTGGGCCTCCTTTTCCACATCACTGACTCACACTTGACAGTCTCCACACTCCTCTGCCGCGTCTCCTCTTCTTCTGTCCTCACTTCTATTATTCATCCTCCAAACCGAGCTGCAGATCTGCGCCTCGGGAAAATGACACGATTGTTCGAAAACGATCAGAACCAGTTTGATGAACTAATCAGATTCATTTAGGGGTTATTTTGATCTTATTTGTTTGTTATTTTCCTGTTTCCCGTTTTATTCTACTTCATTCCATGAAGTTGGAATTCCCATTAACATCCACCTTCATCAGGTCTGCGGTCCTAGTCTGTGCTCCTGACAGTCGCCTCCCCCAGATAGTCCAGTGGTTCGGTCCACTTGCCTCCTCTAACAAGCCGTCTGTCAGGAACCTCGGGGTGACTCTCGACCCGGTTTTATCCCTTGGCTCTCATGTCGGGTCACTCGTTCGCTCTTGTTTTTATCACCTTAAAACATTGCAAAACTGAGTTCAATTGTGTTGCGTTCTGGGATGGAGATGCTCATCCACGCTTTCATGTCATCTCGTCTCGATTACTGCAATTCCATCTTCTCATGTTTAAGCAAAAAATCTCTAGAACGGCTCCAGGTTGTCCAGAACGCTGCTGCAAGGCTTTTAACTAAATCATCTTAAGTTTTCACACGTCACCCCGTTGTTCATCCAGCTGCACTGGCTCCCCATCCACTACAGAGGGCATTTTAAAATCCTGGTTTTAACACACACAGCTCTTAATAGCCAAGCACCAGTCTATAGAAGAGACCTTTTGCAGCCGTACACCCCCAGCAGGTCCCTGAGGTCATGTGACCAGGGTCTCTCGGCTAAAGACTAAATGTGACAGAGTCTTTGCAGCAGTGGCTCCATCCCTCTGGAACTCCCTTCCTCTAAGCTTCAGATCTGCAGACTCAGTGTTTTCCTTTAAAAAGCAGCTAAACACTTAACTTTTTAAAAATGCTGTTTCTTAATTCTTTTTATATTTTGTGTTTTATCGTGTTTTACTGTGAAGCACTTTGTGATTTTTATATCGAAAGGTGCTATACAAATAAAGTTTATTATTATTATTATTATTATTATTATCAGCACTTTCAATGAGTTCTTTGTCGACACAAACTGATGTACTCCTCTCATACCGACCTGCTGTCAAACACAAAACATGTTAAAGTCCCGCTACGATCACCCTTTGATCTAAACCCAAAACCTAAATACTAAAAACACCATCGGAGTGTGTCTCTGATGAACTGGTTAGCTTTTTAAATCTTTCTTTGGTGAAACGTTTCCAGAAATTCTCAGTTCCAAACTATAAAGGACTTCTTTTTATTGTTCTGTCGACACATGAAAAGTTCTAGGGATCTGCTGGATGATCTGATGTGTTTGTTTCCTTTGGCTCCTCCATAGCAATGGAGTTGTATCACTCTATGTAAGTTTTCTACTCCAATCATGGAGTTTTTTTCATGAATTCTTCTAGTTTTGTCAACAACAACAACTTTTGAAATTTAGTATTGAACTGTAGATGCCCCCCCCCTCGTCTTCTGTCCCTGTGCAGTGCACTCAGTGCTGGCCTGCAGTGAGTAAGTGGGACAGGCCTGATGTTTACATGTTGGCGTGTTACATGTGGTGGGAATGGAGATGAACCTTAAAAGCTCACGAGCGGCTCGGTTTCCCTGCAGCCTCCCTAAGTGCTCGCAAAAATAGATGCGTTGGCGGAGCGTCGCGTTCAACACCCATCAGGCGTTTAGGAATGTGGGACTTGTCAGCTGCCACCTGAATTTTTCAGATCGTCAGGAGATGCAGTGCGGTTTTTAAGGAAGTGTGAGTTGAGGAGCCGCTGTGTACTTCTGTGTCGACGGGATGAAAATGAAAGGGTGACGTTAAATCCTCGTCTCTGACCGCCTCCGCAGCTTTTGTTTTACAGGTCAAGAAAACATCGGAGGCCACCTTAGCCACCATCCAGGACATAGTGACCATGAGGACTTCTGACGTCGAGTGCTTCCTACAACGCTCACGAGTCGGTCAAGTCCACCGTGTGTCAAGGCGTACCTCAACAAGCGCGCCATGAGGAGGGCCAACCAGCAAGAGACGGAGCAGTTCTACTTCATGGTGAGTCCCGACGGGACAGTTCTTTAGAGAGAAAAACAACACAGAAATGTCTGTCTAAATAAAAACAGGAACACTTTTTTCACCCCACTGTGGACCGTAAACTTAATATTACATAATAACACATCAAGACGCCACAACAGGAAAAGAATGAAAGCAAACTTCATAAAAATGTGTGTTTTTCACATTTTTCCAATTAATTTAGAATGTTTTAGTCCAGGTCATTGCAGAGCTTTCCATTAAGGAGAATTAGTAGCGGCGCGTACGCTGGGCGTTTTTAGTCTTCTTGATGGCACTGAGCATTGAAAAACTAAAAAGCGGGTGAAATGAAGCGGCGACCCGTCGGCGATGGAAAACACGTGAAAGTGACAGTGTGTGCCGTCGTGCTGGGATGTGCTGCGCGTGTGCTGGCAAGCATCCGCCCTGGTATGCCGATTGCTGTCGGTGGCCCCGACCCTGAACCCCATCCCCGCGCGGCTGGAGCCGTCGCGCTGCTGTCTTGCCAGCGTTTGGAAGTCGTCGGCAGCAGGGAACAACAAAAGGTGTGGAAAATATTTATTTCTTCATTCCTCATCTTGCAATTTTATTTCAGTCAGAGGCGGTCTTGATTTGTATCATAGCCACCTCTCCTGAGTTGAACTACTGGCTTCCCTCTGCATTTTCAAGGACTGCATCGGTGAGGTGGCCCAGGCAGCCGTGCCGATGGGCAGCTGGGTCAGGCGGCCTCGGCTGCAGCACTCGTAACCACTGGCCTGGAACACCCAGCAACTAAAATAAAAATTTTCTATATTAATAATCTGTAATTGTGTAGCCTGCATACATGTGACTTGACTGCATTCATTTTAATTATTTCTCTTACCTGTTGTCGAGTCTCACCTCAGTCACCGGTGGTGTGGAGGAGGGGCGCCGATCGAGAGGACTTAACAGGGATTCCCAATAATAGCGGCCAGTCTCTCATCAGAGGGTCAGCTCGTCCCCATCGGCGGACACCCTCTGCGTGCAGCGCTAGAGCGTTTTTGCCTGCGACTTTGATGTCGGTCATTTATTTCATTTCTTTTGTTTTAAGCCACAGTCCGAGTTGTGAGGCGCTACGCATTCGGCGTCTACCGTTTACGCTCCGTACTTTTTAGCATTATTAATGCCCACACTGTGCCTCAACCGCTTTTCTCTTTTCCACCTAGCCGCGATAATAACTTCACATTGAATGAAATTCAAATTTTGAGATTCTCTCTGTATTTGCCATGATTTGACAAGTCATGAATATTAATTATAGGCGTTTCACGGACCATTTATAGGCAACTATGGGCGTGTCATGGCATATAAATGCTTTCTTGCATTTAAAGGTGGTTGTGATTTATAAAGGAAAGATCGTAGGATGTGCGTCTTGCGGTTTTATAAATCGAATATTTCTTAATGGCGATACTTGCCCGTCTATATTCATCCATTACGCCACTTCTAGCGCAAATCTCATAGAAGCTTTATAAATGAAGGCCCCAGGCCTGCACAATAAAGTTTATCATTATGGCAATATCAAGCTGTGAAATACGCATATAGCAAAAGAAAATGGCAATAAACAGTCACCGTAAGTGTGCTAAAACAATCTTAAGGTAGCTTAAAGTACTTAACGAATCAAATTAATCCTTTCATGCATCCACTCCAATGAAAAATCAGTTTTTGGTGTTTTTAACTTGTTCTTGTGGCATTTTTCACAACTATAAAGAAAGTGAATCTTCAAATCGCATTTCTGACCATTCCTGCATTCAAATCTTTATTTAAGGATGCCGTTTTCACAAGATCATATTTATGACATAAAATCTGCAAAAGGTGGGCCAAAGTCTCCAGGCTCCGCCCCTTTCTGATCATCCACCTGCAGACCCATAGATCCATTGACGTCTTTGTTTTCCTGGTCTGAGCTGGAATCTGGATGGTCAAGATGCAATCATTGCTACCGTTTCTGTTGCACACCCGTAATGTGGTGGGAATTCCCAGTGATGGGCTGGTAAGCTAGGGGAGATCATGTAAACAGAGAGCTCTCAGCAACTCAGGGGGAATTTCTAATGAACTCCTGCTGCTCTGCAGACACTATGTCCTGGAAAGCGACACAGATTTGAAGATTTTGATGAAAAATCCTAATTATGGTTAAAAGACCACTGGGAACGCTTTGGCGGATCAAGAAAGATGATCCCGGAGGCGGGACTTTATTTAATCCTGGAGAACCATGGAGGCAAATTTGGTCAGTTTGTCTTTCCTTTATTATTTTCCAATTTTTAATTTTATTTTTTTCAGCGGCTGTTTATTGCCTTACCAAATAAACAAACAAAAAAGACAAATTATTTTAAAAGCCAGAGGAAAGGTATCTTTTTCTTTTTTTTGTGTTTAACTCTTCTGTATTGTGCAATAAAAACTGATTTGCGGTGCAGATTTTTCTCATTTTTTCCTCTCTCATCGTTGTGTTGATGCAGTGATAAAGCCAAATCACCATTTTTTGCCCCTCGTCTCCTGATTTCCACGACCGACATCTCATTATTTTCAATTCTCCACAGAAATTTCGTGAGTTTCTGGAGGGCAGTAATCTGATTTCCAAGCTGCAGGCCAAACACGACCTTCTGAAGAGGACGCTGGGCGACGGTAATGAAGCCGAACTTCCTACTTCTTCTGAACGCAGCTCTGTGTTGTTTCTTACGTTATTTCTATACGCAGTTCCGTAAATGTCACCGTTCCTGTCGTCACAAAGTGAAGAAAGCTTCTGTTCAAGCGTCCTCACTGCTGTCGCTGTTAATGGTTTTAAGCTCTTGGTTAGCTTCAGGGTTGACGCTTCTTTACAGATGGCGGGTTTCAAAGCGCTTCAGTAGTCTGAAAGCGTACAGACAGGGTCCTGACATATGTTCCCTACTAACTACCTGTCCTGCTTTCTTTCTCTCTGCTGCAGGCCTGAGGCTGACTACATGACCACAGTGCGGCACGCTCCTGCTTTGCGCATTGCTCCGGTGCATAGGCAGCAAATGCAGAGAGTATAGAGGTGGAGTGTGTGTGTGTGTGTGCGTGTCTTGCGATGTGCGTGTATATATGGGATATTGTGTGAGGTACTTTGCATTGGAACATTGACTGTAGCATGTGAGAACTGGACTCAGTGACATCACCCGCAAAATGCTTTTACTCAGCAAACTGAAGTGCAGACTTTCAGCATTCCATGGGTTGAACAAAAGATTGCATAAAAAATGTGAAAAAACTAAGCTTTTTAACACGAAATCCCTTCATTTCATGGGCTCTTAAGTAATTGGACAGTTGACTTCCATGTGTGGGCAATTCCTTGTTATGTCATTATGGTGGGATTATATAAGTTCGCTTCCTTCCACTCCCTTTCAAGCAATATTTATTAATATGTCTAAGTATCCTAAGTTTGATTAGTTATTGTATGAATTATAAGTGAAGCAGATAAAAGGCCTGGAGTTGATTAGAGGACTGCGTGCTTGCATTTTGAAGATTTTGCCGTGAACAGACAACATGTGGTCAAAGAAAGCTCTCCATGCAGGTGAAAGGAGCCATCATTAAGCTGAGAAAACAGAAAAAAAACATCCCAAAAACTGCTACAGTATTAGGAGTATGGCTAAATCAACTTCAGTGTGGTACATCCTGAGAAAGAAAAAGCGCTGGTGAACTCAGCAACACAAAAAGACCTGGACGTCCACGGAAGACAACAGTGGTGGATGATGATGGCAGAATCATTTCCGCGATTGAAGAGGAACCGTTCACAACAGCCAACCAAGTGACACAACAGCCAACCAATGAACAACGCCTCTCTCTCTCTCTCTCTCTCTCCAGGAGGTAAAAGGCGGGATCAGTATCCAGAGTCTACCATACAAGAGAGAGACTACATGAAAGTAGATCCAGGGAACACTGCAAGCCACTCAGAAGCCTCCAGAATAGGAAGGCTAGACTGGACTTTGCTAAAAGCATCTAAAAAGTTCTGGAAACATTCTTTGGACAGATGAAACCCAAAATCAGCCTCTACCAGAATGATGGCTAGAAAAGTACGGAGGAAAGGCATTAAGCTCCTGATCCAGTAGGTGTTCAGAGACATACTGTCTGCAAAGATCCCAGGTGAATGCAGCCAAACTGATTGGGTATTTTCATAATCCCAGATGGACAACGAGCCAAAAACATCCAGCCAAAAACAACTCAGGAGTTTATTCAAGCAGAGAAGCGGAATATTCTTGAATGGCCAAGTCCGTCACCTGATCTGAACCCTTGAGCAGCATTTCCCTTGTTGAAGACTAAACTTCAGACAGAAAGGCCCACAAACAAACAGCTACTGAAAGCAGCTGCAGTAAAAAGCCTGGCAGAGCATTCAGAAGGAGAAAACCAGCATCTGCTGATGTCAGGAGTTCAAGGCTTCAGGCTGTAAATGCCAACAAGGCTGTTCAACCACATAATATTAGTAATAATGACCATTTTGGTTTTGCAGTTATTTCATTTGTCAGTGCTACCAGCCCATGAAATGGAAAAGTTGTGTCTAAAAATGCTTTAGTTTTTCACATTTTTCATGGAATCTTTTTGTTCAACCCATGGAATAAACTAAAGTCTACACTTAAAGGATTGTTTTTATTTAAATTCACTGTGGTAATTGACAGAATTAAATTAGAAAGAATCACGTCTCTGTCCAAATATTAATGGTCCTGACTGTGAATATGCGCCATGTTGAGCCAGAGGTTTGTCAGTAATGAGTCTGATGGCATTTCTGTAAACCACAAGTGATAATTTATCCTACCACTTGAAAGCAGGCTTCATGAAATCTGTCAGACCAATAAAATCGTCGGACTGGGGGGCCAGCAGGCTCCACCTACTTTTATTGAGGCATCTGGTTAGTCAGTTTCTTGAATAGTTTGAACTACAGAAAAAATATTAGTAGAAAAAAAAAGAAGATTATCAAAAAGATGTAAAAAAAAAAAAAAGGATAAGATCGAGAACGGTTCTTCTGACCAATAGAGTGGCTGAGTAACTGCTTTTTATTTCTCTATAGAAGTCGTCTAAGGCTTCTTGGAGCCACTTCCTGTTTAGAACGCCAGAGGGGAGGAGTCACAACTCTGTTCAGTTCTCCTATACAGTCATTTAATAAGACAGAAGTGTAAGAAGGCTCTTACAACGTGCAAAGAATTTTTATTTAATCGAATCACTCCAGAAACCAGGCTTCAGTGGCGTTTGAGGAACTACATAACCCACTGGTCTGGGAGTGTGGAAGATGGGGTTGGATGCAGCCAAATACTTCAACAAGTTTGAAGCAGCTCTTTTAGTTTGGTCTTTTTCATTCTCCGTTGGCTTTCAGAAATAGAAAATGCATTTGTGTTCATAAGTTTTTTATTGCTCTGTGCTGGTTTCTGACATGTCATGGTTTCTTGTGATATCTTGTTGAGAAAGAAAAAAGGTCCAAACACTTTGGTGAAAACGGAAGAACCATTCGTCGGCTGGGCTTTTTGGAGGACGACGTGGTTTTCTTCTTTGTTATGGAAACCACCAATGTTGTTGAATTCTAACGCAGGCTTTGTGTTCTAGACACCCCAACGGGCAGCTCAGAACCCACACTGGCCCCAGGCGGGCTAGACCCCGCTCCATTTTTCATGTTAAGTTATTTAATGGCAATCTGGACTCTTACATTAAGGTACCAGCGTTTAAACCGGTTCCTCTTCTCTTCTTCTGGGTTCCTGGCTGTCTGGGTCCAATCAAAGTCTTTTAGAACTGATTGATCACTTAACAAAAAGAAAATATTTGCACCTGACGGCCGCAGGAGGAGAAAGTAGCCAGGCATTTGTGTCCGCCAGCCCCTCTGGGTCACTGCTGACCCGGCTCGAGCAGAGCCCCTCCTCCTGGGTCAGCCAGGCCTGAGCTTCAGTGCTTCTTCCTGCTGCGGCGCCCAAACCGCCTGATGGTTGGGTCCGGTCCGTCATGGTCACAGTGTTCACGTCAGGGCTTGGTGAGCAGCTGGGACGCTCCTAACACGGCTCTTGCTTTTTTGTCTCTCCTTTTTCCGTCTTTGCACCCGCCTCTCGTGATCTGTAGCCGTGGACGGCGGAACTCGCACACTCGACATCAGGTAGAAACTCTGAGGCTGGGGGGGCTTAGCTGACTGTCATTCAAATCTTCTACTAACATGCACAAGAGCTGTGAAGACCTGTTCGGTTCCGACTCAACGTGTGACTGAGAGCACTTTCCGATCCTCTTCAGAGACGTCGTCTGCATTTGCCCCGGACGTCTTTTATTCTGAAAAATATTTCATTTGTAATAATTTGTCTGTTTTGGACCAAACACAAAGAAGTGAAGTCGGTCTGTCTCAGAAATGTGTCCAGAGACTAATTCTCGCTCTGCATGTGGATTTCCTAACTTCCTCTTTGTGTTTGCATGTTTTAACACCATTGTTGTCAGAAATAAACGCTCCTGGTTCATCATAACGCAAACGTATCCTCCTGAGAACCAGCACATTCATTTATGACCTCTGTAGTCTTCCCACAATCCCACCCAAACACATGGGATATCATTGGAAAGGCCGGGAAGTCCTTATTTAATCACACTTAGCAGAGGATGTCAAATGACATAATCCAAACACAACTGACCCTTAAGGACATGAATGAATGAACGGGCTGGTTCTTCAGTTCTAAAATCCATCTTAATCCTCTTTTAAATATCCCTGTCTTTAAAGATAATGTTTTTTTACACAATATTTAAAATAAACCATGTCTGGTGTTTGTTCTCTTTGCCTCTGAAGGATTCGGGACAGGCCATCCCTCGCGTGGTTGAGAGCTGCATTCGTTACATAAACCTTTATGGTAAGTCACTAAATCGGTGTGAAAACCGTTATTTTTTGGGTGTTTACTCACTGAGGTTATTCGTCGTACACAGTCTCCATCCTGAAATAGCTGGAACGCAAAGCGCGTGTTGAGCCTGAGCGTGTTCAGATGCTGCGTCGTCTCTGCTGGCCTGTGAAATCTAAAAGAACAAACTCATTTCGCTTTGCCATCATTCTCGACTTTCTCCTCACATTAAGTCCTAATTCCAGCCTAAAGACCTTCCAGCCGAGCTTGATTGCTCCATCAGGGGTCCGTTATTATCTTAAACGAGCAAAACGAAGCGGCTTAGTGAGCTGGGTTTATTGAGAAACGAAGGCCTGACTGACGCAGCATCCCGAGTTTATCTGCCCTTTATTTCCTCTGTCTTACGCCTCTAAGGCCTCCAGCATCAAGGAATATTTCGGGTTCCTGGATCCCAGCTGGAGGTGAACGACATCAAGAACTCGTTTGAGAGAGGTATGAGGCTCACCTGTGATTAAATGCCCGCTGCAGTTGGTCTGAAAAGTGCTCAAATCTCCGTGGACCGGAATATCTTTCCAGGAAATGATCCTCTGACAGACGATGAGGACAACCACGACATGAACTCAGTGGCTGGAGTTCTCAAACTGTACTTCCGGGGTCTGGAAAATCCTCTTTTCCCTAAAGAGAGGTTTAACGATCTGCTGTCGTGCATCAGTAAGTTCAGTTTTGTTTTTACTTTCTCTGTTAACTTTAAAATAAGGACTCTAGTGGGAAAAATGGATTGATTTGACTCTTTCTTCACACGTGGAACACAAATCGTCCTGACTTCGTGACCCATCCCAAGTAAAACCTAGTAGTTCATTTCTCATAACGACAAAACGAGCTGCTTCCCTGAGATCTGAGCGTGTAGAGCTGCTCAAAGAGGCTCCGTGTGCTCTGCTGAACACTGAAGGATGCTCAGAAATAATTAAATAAAAGCCGTCATGACAGCATTTTGAATAGATACAAATATCACCAAATGAACTATCGCGAAATATTGCTAAAACGATTTTTTCCAACACCCCTGGTTTCCCGTTTAGTCCTTTACCCAACGAGTAGATCTCTCTTTCATCAGACGCCTTTATCGCTTCTATACTCCTATTTTATGACATTTTCCCTCATTTCTGAGTTTGCAGCAGGAGTTTTTTGTGCAGAGAAGCTGTGACTCCTACACTTCATCGGGTACAGATCCGTATATAGCCTCTGAATTACTCAAGAGCTACATGGAAACCTGGTTATGTATTCATGAAAAATGAAAGCATAAAAGCATCCCAGAAGCCTGGATCTTTGGCTGAAGGGGGGCTGCCTCTATTTATAGTATTGAGCACATACCAGACACTTTTAAGAAAAAAGAAACCCTGCTTCAGGTGAGAACAATGAGATGCATTTTGGCTTAAAGTAGAAAAGCTTAAAGCGGAATTAGACGCATTAATATTTGAAATAGAAAAGAAAGTTCCAGCTTCTTTTCTCCAGACGTTTTTCTTCTTCTCACTTTTTTTTGTGATGTCAGTTGAGGAGCTAAAGTTGAAAGTAAATCGATCTTCTGCGACTTCCATGAACCTGGTTGTGGTTCAGGGGCGAAAAAGGAGTCTCCTTCTCAGACAAAGTCGGTGGTTTGAGTCCTGCCCTCCCCTCATCAAATGGGGTTAATCCATGAGGCCGGACACCTTAACCTGGAAGGTGTGGTTGATGGTGCTGTGGAACTAACGTTAGCGGATTTGGGCTAAGTTTGGGTTCAGAATGTTCCCTTTGAAGAAATCCCACAGGGTTTGTGCACCAATAATGTCTTAAATTTCGTACCGTTGTGTTGTTCTTGTAGGGATAGAGAACCTCTACGAGAGGGCGCTGTACATCCGGAAGATCCTGCTGACGTTTCCCAGATCCGTCCTCGTGGTGATGCGCTACCTGTTCGCCTTTCTGAACCAGTAAGTTGACAAAACCGTCCGCTCCCCCCTGAATCCCACCTTCAGACACAGCAGTGGTTTCCTGCCTTCCCAGCCTGTCCCAGTACAGCGATGAGAACATGATGGACCCGTACAACTTGGCCATCTGCTTCGGGCCCACGCTCATGCCCACGCCGGACAGCCAAGACCAGGTGTCCTGCCAGGCCCACGTGAACGAGGTCGTCAAAACCATCATCATCCACCATGAGAGCATCTTTCCTGACGCCAAAGAGCTGGAAGGGCCCATCTATGAGAAGTGCATGGCGGGGGGAGACTACTGGTGAGAAAGGCGCCATTATGGTCTGTTTCTTCTAGGAGCGGGAGGTTCCATGTGGGTCAGACTGGGGTCGGTCCATTTTTAAGGTACATGTAGAAACCGGTCGTCTTTAAGGATGAAGTCATTTGGCACAGCTGCGCAGATTTTGCTGGAAAGTTTGAACGCCACACTTGTGGAGCAGGTTTCTCCTTCAGCTTGGTGAATGGAAGAAAATCGTGCAGCGTCTTTTGGCGGCAGCTCACAGGTATGCATAATGCAGCTGTGCGCCTGAAGCGAATCGTTCAGCTCTCCCCCCACGGGGAAGGGGAGCGTGTCTCCGCCCCCATTTCACATCCTCGTGAGCACCACCAGTGGAGTTACCGATGGAGGAAACTCTATCCAAAAAAGTCGTAGCGGTCAAACCTGCAACTCCTTGCCAGCTCCACATCTGTAGGCGGAGCTAATTGCTCTTTCGTTCCCGTTTTTACCGGGCTCTCCGGAGGCTGACGGGGATTTATCCTCGGCTAGAACTAATCAGGCGTCTCCGTGAGGCCGCGTCCCTCGCCGAGGCTTTCAAAGCCCTTGAGAGGTTTGTTCTCCTGCCAGACTCCCTCGTCTGTCTCGTTGAGGAGGCGGCGGCCGCTGACATTTTGGCACGAGGAAGGCGTTTACTTCCTGGCAGGGATAATCTGTGGAGATGGGTGTGTGGCATTAGTGCCAACTCTCACAGAAAGAGAGCATTAGGAGGAAGAGGAGCAGGTTCTCATCACCTCACAGAAACATCCATGATGAAGGATCTTTGAACCTATTTTCAGCGTCTTCTTCTGAGACTAAATAACTTTGAAACGGAGCGGCAGAAGCGATTCAGTCGACTGACGGTTGGTGTCGCTCGTTGCAGTGAAAGCCCCTTCAGCGAACATGGAGCCCTGGAGGAGGTGGACAACGAGGGAGGGACGGAGGCGCACACCAGCGAGGACGGTGAGTGAGCCGGGCCTCCGTGCAAACGGGGAAAGACGCGCACGTCAGCATTCGTACCGCGGTGCGATTTCCACCGAGCTCGCTCTAAGCTGCATCGTTCTTGAAGGAATTTGGTTTTTTGATCGTTTTAAGTGTTTCAGAGGTGAAGCCCGACTTTCAGCAGCTTCAGGGGGCGGGGCTAAAACCGTCCACATGGTTTGCTTCTGTCTGACTGACGACTTCTGAGAAAAAAGACTTTATGGAATAATTGGTTGTGAAATCATGCAGGTTCAGCTTTCAAACATGATAATTTTTATGATTCTTTTTTTTTGGGGGGGGGGGGGGGAGTGGTCTGAAGATCCACTTCACATCATCATAACTGTTGTTTTCAACGATTAATATTTAGAAAGTAATCAGATTGCAAGTCAATTAGTAAGTAATCCTCTCTGAGAAATGGATTTATGTGACGGTGGTGTAGCGGCGTAGTGGCGAGGGGGTCCTGGTTCGAATCCTGTGCATTTGTGGGCTTCTTCCCAGGGTCCTCCCACAGTCCAAAAGCATGATTGACAGGTTCATTGGTCTGATGCGTGTCTTTTAATTGCCCCTAGGTGTGCATGAGAGTGAGTTTGTGGTCCTGCAACAGACCGGCGATCCGTTCAGGGGGCACCCCCCCCCCCCCCTCACCCAACAGTAGCTGGGTTTGCTCCAGCAACCCCCTGACCCTGAAAGAGATTCAGTGGGTTCTAAGGATGGGTGGATGGGTGAGTGGGTGGATGGATGGGTGGATGGATGGATGGATGGGTGGGTGGATGGATGGATGGATGGATGGACGGACGGTGGAGCTGTGCTTAGTTCAAACTGGTGACAATCACAAAGTCCTCTCTGTGATGAACCTGTGGAGCACAGCAGATTATTAGAGGGTCGGTCATCATGAACCGGTTTCGGACTCTGCAGAATTCTCTCGCTGTCGTGCAGGAAGATTATCTGTCCGCTTTTGGAAAGCCGCCTCCGGCACGTCGATGCATCGACATCCCATCTGCTGGTAAACTCCCTGCAAGGTCAGAGATGAACCAACCGACACATCGATTATCTATCGCTTTACAGGAATTCATCAGGAGCTCCTGGGTGCCAGGCGGCCCCCGGGCACGCTGCACATATTAAACCGTTAAAGGGAGATGTTGGTTTGCAGATGTGTGGATCCGTGGAACCTCCAGCTCTGCTGTGCCGCCACAGCCGGGCATCAGAAATGAGACCTTATGTGCTTCCCTGCCTCCGTCTGCAGCCGCGTCGCTGCAGCGCCGGCAACTCTGATCCTCGCGCAAACATTTGCCAATCGGAGGTACGACGGATTCATGGGACAGAATTTATTTACAGCCCCGTCCACTGCACCACAGCCAGATTAATTCAGACCGGACTGTAAAGCTTGCTGCTGGCATTTCATCAGCCGTTTGGCTGAACTGTAGGATGTCAGCGTTGATTCCTGCAGCTGATATTCTGCGTCGGGGTGAGGTTTGTTCAGGGACCCCCCTGTCTGACTTCAGTGCGGGAGAGGGGGCAGAAAGGAAGCTGCTATTTTTAGATCCGTGTTGCTGTAGCGCATGCTGGGGCTGCGGGAAGTTTACCTTTTGAATTCAAGAACCACCGCTAGAGATGCAGCAGCCTGCAACCAGAGCATCAGCTGTCAACCCAACCTAATGATCCATACAGTGACTGACATGCCCCCAAATCTTATGGATCTCCTCTCAACAGCTTCTATAAATATCCAGCCTCGGCCCCTGGGGGCTCACTGTGGCCCGGTCAGATAGAGCCGTGTTTGTATCGACTGCAGTGTGAATACTGACTTGAATTCAATGCGCACACGTGAACTCGGCATCATCTTCACCTCGCTCACTCGTTAGAACCGGACCTTTCCGTGTCAGCACAGCGGCTGTCGCGTGGCAGCGTCGACACGCCCCCCCCGACAGAGGTGTCTGACCTGCATTCTTCCTGTCAACAGAGGCGGAGCCCATCGAAGCCATCGCCAAGTTCGACTACGTCGGGCGCTCCTCTCGAGAGCTGTCCTTCAAAAAAGGCGCCTCCCTGCTGCTCTACCAGCGGGCGTCGGAGGACTGGTGGGAGGGACGGCACAACGGCATCGATGGTTTGGTGCCGCATCAGTACATCGTGGTCCAGGACATGTGAGTGATTCCTGCCTTTTACCGCCAAGCTGGTCCGTTTCTAGGTTAAAGGGAAGAAAGTTTACGCGCTACGCCTCAGCTCTCCTGGACGTCTTTCTCAAACGGATGACCAGGGATGGGAGGGGCACAGAGGTGGCTCCGCCCACCTCAACAGCATTTCTAAAGTCCGCCATTGGGTGGGACAAAGTAAAGGGAGAAGTCCAACCATCTGTCAGTCAAAAATCACAACATTTCTGACATTTGAGCTCTAGTTGACTCAAATTAGTCTTTCGTTAATATAATTCCAACGGCACAAAGTTGCTTTTCTTTCTTCCCTTTAATCTGTCAGAATTCATTTGAATTGTGTCAACGGTCAAAAGTTATGACAGTTCAAAGAACGTTAGCACTGGAGCTAACATTTGAGTCTAAACGAGTTAAATAAAGTAAAAAAAATGCACCAAAAATGTTTGTGAGCCACTTTTCTCCACATCAGAACCTGTTGGAGTTACGCTAACTGCGGTCGAAGAGTTATGGTCGTTCACAGAGGATGTGTTATCTCGCCGTCATCTGTTAAAGCTCCGGTGTTCAAAATAAAATACAAATAAAAAACACCAACAGAAACAATAAATACCAAACAAACCAGACTGAATACAAGTGCGTTTTGTAACTGTTATATTGCACTCTATGGAGTGATATTTATGCCACCACGTTGCAAACAAAACTTTCTAATTTGCAAATTAAAATATTAAATATTTGCTTTTAATTCTTTTTTTTTTTTGCTTTCAAAAACATTTTCTTTTTTTTTTCTTTTTTTACTTGTCCTGTCCAACAGCTGGGCAGTCAGATGAGAGCTGAGGGCCTCTTGTGTTGGACATATTTTACTTTAACAACAGGGGTTATTAATCTTCAGACAAACCAAAGGTATCTCTGAATAAACCCCTTTTGAAAAAAAAAAACATTTTCTTTCTTTTTTGATAAGGCTTTCAATTTGTTTTGTTCAATATTTTTTATTTTGCGTTCAAATTCTTTTTGGGCTTTCAAAAAATATTTTTGCGTTTGCAACACAGATGTTTTTGTATGCGTTGTGACTCATCTCACGTTTTTTCTATGTTTAAATTTGCTCTCATAAGTTTCAGTTTAGCATGACAAAAAATTTTTTTTTTTGTCATTTAATATTTTCATTTGCAACTTAGAAAGTTTTTTGTGTGACGTGGTGGCATAAATATCACTCCATAGAGTCTAGGGAAAATTGTTAGCAACTGCAACCACCCTCTTGTGGTCATTGGAGGAACTGCAACACTTGTGGGTAATTGTCCTTCAGTGACTTGGTTGGAACCACGAGAGCACAAAGCTAACAGAGGACTCAACAGTCACGAGTCATTTATAAGACCTGTTTGTGCGAATTCTCCTTTAACCCTTTATCACCGAAGCTTTAGCTCTTTGACGTAGCATAACTCGTACACTGCTTACACGATCAACGGGCTGATTCTGACACGGACAAAAGCGGCTTTACACTGATGTGCGCCACTTTACTGACATGAAGTTCCATGACGACACAAAGCCCCTTTCCTTCTTGACCGAATCAGCTGGAATTAAGCTGTTGTGTAAACTGTTGGAGAGTTACGGTCGTCTAAAGAATGTAAAGGCTGTAGCAAAAGCTCCGGTGTTAAATACGCTAAATACTGAGACTGCACTTTCATTTCCGTTTGAATTCATATCTGCTGAAAGATTAGAGGAGAAAAAAAAACCATTGGGACCAGACTGTTGGTGTGACTTTTCTGTTAAGTTAAAGTGAGCAACCGGGCTGCCACCTAAGCTCGCCTACTACCTTCACACGGCTCCAGTGCTTTTGCTTTTTAAATGAACTTCAATCCGGAAGTCTTGTTAAATCTCACATCGTCAGCTCCACAGGAGGCTTTAAGGCCACCGGTCGGTTCCTCCCGATGACACCTCCGTGCTCCTCCACCACCGCTCCACAGTAGATCGGATCAGTGGTCTGACAGTTCGGGTCTAACGGAGCGGATTCTGTGCGTCGTCACTCCACTGACTTATTGGGTCACTGACAAAACGGCCGTTTAGACTCCCTTTTCACTCCTTCCTCCTCTTTGCTCCTCCCCCCTGCTGTCCCATCAGAGCGCCTCCATCAATAATTCACCAGGGGAGGCGCCGCTGATGGGATGTCCTCTTAGTTAATGAAAGTGCCGGAGAATTTACGGCCGCTCAGGTCACGCAGGTGCTGCGTTCTTCTACTTCCTGTTGAAGAGAGGAAGCTGAGGAGGCGACGTTTCCCACAACCAACATGGATGGAGGCAGATGTTTGAGAAGATGGATTTGATGTTTCTGAGGAGGAGGGTCAACGGGCAGGGATGCCCAGTTTAGCTTCGTCTGTTTAGTTTGGTTTAGTCACTGAAGTTACGTTTATTACAGTAATGAAGCCCATTGAGACGACTGTTGTTGTAATGTGGGGCTGCAGAGATAAAAGTGAATTGTTTAGGTCTGAAAGTGCTGTCAAGCAGCCATTGAAACCCATCAAAGCGTTCTGAAAGGACGCCATGACTCATCTGACCGTCTGGACGGGGTGGGGGCGGAGCAAAAATGCTGACTGGAGGATGTAGACGCAGACGAGGGCTATTGTATAACAGAGAAATATTGACGCATTTGCTGACTCAGCCTCTGTTTCTGTGTCTCCACGCCGCGCTCTTCCCAGGGACGACAGCTTCTCCGACACTCTGAGTCAGAAGGCCGACAGCGAGGCCAGCAGCGGCCACGGCGGCGAGGACAAGTGCTCGGGCAAAGACGTGTGCTTGCCCTCCGATACCAGGATCGCTGACGCTTACATCGCAAGGTGGGTGTCCTCCCCCCCAAGAGGATCTCTAAAGACTTTATGGGAGGTTTAATTGCTGACTGTATTTGAGAAGTGGACTGAGTGGCCCCGCCCCCCCTGGCGTTTCAAGCAGGAAGTGGCTCCAGGAAGCTACAATCCCGTAGACTTCTATTGAGAAATAAACAGCTGATAGTCATTCTGTTGGTCAGAAGAACCGTTCTGGGTCTGACACCTTTTCTTTTTAAACATCTTCTTAAAAATCCTTATTTTGTCTTTATCTCAAGTTATAAAGACGAGCAGAACTGGAGCCGCTGCTCTTTCCAAGCTGCAGGGAAAAGAATGATATATTTCTAATTGGCGTTAGCAAACATCTGACTCCACCATGAGCAGCATTCACAAAACAGGAAGTCCACACGCAGGAGCTCACGATTCATGATTCGATGAACCTTTTAAGCCCGAGTCTGGTGTCGTTTCAGCTTCTGCAATTAAACAGAAAGCTCTTAAGGATTCCAGCAAATCTGACGGACTGAGTTCCTCTAAAAAGTTCTCTTTTTACCTTTTAACTAACACGCCTAAAGCTGGAGACGCCATTCTTCTGTCCTGCACACGTCCCCCCCACACACACACACACCTTTAAGGTGGATTATGTCTCTGAACGGGATCTGGGTTTGGTGAGAACTAACTTTAAGAGCTTCATGATGGATTTTGCTGTTTAAACTAAAGGATTTTTGTCATTTTTAATCCAATTTTCAGCCCCTAAACAGCTCAGGTGTTTGGTTTTGTGTTTAGGGCTCATTTTTTCATAGCAGCACCTGACGGTGGTACCAGCCACCAGGTTCTTTGGGTCATCGGAGAATCAGAAATCTTTACCCATCTCATAAATGGAATGAAAAAGTATTTTCCTCCATCCTCTCCCCATCACACCTCAGTGTTTCCGCTCGCCTCTCCTGCCGTTGCCTCTCCTCTACGGGTGGATTTGGTGACCTTCACGCGTCTGTCTGCTTCCCGCTCCAACACATTTTATGCGGCGCCGTTCTTCCTCGCTCCTCTTCAGAGATGAAGGTGGATGAATCCTCCGTTCTCCTCCACCTGACGAGCAGCGTCACGCCCCTGAAATAAACCCAGAGGTGTTGACTCACCCACGAGGATTTAACTTAAGATGTTTTCCTGTTCTCTCCTCCATTATCAGACTTGAATCACGCCGGCCGCTTTCAAGGTGCTTCTCAAATTTCTGGAGGTTTTTCAGCTTTGACCGATAACTTTGGTGTTCTGGTCGGCGGAAGCTGCAGCAAACTGGCGTCTCCTTCAGGAGATGACAGCATGTTTGTTATTCTCTGTGTCACAGAGGGAGGCGCACTGCTCCACCTGCAGCTGAAGACGCCTTCCTGCACCTCTTTTATCAAAAGCAGGAATTGAAGTAAACAGGATCTTCTGAAGATCACGAATGTAGGGAAGTTCTGGAACTGACTACGGTCGATCCGAAACTAATAAGGTCATTTTATGTTTGGAATTCTTCTGATGAAAGATCCGCTCCTTCTCCATGACTGATTGAAGCTCCTCTGATGACTCCTGCTGGTGAAAGCAGACGCTTTTGAAGATAAGGTTGTGGAGAAACGGAGAATGGAGGCTCCTGAGGTCAGAGAACGAGGGAGCGGGTTCCTCAGCGGTTCCTGTCCCGTGAGCCGGCCTGGGTTCAGGCAGAGGGCAGCCCGTTGCTGAAGCAGCTGCAGCTCCTCCTCATGGACGCTGCTCCTCTGCCTCCTCCATCCTCTGCATAAATTCCAGGCCCACTCAGGCTCCTCTCCAAAGCTAATGTGGAGATCAGAGAGGTCTGCCAACCAAGAGGAATGAACGTTTGAGCCAAAATGATGACCGCTGATCCGAGATCTGCCTTTCATGGGCTGCTGAAAGCGTCACTAGATCCTTGGGAGGATGAAGATGATCAGACGTGGAAGCTGCTGAGCTGCAGTGACGACAAAAACCACACGGTCCCGGCGTGTGCCGCTGCATTCAGTCATGCTTTTGTTTTTTACAACAGGTCTCCCTTGAAAAAGAGTTCCTGGTCAAATAAAGGTTAAAGGCTGTAAAACCGCTGTTCTCAGACAGACATGAACATTTTCACACTTAAATTCTCAAAGTGTAACCGGTCGGATACCTAAAAGATCTAAGATGTCGTTTTACTAAAACAAGATCCTATAAAGCATCAAATTAGCTTAAATTCTGGGTGAATGGCTTTTACGTTTTTTTCTCGTCAATGCGGTGAAACTCCCAGTTCCAAAAAATGTTTCTAGGATGCGTCCCGAGGTTGTGAAGTGGTGGTAAATCGCTCAGCTAGCTAACTGGCTCATGTTTAGCGCTGTAATGAAGTAGAAGTACTTTCAGGGTATTTGGATAACTGTGGAACTAGAACCATGAGTCTAAGCTAACTGTTATTTGTAAAGATATTTTATTTTGAAAAATGACCGGATCTTCTCTGTTACATTTCTGTCACTTGGGTCCTAAATCAGTCCAGCGGTGAGTTTTTCATGCCCATCTTCCAGCTGTTGAACGATTCCCGCGCCCCCGTTTTCCCGCCCACCTGTGTTTGACGTTTCATTTTACTGAATCTTAACCTAAGGTGTTGAATGTGAGGTTTGTGGAATTATTTATTAGTTTTAATAGTGTTTTGGGGTTTTTATTTCTCCTGTTCCTCTAGCATAATACAATGATTCCATTTCAAACAGACTTTGAAATGAATCATTTTAGGTTTTGGGGGTTAAATGTGGCATTTGTTCAGCAGAACTGTCAAACTTTAAAGCACCGTAACAGCATTATAGAGCCAGACATGGGAAAGAGGAACTACAATAACAAATATTGTTGATTTAATCTGTTTTATAAGTGGAGTTTCTTAACTTGGTTGCCTGCAATGACGTTTTCATTCCAGCAGGAGTCAGTATTGAGTGACACAGTATCAATACAGTGTGGGGAATGTGCCGAAACGCTTCACGAGGCCTCATCTGCCCATCACTAAAGACACGGCACGGATTGATTGACAATGTCAACAGCCAATCAGAGCGCGGAACAAAAAAAAAAGAATGCTGTGAGACTGAAAAAGGGGAACCGAGATAAAGTTGGGACCGCTGTAGTCTAAAAGCCCAATGCAGGGTTTGTTAAATGTATTTCACTTGAAAAAAAACAGAACACTTATCTCTCCTAAAGTTAAACTTTCTGAGATATATTTAGAGAACAGACAGAAAAAGAGAACGAGCTGCATTTGTTTCTCACAGCTTTTCCTAAAAGCAGTTCCTTTCCTTTCTGTCTGACAATCTGCTGAGGCTGACACAAACACAGGACCGGTTCTGCAGAACCTGGTTCTGTTGATCTGAAAAAGCTCTTCAGCTTCTCAAACTCCCACCAGTTCCTGTGTTTCCAAAACCCCCATAAACTCCTGGCATTTAAAGGTTTTTCATGTTTTATATCCACCTGTTTTCTTGTGTCACAGGCACAGAAAAAGGTCAGACCCGCCCTCCCGGCGGCCCCCCGCCCGCCCCAGCGACGTCCACTGCACGGTGCACGTCTCCCAGCAGAGCCACGGCGGGACCCCAGAAATGGGCTCGCCCATCCTGGGTCACTTCAGCCCGAGGGACGCGCTGCGCGGCCGGGGCCCCCTCCCCGTGGACAGCCCCGAGCGGCGGCACCGCCTCGGCCACAGCAGCCTCACCAACATCAGCCGGCACGAGTCCCTGAAGAGGTCGGAGAGCCCGCCCATCCGCCGCTCCACCTCCTCGGGCCAATACCCCGGCTTTACCGACGCCCACCTCCTCCACCACCACCACCACCACGGCGGGAAGGCGCTGGACCCGGAGACCATCGCACAGGTCAGCGCGGGACGAGCGGCGACCCGACCGCAGCTCCCTCCACCATCAAAGCCCTGCCCCGCCCTGTAAACACATAGTCAGTCCCCGTCTTCTGCTGCTGCTGTGTCTGTGCGCCGAAACACGCTGAAGGCGGGCTCCTCAGGCAGACGGCGAGCAAAGGCCGAGGTCACAGAGAGCCTCGTGTGAAACATCCCAAAAGCCGCTGTTCTGAGGGGAGGAGTCAGAACATCTGAAGCCGTGCCGGTCTGCCTGTCCGCCTCCAGGGAGCATGCTCAGACGAACACCGCCCTTCCTCTCTGCATCTTCCTCTGCCTCACACACGATCAGTTTGAACCCGTTCAACGCATGTTTGTGCTGTGAGGTATTTCTGTTTAGAGCAGGGGTCTGCAGCTCTTTGAGGGAAGAAAAATGACATAAAAACTGACTAAGTTAGCAGTGATTTCATTCAGATCTTCTGTTTGGCTGAGAAGAAACATTTTTACACCCAACAGATTCAGAGGCTTTGAGGTTCCTGCAAAATGTCCAATTAAAACTTTGATCTTCTCCGATCACTTCATTTATTTTAGGATCTATGCTGCTCAACCAGGTTTATTAGCTGTACTTGTTAAATTCTACATACACTATTTCTATTTAACCAGTAAAAGTCCTGTTCAGGTTAACATCAGTAGTAAATAGGAAAAAGGATGACAGGCCACCAAAGTAGACCTAAAAAAATAACCAGAGAAAAGACGGTTTTGGACACGAGCTTCAAACGAGCCTCTGTCAAAAGAAAAAAGATCAAATTTAGAGAAAAGGTTTTTTCTCTGAACATTTCTGTTTTTGTTTGTCCCCCCCTAAAAAAGAAATCTCACGTTCATATATTTTAGAAGTAACACTGAGACAAATGCAGAGTAGAACCAACAGAGGGTGGTTTGGGTCAAAAAGGCCCAAAATTTAGTCTTAGAAGTTGCAGCCCCCTGTTCTAGACATCATCTTGATGTTTCTAATCGTCCTTAACTTCCTTTTCTAGTCTTTTTAGTCCATGTTTTCAGTCTCCGCCTCTTCTCGCCTGCTCCCGCCATAACGCAGTCCCTCTGTGTCCCGCAGGACATCGAGGAAACCATGAACACGGCTCTGAACGAGCTGCGTGAGCTGGAGCGCCAGAGCTCCGCCAAGCACGCCCCCGACGTGGTGCTGGACACCCTGGAGCAGAGGCAGACCTCATGCAGCGGCGGCGGCGGCCCCACGCCGGCCAGCTCCAGAGAGTCCCTGAGCCCGATCCACAGCGTCACGCTGAGGGCGGCCGTCAACACCGAACCGCCCGTCCGGAGAAACGCCAGCGATCCCGTGAGCACCTTCAAGCCGACCGTCGCACCGCGCATGGGGGTGCAGCTCAAACCCCCCACTTTAAGGCCCAAACCCATGGTCCTGCCTAAAAGCAGCCCGGCGCCGCAGCCTCCCGCCGCTCCGGCTCAGGACCCCCTGGACAAGTCCTGCACCATGTAACTCTGGAGGCAAGAGCGCATCTCCTCAAACTACCAGCAGGGGGCAGTCAGGTGCTACAAATGTCAAACAGAACTTCTGACAATCCTGTGGATTTCTGTACAGAAGCAGGAGGACTAACCAGATTGAAGACTTTTGGTAGTTACCATGTAGAAGAATTAGTCTGAAACACGTTTATGTTTTCAAAAGCTTGGCATCGGTCTGTCTAGCATGTTTATTTTTTTATTCAAACGGAAAATGACAAAAACTTCCTGGAGAGTTTTTAGGCTCCACCTGCTTTAGCTGACAGACTTTGATGACCTGAGCGTCTCCTGGTTTACCGCCGAATCCTCTTTGGTTGGAGTGGAACGGCTCCACCTTCCAACAGGTAAATGGTGCTGCGGGGACCTGGAGCGTCTGAGGGACTGTCCTCGGCGAGCTATTTATTGACGGGTCTCATCGGTGAAGCCTTTCCTTCCATAAAACCTGGAGGAACGCCCTCTGAGACAAAGACCGTCTTCACAGGTCATTTAAAGACAAACAACAACAGGATGAAACCACTATTTTGTTGTGAACGCCGAGCATGTCGACGCCCCCCCTTGAATTCCTGCAGCTTTAGCGGATGGCGTGTTCCGTGTGCGTTTGCATCTGTCGGACATGTGAAAGATGAGACCATCTTCACGTCTGCATCCAAGCATACAAACCCTGTGACGTAAAGACAGTGGAAGCCCCGCCTACCGCCATGTCTGCTCACGACGCCCCTCCCACTCCGGCACCGCCTACAGGAAGACAGCAGCGTTGAACCCGCCTGTTTTCAGTCCGCCGCTTGCGTGTGCGTGTCCACGTGTCCCAGAAACCATTGGAAGATGGAGAATCCTCAGAAGGTTCTCCTGGAGGCGTGGCGTCCGTGGCAGATATTTGGCGTTTCTAACAGCAGGTTTACGTCTACGATTGAGTTTTGTGTAGATTCATCTAAATGTGTGTTACTAACTGCGTTATTTTTTTATCCTGTGTATTGGGAGGTTAGACGTCAGAGACATCCAGAGGTTTAGAGCAGTCGTAGAAGAGGTCGTGGCCTTTGTCCCCATCCAACGTGACGGTGGGACGCGGCGGCGACGGCGCCTGCAGCTTTAAACTAACCTGTGGTGTTGTGTACGTCTGTAGTATGTTCCTGTGAAAGTGCCTTTGCTGAACTTCCTGTGGCGTTTTCATGACTGAATGCCTGTACATACGGTGACACCGTCATGTTTCTTTAAATAAAACAGGTCGTTCTTTCACCCTGGGGGGGCTTTTTTTGTTCCTTCATCATTCGGTCCCGCAGCAGCAGACCAGGATGAGCGTTCCTTCTCCGTCTCTCTGCGCCTCACAGTTATAATTTCACCAGCGCCACAGATTCAAAAACTCAGGTAAAACTTGCACACGCCTGGTAGCCGGTGAAAATGGATTCTGGGCGGCCCCCACCCTTCCAAAAAATGATGACATCACAGACAGAGGAACCGTCAAAAAAAAACGCCGTCTCTTATGGGGATGAAAAAAATGGTCAAAAATCCACCAAATTATACCAGAAACATGTCTGGGATATTCAAAGGATGTTTTAAAATTATTATGGGATGGCCAAAGAACCTACAATGTTGTGGCAAAGGGTGAATTTTGGTGATTTTTCCACAACGTAGGAAAAGAAAACCTTTGTTCAAGCAATTTTAATGAAATCTCTCAAACTTCACCAAGTTAAATCTACGGCCACAACCAAAGATTCATTGACCTTTGACCTCGGTAAGAGCACACCATTTTGAATAAAAAAATAAATAAAATCCCCTTTAGGATCTTCTAGGTATTTCAGATTATCCCCTTCTAACTCCTGGAGCATCGCTGGCCGTCTATTTGAGAAAAGACATGTTGGTTTTGTAGTTTGAATGGCGTTAGCTCGCAAAAAGGGGCGTTTCCCTGCTGCTTTGGTGGAGGTTTACCGCATGAATCGTCAGCTCCAACGATATAACACATGATATGATGGTATTAGGAAGAAAAAACCCTGTTGTCCAGGAAATCCACAAATGTTCTTTTGCCGATCCTTCTGAAAACGACATTGACCTGTTCGTCACCATCAGGGGACCCAAAAATAAAGCTATTGAGGTAAAACCAAAACTTTGATTTAGGAACATATTCCACATCTTCCTGGATGTGACGAACGTGACCTGGAGGTCACATCCAGTCCTGTTAGCTGTGAAGCAACAGACTCAGGAACGCCACGCAAAGGTCGCATTTCATAAAACCATATTAAACACAATCTGTTTCATTTTAAAGATTATATTTTTAGGGATGAAATGTAAATACAAACTGCACACAAGCATCTTGAAGATGCTCCTTAAAACAAGAAACCAAAGCAGATATTTTTGTTCTCTCCTTTGCACTTTTACTTTTCTTTCTGTTCTCTTCTTTTATTAAAAGTGACGTTCAGGGATCCTTAGGAGCTTCATTGGGCTTTTCCTGACAGTCCTGTCCATCATCTGCAGCGGCCTTCAGGGAGTCTCCTTGTTTGATCCACTCTGTGGTCCAGGTCTTCAGAGTCCTCTAAACCCAAAGAAAGACCACCTTATTCCACATAGATCACTTTATCACATTTTACGTCATCTCGCAGAGGAAAAAAGTGAGATCCAATCAGATATAAACAAACGTGGATGACTGCTGGGTACTAAAAATGTTAAAGGATGATGAAAGCAAAAACGGATCCAATCTGAACAATGACGTCTATCAGAGTACCTGCTGACAGGTGCTTTTCAAAGACTGAGCATCAATCAAGAAGTCATTAGTTTCCTCTCTTTTGTCATAATTTTAGATAATTCCAAGAATGCTGTTGTTACTCTCTGACTTCCCATGAATATCTTTTTTGCTACTGTTACCAGTTGTGTTAATTTAGTGACCATGGTTAGTTTTTCTTTTTTTTCTCAAACTTTATTTGTTTTATGTAGAAAATGTACAAAATCTCCATCAAATTACAGATATCAGTTAAAGTAAAGGTACTTTTGCACAATCTTCTTTAAAAAGAAAATTGAATAAAAGAGCTGAAAACAACAACAAACAGAACAACCAAAAAAATAAAAACACAAAACCGCACCAACCCTCTCCATCAAAGCTTTAGAAAATTTAATACTGTAACGATCCGGCCGGACCGTCACTTTTGCAGGGTAGCAAAAGCCAAACTGCTCATGACAAAGCTTCTTTGTCCGTGCCCCAGACACCGCACGACCCCGGACAGTCTCAGGACGAAATAAACAATAAGACAGGCGATAATTCCTTTTGAGCCATAAGCCCACTTATTCCAACAGACTAAAACAGACTTCAGTTCCCAACACCCTCACTTAAGGTTTTACCCCAAAACTCCCCACTTCCCATGAGCCTTAGGGGCTGAAGGTGGAGGTAACCCCCAGGTCGCTACGATACGTTTCAACCCTGGTGACCATGGTGGGTTTTTTCTGTCATTAAAGCAGACCAGAACCAGGACCTCCACCAGGTAACAGAACTGAAAACGTTCTGATGAGAACTTGGTCCATGACATCTAGGTGAATAGCGTCTAGCCACGCCCCGGACGCCAGAGCGTCAAGAACCAGAGTTCTCCATCGGCTGTTAGAACTGCAGAAGCTGAGAACCTTTGAGGGGCTCAGAGGAACCGAAGACTGGAAGCAAAAGCTGCTTTTACTGGCAGGACCAAGCAGATGTTTACCTCTGCGACTGCGACCCTCCTATCGGTGGAGTGAACAGCGGCCTGCAGCTTCCTGAGTTTGGCCTTGGCCCGCATGTACTGGGAGACATGGGGAACCTGGAAATCCTCCAGCTGACGGCGCAGGCGTTGCTGCTGAGCCTCCGCCCTCAATCGCTCCTGAGAAGAGAGGAGGTGCAGAGCCACTGACCCAGACAAAACCCAGAGGACGGTCTCTTACAGCCGGACTGACGTTCTCGGCGTGCTGCGTCTTTTCTTCCAAGTGCGCCAGCATCTGGGTCCTTTTCAGAATGAGGCTGTCCAACTCTGAGGACTCGGCGGTCGAGCGCCGCACCTTCCCCTGCACAGGACATCACCCGTGAAGGCACAGGCGCGCCACGCAGCCACACCTGAGATGCTCCGCCTCATCAAGTCACCATGTGTGAGCAGATGTCCCGTTGTCCTTGACGACATCTCCTCCTCATCTCCGTGATGTTTCTCTTCACCGCCGCTTCTTCTTGGTCCAGAAGAGGAACCTGGAGTGGAGATCAGCACAGGTGGGTGATCAGCATCACAGAGCAGACGTTTGACAGCTCAGCTGCTTCATCTTCAACCTCCAAGTCGGCTTTTTCGTGTCCCTCCTTCTTCTGCTTTAGCTGCTGCAGAAGGTTCTTCACTTTCAGCCTCAGTGCCACGTTCTTCTGGTTGAGCGTCTCCAGTTTGGTCACCTGTTTCAGGTTAGAAAGTGAATGTACAAAGTTAAAACTTTTTATGAATGCGGTAAAAACCACAGCGACAGGGTTTATTTTAATGAATGATCCTGTTTAATTCCAGTTAATTAGCTGATCTCTTCTTTAAAATGTTGACAGAGGTTTGAATTCCTTCCTGATGTTGATGATTGAAGCCCAAGTTCTACCTTTGAGCCGTCTTGAATGCAGCACAGCAGCCTTTCTGCATCCGTCCTTTCCCGCCGGCTGCTCCCCGTGAAGCTGACTAAGTTGCGTTCAAACTGGCTCCTGGACTTCCTGATCTCTGCTTGGCGTAAATCTGCTTCCATCCAGGAGGCCTGGAACGCAAAAGGAACAGCTGCTGCGTAAACAGGAGCCAGAGGTCAGCTGGCGGGTCACGTCCTGACCTTCCTGCCGTCCATGATCCGGTCAAACTTCTGCTTCAGCTTCTCTTTTTCTTGTTGCGTCTCTTTTACTTCCTGCTGAGCGATGAGGAGTTTTTGTCTTAGAGTCAGCATCTGTAAGGAAGGGGATTTAGTTTACCGTTTAAAGACCCACTCTGATGAAAACTGGGTTTTTAACGTGTTCTTGGAGCATTTTCTGTCATGATTTAGGACACGGATAAAGAAAATTAGGATTAAAATTTCATTTCTGAGTATTTCTTCGTTCAAATCTATGTGAATCAGGAGCAGACGAAAAAATGCAGAAACTACCTCCAAGAAAAAGAGTTTTTTTTTTATTTCGGCTAAAAACGGCGTAATAATGATTAAAGACGACTTTGAAAACAGATCAAAAGATGATCGGGTGGGACTTAAATGCACAGATCAAAGAAGAAACAGGAAGTAAGTTGCTCTGCAGCTACAGACTAACAAGAACAATCAAGAAAAAAATTAGCTGTTTTGAGTCTGAAAAAACGAATAAATCCGGTTTTAGAGTTTGCAGAGGTCAACACGGACCGACAACAACCATCAAATGGGTCACGATGGTCGGTCAGGACCGCCATCAAAAAGCCTCTCACCCCATCAGCCGTCAGACGCCGCGCTGCTCCATTCTGGAGCTCCAGCTGCTGCTGATCCTGGGGCTCCAGCAGCTCCTGGGGATCCCGGCGCTCCATGAAGCGCTCAAGCATGTCGCTCTCCCCCCGAAGAAGCGCATTTGAAACTCTTTGGGACGTTTTAGCACACGCGTGTACAAGGTTGACAGAAACGTAAACACTTTATTTCACTTTTATTGACTTGTAGGATAAGCCTGTGGCATCTCGTTTTCAAGGGGGGGGGGCACTTTTTTATTTCAAAATAAAGGTAACAGTATTATATTCCTTATTTACAAAGCATTTCTCACTGATTGTTTTTCTTGGCAACAACCCATATAGGGATGGAAGCTCATAAAGTCATCAGATGGACATAAATATGGTATAAAGTGGGTAAAAAGGTCTAAAATCGCAGAAAAGGACACATTTTAAATCACAGTCTTTAAATAAACGAAACGTTTTTACCGTAGCTGTTGAATCTGCTCGTGAATTAATGTCGTTCTCCCGTTTCTTTCCATGGTCTTCGCTTCCTGCGGTTGCTAAGGTGAAATATACAATCGGTTTGGTTGCTATGGACGTCCGTCTACGTCATGACGTAAACAGCGTCCTAACGTAAACAATCAGAACGGATTGTTTCGTTTACTTTTACATTTAAATGACCTCTGTTAGAATTGTGTTTTTTAAACCAACTCTAAAGTTATATATTTGTTTCTAAAGATATTCATCGTAACTTTTTTAAGTGGGCGGGGCTTCAGTTGAGGTGGTCACCTTTCTCATCAGTTTAGTTTAGGTTTCGTAGTTTAGGTTTCGTTTTAGTTTCTGCTCTGCAGACCTCACAGCTGATGCTCCGCTGACACCGGGGACCGTTTCCTTCACGATGACGTCAGACATCACCGCGGCGGTCGTGAAGCTCCTGAGCGACCACCACGGCAGTCTGGACCTCCAGCGGCTGGAGCAGCAGCTCCGCCGCCGCGCGGGCCCCTTCCCCGCGTCCGAGCTGCGCGCCGCGCTGACGGACGAGGCTGTGGTCGCCGTCCGGGAGGGCAGGCGGCCCGCGGGCCGCGGCCAGCTGCTGGGCCCCGACAGCCTGCTGGTCCTGAAGACCCCGCTGCGGCTGTGCCAGGCCAAGAGCGGCGCGTGCGCGCGCGCGCCCTGCGAGCGCCTGCACCTGTGCAAGTATTTCGTTTCCGGGAACTGCTCGTTCGGGTGAGTTTCGCTCTGCAGGTTCTTTGACCCAGAGTTCCGGTCCGGTTCGGTTCGATTGAGTCAACAGTTTCCTTCCAGAGAAAAACACAGAAAAGCTTTGAAGTTTTTCTTTCTTTCTTTTTAAAGCTTTGAAGTTTCATGTTTTCATTTCTGAAGAAGTGTCGTCATGTGGGCGTGGCTTCCAAATGAGTTTCGGAACCATTTTCTGGAATGATTTAGCTTTTAATTTAAAAAAACCCTCAGTCCTTATTTTCATACTTCAGTTCAGTTTGGGTGTATCAGAAAAGAAAAGTATATTCCGTTTAGTTTTAATAATTTTGTTATTTTTAGGAACATTTTTTATTCATGAATGTCGATTTATGACAAATAAGCCCAATTTTTGTGTTTCAAAAACGATGTCCTGCTTTTCTTTTTTATAATTCCCTTTAAAAAATACGAAAAAAGAAATCTATAAATCTCTTTAACTGTTAATCGGATTATCTGGATTAGTTTATTTTATTTTTAATAGATTTAGTTTATTGCTTCTTTAAGTTTGCTTTTATATGTTTATCTAGAATCTTCACAGAGTTTCCAATTCAAAAGATTTAATGTTTTATTTATTCTAATAACTTATAACTATACTTTATTATATTATTTATATTGTTTTCATTTGCTGCTTAGACTTTGTTCTAGCTTTCTGTTTGTAAAATCCTTCACTGTCTTCTGTTTTTGGATTTGAATGCTCCAAAAATGCTCTGTAATTCTGTCAATAAAAAGAAAAAGAAGAAGAAACTACTGTCGCCATGGATACGATGACTCAGGAAGCACTGGAGGGGGGGTGCATTTTCCATGTCTGACGTCACACCTCCATTGTTTTGTCTTTGCAGTCAGTGTTGTGAACAGAGAAAGACGCAGTTTTCACTTCATCTGCTTCTCCTCTACACCCCCCTCCTCCTCTTTGCTCCTCCTCTTGACCTCCGACCTCAGTCAGCATCCTTTTGATTTCATGCCCCCACCTCCCCCCAAATTGATGACGTCACTGGAGGAGAAATCCTGGGGCCAATATGTCTTTTGAGGCCAATAAAAATCGTACAAAATCCACAGAACGCATGTCGGGGAGATCCAAAGGAAGTTTTGAAATAATTATGGGATGGCCACAGGATCTACGTACAACTTGATGGACATTTTGTGGCAACGTGCAAAAATTTAGCAAGTTTACACATTTTTGCACAAAACGGGAAAAGAAAACTTTTGTTCAATCGATCGTCACAAAATTAGCCAAGTCTACAACCCAAGTTTTGTTGACCTTTGACCTTGGGTAGAGTCCCCCCCCATCTGGAATTTTCCTTAAAAAATCACTTTTGAGTACCTTCTAGAAATGTAAACTCCTCCTAGGGATGTTGTCGACCACAGGAAGTGGAGGCGGGATTTAGTGCATTTAGGTGGTAGGCCCCGCCCTGCTGAGAGTTGGCATTTCCATTTGAATGTTGACCCACAAAGAGCTCAATGCTACGCAAATGAAAAGGGACCAAAACCGCACGGCGTTTTACAATGAATGCTATGGATTCTAAGGAACTTTAAAAGGAATCTAAAGCAAACCATGTATTGAAATGCTGATTTTAATACTCTATAGTAAATTACCAAATGTATTTTCAATTCAATTATGATTAAAAAAAAACATGCTAATTTGAAATGCAATTGATTTTATTTATTTTTTTTTAACAATTTTCATGTTGAAATGCTGATTTTAATACTGAATTCTAAATTCCCAAATGCATTTTCAATTCAATTGTGTATTTTCATATTCCAAGCCTTCACTGCACATTGAATTGTCAATTGAAAATCGCATATCCCTCTGAATTATGATTCAAAACAACTTGAGTCTGCCTCTGCACACCTGGGGACTGGACCCCAGGTGTGGTGGAGCAGACGGGCGATTCAAACTCCAGGTCCAGATATCTCTGGCCTACATTCAGCTGATTACCTGCATCAGGTGTGTTGTTCCCCCATAAAGAGCAGAGGTGGTTTGATAAGAAGCAAAGCCTCCAGGACTGCAGTTTGACAGCCACTCATGTCAATCTGCAGGGAGGAGCTACTTCAAGAACCAGAGTTTGGTTTTTAACTGAGAACGCGCTTTCCTTTCCAGGCACTCGTGCAAAAACTCGCACAGCCTGGCCTCTCCACACAACGCTGTGCTGCTGCAAAGATTCGGCCTGGAGGAACTGAGTCAGAAACAGCTGTTCCAGCTGCTGCTGCAGAACGATCCATTCCTGCTTCCTGAGGTAGGTGTCACGGCCTCAGAGGGACGCAGAGGAAGTCGCCGCCGCGTCGTGACGCCAATATGGTCCTCGCTGCAGGTGTGCTCCCATTACAACATGGGCGACGGTCCCTTCGGCAACTGCACCTTCACCACCTCCTGCACCAAGCTGCACGTCTGCAGGCACCACCTCCAGGGGGACTGCCGGTTCGGCGGCTCCTGCAAAAGAGCTCACGTCCTCGACCAGCGCGGACTGAAGCTGCTCCAAGGGTTGAGTCCGGAGAACACTCAGAACCTTCACCGCATCTACCGGAACAAATTCATCATCCTGAACCAACAGAGTGCCGGTGTCTCAGGGAGTCTCTCCTGTAAGTGCAGACGGATACTCGTTTGTAGAAAGACGAACCCACGGCAATTATCAAAAAACTTTGAGTGTCCTGCAGCTGTCCTGGACTGCTAGGACCAGATCATTTTCAGAATTCTCCCCCCCCCCGTGCTGCTTTCACATCGCCATAACCAACGCACGTCCAAAAAGTCTATGTAAACCCGTGTATGTGACCGTCTCGGGCTTCTGCGTCTAAAACCTTTTAAAGGGTCTCTATCCTGCTTTTCTTAAGCCTTTCAGAGGAAACTATATCAGATATGATCATATATGACCTTTGACACACTAAAGACCTTTTTTTAATGAATTATCAGTTATTTTCTCAGCTTATTTTCCTGAGCCCAAGTTAAACGACTTGAATTCTGAGGCTCCGCCTTTCTCCCCGTGTGGGTACCGCCCATTTCACGACATCACCGTCCCCACGTCCCCCTCATGTTTGAGCCCCTCCCACTTCAGGCCGGGCCTGACAGCAGGACTCCCCAGGGCGGCGTTGCCGAGCAACGACTGGCTTTTTTTTAACAAACTTTCATTTAATGTGAAGTTATTTAGTTTAACAGTCAGAGGTTTTGTTTTACTGAACCGTGCGTCTCCTGCAGCGTCTGCACCGAGGAAGATCAGCATCTCCGAGTCCACTCACAAGCCTCCTCAAACCCCCCCTGAACCCCCCACCACTCCTCCAAAGGCCGCGACCGATGCTGAGGGCAACGAGATCTGCCTCTTCTTTCTCTGCAGACACTGCAGCTTCAAAGGTACCGTTGCCGTCGGGCGAGCGCCGCCGGCCCACTCTAACCTGAAACGAACCCCCCAACAGAGAGGTGTGCTCGGGTCCACTGGCACCTGCCGTACCGGTGGCAGCATTTAGCCGGCGATGGCCTGACGTGGAAGGACCTAGAAAACATGGAGGAGGTGGAGAAGGCCTACTGTGACCCGGCTCAGGACAACAGCTGCACGGATCAACCATCCGCCCTGAGCTTCTTCAGACTGTTGAGGTGCACAGAGATCCCCCTCCCCACCTAATGTCACTCAGAATTATTCTATGCAGTTGTTAAACATCCGCACACGTATTGATTCAAATCTAAACGAGAAAAGGTCACCAAATTGCAAAAACAGGAAGAAAAGTGGAAGTTAGGGACCCTGAAAAGATCAAAAATGATCCTAAAAGCACGTTGGGGCTGTTTCTGCTGTTAGTCCTGCATCAGAGGAGCACGTCGACTTCCTAACCATGACCTTCAGAGGCGCTCCGGTCCGGCGTCTGTCCACCGCCTCCTGCGTGTCGAAGCCCCCCCACTTTATTCTGACGACGCAGTGGCTTTGGTACTGGAAGGACGAGCGCGGCGCCTGGGCGGAGTACGGGAAGGTGAGTTAAGATTCACGGCAAGTCAAACTCTTTTCATACATTTGTAGTTTTCAACCTAAAACCCAAAAGACACCCCCCACACACACACACACTCATATTCCCAGAGGGTGCTACCACAGTACCCCCTCCCCAATAAAAGCAGGAGGCCAGACCCAGGAGATCCAACTGAGACCGTCTGCTGAGGAGGCCTGATCCCTGGTGTGGAGGAAAAAATGGAAAAGGAATAAAAACAGATTAATAACCGGATCAACCATCGTGGACGAGTTTTACCACTGAGAGGGAATTAGACAGATAAAGAAATGTGCATTTACTCATTTCCCTAACCCGCTGTGTCCCTTTCGGGGTCACGGGGTTACCTGTCCCGGCTACTGTTGGCTGAAGGCGGCTAGAGATGAACAAATCAATAATAATGTGAAAATCAAAGGCCTAGAATCCTTCATTTCAGCTAAAAGGCAGATCTCCTTTGACGACACACTGAGGAAAATCCTGTTTTAGGAGTTTTTATCCGGTTCTTGTGGAATTTTTCTGAAAATGGAGGACATTTAGAAATTAAATTCATCCTCAAATGACGTTTCTTGTTTATTCAAATAGTAGTAAATCAGAAGCAGAGGAAATACTATGTTTGAAAAAGGTCGTATTTGTGACATAGAAAATACTCTGGGCGGGGCCAAAGTCTTCCTGCTCCGCCCCATTGTGAGCAAGCTTTATAAAAACTGGAGCAGAAATAAATAGAAAATGAAAACGCTGCCTGATCCAGCAGCTCTTCTGCTCTGGGCTTTGTGTCCTCCAGGGCGCCAACGGCGCCGGGATCACTTCTCAAACCCTGGAGAAAATGTACCTGGCCGACAGAGAGACGGCGGTTCCATTCACCGCCGGAAAGTTCCAGTACGTTCTCCACTTTGCAGAGGAGAAACGGATGCACCAGCAGAACCTGAAGACCCAAACCCAGAGAGACGTGAGGAGGAGGCCTCGCTTCGCGTCCGCTCATGACGTGGAAACCATGCGCAGCAGGTAAAAGGGGGCGTTTCCGCTTACAGATGAACGCTGCAGCATTTTGGCCTCTGATTCCATCGTCTGCATTTAGCGGCTCGTCAAGCACTTCCTGCCCCTCCCTGGCTGAAAATCTGCCCTCACACTGGGACAAAGGTGCCCTCCCTGACTTTGGGTTTAAGGTATTCAAAAACCTGCCTGTTGTTTCTTTGACGTTTAATTCCATAAAGAATGGTGTCTGCTTGTTTTTGTGACCCGTTTTCTCTCATTTCTGACGTCTTTCAGCTCGTGACCCTCACCAGTTCAGCCCAGGACTACGTTAATATTGAGAAACTGTTCAGAACCACCATGTCCACCAGTACCATAAAGAGCATCCAGCGGGTCCAGAACCCTTCTCTCTGGAAAGTCTTTCAGTGGTAAACGCTGCAAAGTTTTCATGAAAACTGAGCTGACGGGGTTCGAACGTCAATCCGGAGTCGGTCCGGACGTCTCCTCACCTCCGACTGTTTTCTGTTTCAGGCAGAAGGAGCAGATGCAGGGGAGGAACGGAGGGAAGCCGGTGGACCAGCGGTACCTGTTCCACGGCACGGACCGGACCCTGATCCAGGCTATATGCGAGCAGAACTTTGACTGGAGGGTTTGTGGCGTCCACGGAACGGCCTACGGCAAAGGTACGGCCCGAGAAACCCATCGGCAAAATCCCCCATTTGTCCGGAAAAACCTTTAAAGTCCGGCTTTGATCGTCTGATGATCCGTGTTCAAAGCGTTTCCGGTGGTCTTTAGGCTGTTTTCGGCCCAAATCCACAAACTTGTGTCGTTTTCTGGGACATAGTTTCTGCAGAGCGGCAGCAAAATTCACCTCAGATTTATGGGCGGGGCCGTTGGAACAGAGTAACCCCACCACCCCTTCCCGTCCCGGTTGGCTCTATGTTTAGCCGTCCAGTTTAGATCCAGATTCTAGCTCAGACGGGGAAAACAAAAGACGTTCGTGGATCTGTTGGTCTGACGGTGGATGATCAGAAAGGGGCGGAGCATGGAGCTTGTGGCCCCGCCCAGCGTTTTTTCTACGTCACATCTTTCTCAAAGGACCCTTTTTCCGTCTGCTCCTGATGGATTTCTTTGTGTGAATTTCTTTATGTGTGTCCTCCAGCATCAGACAGATGTCCCATGATTATCGGGGGGGGGTCTTTAAAAACCCTCGTCTTTGTCTTTCAGGGAGCTACTTTGCCAGAGACGCCTCCTTCTCCAACAGATACGCCAAGGCCGGAGGCGGCTTGACCAGGGTGATGTTCGTGGCTCTGGTCCTGGTGGGGGAATACACTCAAGGACAGGGCAGCTACGTCCGGCCCCCGCCCAAGAGGGGCAGTGGAGGTCTGTACGACAGCTGTGTGGACCGTGAGAGAGACCCCACCATCTTTGTTGTGTTTGAAAAGCAGCAGATCTATCCAGAGTACATCATCAAGTACGTGTAGAGGAATCCGGTTTGGATTTTTTAAGGTGGGGGGCTCTGACTTTGAATGGTGATGAGGGAGAGATTTCCTAAAAAAAACACTTGAACTTTGACCTCGGTGTGAAGCGTTTCAGAGCAGAGAGTTCGTCTGCACCGCTTTTCCCTCTGATTTCTACGTGACATCCACCAGCTTCCCCCTAAACTCTGACTTCTTTCCAGAAGTTGGGCTTTAATTCGTTTAGATTTAACGGTTTGTTCTGTGGGACTTCACTTCATTTGTTTCTTCTCCTTCTGAAACCTTTTTTTGTTTAGTGGCAGAAGGTTCACGTTGTAAAATATGCCGTTTTTGGGTCATAATTCACATAAACATGAACGTCTGAATTCTGATCTAAAAGTAAACAAACTGCAAAGACGAGAAATGTCATAAAAACAAGAATTGATTGCAGGTCATTAGCAATAAAACACCCAAAAATAGAGGATTTGTTTTTGTTTGTTTGTTTTTAGAGATTCTTGGTTCAAATAATGTAGAATATAATATTTTATCCTATAAAGTTGAATTGATCCATCTGGAGATATTTGTTGCAAAAGTTGACACACATTTCATAAAATATTTAAAAAAAAAGACTACTTGTATCCTTTGAAGTTTAGTCTAAAGCAGCTCTAAATACATTCCTACTTGGAAGAAGATTTATGAGAATTAAAACCACTTTTTACACCAAAAACTTCAAATATGTTTATGTAATGTTGCTGTTCTATGAAGTTTGTCACACATGATGTTACATGAAAACCCAAAGGAGAAAGATTTTCCTTCAAAGTGTTCAGAAACGTTTGATCCCAAATGATTTCTTTGAAGCTGATGGGATCGTCTGCTGGACGCATGAATGAAGAGCTGGAGGAGGAAGGCGTGAACTTTGACCTGATGGGAGCCGCTTCTCAGAGGACAAATGAACGTGGAGTTTGTTACCAGAGCAAATCCAACAAACGTCCCAGCTAGAACTAGAAATGCTCGCTTCAGAAAGAGGGTTCCTCCCTAAAATGTCCCATTTCCATCTAACATTTAGCTAGAAAACATGAAAAAATCTGAATATTTAGAATAGTTTTATTTCAGTAAATCAAATACAACTGTGTTATTTAAAAAAAGCAATATCTTTGAATCACATGTTAGGTTTTGCAGATGATTAAAACCTATAGATATACTTTGTCTTTTCTAAAACCAGGGAGGTTTCTCCGCTTGGTTGTAGTTTTTGTTTAGTGGAAGTTTTGCAAAAAGATGATTTCAGCAGCAAAAAGGTGCAAATCTGCATCTCCAGCTCATCAGAACCATTTTCAATGGTTTCACGGAGCTGGAATCCTGTTCAGATGATTTCCTCCCTTTCTTTTTCTAAAAGTTAGTTTCTAATCCTCTGGAGGAGAATCTGCTTGAGCTTCTCTTTTGGTAATTTTGACAAAAATGCCGTTCTTGGGTCCCAGCGTGCTGGACGACTTCAGCTCCAGAGGAACCTGAAGGAGGAAAAGATGAAAAATAAGGACAGGAATAAACACTCAGGCCAGAACGGGAATCAAACCACCACCTCCTTATCTTATGTGCCTCTGATTTTGTTTTGTTTTTCTCCAAAAATCTCAACTTCCGTCTGACAAAAACCTCGTTTATTGCGTCCAATATCCAATATGTGATCATAAGTTTGATTGAAAACAAATAATAAAATGTTTGCAAAAACACAAAAAGTGTTTCTGGTTTAAATATTTTATTAGTTTAATTGAAGACAAAGCTAATTTCCTAGTGACTAATCTTAATTTCTTTCACCCTTTGACCACAAAGACATTTTATTTTAAGCAAAATCTCTATTAAAAAAGTAATAATTTGTGAGTGATGAGTGGTCCATTTCTTTTAGTTTATAAAACAGTACAAATACATTCAACAACAATGGAACAAACGTTTAAAAGGAAACAATTTAATTTTTGAGTCAAATTTATCTGAAGATGTTGAACTCTAGTCTTTGGTTTAGAGACGAGGTTGTAGCTCCTAAAGTAGGATAAGTTTGGGGGAGAAATAGTACAAATATACCAACTTTAAAGTAGTAAAACTGTATTTGGAGTAATAGATAAATGCTTATTCCCAATGCCTAAAAACGAGTGTTTATCACCCATTTAAAGATGGAAATTTGTCTTAAAAGTGCAGAAAATCCAAACTAATGGTACGTAGACGAGTTCCATCTGCACGTTTTTTCCCACCATGGTAACATTCTATATTTTCTATATTTATATAACTGCTTTGAGAACGACATTGTTTCCAGTATTATGCCTTTTTTGACAGAAAACGTCGTTTTCCAGGAGAATTAAGACAAACTTCCTTCTGTTTTGTTTTGGACAAACGATTTAAAGTTTCTGTGACAGAAACGAGTCGCCCAACAGCGTTTAGGGATGACCTCGACCCTTGGAGGTCACGAAACGACGCTTCAGACCGGAGAAAACGGATCCCAGCTCACTTTGGTCTGGGAGCACGGCACCACGCTGAACCTGCGGAACAGGTGAGCCAAGGCCATCTTGATCTCCAGCTGGGCCAGCCTCATCCCCACACAGTTCCGGGGTCCCGACCCGAACGGGAGGTAGACGAACGGGTGCCGGCTGGCCTTCGCTTCCGGAGTGAACCTGGGCGGGAAAAGGGAAGATCGTCAAAAAAAACCCCAAAATAAAACATTTTGGAAAATATGAAACTTAAATGTAGGTATTATGGGATGTCTCTGACTGGATGATGACTTTTGTGTTTAGACAAAGAGGGAAAGCAAACCAAGAAAAGAGTTGATTGATTGATCAATCACCCAACTTTTGCAGTGGGCGTGGCCAGAAGCTTAAAGAAAAACCTTCAGTCAGAACAAATGAAAAGGTGAACAAACGTCATCAGTGATGTCTCATAATACTTTTTAACCTTTCCTTTCTTCCTTTTCTTTCTGGAATCCGATTTTTTTGGACTTTTTCCTTACAGAGAATGATTAGATTATGATTCATGTTTATTACCGTTATGAAGCCCGTTGAGACATTAGTGTCGTAATATTGGCCGACAGAATTAAAAATTATTTGAATTATTTTTTCTAAAATGTTTTTTTTAACATGTTGATTTCTGGAATTTATTTGAGTTGAAATTCTAAAATGTCGTGTTTTCTGTTTGTTTTGCGTTTTTAATTGTGATCGTTCTGTTTCTGCGTTGAGTTGGTGTGATTTGAGCCTCAGGGCCACCGTAGTAAAGCTACCAAATCTCGTGTTTGGTCCAGAATATCCTCTTTTCTGTCGGTCGGTCGGTCGGTTAGCGTTACGTCTGTCTTTTTATGATGCAGGATTTTTCAAATCATCCGCAGAAATCCTAGAAAAAGTGTTTGTGATTCTCAGCTGCAGTTTTTCCTCATTCAATAGTCAAAACCTTTTGATTCTGCTGAGGCACGTTAACGTTGGGAGTGGGGTCATCCGGACCCCACAAGGGCTAGAGCGGCTAAATGAGCATCGTTTTCTAACTACTTCCTGAAAGTCCTCCTTCCTGGACAGAACCGGAATACCTCTCAGGGATGAACTTCTCCGGCTCGGACCAGTATTCCGGATCGTAATGGAGGAAGCCGGCGGGAATCTCCAGCGTTGCTCCTTTCGGAAGGCGCACGCCGTTCACCACGCAGTCCTCCTCGACCTCTCTGGCAAACCTTGATGAGTCGGTTCGCCACAGCTGACATTAGCGTTCGAATCCCCACCGATGCTCCTGCTTCCGTTCACACCAACACCAGCTTACCTGAATCCAGGAGGGTAGAGCCGTAGCGTCTCGGACACCACCATGTCCATGTACTTCAGCTCCTGGATGTTGGTGTAGTCGGGTGACTCCTACAAACACGGGAGGGCGGAGTCACCCAGCGTGAAAAGGCTCTGAGAGGAGCGGACGGCGGCGGACTCACGTGTCTGCTGAAGAACTGGTCCACCTCCTGCTGCACTTTGTGTTGGCACTCGGGGTGGACGGCCAGCAGGTAGCAGGTGAAGCCCAGAGTGCTGCTGGTGGTCTCGTATCCCGCCAGGAGGAAGATGAAGGCCTGGCCCACGACTTCATCCTCGGTCATCATCTTCTTCTGAGGACGCCTGAGCGCCGACTCCTCTGAGCGGCTGCTTTCCTGATCCGAAGACGCGGCTTTGGGGTTGGTCAGCGTCTCGTCTGCGTGGTTGGAGGTGTCAAACTGGTCCAAAGACGCACACTCTTTGGCCGTTCGCGCGTCCAGCATCAGCTGAAGGAAGTCTCTGCGCCGCTGCAAAAAAGAAACACTGATGGTTTCTCTTGGCGCCAGAAAAGAATCCGGCTGCAGGTGTGAGACTCACCTGGTCTGGAGGCTGCTCCTCCCTCTGCCTGATGATCTTCTGAATGCTGTGGATGAAGAAATTACTCATCTCGTCTCGCCTTTTGTTTGGAATGAATCGCGCCACGGGAGCCATCAAGGAGGGAAAAGCAACTGCGAACACAGAAAAACGTGGCGTGATGGCGGCGTTTTTTTCCCCACCCTCTGACACGAACCCGGGTTCAGGAAGCTGATGACTCACTGAAAAACATCATCATGGGCCTGAAGAAGGAGAAGGTGAAGAACATTTGAGCGTGGTGGACGAACGGGTCGTCGGGTTTGTTCTGAGAGTCCACCTGGGTGGCGAAGGCCACGCTGGCAATGACGTCCATGGTGAAGAAGCCAAAACACCTGCAGAGGCGCACAAACGAAACACGTCACGCCGGACCGGAGCGCCTTTTCGCCGCCGTCTTGGTAAATACCTGTGGATGTCGAAGGCCTGGCCGGACTCGGCGTGGGTGGTCAGGCTCTTCATCAGAACTTCCGTTACCGTGTTGATGAGCGGAACCATCTGCAACGAGACGGGAGGAGTCGAACGGCGTGATTAGAAACGGCTGTCCTGCGTTGGTTAAAGGACACATCAGCTGCACTGGAACGACTCTGGTTTGCACAGGAAGTCTTTTATTTTGAAAGGAAGTCAAACGGGCGTCTATCAAAACTAAAACAAAGTTAGTTCCTCTTTGTATTGCTGTTTTCGCTCATACTAAAAAATAAATTAAAGTAAAAATGTATTAAATGCAAATCTTTCTTTAAGGTTAAATGGAACTTCGTGGCTCCTACGAGGTTTTACCCAAATGGCTTTTTTACTGTTAAAGGCTGCAGACTCCTGACCCAGGAGGTCAATCGGGGTCAGGAGGGCCTTCAGTGTGTGGACTGACTTGTTCCTGTGAGGATCCGCCCAAACGGCGGTCAGTCCAACTTGGGTTGAACAGCCCCAGAGACGGACCAGAAAAGTTTCAATAGAATGACGGTTACATTTAGAGAAAACGGTCACCATGGAAACGTTTAGTGCTAACTTTTAAAAAACAATTGAACCTTTGAGGAGGAAAACTCCTGACAGATCAGCTGTAGAGGAATGTTTCCTAAGGAGGGGCAGGTCAGTGACATGTTTGGAGCAACTTTTACACGCAGGGGCAACTCCTTTAAAGAGAAGCTGTTAAACACGGGCGCCGTAAAACCTCCAGGAGGGGAAACCCGGCGGCGTTAGAAACGGAACACGGACTCTCAGATTGCTAGATGTTCTTTTTCGTCTCACTTCTTTCATCTTGGCAGCACTGAAGGACGGAGTCAGGATGCTCCTCACTCTCCTCCACCGCTCGTCCTTCAGGGCCAGCAAACAGTCCACCATGGGTTTGGTGGCGAAGCGCAGAGTCTGCACACAGAAAAACAGGAGAACAAAGTCGCCGACGGGACCAACCGCCGCTCTACCGGGATTCCCGGGAGGTTCCTCACCATTCTGTTAGGGAAGCTGCTGAAGTCCTTCACCATCACTTGCCGGAGCAGATCGGGGTCTGCGATCACCACCACCGGCTTACGGCCCAAATAGTACCTAGGATGCAGCGTGGACGATTCCTTTATTACATACATGTAAAAAACCCTGGAACATGTTTGAATACATAACAATGTACAGTATTTTCTTACCCGCACACTCTGCCGTGGGTTTTTATGAGATCATTGAGAGGTTCAAAGAAACCCTGAAACAGTAAAAAATACATTTAAAGATCATTTATATTGATCATAAGCTGATATTTAAATGACACCGTCTGTGTGATGTTTGATAAAACACATGACTAACATGTTCAAGTGTCTGTTTCAACTGAATCTTACCTCCCGGAACAAAAACAAATTCCCAAAAAACGGCACCGGCTTCGGATGTTTGATGCCGTACCGAGAGAGGACCGAGAAAGGATAAACGGAATACCTGAGGGTGAAAATGGAACCAAAGCGGTGAAACAACACACTCACATGAAAACTTGTATATTCATGAGGTTTCTGTGAGATGACTGGCATGAACGCACCAGTAGAGAAGACCCAGGAAGACGAGGAGGAGGCTGAGCGTCACGGAGCCGCTGCTCGCTTTGACGTTGAACATCGTGAAGAGGTCAAAAAGCGTCTCCATGATGGAAGAAGACGAGTTAAATCTCTGCCACAAACATCACATGAAGGTTTCTGAGGAGAAAAACCATCATTTACCGTAAAGTCATTTTCCTTTGATCGGACTTGAAGGGGAAAAATCAGAGATGTTCATCGCCTTTATTGAGGGTTGTACACTGAAAATGGGTCTATGTATGTCCTCAACTAAACAAACACACGAGAGGGAATGTCAATAATTTGCAGCCTAATCTTCAAATCCCAAACACAGGAGATCCACATAAAGATTTGAATGGAAAGAGGAGGGGAAGGAAAAACCTGCAGGGATTTCTGGGTCAGAGGACTCGGGTTCAATGCTGTAACTCATTTTACAATGAAGTTTCCTGTGAGCCCAAAGCTGTTCAAAGTTTAATGAGAGGTCATGGAAGTCTGGCAGGAGCTTTGCTGAAAGTGGACCGAGACAAGGATTTTAAAAAAAGTATTTATAATGGAAAAAAAGAATATCTAGATTATTTTTCTATCACGTCATTAAAAAATGATTTGTATATATATATGTAATGACCCCTACACAGGTAGGATTTCACTATAATTTAAATTGTAATGTATTATTTATATATGTATATACTTTTGTTGTTGATTTTCAAGAGGAAAAGAGACAAAATCTTTATTACCTAACCTGATTTTTTAGTCGATAATTTAAATTTCCGGTAAATAACAATGATCGGATGTTTCCTGGTTTAACATTTAAACTCAGCGGTTTCGTCGCCAACATCGCAGAACATTTTCTTTCATCCTCGAGCTTCGTTTCTACGTGTATTTAGTTTTTTTTACAGCTGTTTCTAGAATGTTTCCGCGTAGCTCACCTGACGCCGTCCTCCTGTCAGATCCTGCGTGTGTAAACATTACCAAACAGCTGTCTTCTTCTGCTTCTGCTTCTTCTTCTGCTTTTTCTCTCTGCGCTCACAGCCGTGGTGTGCTGCGCTCCACAGCGCCACCTGCTGCCCGGGGCGGTAATGACATGTTGAAGAGTAGAAAGAAAAAGTTGGAAGAAAAGTATTTTTATTTGAGTCATTTTTATTAATTCAAAACAAATTTAATTATGATTCCTTAAAGCAAGCTGTTTTAATGACGTAATGTCCTGTTTGTTTACTGTAACAAAAGAACCATTAAAACCAGCAAGAGTTCAATGAATCCCATTTCAAACTGAACCATCATCTAAGTTTAAAGGTTTTAAACAGGTTGAGCAGAGAACGGATGCCTTTTATTAAAAGAGCTTGTACTGTTTTAAAGTGCAGATTTTAAAATCTTGGTATTTAATATTTATTGTTTTATTACACTACACCAGATGTATCATAAGCCAACTGAAAGGCTAAAGGTTACTCACTTCTAGCAAATTTAAAGAACATTTTTTTGTTTGTTGTTGTTGTATTCTCTAACCAAACCAAAATGGTGATCCAAAAAATAGAGGTCAGAACCGACTCTTGGGGAATCGTTGCATCTCTATTGTTCATCATGAATGAGTGTGCCGTTTAACCAAACTCAGGGCTGTTATTGATCTGAAATTAGCGATTAAAAATTACGTATCCTTCACTTAAGGAAATGTATTATATTATATTTAGTTTTGGAACCAACATCTGTACTCACTATGATTTTTTTTCAGTATTCTTTTCCATTGATTATCTGAATTCTCTGATCTGCTTCTTTAACCAATTGAGATTAAACTTTCCTCTGGAAAAAAAGTCTTATTCTAGTATTCTTTTGTGTTTTAGATGTTTCCCCCCGATAAATATGTTGGTTTACCTAAACATAACACATGGTTTGACTTAAGCTGTTTAAAACATTATAAGCAGACATCAGGATGATGAGGCTGTTGTTAGAAGTTCCTCGGTCTGCCTCTAGAGGGCGCGCGCACACAGCAAAACTCCTGAAAATAGAATGTGAAGCCGCACAGCTGACTGAAGATCACAAAGATCCTCACCAGTGATCATCACAAGTCTGCACATCGCTACGTTTTATTTGTGGCCTCACATGTCGATGCAGATCCTCCTTTTAACAACATTAAGAAATAAACATCTTAAGAAGAGCAGCAAATGACCTGATCACAAAGCTCCAAAAAGAGCATGAGGGTCCAGAACCATCTGCACTTAGAATGCATGACCAGAACCAAGTTGTGTCTGAAGTCCAAATATTCCTGACTGACGCTCTAATCAGGCGTTTCGTTGGTTTAATCCTTTGGTTTCAGGAAAAATCTTTTCCTGGTTGTGAGGCTGAAAAATCACGTAGTCAGCTGACGTCTTTTCTTTATTATCTTTTTTGTAATCATTTGTTTTCAAGTTTCTGTTTTGTTATCCAGCATTGTTTTGTTAGACACAGTAAGACAAACACAAACCGAGAGTCTCACTGGAGCTGAATGCAGTTCCCTTCAGAAAAAGTAGGGCTGCACGATATGAGGAAAACTCGCGATTTGCGATATTATTGATCAATATTGCGATGACGGCATAACTAGTGATGCATGAACAAATAGTAAAACAACTGAAAACATCATTTCCATTCCACTGCAACAGATGAATTCAAATAATAGTCAATATAACTGACCGTTGTCTACAAAGGAGGCGAACATGTGACATAAAAGGGCTTCATCCGATTGGTCAACAACGTGAAGGCGTCCATCTGATTGGTCAAATGCATAAATTGAATTATTTTATTTTTTAAATACCTCAAACTGCCATAAGATCAATTTAGCACATTTAAGGGAACCATTTATTATCATTTTCACCGTCTTTTGCGATATGCATGTTGCACAGCTTGATATCGCGATAACGATAAATTTGCCATTTATTGTGCCGGCCGAGTAAAAAACTAAAAAGCAGGTTCTGTGTGAAATGCGAGGTCGTGAAGACGCCGCTCCACTGTAACTTGATGCAGATGGACAGACTCCAGGTCATCAATCTGCATTGCAGGAATGTGGCTGGAAGTTGTCGTTTGAATTCGGTCACTTTGTCCAAAATTATGCACTGTGCCCCCCCCATGAGGTCCTTAATGCTGCTGACTCAGCATGTTCAGTGTTGACCTGCATTTGTCTGGTAATCATCTCGCTGCATGTTCCTGTTTGCAGGTTGTGCGCTTGAGATGCAAACTTCTCAACCTTAAAACGATCAAGAAAAAGGAACTTCTGTTTACCCAAACCATCACACTCCTGTCAAAGAGCTGATGGAAAACATCTCCAGGTTCCTCAAGTTAAAGATGTGGCGTCTTTGAGGGTCCACAAAAACAAAGCGGGGATGTCGGGCAGTTCTGGTCCGATAAACATGCAGCAGCACGCAGCCAGGCAGGAGTAACAATGGGATCTGGAGCGGCACTAAGCTATTAATGGCAAGAGTGGCTGAGGAAGAAATGAGGAGCTGGTTTAACTGCTTTGAGGGCCGCCAGAGGGCTCTGGGAGCTGAAAATGAAAGGCGATGAAGAGCTCTCTCCTCCTCCTCCTCCTCCTCCTCTGCCCGTCTGCAGCAGCTCTGAGTGCCTAAAGCCACAGTGTCAATGTTTTGTGTGGTTGCTTGCAGTGTCAAAGGAGCAAAACGACAGCGCTTTTCTTTTTCTTTAGCTCGACTCTGCTCCTTCAGAAATGTGCACCTTTCTGATTTGAGGTTGTTTTGAAGGATTGGCGCCATCAGAGCTGCAGGACGGCGTTTAAAAAAACCCACGCAGGAGGATCTGCAGCCGCAGACGAGGCCACGCTCGTCTTCCCTGACCAGAAAAGATTCATCTTTTTGTCCAACTTGCAGTGGTTTTTGCCACCCAAGCAGAGCAGATGACGTTTATGTCGAGTCCCCTGACGTCCGTCATCAAGAGAAGATGTCTTTTTGCTCTGAGGTTCATAAAACTTGTATGTCGGAGCTAAAAGATCAGGGAGACTAAAAATGTATAATTCATGAGCGTTCTAGTGGCCACTTTACCATTTTATGTGATTCTCAGTGAAGTCACATGGTCACAATAAGCCCTGATTGAAGATCACTCCAATCAAAGCCGCTTTGGAATCCAAATTTGTTTTTAGGTTTTCACTCACTTGAAGTAAAACAATGGAAACTCAGAAGAGGGTGACTTCATTCCCCAGAGATTTCCCCACAAATGCAACAAGTTAGAGAGCCGCCCTGGGTCCCAAAGCTCAGTCTGAAAGCAAATTCAGGTGAGGAAGAGGAGGAGGAAGAAGAAGGAGGGTTTCTGGGTGCAGAGGAAGAGGCGCTCATCTTTGACAGGTTTTCCTNCAACCACGATGATGGTTTGAATGACAAAAACACAAAGCTGGTGTGATGTACAAATAACGGCACGTTCGTCTGTCGGGCCGAAAGCCGCTGAGGACGAGAGGAAAACAAAGGAGATGCGATTTGCTCCAGGAGAGGATGGAGGTGGCTCCACGGAAACTCATTTATGCAAAAGGCTTATTCATAAAAATTCATCGCCGCACATGTGCACGCCGTCCTCATAAAGACAGAAACGGCAAAGAGCTTTAGACGGCACACCGACTGAATCTGCGGAAATGATCTTTTTAATCTATTAAGACATCTGAGCCCCCCAGTCCGGGAATGAAAAAGGAAACAAAAGGAGGAAAAGCGGAAATGAAAAAGATGCAAAACCTCATAACATATACACACTTGCATATATGCAATATTCTCTACCACTTAGGGGTGTGGACTCTAAAGGAATAACTGTCTNAATGTGGGGTCCCCCCCCCCCATTCTCACCAACCTTCAACAACTTCTGTCATAATTTCTCCTCCATCCAGTGAGGTTTGTGACATTTCCATGCAGAGAAATCGTCCAAATAACATTTCGCACCGTTGAAACAGGAATACTTTGGGAACGGCCTTATACCCTTTGAGCGATCTTGTGCTTGCAAATAATAGTACTTCTGGTGACTTTAGAGAGCTCTTTTGTCTTTACCATTGTGACACATGAAGAGGGAATAACAGGTGACTTTTTAATGGACCAAAATGATCATTCATTGGCTAACTGATATATCAATCATCCTAGGTGATCCTTATTTGTGATTTGCTCAAGCTGAGCCAAATCGGGTTTCCACACTGATTTGCAGCAATGGACGCCAATACCATTGACACGGCGAACATTATGTTTTTCTCTGTTCTCCTTATGATCTGTTTTCCTGTTTTGTATCAAACGCAAGGCTGTCTGTTTTCAAATGTTTCACTCAATAATTTCAAGATATTCCACAATATATGTCCATAAACGTCACGGGTGCCAGTGATGGTGAGCAGCACTCTATTAATATTTTGTCCCTCAAATAGGAACCAATCGAGAACCGTCCTCTATAACCAGTTTAAAACTTTTAAAGCATCAATTTACATGTTTTGCATAATCGTGATGTTAACTGACCCCCACAAACAGCTTTATACACACAAAGTGTTCCAAGAAACACACGGCTGTGGCTTCAAACTCTTTCTGGTGAAGGAAAAGACGCTGCAGCCTGCAAACATGCAGCAGAGCGAGTCACGAGCCGAACTGCGGCGCTGATTGGTCCTTGGCATATTTAACCAAACCGGAAAAAAAGAAGAATCAAAGCTAAAACAGAAAGTCAGCGCTGCTCCCACGTGAACCTGGAGTCTGGTTTGATGAGCTTCAGCATTCTCAGTTCACACACAGATCATTGAGGGAGAAGCTGATCCGTGAGTTTGCCTCCAGCAGAGATGACCTCTGGAAGTGACCTTTAGACGGCTCTTTGTGCGCCGCTGCCAGGAATTTAATGAGAACAAAACACTTTTGCTTTTATGCTCAGATGACAGTTTTCAACTTGTTCTGAAGAACCACAAAATGCTTCTGATGTCCTTGTTTTTGACAGTAAAAAAAACCCAAAAACGTTCCCAATGGTGTTTTATTTATGATTATGGAGTGTTTAACCAAAAATCCCACTTCCTAAATGGGCGTGGCCATTGGTGCAGAGTTGGGTAGCTCCTCATTTGTTCTCTTACATTAGAAAAATGCCACATGAACACGTATAAACTCAAAACACACTATTTTCATCAGAGGAGGGACTTTAAACACAAACCCAGAGGAGCGTTGTTCCGTTTTGACGTTTTTCCAGCTTAAAGCTTATTTTGCTGCAGGGAAGTCACATTCGAACGTGTCTTTGTTGTGTTGTATCAATTTAATTTTGGAAGTAAACTTTATCTCTCTGTTTTTCTTGTTTTATTTTTTGACATTTCCTGCACAGATAGAAGTGATTTTATGCATTAGGATTTTCCCAGAGGATTTTCCTGAGTACTACATGACCACCATAAAAGAAAAGAAAATAAACAAAAAATGACTATGAAAATAGTCATAAATTTATGAGAAAAAGTCAATTTAAGGTATATTCAGGTTGGACACATTTGGTGAACCAGAGTTTGTCTCCCCTGATGATCCGTCTTTGGAGGTGGTCTCGGTTCTTTTCCAATTGGACTGAGCTTCAGTTCAATCTAAGATTCCTCAGTCTGAAGACTTTCTGTCCTTGGAATGGAAAAACTGGACCAAAATGGCCACCGTAGCCGACGTAAACAGAGTAGGAATGTAGCAACAGATGAGCCGCGGACAAATATAAAGCAACTATTTTTTCTTAAATAGGAATAAAAGCTGTTTATGCTTATTTTAACACCGCTGAAAAAACTTCTTACATGTTATTTTGTCTTGTTACGCTGCAGACGCCCGCCGCTGCTGTGACGTCATCCTAAAAGCCACCTTGTAATTCCCTAAAAAATTCTCTTGAGGACAATTCCATAACACCACAACGATGAGACACAGCAACTCATTGTAATCAAAACTCATTAAAACATCTTTTAACGAAATCACTTCTCACTGTTTTCCCGCCAATCTTTATGTCATAAACACTCAGCAGCGACATCTCCTCATCACTGAGTTAAAGCTCACACGTCTGCTTTGGTAACCGCCCTGCAGCACCAACCGCCGAACCAAAGTAACGAGTAAAACGTGTTCCAGACGTTCAAAAGTGGTAATCGACATGTAAAGTTTTAATAAGTTAACAGTCCCGATAAGGATTGTAAAGCGCAGCCTGTCGGGTCTTTCTTTTGTTGATTTGACCCGCCCTCGTAGCTCCCGACCAATGACAGTAGAGATCTTTAGTCACATGGTTTTGTTTACAAGCTTTGGTCTGGAACAGAATGGTCTGAATACAGACCTGAATACAGACCATTGGATGGACGTCCCACTGTTGAAGCATCTACTTAACCTTTTCTTTTGTAAATATAAACCGTTATTTTTGAAAATGCCTGAATTGATCTTTAAGACTTTTTAAATCCTAAATTTATGATTTTGTTCTCATAAAATTTAAACTCTTTTTCAAATCCTTTTTTCTCATACAAGATTTCTTTATTCTTTTTCTCTTATGGGGGTCTCAACCCTCCGTCATAATGAAACCATAGAGGAACATTTTGGGTTTGTTTGCTCTGCAGTTCAGTAAAGTCCAGAGGAGTTGGCGTCCGTCTCGTCCCTCTGATGTTGAACTTTCTTCCTAACGGCGGTAAAAGAACAGACAGAGATAAAGCTCACAGACTCGCATGGCTTATTGTCTCGGCGTTCTTCATCACAGAATGTCCTGATCTGCTTCCACCTGTCAAACTATTTCAATTTCAGCAGAAAAGCTCAGGTTTCTCCCATTTTGAACAAAAATAAGTTTCCTTCCCTTTTTAATCGTTTTTTTAATGCTTTCAGCAAAATAATTCTGACAGTTTTACTGTTTATAGATCGCTATCTGGGTTGTGTGAAGGATTTTAGCGTAAAAAAACTAAAACCGATTCTCCTCGGCAACCCTCATGAAAACATCAGAAGCTAAGTTTGTCCGTTTTTAATGCCAATTCTTTCATTTTTTCTAATTGAAATAGATTTTCATTTGAAATTGCGGCCTCTCAGCCTGGAGCTTTTTGTTTTTTCCCCTTCAGCAGCAGAAGCGAAGCTTTCTCTGTAGATATGGTGTTCAGGAGGAAGGAAAGCTCTGCTTCACATCTGAAAAGCTGTGAAATGGAGATCTGCAGGAGGCGATCGCCACTGGAGCAGCAGGTGGAGGCGGCTTGACCTTTAACCACAAAGGGAGCTGATTGTCTTCAGGTGAACTCCAGAGACGTACAAATCATTGGTCCCGCTGTTATGCAAAGAGCTGGAAGGCGTGTGGATTCCTCTGCTCTCAGTTCATCAATCATGTTCTAAACGAGCCTTGATTCATTGTTTTTGGGTGTTTGAAATATTCTAAATGTTTCGTTGGCGTCTCCGTTTGGACCTGTTATTGTGTCCGAGGTGAGGATACAGCGGCGGTCGACACAGAAATGTCTTTGTGGAGAAGTGAACGAATAGGAGTCACAGCTGGCGTGGCAGAGGGGAAGATGAAAGAACGCAGAGTCCAGGGCCGGCCCGAGCTTTGAACCGCCAGACAGGACAGACGGACTGGGGTCAGCTGCAGAAACGCCCCTTAAGGTGTTCATGAGCGCAGTGTTGATGTTAAACCTCAATGGATACTGTGACATTATTTAATACATTCAACGATTATCTTATTTATTACTGTACTTAACACAAAAAAAAACCAAACAAATTATTTTATCTACACGTCATATGAAATGAAAATGATCAGGCCAAAAATTGCCGTGTGACAAAAATAAACATATAAAAACTACTCAAAATAAAATTTAAAAAAAAAAAAAATGTTTTTGTTGAAAAAACAGAATATAACATTGCTAACCTTGCTGATCCCATTTCTCTGTTTGCATATACAAATCCAAGGGCATTAGGTTGAAACTTAGGTCTTAAAAGTTATGATTAAAATACATTTTTAGACTAAATTAACTATTAAACAAGTTGTCAAAAAAAACGTCCATCAGTCCATCCCTCCCTCCCTCCATCCATCCACAAACTTATGACTCACGTCAAACTTTTATAAATAAAGTTTGATAAAGGCGTTCTGCCCCTCTGCCCAAACCCCCCATTGACATGTACACCCCATGACCCCACACACAATGAAATCAGGACTGTGATTACAAAAGAAATCACACGACTGCTGCAGGTCAGACTCAGACAAGCGTCGCTCTGAACTGATGATTTGGAAAAAGGGTTAAAAAGCAGAAGTTGCATGTTTACGACTTATTTTAGCACAAAAACTTATGTTTTTTTATGATAAAGAACTTTAGTCCAGATAACAACCATCGTCTTGTTTGTTTAAAATGTAATCATTTAATTAACCACTCATTGCTCAATCAATTAATCAATCCTCATTAATGAAACACCCATTATTGTCACAAAGTGGTGAACATTAGAGTTCCCCTCGACTCACGAAAACCCCTAAAACCAAACGTGGCTTTAACGTTAGGCTGACACTGACAGGAAGTCCCTGAATCCTCTACGTCGAGAGGCGAGCGCTCTGCACCAACTATGACGACAAACCAGTTTTATACCAAACGTTTCGTTCTTCTCTGCCTCTGTAACATGTTTATATCCTAAACCTGACGGAAAGCAGTTTGAGTATTTCTACAGTCTGTTAAATCAGCCATGATGTGAAAAGTTGGATTTATTTAGATTTTATGCATTTAGGTTCCAAAAGAAGGAAAATGGTTTTGTGTTTTTATCACATGGAGATTTCTCCGTCTTTGAAAATGCAGGACACATCCAAAGCAAAAACCTAAAGCAAGTAAATCAATTAAAATCCCATTAAAGCCGGCACCATTATTGAGGTCATTACCGAGGGGGTTAGACGCCTGATGGTGATGGTGGATCAAACAGGATCTAATTAATTCATTTATTCATTAAGACGCTCCTCATGCAGGCAGTGGAATGGAAACGGAGTGAGTCAGACATCAAGTGCAACTCTCTGTGGCAACAACAAACGTTGACAAGAGGCGGGAAATGGGAACCTGGAACATCAAAGGGAAGCGGCGGTGTGGGCCATTGGCTGATCTTCACAGGAGACTCCAACACACTGATGTTTTCCAGCACAACAACACGCCATGGCGGCTTTCTCTTGTAGGCGTCTGCGAAAGGCTGACAGGAAAGACGAGAAACTGCCAGAGCAGAGCGGCAAACGGAGGAAGCGGCTCAGTGCCAGTCTGGGCTTCATCTCCCACCGGCGGAGATGTGATTAGGGAACGGCACACAACGATGGGTATTGATTCTTCCTCGGATGGCTCGGGGACCAGAGGCCAAGAAAATGTCAGCTGCTATGTTGCTTCCTTGGCCTGGAAGTGTTTGGATGAGGTGCAGGAAGGATGGGAAAGGTGTTGGGAGCAGGGGCGGGATACGGTAAGGGGAGAGTAGCAGGAAGCTGCCGCTGAATTTAAAACTCTTAAAACTCTTTTGCTGCCCTTTTTTCGGAGCGAGACGAAACCCTCGAGTACGGCGTTCAGTTCAGAACAAATTTTCCTTCTGTGCATCGCCGGGTCGCAGGTAAAGGAGGAGCGGGAGATCTGATTACAAATGACAGGGGGAGGAGCCTCCTCCACGGCAGCACGCCGTCCCCAATGAAAATCCGAGCTGCAGACCTTCGCGGTCCAGACCAGATCTCTGGACGGTAAAATCCTCATCCGCTGGGACGTTTGGCTTCACAAACTCAAATTAAGGTTTTTTTTGTTCTCATACAAGCGTGCAGTTAGGATTCTCAGGTGAAGAACAAAACGTAAAAACAGAATATTGATTGTAGAGCAGCAGTTAGTTGGAGGTAAAATATTCCCATTATATTTTTTTTTAAAAAGAGAAGAAACGTGTGTTGTTGTTTTTTTGTGTTCCTACATCTAATGTCGAAAACCTGCGACTAAATTCTTTGTCGGAACTTTTATTAACTTCACAGCAGGTCTGGTCTTCACTCATCAGCCTCACCTGAACCGGATCTGCTGCCACCGATTCTACAAGAGCTTAAAGACCTAAAAAAATGAACGTTTGACTATAGAGGTCACATTGGACTCCTTAGAGGCCCTCATTTAAATACTTTCATGGCACGTTCGTAAGTGCAAACTGAATCTGTTTTTAAAGCATCACACATTAGTATTCAATTAAATTGTTTTTTTTCTAGAATCATTTTTTCCTCCTTCCCCAAATTATCAAACATTCTCTCACTTTTTTAACACTTTAAAAGTTTGTTTGATTTGATTTATTGTTGTCAAAGCAATAAATAATTTACACATATTTATCAAACTCATTACAGAAATGTTGAAATGCATAGATTAAAAAGACAGAAAATAAAACAAAACAAAAAAGTCACTTGAATCACATTTGCTTGATTAAACACAGGAATCATTAACTAAAGTCGGATTTATTGCTTGAAAAGGAGCGGGAAGAAGCGAACTTATATGACCCCACCCCTGCTGAGTTAATTCATGTTATAGTTTTACAGTTTTTGTGATCCGGTTCTGATCTGATAGATTCTTTTCAAGTAACAAAATGATTATCTTCCGAAAACATTTTTATGGAAACAACTTTCAATGAAGTTGAGTTATTTATAGACTTTTGTATTTCAATCAAAACACTGTAAACTTTATGTAAACCGTAGAAATCAGATGAAGTTTAGACTCTATATCTTAAAAACTATCCGACAGTTTTACAAAAGTCCAGTTTATAGGATCCTAAACATAAATCTTATTTTCACATTTTTGCCAGAGAAACTGAACTGCAGCTAATAATATAAAAACTTTTGCTGATGGAGGTTTTTATCTTTACACTTTTGATTGTTCTATAAATTGGATTTTACTGCACTTATCAAACACGTTGTGATGTTGATCTGCAAAAACTAAAAAGCTTTACAATCAAAGTTTGTATTTTAATTAGATCCAGAAACCCTGATGTTTAAGGTCGAGCCGGGTTTAAAATTCATTGTAAAAATGTACATTAATCCACTAAAGAAACTAGATTAATACACCAGATGACCTTTTTTTAATTCAATAACTAGTTTCATATTTGCCAAAAGAATACTTGACCTATCTAGTGTAACCATGGCTTCTTATCTGTGCAGCTCTGTCACAGCTTCTGTATTAAATGAACTTTTCACTGAAGTGTTAAACATTTTCTTTTTAAATGTCACTGAAAACAGTCTTTTCATTCATCCATGCGATTCCAAGACGTCAAAACAAAACACATTCATAAATCTGAGCATACGGGACGGATGACATTCCTGTTCTCCCAGACCTCTGTGCAAAAATAAGCAACAATAAAAGGAGAAGAGCATAAAAACTGGTAATAATGGTAATAAGATTACTTATTTAGATACATGAATGCATTTCTTTTAGCTCTGCTTGTTGTTCTACACATAAAAGCGCATCATTACCGCCATGAGGTTCAGTGTCGACTTAATCACGTTTTCCTGTGATGATTAACTGCAATCAGTGATGATTGAGGCGGGAGAAAAGGTCACATTAGAGACAGGATGACCCTGCATGTAAAAGCACACTTTTCTATGGGGGGGGGGTTATTGCTTTCCGATAACAACCAGTGAACTGCAGCCTTCTCCTCCTTCAGCAGGTCAACCTTTAAGGCAGGATTGAAGCCAGAACGATGGTTGGAACTCTAAATTCTTTGCTTGCAGATTAGTTTGACTAAGGTTTTTGGATGCATCTGCTCAGGACGCAGTCGCAGATTCCTGCAGCCGAGTGGCAGAAGCTGTAAAACGGCTTTGTGACACGCAGCAAAACACAAGCAGCGAAGAGAAACTGCTGAGCAGCAAGATGACGCTTAAGGAAGCCAAATCTGTGTTTGCCGTGCAGAGCTTGTAGGGTCCATTTGAGCTGGTTTTCATAATCGCACCAGACTAGTGCCGCTGAAATCAGTCTCCCATGGTAAAGCTTGGATCAGGGTTTCATGTGTGTTTGTGTCTAATCAGGCACAGTTTGTCCAGTACTAAGCTGTGGCCGTTAGTCTCGCTAATCTGCACGAAAAGAGCATGAAGTGAGTAATCCTGCCTGAAATACAGGATTCTATGCATAATTGCACTCTTTCCCCGCGTCTTTGCATCCGTTTCAGCCCCATTAAAACAAAAAAACAAAAACAGTTTTCAAACATTTATTTGTGATCTCTGAAACGCAGACACTCGGCAGAGTCCTGCCCCTGTTGTGCTTAACAGTCTTTGCTCTATAAAATCAGATTTACAGGCACACACAGTTCTGTTTCAGTGTTAAAGTTTTATTCATCAGCCTATGAACCTACCCGATGACCCTGATGGGTCCTAAAGTCAGGGCTCCGTTTCATGAGAGGAACAACAGCACACAATGTCATTATTTATTCAGCAGATTGCTGGCAGAAACGCCGTCCGTCTCGGCAGGAATGGATGTCCCCGGCACTTCAACTCAAGGTCAGGCCAAGCAGCATTCAGAGAAACTACTGCTACACTTCCTACCATCTACAAGCCTGTTGGTACCCAAGTGTAAACTCTCACAACATAATAAAAGGCAGATTTGAGGCGTTTTTTGTTGCATATAAACAATTCAAGATTAACAGGCGGATCGGAGCGGCGTCCGTAGTTATGAGGTTGCTGTACCGGTCCGTTGTGGTGGAGAGAGAGCTGAGCCAGAAAGCGAAGCTCTCAATTTACCGGTCAATCTTCGTTCCAATACTCACCTATGGTCATGAGTTCTGGGTCATGACCCAAAGAACCAGGTCCTGAATACAAGTGGCTGGAATGAGCCTCTTCCGTAGGGTGGCTGAGCGCTCCCTTAGAGATAAGGGGGAGGAGCTCAGAGTAGGACCGCTTCTCCACATCCAGAGGAGCCAGTTGAGGTGGCTCGGGCATCTAGTCCGGATGTCATCTGGACACCTCCCTGGGGAGGTCCATTTGAGGTGGTTTTCATAATCCCCCCAGAGGAGCTGGAGGAAGTGGCCGGGGCGAGGGAAGTCTGGGTATCTTTGCTTAGACTGCTGCCCCAATGACCCGGTCCCGGATACACGGAGGAAGATGGATGGATGGATGGACATTTTCAAGCCCTGGTCACATGCAACCCTAAGAGAGGGGGTTTACCTCGTACGGGTTCTGCTGGTTTTTGGGTTGTTTCTAACAGGATGCTGCAAGGAGTGCGCACGTATCACGTGAACAGCACTACCGGGCTCCTTGTATAGTCTGCAGGATTTGGGGGGGGTTGACATGTTGCGTCTCACCTACCTCACCCCTACTTCACCTTTGTGTTTGAGGCATCCACAGCATGCCCATAGATAAATGTGCATGAGCGGTTTCTCTGTACTGGTTCACTGATACTGTGACTGACCATGATATTTAATACAGTATAGATAGTGTAGACCCAGTATAGACCCCTTTTACGCGCATCCGCCCCTATCCACCCATAAGGGCAGCCAGGACTGAGGCTTTTGGCACCTCCATCATATATTCTTTAAGTTGCAGGCGTGTGATCGTCTGTCTCTTTGCTCCAGGGCGTCTAAGCGTTCACACTGGCAGCTTTGATCCACACCTGGGTTTGTTTTTGCAGACAGTTTGCTTCGTTTAGGATGGCGTGACCTTTGACCAGAGCTCTGGTTTGGACCAAACGAGGTCGTCCTATCCTCAGGAACCTCCGTTTACCTGCAGATGGACTAAAGTGGAAGAAATGACTTAAATGCAATGAATTATGGGTAACAGACACAAAATAGCCCACAGCTCAATAGTTCATAGTCGTGCATTACAAAAAAGCTGGAAAATAATTGATGGATAAAACTGCAGAGGTGTCTGTCTCACACTCGCGTATCCGTGCGCAAATCCTCCATGGTCAAGCTGAGACCAAGAGTGGCTGTGGTTGCTATGGCAACATCCCACCAGAACAGTAATTACAATTAACTCCCCATCTAAATGACCACCTCGCCATCTTCACCCCCTCTTGTCTCCTGGGTAATTATAGACTTTAGCTCTGCTCGCCCAGGCGCCGCGGCTGGCCTCCTTTAGGTTGCTCCGCTAAATAATCCTGTCTGGAAACAAAGGAGGCGGGAAATAGAAAAAACAAGAAAAAAAAACGGGAATAATTTTTCCTCCGGGGCTAAAAGGCTGATTCATTAAATTAATGTAGCAGCGCTATCATCAACATTAAAATCAATATGCGGCGCACATTTGTGCAATGAACTGTTGAGCAAACCTTTTTTATTCATGCAGCTGCACGCTGGGGGGGGGGGGGGGGCATTATGTTGGATGCTGCATTATATTAACATGAGCTTCTGCTGCATATAGATTGACTGATAGATGTGGTGTGTTGCACCTACAGATTGAAATAACAGTTGGAAGGCTCAATTACAGGAGAAGGCAATGCCACAATCATTCGCCCCCCCATCACATGGGGGGGGGGGGTGCTTGCTACGACAGCACAGAAAGCAATAGACCTCTACTGTTATGGCCTAAGCGAAAAAGGAGGTTCGTCAAACAGCACTCTGTCATGGTGTCACAACCCGGGCAGCAGGAGATGGAGATGGGAGCGACGCAGGGCGAGACGGGGGGAGCGACGCAGGGGGAGACGGGGGGGAGCAGCAAAACCGATGCTTTTTAGCTCCCGTGTGCTTAAAGTTTTAACAAATATTTTTCTCTATTATAGTTTTTTACCCAGAATCCCCCATCCTGCACTGGAATAATTTCCCTCTCGAAAGCAGCTAAAAAAAAAGAAGGATACAAGATTCCAGTGTTTGAAGTAAAGCTGCGAACCTTGTTATGATTTCTCACAAAAAGTTTTGACGCTCTGCCATTCAAAGACGAAAATAAATATGGAAAATTAGCTCCAAACACTCATTTTTAGGTCTATAACTCCGGTTATTTGAAATATTTTGTCTTGAAATAAGTGTAATGCTCAAACATAAGCTTTACATCTTTAAATTAGGTTTATTTATCCACCCCCCCACCCCACCCCCCCAAAAAAAAAGAAGGTACAGCAGCAGACCCAGAGAGAGAGGATCCAACTGAGGAAGCACCACAAATGAAAATGAGAATTCAAATGTAGACATGCTGATAAAGGCAATAAACAATACAACATTGTAATATCTTTAACAAGCTAATGTCAAGGCATAAAACAAGATAAAATAGAAAAATAAATACAAAATAAATAATAATAAAAGTAGTAATAAAAGAAAGCTTTTTGTTTTAAACAGAGAAGCGCCAACAAAAATGTGCAGTTCATTAACTTTATAAGGACTCTTCACGGGCTCATATTACAAAAATAAATGTTCTGCCTCTATGCCTTATAGATTACATCCAGTCCCAAACATGGATTTTTCAAATTTGCGCATGGGTTTTTAAAGTTTAGTTATTAAACTAGAACAAAAGAGAACTTTTTAGAATCTTAATGATCCCATAACAGGGAAATGATGTTGTACTTTAGCTTTGTTGAGTATTGACTAAAACAGATGTTAACACAGGGATCTCTGGCAACAGCTGATCATGTAAACAACGCACCAGCAGATAGTTTCAGAAGGAAAGGAGGAGAGCAGACACACCACTCCACTCATTAGATTTTAAAATCCATTTAGCCTACTTTAGCTCTGAGTTAGCTCTCTTGACTTCTGTCATTGCTACTGTTGGGCGTCTGGACATCTGAATAGGAGCCTGAATGAGTAGAATCAGCAGCTGAAGTGTAACGTCATGGCGTCACCTTTGAAAATGGACCACAGCCAAGAAAGCCTCAGGTTTTTGGTGCGTGAGGCGAAGAACTAACCAGGTGATGAATCAAGTTACTTTATTATAAGAGATTTCTGGTCTGAAAGGCATGAAAAAGACAAACGAGCAAAGACAGATGTTTGGAAAAAGGATGTAGACAAAAGAGTTTTATCCATTTTTGTGATGATGGAGGACAGCGAGAAAGGAAAAATTCAGCCTAAAATGGCATTTCTGATTTCTTTAATCGTTGTGAATCAGGATCAGACAAAGAAGCTCGTATTTGTGATGCAGAAATCACGTTACCTGCTAGGACCTCTCAGCAATGGGAACGGGAAGAGGGGCGGGGTGGCTTTGCACCAACAGTCCTGCCCACGACTCAGAGGTGAATTTCTACTGAACTCATGCCACTCTGCAGAAACTATGACCTTACAAATTCAACGTCGAATTTGGATATTGACTCCCAGTCAAATGACTGAAATAATCATTTCGATCGAGTTAACTTCCAGACTCTCGTCTGCTATAAATCCCAGTTTGTCCTCAGGAAGTCCAGGATAATAAGACGCGTGCAGATCACACATTTCTCCTTTCAATCATCCGAATTTCCCGCCTGTCAGAAATGACTGAATTTCATAGAAGTGTCCGATTAATCATGCATGTGCTCTATATTTGTCAGCATGTTTCTGTGTGGTTAAAGCCGGTGACGGCTGGCCAGAGCAGCTAAAAGCGCATTTCTTTCAGGTAAAGTGTCAGAGCAGGTTTGCGTCAGGCTCCTCTGCAGGTTTTCATGCTGAAAACAAAGCACAGGAGCCAAACAGTGTTTCCAAAGTGCATTGATTTTTCCTGCAGCCTCGTTCAGCCTCCTTTGACATTTCACAGATGCAGTACAGCCCAGAGCCAATAATACCGGGTGATGAAAGCCAGAGCCGCCGTGCGACCCCTGAACCTGGTTTGATGCATGTCTCAGCCTATTATTAGCAGCGACTGCAGTGTTCTGCTTCTGATAACTCCATCTGTGGCCCGTTCTGCTGGATCCGTGTCCTTCTCTCTCCGTCCGATTCCCTTTAACCCAGATCTTCCTGTTTTCCAACGTCTGCCCCCTTCCCCACCCTGAAGCGCTTCATGCTCTGCTCCCCTGTGGACGACGAGGACACCAAAGCCCCCACAGGCGGAGATCGCAGAGATGTATGACACACCACTGACCCCCCAGCTTTGGTGGAAGCACAGAGGCTCGACTGCACAGGCGAAGGCACTTCTGCTCTTTTGCTTGCAGGTGCTGAAATGCAGTTGAGACCAAAGCATCCTTTGAACGCCTCGTTTTTGTTAAAGAGCAAAAATGGGATTTTTCTCTCCGAAGTGAGTGTGGTTTCACTGCAAACGAACTGGTTTGGGGAATGAAAATCTGTGTTGCATCCTTTTAAGGTTTGCTTCTACAAAAGAGGACAATCTACTTAGCTTTAGGGAATAAAAGAAAAAAAATTAACTGGAAAAATTTTTTTACAAATGAAATTAAACCTAATGTAGAAAACACCAAAAAAAAGAGACAGCATAACTAAAGTCATATCAGACGCTTATAAAAACAGCAAAACAAGAGTCATATCAACATTTTACCGTTCGTTTACTGCAAACAGGAAAAGTTCATCACTCTACATTAAAAGTAAATGGGAATCTGAGCTCAATCAAAAAATGACAGAGGAAGACTGGTTTAAAGTGTGTCTGATTCAGTGATCTTCTACCAATTCTCAACAATGGAAGGAATTAGCATGAAAGAATCCTACTCGGTATTTTATAACGGCCCAAATCAAAAGCAAAGAACTGAAAACTCCTCAGTCTTGTTGGAGACAATGTGGGAGTCAGGAAGGGAATCACACACATATGTTGGTCGTGTCCCAGACTATTATCTTTCTGGAAGGTTGTAAACAACCGTTATAAAGAATGTTTGGGGATATCACCAGCCAGACGAGTTTCCAGCTCTGTACCTTGGGAATGTTGAAGACTCTGTACTGGATGAAGATCTTTACCTGGTAAGGATAAAGCAGTGACAAATAATGACTGGGTGAAGATCGTATTGACCATTTACTGAATGGAAAAGTTGACATTTCAGCCAAAACTAAAGTTCGACATTTTCCACAAAAAATGGTGCCAATATGTTGAAAACCACAAAAATTCTAAGAGGATTTTGGAAAAACAAACCAAAAAACAGCCCAATTATTGTGTATTTTGTTCATTTTTGTTATTTGTGTTGCTGACTCGTGTTTGTAAACACTGACAACTGGAAAACACTCAAAAAAACAAATTTAAAGCAAAACATAACTTTTAAGGTTTTCTCCAAACAAAAGCAGGACTAGCAACACGATTTCTGTCTCAGACAGTTGGTGGGCTGCTCTGAATGGACTTTAGATGCCACAAAAAGATATCTGATGAAACTGTAAACATCTGTTCTTCTGTTGCTCTGACTTCTTTTTCTCATCAAAAAAAAAAAAAACATTTTTGGTTTGATGTAAAGCCACAAAAGACTTTCAAGAACCTCTTTAGTAACCTGTAACCGCAGTCCGGACACGTGACGTGCCATCAAGAACCTGCGTATAGCGTGTTCTTGATCACACATTAATCCCAGGGTGTTCACACTGGATGTGCAGGGAGGGGCTGCTTCTTCTTGTCTTTTCTCTACTGTTTACCAGAATTGAATTATTCTCATCATCATCAGGCACAGCCCTCTTTGTTTCCAGTCCCCAATTTGGAGGTACTGGTATGGATGCTTTTTTAAGCCCTTACATTTTTAAGTAGATCATTAGTTTTAGGTTTTGGTCCTGGTCCATGGAACAGTGGACCAGCACTACACCCTCTTTAGGGTGCTGGAGGGTTCGTGGGAGTTCACTCATCCAGTCCACGTGTTTTTTGGATTTGGAGAAGGCGTCCTGTGGGGTGTGTTCTGGGCGTATGGGGTCCGTGGAGCTTTACTGAGGCTTGTCTGGTCTCTGTGTGACCAAAGCAGGAGCTAAGCAGTAAGTCAGACCTGTTCCCGGTGCATGCTGGACTCTGGCAGGGCTGTGCTTTATAACAGGCTCTGTTCATTGGCTTTTTGGACGGAATTTCTAGGTGCAGCCGGGGACAGAATTTCCTCTCTGCTCTTTGCAGATGATGTTGTCTTGTTGGCTGCATCGAGGCAGGACCTCCAGTCTACATTGGGGACGTTTGCGGCCGAGTGTGAAGCGGCTGGGATGAGGGTCAGCACCGCTAAATCTGAGGCAGGCTGGAGAGACTACGTTTCTCGATTGGTCTGGAAACGTCTCGGGGTCGCCCCAGAGGAACTGGAGAAAGTGGCCGGGGCGACCCGGCACCGCAACCTGGTCCCGAATGAGTGAAAGAAGAAAATGATGGATGGATTAGTTTTACTTGTATTTTATTTTCACTTATACCATGGTACTTGATTCTGATTGGCTGCTGGGTGTGCATTAAAAAGTGATAACCGCACGCCCCAAAAAGAAGTTCCGGTAACATATCTTAAATCTTTTGTATCACTGCGCCAGTTTCTTTAAGACAACCTTTTGCTTCATTATCTGGCCAAAATGAGTGGTAAGAGGTAAACTCTTTCTCTGAACTGATGCTTTATTAAATACATTGGGACGATCAGCATATTTATATCGCTGAATCTCGACTGCAGTGGTGGTGCGGCCCCTTGTCACAGTAACAATGGGGCTGCACCCGTAAAAAATAGTCTGATTTTCATGAAAAAAGCGATGCAAATCGGGGGAAAAAAATCAAGAATTAAGGACTAAAAACTGGTATTATTTATTTCTTTTGTAAGTGGCCATGGTATAAGCAGGTTAATGGCCTTCAAAGTGTGCATTATTACTTTTTAAAGCACTTCGCGGAAGCAACCATCCGACGGTTCAGGCTTCCACGGCGTGCGTTAAAAAGTGATAATGCACCCTCACAAAGTATTTTCTGTATGTCTTGTGTTCTTTTTATGGTGTTGACATTTAGACCTCATGTTTGTTTAAAATTCTATCCTTTTTTTTTTTAAGGGCCAGAAATGAGATCATGTTTTCACAACCCAGATGGACGGACCCGGAAACATCCGACTCTCAGACGAACGAGCAGAAACGGGATCCTAAAAATGTGCAGGCGAGACTCGCTTTAGTTTGATCATCGCTGACGTCTGTCTGAACACACATTTACTCTTGAGACATGAGAGATCCTGACATTCCAGAGGAAGAGCAGTGTAATCACCATGTTCATCCACAAATGATGCTCATGAAGCCACGTGTGCAAAAGCAGAAATGTGTACTCCTTTTGCTTGACGAAGCGTGCTTCTTCCGTCACAAAAGTGTGTGGCACATGTTGATGCATGGCCTTTATGCACGCTTTTATAGACAGACTATTACATTTACTAACTGATCAACTGAAGTCATTTTACAGATGATCTCTTTGAAGCAGGGACCTCTCCAGAGGAAATTCTTTGAGTCGGTGCTCGGAGATGAAAGAGGCTGAAGCTAATTTTTAACTGCCTGCACACAGTTTGCATTTGCACTTAGCAGCGAGGCTGTCGGTACCGATTTAGACCACCACGCTCATCCACAGGCCCCCTGCAGATGCTGCTCTGGTGGGTACACACGTGCACGCACATGCAGAAATCAGGACTGACGAGCTATCATTCTGCAAAGCAGAGCACTCAGCGCTGAATATTTACACTTTCCTTTGAGGTCTTGTAGACGTGGAAATGCAAACACTCGCTGTCAAAGGCTTGTGACTCACATTAGCACCGTTTTAACCAACCACAGCTGAGAAAATAAAAATGAAAAACCGGATCTCCTTCTATTAGTAAAACACTTTTAAAGTTTTATCCCAGTAGGAGTTTCCTCTTGATGTAAAAATCTGCAAACCCAATAAAATCAAAGTTTATCTCACTTTGATGGAGAAGAATGTGAATTCAAAGTTCATGCGTCTCCTCTAGAGTGAGGCTGTGGATTCTGTTCATTTCAGGCATTTCTTTCTCCTGGTCCACGTCCCTAAATGTTGGCATCAAATCCAGCCGTGGAAATCCCAATTTGCTGCTGGTATTCCTTCCAGCTCTGCTTTCATTTTGGGTTTTTCTGCATCGCAGCGGCAAAAGGAGGGCAGTGAGGCGGTCAGGTTACTTTGATGTCTTATTTACAAAAGAAATCTGCCTTTCAAATGAACAAAGCCTTTATTTCCAGAGAATTTATTGAGGTGAGACGGCGGTCAGTGTGGCGTTTAAACCTAAGACTGGACAGAATCTAAATCAGAGAAAGTGTGGCAGGAAGATTCTCACAAAAATTAGTCAAAGATATCCTCCCGTCTGTGGTTTTCTATCAGCTCTCAGAAATGTCAGATGACTTTTACCATTGATGGGCAAATTATAGACAAACATTTGAAGGATGTCTCTGTTGTTGAAGAAACCACATCGTGAAATTTCTCTTTGAAAACCTGGAAAAAGCTCAAAACCCAAATGATGAGGAAACAAAACTAAAGAAATATGACTTCATGAGGCAGAAACACCAGACCGAGATGTGAGTCTGACTTTGAAATAAATCCTGTGAGAAACACAACAATGACCCTAAAGTGGAAGAAACAGAAACTATTCCTTTTTTTCCTTCACTGTCTTTGTAAAAACCGGTTTAAAATTCAAAGCAGTGTCCAGATTCAGCAAACGTTTGTACAAATGTTCTTATTTTTAAGTATTTTATCCTTTTTTTTTGTTGCTCCTCCTTCTGAATGTTTCTAAATATTCAAATCCTGACCTGAATCACGTTTTCTCTGAAGCCATTTCCATCATCGGAGCAACACTTTCAGTTTTCATTGACACATTTCTTCTTTTGACGCTCAACAATACTAAACTGCTGCATCAGACACAGCAGAGGAGAAATCCATCCACCTGATCGATGCGCCTACAGCTCAGATGTTTCAGCTGAAAATGAAAAACCAACCAATCTGTTCACCGGTAGGAAAAACGAGCCCTTCTGTTTCCTTTTAGGATTTCTGTTATTATTTGACAGAAAGATTCTGTTTTCTTTATTATTAAGTTGGATCTTTCACATTGCAGGTCATTGTTTAACAGACTGTAAAATGTGTTTGCTATCACAAAAAGCTTTTTCTTTGTTAAACTGAAGATGGTAAACGGAGCATATATATAAAAGTCGCCACATTTCACAAACCAGATGATTTGGCTCGTTCACACACCTGACTAAAGTGTGCCGGCCAAAGCAGACTGTAGCCGCGCAAATGAAGCGCTGGCTGTGAAACTAAGCTGCCAAACGGCTGATGGCCGGTGAAATATGGAGGAGGAAGTACCAACAGCCCGTCAGCGAGCATCAGAGTCACTGTATTCAGTGGCTTAGCCTGCAGGCTGAGGCTTTCCAGCTATGCAGACATCCTGACAATAACATCGCAGCAGCTTATCAGGCAGCCAAGCATGCGGCCAGCCCCGACAGACATGCAGTGTGGTCAATAAGCCTGCAGGCCGGCCGGCCTGGCGCGGGCGCAGCCATTCAGCAGCTCAAGGTCAGCCGTTCAAGCAGAAGGATGGAGATCCACATGTAATCATCCCGCTTTCCTTCAGCGGACGGTTTCAGCTTGGACTCTTTGAGCTGTCGGCTTTGAGTACGTTTCTCTGCAAGCTTAATGGTCACAAAATGGAGAAACACTTGAAAAAGAAAGGGTTTGCAGTTCCTCCATCTGAGCCTTTAGCAGAAACGGCAGCCTGAGACCTCTCTAAAGGTGACGGACCGTGGCTGTCAGCCTGCTCATTTTAATGACAAACCCAAGTCTCCTTGACCGTCACCTTCATTTAAATTCCAATTAGTAAAAGCTTAATTAATTTCTGATGACTGATTAGTTCCGCCTCAGACCACTAGAGGTCAGCGGTTAGTTGAGCTGAAGCTGTTGGGGGACTCAGGACGGCTGCTCTGCCACAGACCGGACCGACCTTTGATGAGACCAAAGAAAATGACAGAAACAGGTTACCTGAACCCCTAGGTCCAGGAGAAGACTGACGATGATCGTCCAGAGTCTGACATCCAGCTCACACTAGACCTGGCAGCCCCACACTTTCTTCATTATTAAGGCAGCTGGTGAGTTCTGAGCCGCCAAGGCCCAAATTGAACGATTTCCTGGATTCAGACATGTAAAACAAGCAGCTGAGCTGTGGATCGGACTGGTCTCTCCACAAACAGAAACCAGAGCCCAATTCAAATGTTTATGAGTAGCAATCAGAACAGGGCCAAGAACAGAGCAGCTCCTCCGGCTCTGCTGGCGCCGGCTGAATGGATTCCTCTGACTCACAAAGGAGCTTTTCTGCTAAGGTGCTTAGAACGCGCTCAGGTCGTTGATATGCAAGGCGATGGGGCCGCCCCAGCTCGCCTCCTTCCCAGTTTAAAAAAAAAAGGCTACAGACCCAATTCGCCCCCCTAACTGAGCCAAACCCCAAACCAAAAAGTGCCTCCACCCGGAAGTCGTTGACTGGTTTATCCAGTCCTGGATCCATCCGGTGTCCGTTTGACCTATTTTCAGGAGATTTTTATCCATCACCTACAAGTCCTGCTAGAAGTCAAACTCCACATCCGTCCTGATCAGATCGACGGCGCTCCCTTACCGCCGTTTCTTCCTCACACCGTCGACATGAAAGCAAAGGGGCCGGCTCAGTCACACAGAGGACAGAGTCTCGGCACTCCGCCATGACTCTAATTGTGAATTCATCACTGACAGAGCAGATCAATACTGTACTCTCTTCTCTGCACAACCCCCAACGACCTGAAGTTTTTTCCTACTGGAATTTTCTTTTTCCAACGGGGATTACACCCTTCAATTCAAGACCTCGCTCTCTGTGGAGATGCCAGTGGGTTGGAGGGAGTGGAAACCCAAATCCCTCTCTTGTCTCATAATGACCTGGCCTTTGCGGACGGAGGAGCGCGCAGGAACAAAGACGAGTGGCGGCCGCGGCGTCCTCTGTTTTCCTCTGACCTTGCTGCTCCTGGAGAGAACCCCCCATGAACCGGCGAGGTGCTGAGTGAAGTCTGGGCTATCGAACCTGTGGGGGCTCACTGAGACACGCAGCTTCCCACAGCGGCTCTTTGGCGCTGAAACTCTGTAATAGTAGCTCTCTGGCTAATGCTCTGCTGGGTGTTCAAGCAACCAGGGGGGGGGGGGGGGGGTTTCAGAGGCTGAGTGATCCAATATGACCAAAAAGTCCATCTTGACGAGTCTTTCTCTTTGTTTGAAAGCTTCTTACATGCAGTTGATGAACCAGAATGTTGCGGTGCGAAGATGAAAGGCCGACCTAAGTCAGATGAGAAGATCTACGCTGACAGAACGGTTTCTGAGAACGTCCAGATGGACGGATGGCAGTTTGTTTCCCCAAGTGACAGACTCTAGAGGAGCAGCTGCAACACCTTCTCGGTCTGTCACAGCCACAGCACAGTGAGACGCCGTTGTGTTTCTGTAACCCGTGGCCAGCACAAGTTCTCCATTCATTCCATTTAGTCCGGTTTGGTCTGAGCAGACCATGCCTGCTTATTTACAGCTTCTGTTTGCGTGTGTGTCTGTGTGTGTCTGTGTGTGTGTTTGGAATCACGTTGAGGAGACAAAGGCAAACATCTCCTGTTTTTTCTTTGCTGTCGGTGCAAAAGCAAAAAAAATAAATATTTTATGTCATAGTTATGTGATAGTAGTAATGACCATATATGGGGAGGATTTTGCAGACTGATATAGGCTTGACCTTTCTGAATGTTAAAAACATTTACGGAGCAAGAATTAACGTCCATAATTATTATGTATCTGAAAACACAAGTGTTTTGTGGTGGAGTAAACGTTAATCCATTATTGTGCTTTTTCTCTGCTTACAGTGTAATTACATGGCTGTAAACTGCTGTAGTGCGGACGTGTCTAAATGCAGTCATTATTGTTTTAATTAAGATTTTCATTTTTCCTTCAACCAGGCTGCTCAGTGACCCCTTTTCTTTAGGTGACCTTTCAGTCCACGACCATTTGTGTCACGCAGAACAGCTCTTCAGAAACGTTACAGCTTAAGTAGAAACGGTAAATCCAATTTTTTGTGGCCACTTCCTAATACACATTTTCTTTGCTTAAATGTGTAAAAAAAACTAGAAGGTTTGCTCAAATAAAGGTGAAACATGTACCATTTCAATTTTTAAAAGCAGCTTTTGATTTTTAAAAAAAGAATTGGTTTGATTTTCTATACTTCACTGTGTACTGCATCTGTTTTTGCTCAACAAATGCTTATGCAAAAATCTGTAAAACTGTGTGTGTGTATTTATAAACGCCCCTCTCACCCTCCGCGGGTGGTTTCTCCTCCAAGCTGGGGTCCTCTACCAGAGGCCTGGGAGCTTGAGGGTCCTGCAGTATCTTAGCTGTTCCTAGCACTGTTATTTTCTGGATTGAGATGTCTGAGGTCTTTCCAGGTATCTGTTGTAGCCACTCCTCCAGCTTGGGGGTTACTGCCCCGAGTGCTCCAATTACCACAGGCACCACTGTCACCTTCATTTTCCAGGCTTTCTCCAGTTCTTCTCTGAGTCCCTGGTATTTCTCCAGTTTCTCATGTTCCTTCTTCCTGATGTTCCCATCGCTTGGCACTGCCACATCCACCACAACGGCTTTCCTCTGTTCTTTATCCACCACTACAATGTCTGGTTGGTTCGCCATTACCATCCTATCAGTCTGGATCTGGAAGTCCCACAGGATCTTTGCCCTCTCATTCTCTACCACCTTTGGAGGTGTTTCCCATTTTGACCTTGGGGTTTCCAGTCCATATTCTGCACACGTGTTCCTGTATATTATTCCAGCCACTTGATTGTGGCGCTCTATGTATGCTTTACCTGCCAGCATCTTACACCCTGCAGTTATGTGCTGGATTGTTTCAGGGGCCTCTTTGCACAGCCTACACCTTGGGTCTTGTTCTGGTGTGGTAGATCTACACCTTGGGTCTTGTCTGGTGTGGTAGATCTGAGCCTCTATCACTCTGGTGCTCAGGGCTTGTTCCTGAGCTGCCAGGATGAGTGCCTCAGTGCTGTCCTGTAGGCCAGCCCTTTCTAGCCATTGGTAGGACTTCTTGATATCAGCCACTTCAGTTATGGTCCGGTGGTACATCCCATGCAGGGGTTTGTCCTCCCATGAGGATCTGTCCTCCAGCACTGTATCCTCTGCTCTCCATTGCCTGAGACATTCGCTGAGCACACTGTCAGTTGGGGCCTTGAGCTTGATGTACTCATGCATCTTGGATGTTTCATCCTGGATAGTGGCTTCTACGCTCACTAGTCCTCGGCCTCCTTCCTTGCGGCTAGCATACAGTCTCAGGGTGCTGGATTTGGGATGGAACCCTCCGTGCATGGTGAGGAGCTTTCGTGTCTTAACATCCGTGGTTTGTACCTCTTCCTTTGACCATCTTATTATTCCGGCAGGGTATCTGATAACTGGCAGTGCAGGGCTCCAGACTGCGAGCAATTGCTCGCATTTTGCGACCAAAATTTGAGAGTGTGCGACTGAATTTTACATCCAGTCGCACATGTGCGACCAGTAAATTTGCCTCCTCCCCCCCCCCCTCCGTATTTTTAATACATTTAACGTAGAAGGGGCACGTCGATGATCAAAGAAATAATCAATGAGACGCGAGCGCACACGCAAGCAGGCAGACACACATACACTCGACTCTTGGGGGCGTGACAGTGACAGGGCTTGAAAGCAGGACACCTGACAGCCCCCTCCCTCCACATAAGGAGTTCCTTACTTTCCTTTAGAACGTATCTATTTGCTCGTAATTTTCTAAATACATGCAGTCCGTGCTGAACTTTTCTCTGGGTCGCACAGACGCGGCGGAAGGTTTAGGGTTTTGGTTAAGCGCGCGGCGGCGTGTCACCCCGGACCACAAACGGTTTATGCACGGCTAGGGCAGCTCACCGCTCCCGCGGGGGTCAGGTCAGCTGAGGAGAATAAATGTCCCACACCTACATGCGTGACAGCTGACGGGGCTTGAACTTTAAATATGTGCGAGTGACAAGATTTAGTTTTAGACACACTGAAAACACGTGGGGAAAATGCATCGATAGACGTGTTTAAGATGAACCAGCGCCGCGCCTGGATCGTTAGGGAGACCAGGCAGGGGGGGTGAAGGCGAGTGAAGGACAACAGGAAATTGGAGTTGTCCTTAACATTCAATTTAGTGTTAATATTCCTCTCCCCCTCAGTATGATCTGTGTTATTATATATTGTATACTTATTTGAATGTTTTGTAATGTATGTAGCCTTTTTTTAATCAATTGGTATTTTCAATTATTTTGATTGATCACTGAACTACAAAAAACCATCAGGACACATGTCCCATAATGCATTGTTTTGTAGTCATCAGGGCAGCTTTCAGTCAGTGCAGTACTACATTTCCAGCTGTGTTCGCTCAGGTTGGGGTCTTGCTCCCACCCCTTTCTCCTGATATTTTTGTTTTGATTGACAGGAGATGTTGTAGCAAAAACAAAAATATACGTCACACACCAGGTGATCTGTGCAGCGTTGAGTCCACCTGGGTGATCTCAAACACGCTTTTGGTGTCACCAACATACTTTTCCATCTGTTTCTTTACTTATTTGTACTGTCATGACAGCGATGGTCCTGTCAGTTTACCTGTTGTTGCATTTTCAAAAGTGCAGAATAAAATGTGACTCTGAATTTGAAATGGCACATTGTAATTTCTGCATCTATTATTAAAGTATTTATTAATAGTAATACAGTGGAAATTAGTAGATTTGGTTAGAATGTTGATTTACGGTATGGGCCCCTAAATTTTCTGGTTGTGCCCCTAAAATTTTCAGTTAGGGGCCACTGTGCTCCTAGTGAAAAAAGTTAGTCTGGAGCCCTGCAGTGCATAGCTGTTTATTGCCCGGGTCTTATTTTTGCCATTGAGCTGGCTTCTCAGGACTTGCCTTACCCGTTGGAGGTATTTAGCTGTTGCAGCTTTCCTTGTTGCCTGCTCCAGGTTGCCATTTGCCTGTGGAATTCCAAGGTACTTGTAACTGTCCTCTATGTCTGCTAGGGCTGGGCGATAAAACGATAATTATCGTTATTGCGATATTACTTTTTTTCGATAGTGAAATGAGTCTATTGCGATAAACTTTCGTTTTAAATGAACACGGGAGAAACCCCTGGAAGACCCGCCCTCTTGTCCAATCAGAATTAAGTATCACAGGGCTAGACCAATCACTGAATAAACTGCGCCACGTCTAGTTAGAGTGAACGTTATTTACAAGCTAGGATGCAAGCTAGTATCTGCATGCGTTGCAAACACTTGCAGAAAATGAATGTTCCGTCTGAAGAGAAGTTAACAAACTCGAGCCAAGCAGGCGCAGATGAAGGTTCAAGAGGCATTGTAGAACGGACCGGCCCGAAAAGTTTCGCCGTGTGGACGTTTTTCGGTTATCTAAAGTCGGATAAAAGTCAAAGTAACGTCTACTGCAAATTGTGCCAAAGATACGTTCCTAATAAATGTGGAAATACCACCAACCTTTTTTCTCACTTAAAGCAGCACCACCCCCTCCAGCATGCTCAATGTCAGACTTCAAAAACAACGGTAAGACCTGCGATGCAGCAGCAGTCTTTACATTCGGCATTTTCCAATGTAACGCCATACGACAAAAATCGAAGAGACATTGCGACATCACAAATGCTGTAGCATACTGTCTGGCCAAAGACATGCTACCAATAAACACAGTCGAAAATGACGGATTCAAGCGGCTAATTAAGGTAATTGACCCTCGTTACGAACTACCTGGACGTAAACACTTCTCTCAGACCGCCCTGCCAAAGCTTTATTCTGAGTGCCGAGAGATTGTCGAGACGGAGCTCCAAAAAAAGCTATTCGAAGTTGCACAAAGTATTTAAATAAGAACATTTTTGTTTTAAGTTTTCTTTAATTTCTTGAAGAGCATTTTAAAGAAACTGAGGAGTTTCTTGGGAGTTTTTTTAGTTTATTGCACTTTTTTTTATATTGACATAATTGTGTGTCAATTTTTTGTCTATTTTTCTGTTAAACTTGAAAGTTCAAACATTTGAATTTATTTGTGGTCTTTTAAAACTGTGTGCAATAAAGATTACTTTGAAAAATATAGTTATTTGATATCGTTTTTAATATCGTTATCGCACAATATGAAAAAAACAATATCGTGATATGAAAAATCCAATATCGCCCAGCCCTAATGTCTGCTATTGTTCCTTCTGGGAGTGAGACCCCTCCTGTGTGGACTACCTTGCCTCTCTTTGTCACCATCCGGCTGCATTTCTCGAGCCCGAATGACATCCCAATGTCAGTACTGTAGATCCTGGTGGTGTGGATCAGGGAGTCAATGTCACGTTGGCTCTTAGCATATAGCTTGATGTCATCCATGAAGAGGAGGTGACTGATGTTGGCCCCATTTCTGAGTCGTTATCCATAGTCAGTCTTGTTGATTATTTGGCTGAGGGGGTTCAGACCTATGCAGAACAGCAGTGGGGACAGAGCATCACCTTGGTATATCCCACATTTGATGGACACTTGTGCAAGTGGCTTCCAATTGGCTTCAAGGGTGGTTTTCCACAGCTTCATTGAGTTTCCTATGAAGGCTCTTAGAGTCCTGTTGATGTTGTACAGCTCCAAGCATTCAGTGATCCACGTGTGTGGCATTGAGTCATAGGCCTTCTTGTAATCAATCCAGGCTGTGCACAGGTTGGTGTGTCGTGACTTGCAGTTTGAGCGACTGTTCTGTCCACCAGGAGTTGGTGTTTGGCTCCTCTGGAGTCTCTACAAATGTCCTTACCTGACACTCTTTCTTGGATGTCTGCCACTGTGATGGTTACTGGATTCTGTTCAGGGAGGTTCCTATGTTCTTTTCTCAGAGAGACCAGCCATTGGGCATTGCTGTTATGTGCTGTAATCAATCTAGGCAGGACCAGTTACCAGTCCTTTACCTGCACCTTCTTCATCTTCCATTTGCAATGTTCTTACAATATTGTACTTATTTATTGTTCTGACCTTTGTGTTTTTTTTATTTTTGCTTACTGTTGTTTTATTAGTTTTTTATTCTTAAGTGTTTTATGTGGCACATTAGCACCGCAGCAAATTCCTAGTCTGTGAAACTGCTCTGTTCACTGAAAATGGCAATAAAACTCCTTGAATACCTTGAATGAATAACACTTTCTCCCATATACTTTTCCAGTACTGTTTAGTTTCCAGCCTTGGTGGGTCTGTTCGGCTGTTTTGACCCTGCCACTGAGCGTACACTTTTGCAGGTTGAGTTGCGAACAGCCTGTTTATCCGTCTGGCTTCATTGTCTCTCGTGTATCTCTTTAGGCGGCTCCTCAAGGCTAAGAGCCAGTTTCCAGTGCTTCAGGTATGGGCATCTGGCTGTATCTCTCAGGTACTTGCTTTCTCATTGTACCTCTTTGAGCCTCTGTCAGCTTACTCACATTCTTCCGAGGTGCCTATATATATATGTAGATATAGAAATATATACATAGAGAGAGAGATTTTGTCTACTTTAAAAAAAATATATATATTTGATTACCTAAAATAAACCAAGTTCAATTCCAAAAGATATTCAGAAGAACTAAAAATCTTCCAGGTGTGGAAGTGGAGGCAAACTAGATCCGATTAATTCTGCGATATTAAACACCCACACTTATCCGTTCTCCACGTTTACATATTCATCCTGGGACTAATGCAGTTACCAATACTGTAATCTGTTTGGCAGTTGCATGCTGCAAAAAAAGTCATTACATGTGAGCCTTTTTTAATGAACAAATCTAATGAAGTGCACTAATATGTTAGCAGCAAGATTCCTCTCACCTTGGGGGGGTGATGTATGCATGTGGGTGGGGGCAAATGAAGGGCTTAAGTGGTTTTGACATGGCTGAAACGCATCCCTGAGGACTAAAGGAGGAATCAGTTGAAGGGCAAATCTCAACAGATTATGACTTTGATCCTAGTCTCGTCGTGGAGGCGTCACCGGCAGACGGTTGACTTCTGGAGGAACCAAGAGACGGAGAAGAAAGTGCCCTGATGTGATTTTATGCCGCGTTAAAGCCAATAATGGGATGAACTGCTCCAACATTTACTAATCTGCTGTCTCTGAGAATCTTTTGACATAAACAAGCCAAACCGCGAGGCTTGATGGATTCATTAGCTTGGAGGAAAGAAGCTCCTCCCACTCAGACACTGTTCAAACCTGCTGTCTGCATTATTCATGTACAACAGAGTTTTAGGGCCAGTTTACAAACAATCTTTTTTGAAATTACAACTTAAAAGTTATTATGAGAAAAAGTCAGAACTGTTAAATTACGAGAATAAAGTCGCAAATTGGGACCAAACAAACAAAAGCAGCTATTACACACAAACATGAACACACAAGCACGCGCAAAAACACACTCAAACATTTATGCACGCTGTGTATTCACATTAGAGTTTTTTTCATTTGTTGAGTGTGCATGTTTGTGTTTATGTGTCTGTGCACACACACAAACTCACGTAGCGAAACGTAAACAAGCACAATAAACAGAATCACACACACACCCGAAAACATGCGCACACATAAACACAGTAAAATGCAAAACATACACACATAAAGAGGCACAAACATGCACTCACAAACCAATAAAATGCTCACAAACCTGAATGCACAAAGAAAACGAACACAAAAACGCGCATGCACACACATAAACAGTAAAATGCAAACATGCACACAAAAACAGACGCACATAAAGAAGCACACACCCATACACACAGACACACAATATGAAAATAGAAAGCAGAACATTATAAAGGACATGGAAACCACAAACTTTGAGTGTAATAAATTGAAACACGTTTATTTTTCTCATTAAAGTCGCAGCAAAAAAGATGCAAATGTTAATAAAAACATTTTAGCGAATAATAAAAATTAAAAAGCCACCCCCCCATCCTTTAATCGCTTCAAGAAGATCTGTTGGCTTATTAATACGTCAATTGGTCTTAGATTAAACATGAAGAAGCCTTCCAGGCACTGATGGTGAGTCATTTCAATACCAAGCTAACAGTTTTATCCACACGTGTCAAAACTGACAGACAGGAGCTGCAGATTTCATGAGAAAAAAATTCCTCTTTACCTTTTACACACACTTATATCTGCTCATATTCTAAACAGACGTGACATTGATAAATTGCCTTGTTCACCTGTCACAAAAAGCATAACATACTTTCAGATTGAGGAACTTTTGGTACAGTAAATGGAAACACTTTGAAAACAATGAAGTTATGCATCATTTTCTGTTTTTGTTTTTTTTTACTCACTTGAAATACCAAGAATACCATCACAACTTGTAAAATGTCAAGAATAATTTAATGGAGCAACAACAACAGCAAATGTAAATCCTTGTCTTCATGTAAACAGCATTTGTTGTGGGATATTGTCAGCAGGAGTGCTCATTAAACGGAAAAAACCTAGATATGCTGTGGTGTGCGCGCGTTTGTGGCTGACACTAAGCCACAGCTGCCATTGGCTTTAATAGATTGGATTCTCGGGCTGTGACAGACGCAGCGGTTGGCGTCTAATGTGAGTGTAAGTGACGCAGACTGGGTGAGAAACGATGTTTGTCTCTGTCGCTCGCAGAGGTCTGTGCATGTGTGAGAGCGTTTGAGGATGGAAGCAAGTCAAAGGAAGACCCTCCACTTCCTGCGGCACAGGCGCCGTGCCACGCTTCGGCTGCATCTGAGAGAAACCAGAGGCCGCCTAAACAGACAAGACATAACTGGTCATCTCCAGGGTATGGGGTTCTGTTTGTGCCAAAAATATGTTTTTGCGTCCATTGTCTACGTCTACTGAACATTGGTTCGTGTCTATGTACTAAGCAATATCTTCTGCGTGCCCATACTTCTTAGATTGTTACTTTGTGTTTGCTTTGAGATGTTTTAGCGTGCTTTATGTCTAAAACTTTGCTTTATGTCTTTGTTATTGTCGTTTCCCCGTGTCATGTCGCCGTTTCCCCATGTCATGTTGTTAGATCTCGTCGTTTGTCAAATTTAGCCAAAGTCGTCAGAGAAGTCCCTCGTACGGCCGGTAAATGGTTTCCTGTTCTTTCATTAAAGGTTTACTGTGGGAAAGTTCTTTAAAGTCTGTGTCAGACCTGCTGCTTATGGGGTTCCGTTTGTGCCAAAACTTTCTTGACGAGATGGAGATTCGAGGCGACGAAATGAGGAAACGAAACAGCGTACTTAACCACACTAGCAACAGTTGCTAAGGACTTTCCTGACGTCACGGAGAAACTGTCATGGTGCCTCTGTCAGTCTCTCCTACCCTTCCCCACTCTGCTCTGCATTCCTGATTGGACCCAGCTGTCAGCACTCACCTCATCAGCCTGCCTTTCTACTTGTGAGGTTTCTTCACCAGCATTCATCGCCGGTTCGTTGCCCCTTTATGGTGCATTACCTGGTCTCAAGTTTTGTCTCTTGTTCTCGTTACTCATGTTTCATGCTAGTTATTATTCTCTGGCTCATCTTCAGGACAAAAAAACAACTCACACCTTGTCACTGGTCCTCTTCCCGAACAATAAATCATCTTGTTTTCCAACTAACTCTCCGGTGCTCTTTTCGGGTTCCAGCGTCTGGGTCTGTTTTGCTTAAGCGAATCATGACAGAAACGACAATAACAAAGACAAAAGCAAAGTTTTAGACACAAAGCAAGCTAAACCATCACAAAGCAAACACAAAGTAACAATCTAAGAAGTATGGGCATGCAGAAGATATTGCTTAGTACATAGATATAGACCAATGTTCAATGAACTCGTTAAGTTGACAGACAATGGACGCAAAAACGTACTTTAAGACCATAGATCATGTACATTTTTTCTACGGCATGCCGTGGGTGACAGATTGTAGCGAGCACTTTTAAACCCGTAAAGGCACATATGTGTCACAGGCAAACCCATGCATGCTGCAGCCGTGCCTCTTACGAAGGACTAGAGTGTGGCTTGAAGACGCCACACAACATTATCACTCGTACGTCATAAGTGACTTACTTTAGCCTTATCAATACTTCATACACTTACCACCCCACATGACAATGGTACATTCCGTTTTCATGACATCCTTTGAGTTGGCCGAATGACTGTCCTGACACTCCCCCTGAAGATGCAGCCTCTCCAGTCTACAACCCTCCGTGGACCTGGACAATCCAAACACCTGCAGCACCGGTACGAATGCATCTAAGACTTAAGGTGAGCGTTGGCGTTTGGTTGTCATAAATAATTTTACAGTATTTTTTGTGGCTGCACATTTTTTTCCCAAAAATTTTCTTTAAAAAACAAAAAAGATTTTCATTTATAAGCTAGATAAATTGAGTATAATTTCTGTTCTTGTTTTCCTCTTTAAGTGTTTCTTTACTTTATTTCAGTTACCAAAGGTGTTTTAAGGCTTTTTGTAAGGCTTTCTTTTGTTGCATAGCATTATATTTGTTTACCATAAAGTTTAAGTAAACCAAAAAATAAATAAATAAGCGATTTTGATGTGAGGCATCAAGAAGTCACACAAATGCTGATAAATTTACCCCCAAAGCAGAATTTCTGGACCCAGTGGACAGGTGAATGATCCCATGAGCATCCAGGAGCCGACCAAGGCGGAGCAAAGGTGAGCGATGAGGCCCGATCTCCGCACAGTTAGGACTGATTGCACTTTTTTTGGGTCAAATTCTGAGGACTGTCATTTTAACGGAGCGGATCCCACACATATTCATATTTAATGCAAAAAGAAAAAGCTCCAGTTCCCAGGCTGAGTAATGACCTGGCTTATCTGCTTCTGCTGAATTTCAAAATAAACACCGGTGGTGTAATTATGACAGAGGGCCACACAGGAACGCCCTGCAGCAAGGAGGCCCTGCTTGTAATTGTAACTGAGGGGGACGTTTGCAGGTTTTTGCCCTCCCACATTTGAAACACTGGTCTGTTGGAAGATTGAATGTTGGGGTAATTTTTTGCAAGGATTGAGCCCTTGTGTTGCTTCTGTTAGGTCACATCCAGTTCAGGTTTCTAATCATGCACAGCTGTTTTCATTTAAGTGAATGATCCTCTGAAGTGTCTGGTTTTCAGGTCTTTATCATGTTTAAGGTTATTCATGACACGTTTAAAGCTTCTGCTGCAGCAGCTTTTGACCCTGCAGTGGCGGTTTCTTCACCAGGACCAGCAAACTGTTTTTCCAAAATGATTGAAATTAGGTTGAAGGGACTTTTTGTTTGGACAAAAACCCTTCATAGCTGGTTTGTGAGAATCGTTATGCAGCGACAATTTGTGTTGTTGCTTGGGCGCCAAGATGCACGTTAAATGGTGCAGAAAAACTTCTTTTGAGTTTCAAATTATTTAACAGGTACCAACTTTTAAGTCAAAGCAAAAAAAAACATGACAAACTTCTATGTCCGGCAGCACTTTACCAGCACTGAGCCTACAGATGAACCCTTTGAAATGCTGCGTCCACACCCTCCAACAATGACCGGCAGCCTGGAGGGCGTCTGTGCGTCTCTCTCTGGCGGTTCTCATTGTTCGTCTGCGTCAGACTCGGAGCTGCTTTTCTGCTGAACGACTGGAAAGGAGGTGAGCGAGCCAATCTGTGGCGCGTTCTCATTAACCGCCTGTGGATGCACAGTGAGCGAGCGAGACGGGAGCAGGCGACAAGCTGAAAATCCTGCAAACAAGGAAAAGGTTTCTATTCACTCTGTCAGTGTACGAGCCAAGAAGGTGCTAAAAAGACAAAAAAAATCTGCAAATGAGGCTTTGTGTGCTGATCCAGATGTGTGAGCGTCCCAGCCCATCTGCATGTCTTCATGGAAGGGGTAATTGAGTGATGCAGGACAGGGCTCAGCACCGCAGGGAGGCAGCTGGGGCTGTTGAGGGATGAGCAGTCTGCCTCTGGGAACCAGAAGCTCCATCGGGGTGGGGGTGGAATGATGCCGGGGACGGAGAGCGGGAAAGCAGACTGCTGTCTTACCGAAGGGACAGGAAGGTGAGAAACAAACCTCTCTGGAAGACGGATCTCCTGCGCTCACACAAAGCAGGAGGAGAGGAGGTGCGGGTGTAAAAGCAAAAGGGAGCGATGGGAGAGGAGGCCTCTGGGAGCTGTGTCTAATAATTTAGCACCACGCACTTAGAGTGGAAGAGGGACTTTCAGGAGGCTTTTTTGTTTTGTTTTAGCTTAGTGCTTCTTAAACTCTGACCCATTTGAAACGCATTAAAGCCCGAAGCCATTCAACAAGAAAGACCTTTGGAGTAAACAGCATCTCCATCTGATGCACGTCTGCCTGGATTCAGAAACAAATATCGGTAATTAGGGATGCAAGGATTCTCTTTCCTCACATTTCTGTGTTTTGGACACAGTTTTGTTTTGCTTTGATATAAGAACTGAAAAAACCCACAAAAATCCTTTATTTAATTTGCTAATGAGCAGTAACAATGAAGAAAAACCTTTTTGCTGGACTGATGCAGAAAAACAATTAAAATTTAGCACAGCATGTGTTTGACACGTTTACCCCTTGTGCTATCCTATGGGGTCAAGATGACGTGTTCTCCCTACCATGACAAAGGTGGATAAAGGTGGAAAGATTTCATGTAATCCATGGACACCAGTGAAGATCACAGATCATTGAAGAAAAAAGGTTCAGAGCACTGTCTAGTGGGTCTAGATGACCCAACTCCCAAGTTTGGTTTTACACCTAGAATCCCTGTTGGTGATCAGTCCCAGACGGTCGCTTTGCATCTTTTTTATTATTTTGGAAACTCAAATGGAAATTTTTTTAAAAATAGCTTCTTTTTTTAATTTAGCTCCAAGATATTTAAGAAAGTTATTTTCTTTGCATAGTTAAAAAACCTATAATGATCTAAAATGTTAATTCTGTTGCTTCTTTAGTAAACCATTGTGACTTTTTTTTTTTTACTTTGCAGATGATAAATATGATGTTTCAGCACACATGACAAGACTTGTATGGAGTGGTTTTTGTGCCACTATCCCAAGAGCAACACTGTGCTTAAGTCATTTTGCACTTGAAACAGAAAAATGCACTTAAAAACAAAACAGAAGCCAGACATGGACATGAAGCTGAATGCTGATTGGTCAGAAATTCTTCCAGTCAGCTTGTAGACTGGATCAGGTTTTTGTGCGATTGGAAGAATTTCTGACCAATCATGTCCATGTCTGTCATTGGCCGGCTTTGGTGGCACATTTGTACCGGTCTGTTTCCAGCGCAGCAGAGAAGTGCGTATTTGAGTTTCAAGTGCAAAATAATTTCTTGAGCGCACAACATTTTTTACGTTGTACGCTCAGACCAGTGTTGGGCTTGTAATAATGGCACAAAAATCCCTCCATAGCCCCGTAGGTTAAAGTAAAAAACACCAAAGATCAGACAATAATGGCAACATTTTCTGTAAAAAGTAGGAAGTGCCCCGCTTTGATAAACACACAACTGTCCACTGAAGCGGATTTGACTTTAGTGGACAGTAGAAAGACAATAGAAGAGGAGCACCAGTGAGGAAGAGGTGCTGCTGTTTGTTCTGACTCGTTACTTGTTACTGCGAGCTGCGATCAAACAGGAACGTCAAACAGGAAAAGAGGCTTTAGGCAGTTTATCTGATGAGAACCGACATGCAGATGAGAAATACTCGTAGAATATGTTGTCTCAAGTGTCACGGCGGAAGCTTTCAGAACACGCGTGATGTATATTTGAGCTGCTGATTTATGCAGTGAGACGGATGGATTTTAGACTCCAAATACACATTTAGTAAAGCTTAACCCAACTCCTATTCAATACCGACCACGTTTGTAGCGGATTGAAGGACAAAAAGTCAAAAGAAAAAACTGGAAAGTCGACGCTACAACAACTCAGACGCCGTCTTCAGCTCTGAGGCTTATTTTTTTTCTCCCATTTGAATGAAAGTTTTCCATCCCCACACTATAATTCAGTCTGGCACTTGTGAAAGGGTCATCTCCAGTCATGTACACAACCGCACAGCACAATTCCATATGAAGTGAGAAAAGCTGTGATAGAAACTCCCTCAGTTCCTCCTGAACCGTGAGAGCAGGTTGCAGAAACCTTTTGCTCATCGTTTCATCTGAGGATGTGAATGAATGCTTCATTACATTATAAAAGGAGCAAATCAAAAAGCATTAACTTGAATCAATATTTGTGGACGTCAGTGGCATCTAATCCAAAGAGTAATGTAACATGAAGTCACATTGATGAACTGATAATCCATTAATGGAGAAGCAATCATTCACCAAAATCCAGATGATGAGCGATGATGATTCAGGATGTGTCCCGCCTTGATTCAGCCGTTAAATCATCACCGGCTGGGCTTGGGCCTGTCGCCGCTTTAGTGTTTGATTTGTATCCTTGTTATAAAGGATCATATTTCCATTGCAGATTATGACGACTCTGCCTCTTCCTCACCATCAATCAGGCTTCATCCTGGGAAAGGCTCGAGTGTAGCAGCCAGACATTACGTCTGTGAAAGAACAACCCATGTGGTAGAAACTGTCTCTTCTTGGTGTATTTTTGTGTGTTTTCTCAGAGATTGTTCTTTGTTTTATCAGATATATGTATAGCAGTACTTGTAAAGGGAATACTACAGTTTATATGTATGCCTCATGATTGGAAATCGTTGTTAGACATTTGGCGTTTGTGCCGCTGGGAACAGGAACACATCATCGGCAAACAGGTTCCTGTTGTCTATAATTCCTAATGATCAAAGGGATGCTTTGCTTCTAACATTTATCAATAACACTGTATATTAATCTGCAGTTGACTGAGCTCTTTGCAAATCTATAAGACAAGATCAATAACCCTCACAGTTGGGGGGGGGGGGGTTAATGATTGACACATAAGCTAAACATGTAAAGGTTTTCTGATTTTTTTTTTTTTTTATTTGCTACTGAAGCTAAACACAACACTACTCACAATAAGTTAAGGATATTTGTGAGAAACTCAGTGGATTTGGGCGTGCAAGAAGAATAAGAACCGAACCTGCATTCTTATGATCAAAAGGGTCGACCGCCCTACCTCTGGACCATGTATTTCATCAGAGTACAGACCAAACAGGAGAAGGACTCATGTAGGGAACAATGTCCCCAACATTTTGGAAGTAGTTGAGTTACAAACCCACAAGTTTGACTCGTTTACAGTCCGGTCGAGCAGTGAGGGTTACATTTTTTTTTCTTTTTCTGGAATTGTTGCATCTGCAAGCTTTGAAAGTCTGCAAAACGTCTGTAAAGCTGCTAGATTTGCCTTGGCCCACTGGGTTATCCGTGTCATAGCTTTTTGTTGTTAAGTGTCTCGTAAAAGTTGCGTCGATACTCGAGCATTGATTCAGTGAGCTCCCCCATGTATGACGCACGAGTATCTACAGACACGCATGCATGCAGAAGCAGGGGTGTGTGTGTGTGTGTGGGGGGGTGTTACAAAGTCAGTCACATGGACAAGAAGCTGCCAGCATCTGAGACCCCCACTCTGACCCACCGAGACTCAGGGATGAATAAATGGATGTGTACAGATGGGCTATGGAGACAGTGAAGAGACAGGCTGAAAAACATGGGGAGGAGGAGGGGGGGGGGGCACTGCCACCAGGAGCTGACTTAAAAGCGAAGCTCCTTGTCAACGAGTGAACAAACGGCTGATATGTGCGAGGAGTGTGGCCTGTTTTAGCTCAGTACCGGGTCCCACGTCCTGGCTGGTGGGGGCACCACCGCTAGCCAACGCGACGGCTTATCACAGGCAGCAGGACACTTCTCTGATTAATAAGCACAGGCGCTGCACAGTCACAGGCCAAAAGAACCAACCAAATCTGGGCAGCTTCAGGCTGTAACCCTTCAAAAATGAGGGGAAAGAAATGCACCGGATTTATCTGAAAGACACTGAGGAAAGTTGTTCTTTTTCTACATCTAACCCTATTTACTTTCAAAGGTACTTTTAACCTAAATCCTTTGGAGACTGAGGCAATAATCTCAGCTATTATTCCATTTCCATCCATGCATGGAGTAAGCAGCATGTCTGTGCAGACACACATCAACAAGACGCTGTTCATTACCGTCGCAGAGCCGTCTTCATTACAGAGACGTGCTTTTACAGTACGCGCTTGAGCGTGCGCGAGCGCTCAATGGGGGTTTATCTCAGACTATTGCTCATAGTTGCACTCGTCTGGCGTTCCTCTGTGTCACATCATCGGCTGTCTCCAGCAATCAATCAGGGGGGCTCACAAAGAACCAATGAGCTGCATCAATAACCCAGCCTGTGCTCCCCACCCATGAATATTCCCCTAATGAAAAGATGTCTTATCGCAACATTGGCATGGAAGGACAAGGAGGTGCAGGAGTGGTGTGTGAGTATGGAGGCATTTCTGTAGCATAATTAAATACAAGTCAGTAACAGAAATGCTTTTTCATTTTCAAAATGTTGACTAAAATTCAAATGAAAAATCAATCGGCCAAAATGCTTTTTCTTTTTCTTCTTCATCACCACTTATTCTGTCACTTAATTAAAATGATAATGAAAATGGTATTTGAAATTTTATTTTCAAAAATTCATTTAGAAATGTCTAATTTGACGATTAAAATGGATTTAACAGAAATGCTTCTTCATTTTCACAATGTAACTGCTTCAAATGACTCAAATGAATCAATTCTCCAAAATGCTTTTTCATTTTCTATTTCAACATTGCTCATTTTATGACATAATCAAAGTGAAAATACAAAGATGGGATTGCATTTTCGTTTTCACATCGACTGTATAAAAAGTGTTGCATAGTTCATTTACAGTCAGCTTTCCGGGGGGGGGGGGGGGGGGGTATTTTTGTATATTAAAAAAATATCAAAACTAAAAAAATAAAATGAAAAAGCATTTCTGGGATTGACTTTTATTTTTAATTATGCTACAGAAATGCTTCCATACATGAGTGCATGCTTTGTCTCAGAAACTTGTCAAGTAACCGCAGACGGTGGCGGCTGAATTACAGGTGACGGTTTGATGCTGTACCTTTGGTTTATTGTGGACCACAGCGGTCCTGGACTGCAGAGACCAGATTGTTTTCCCAACGACGGTCCACAAAGAAATGAAAAGGCCCAAACACACATGAACAGTGTGTAGTACCAAAAAAGCACACAAACACACACTCAACAAGGGCAGCCAGTGGACCTGGACCAGACCAAAGTCTTTGCCCCCCACATTCCCAAAAACTCATCAAATTTGCCCCTTACCTAATACCCGTTGAAAAAGAATGAGAGATAGAGTGAACGACCCCCCCTAAAAGAAAAAGCTGACATCACGATGGAAGAAACCATCAAAAAAATGAATGGGGCCAAAATCTCTTCAAGAGCTCAAAATCATTTCCAAAATCCACGAACAAAAGTAACCAAAACACAGGGGAAGTTTTACAATTATTATGGGATGGCCACAGGCCTACGGCTTGGTGGCCATTTTATGGTAAATTGTGAAATTTGCTGATTTTCACATTTTTGAAAAATATTCTGGAGTAATTTTCACAAACTTTCCCACCCAGGCTGCCGGGTTAAGTCTACAACCACAAGCAAAGTTTTGTTGACCTTTGACCTCGGGAACGGATCCCCTTTTTGAATTTTCTAAAAAAAAAAAAAAAATTATTGAAAAAGGTTGGCATTAGAGGTTTGTAGATATTGAACGGCGTCAACGTGGCGAGCTTGCAAAAGAGGCGTTTTTTCTGCTGCTGGCACATTTTTTTACTGGAATATTATGAAAACTTAAAACCCGAGTTGTCGGCTCGGAACCAAAACCAACACCTAGCAACAAAGAACCAAAAGAAATAACATACACCAGGAACATGTTAGGAATGTGGGCGTGGTTAACAAAAATGTATGGCATAGACCTGTTTGCCACACCCAGGCGACACAAAAAAAGGCCATACAACACTTTCATTTCTGCTTTTCCTTATCCCCCCCCCCCCCCATTTCCCCCTCCAAGGAAGCATCAAGAGGAAGCAGAGGGAGGATAAACGACCACAATCACTCCTTCAGAACGTGGAGGAATCGTAGCCACGCCCCCCCTCCAGCAGCCTTCGTTTCCATTAAGACTACAGATTGCTCTCTTGCCCCCGTTAACCCGGGCCATCCCAGGCTGGATCTGACTGGAGCACTTTGCATTAAAAACATTGTGCTCGCCTCTCGGCCTCCCACTGCCGCCATTACCTCCGTGTTAGGACCATTATTTTAACGCTTGGACGCGCCACGGTGTCAAACATGAAGCAGGCGCTACAGTCGCAGCTGCGGCGCGTCGTCTGGAAACCGTCGAGGGGCCGGTAAGTGACGCTCCGTTGAGCCTCCACAAACAACACAAGACGGAAACGAAGCACCGAGGCGGGAAGAAGGGAGGATGTTTTTCCTCCTGAAACAAAGAAGATGGATGGCAAATCGCCGTGGCAGCAGAGATGCAAAGTGGGCAGGAAAAGCTTCTTCTGTATGATTTATTGATTATTGTAATAAACGTCGGCCTCGAGGAAGCAGAGAGCTCCTCTACCTGCAAAGACAAAACCTGCTTTTCTACCTTCCAACTGCGGCGCCGTCTCCCCTCGCCGTGACTCACATGGACCCCCCCCCCTTATCTTTGTCACCTCCGATGCTCTTTCCCACCACACACACCAACGTGCATTCCCTCCCCACAGGGCAAAACATCCACCTTATCAGCCACGCCGTTATTTACGGCCAAACCCCCCCCACCCTCCCCAGGACGCCAGGTTACTCATCAGGAAGCCAGGCCTCCTGACTCACCCAGAACTGCGAGTGACTTCAAGGACCACTTCCAACGTCCCCCCCCCCCCCCACCCACACACACACCAAAGAGGGAGGGCTGCTATTCCAGACATTTGCAGGAAAGCGCGGCGCTGGTTTGAATCCCTGCGTCCAAGGTGCTTCAGCCGTCAAGTAACAATAACCGAGGCCAGACCCCCCCCAACAGGAGAGCTGGGGGAGGGGGGGGGCTCTAAGTGTCTGATCCTTTCACGACTCGTTGTTGCTAAAAATACAAAATGTTTAGAGACTGAGATGGAGAAAGACAGAAATAGAGGACGGAAAGACGGAAAAAGATCAGAGGACGGTCTTTTCCGACAGCGTTTACAACACAAGCTGATCTGTTTGTGTGGAAACGATGCAGAGAACAAAGATATAAAATGCTCAGATGGCATAAAAATATATATATATATACCTGAAAATATACCCAGTTGATAAAAATACTTGCAAAAGAAGTGGAGGAAGGCTAAAACTTTGCTAGACGTTCATGAAGTGAGGATGTGTGGAACCATGGGAAGGTCGGCGCTCCCCAACACCACGTTTCTCCTGCGTTGTGTTGCACCAGCTTTTATACTGGATTTCTGGAAGGTTAAAGAAAATAGATTTACAAAATGCCCAGACAAACAAAAAAAAGATCTAGCCAGTTTTTTAGAAACTCTCCTTCCCCCAATGAAAACAGGCTGATCATGTGAATTAGCTGAATGTTCCCATCAGCAGCACAAAACACACAACACAACAAAACGATTGTCCTTCTTGGTGGTGAAACACTGCTATACACCTTAATGCAGGTGATTCCTCAATCAGAAAACAATAGAAAAACCAAATATTATTCTCAAGTATATTTAAAATGTAATTTTCTGATTAATTTCTTTAGTTAGAGTTCAAAGTAACTGTTGAAAGACACCTAATTATTGTGTTTGAGTCTAAACGTTTAGGATATAGAAAAATGTTGAAGATGAATAAAAAGGGATAAACTTTGAGTCTTTAAATTATTTTCCTATCAGATACTGGTTTGCTTTTGTTAAACGTACCGACATGTTTTGGTAAAATATCTTCCTCCTTCGTCAGGGTCGTCATCAAGTGGTATGGACATCAAGGGGCGGAGTCACCTGTCAAAGTTTGACAGGTGACTCCGCCTCAGTCACAATCATCTGTTTTTAAAGACGTCACACACTACCACCTGATGACGACCCTGACGAAGGCGGAAGGTATTCCACCGAAACATGTACAATTTATAGACACTATTAACGTTATTGAATCCGTGATAAACTTTGTTTATATATTTATTGCAACAAGAAAACTCACTGATGTACAGTGAGGCTAAAAAGTATTTAGTCGGCCACCAATTGTGCAAATCTCCCTCTCAAAAAAAGAGGATAAAGGTTCATCATAGATATACCTCAACATGAGAAAAAAAATCCTATTGCCTGATTTTTAAAGAATATATTTTGTAAATTATTATTATTTGTGAATTGGAGGAAGTTGAATGTCTGTGTTGCCCAGCGACAGCCCCAAAACATTACTGCTCTAGAGCAGATCTGGATGGAGAAATGGGCCAAAATACCAGCAACAGTTTGAGAAAACCTTGAAAATGTTTAGAAAATGTGTCATTGCCAACAAAGGATATATAACAAAGTACTGAGTTGATGTTTTGTTATTGTCGCAAAACTTATTTTCCACCATAATTTACTAATAAATTCTTTTAAAAACAGACAATGGGATTTTTTTCTCCTCATTTTGTCTCATAGTTGAGGCTCACCTATGAGGACAATTACAGGCCTCTCCTTTAAGTGGGAGAACTTGCATAATTGTTGGCTGACTGAATACTTTTTTGCCTGACTTTCATATATGAGTGATGCACAATAGTGGATCTTTGCAGATCATCAATACGCTAATTTTTTAACCATTCAATACCAATATTTATTACTTAAACTTTTAATTTCCTTTTTTTTGTATCTGGATCAATGAGGATGTTTTACCCCACAGATAAATACCTTTTCTTCAATTATCTTCCAAAACAGATTTTCTGCTGATATTGTTGTGTATTGCTGAAATGAATGGAAGAAATGTCCCCAAAAAAGCAAATTTGAAACTGCGTTAGTGTTTTTCGTTATAAGTCTACTTAAGAGAAGTAAAACTATTCAGTGTTTATCAAATGTTATTTCATTGAAAGCCATTTTCTGGAATTTATTTCCCATAAAAACTTTTCCAGGTGAGCTACCAAAGCAGAGCAGGTAAGCCGTTATCCAATCACTCCCCTGCCTTCAGCAGAGGTTTCCATCCATGTGCGAAACTTGTAAATTAAATATATATCCTCCACAAAAAATGTTTATAAAAACTGTTGTGAAAATCAGTAACACCTAAATATTATAAATATATTTTCAAAATATATATTCAAGATATTTATATATTTTAGCTGTCCATGTCGGAAAAAGGAAAAAAGATGAATTATTTTCTCTACTTGACAGTCTGCATTCATGAGTTTAGTTGCCAGATTAGACACATCCTGTTGTCCTTCAGTAATGTTGACATTCTCAGAGTTTAAATAGGTTTGGATACAAGGCCAAAGTAATTTAGAAGACTAACGGATTTACTTTTTTGTACTTTCTTTATTGCGACCAAAGAAGCCCAGAACTTTGATCCTCTGTGCTCTCGTTGACAACGATAATCGCTAAAATCTTCGTCCTATCATGTTTTAACTCAGCCGAAAAACATTTCAGCAGGAAAGTGACAAAAGTGACCTCTTTCAGATCTGTTAGGATGAGCATCATCTAGACGCCGAACTCGGACAAGAGCGAGAAACAAACATCAATACGGTCGGACACCCAATCTGTGCAGCTTCACACGTCAGCAGTCAGTCGATTGACATTTGCATGGAAACGTCCGTCCACGAGCCCTGCTGCTGATCTCAATATGCAACTCAGCTGTGATTTATGGCATTAATCTCCCACATGCGTCGTGTTCAGCCAGCTCTAATGAAACCCACTGGCTCGCAGGAGATCTGAGAGTCCAGATCCCCGCGCCATGTGGGAAAGAACATATGGATGGCTGAGCTCCTCTCCAACATTCCTGAACAATCTGGACAGGACATCCAGCGTTTTATCACCACCGAGGACTGCCGCGGCATCCAGATGCCGGTGGGATTAACGTCCCATCTATTCTGTCGCACATTTCTGCTGGAAATTCTTTGAACTTTAGTGTGAAGCTGCTATTATTTCAGCGTGTTCCCTCTGAAAGGACGAGCCTGTTTTCGTCTTCCTGACCTGTGACTCACTTTAGCGAAGCAGCTTTATGCTCACTTGTTGTGAGATCATTGCAGAATATGTCATCAATTTCCCTGAGAAGACCTTGAATGAACTCTGCCAGAGAGACATTTCCTGCACAGCTATGCTCAAAGCATCTTCAGTTGAACTTGAAATCCTCACAAAGCACATTTTTACAGTTAAAAACGTCTCATTCACAATGGAAATGTCTGCTCCTGTGCAGATTAAAACAGTTTCACCCAATAATCCCAATAGATCTCGCTCACATATCTAGTTTAAGGTTTCCCAAACAAACCAGATGCGAATGCGGCACGTCTTCACACAACAACAACAAGCAAATGATTCTGGAGTACGAACAAAGCTGTCCATCTCCAGACTGAATCTGGATCTGGAGTTTCGTCTCTCCAAGAGCTGCTGTCGTAAACATCCAATAATGAATCCAACTTCATCTCTTTACTCCACTGCAATCAAATGAGCGAGTTCAGCGACGTAAAAACGCACAAAAATGGATTCTAGGGAAGAGGAAGGAACAGGACTGCAGCTAATTTATTGATGCAGCGCTGCCATTGGCTGAAGCCGTGTTGACCCGTACAGGTGATGTGTGTTGTTGGGTTGCCTCATAACTGTGGCTGGACAGCAACTGCATTGACCGCTCTTTTTGCTGCACTGGTAATGTTCGGTTGTGGGGGGCTGCAAGCTAGTGGGAGAGAATGTGAACAGCCCTCTGAGCACCAGCCCCTCCCAACCCACAAAAACGAGCGGGTTCTCATGGGTTGATGTAGACCAGGGAGAACCGCCCCTTCCAGGAAGAGTCTGCACCATCAGCCCCGCCCCCAGGCTAGCACACACACGCCCACTTTCCTTGTGGAGCTAGCGGTGATCGACTAAGCGCTTTCCTACGCACATCTGTTTTTGCAGAAGTTCAGATGTTGTTTGTTTTTGTGGGAGAAATGCAGACACGCTGCAGGGGCCGGCTTTAGGATGATGTCATGAAATGGGCGGCACCCACAAAGAGAGAAAGGCGGAGCCTCAGAGTTTGAGTCACATACTTCTGGAATGGAAAATGGCTGTGAAAATATCAGATATTCCATTTTAAAAAATCGCTCTTTAGTGTGTCAAAGGTATATTATCATACACATGGATAGAGTTTACTATAGAAGGCTTAAGCATAGCTCGATACTCGATACAGACCCTTTACAGGGGAGTGCAGGTGTGTCTTGCAGTTCCCGTGAGGCTCTTACGACCACCTTCTTGAAACATCATGAAAATGGAGCGTACCACTGTCGTGAGTGTGGTTAAGTATATCGTGGAGTATTTGTAAGTCTAATAAAAGTGACGTGCACTTAATGTGTACAGATGATTCAGTCGTATGGTGTCCTTACACCAAACTCTAAACTGTCCTGAAAGCGCATTTCTACCTTCCTTAAAGGCGCCTTACAGTCACACTGACGGCGGCTCCGCTGTCAAACACTGACACCGACCTACAACCACCAGAGGCAATGTGGGGTTCAGCGTCTTGCCTAATGACACTACGAAACATGGGCGGGCAAGGCAGGAATTACCGCTGCACCACAGCACCTCAAGTTATTTGTAAGATGCTGGCTCTCTACTGACTCTGCGTGAATGCCGCATGCTGTGTGATACATAGGACGTCCACAAAAACTACACTTTTGTAGAAAACGACCTTCTCAAGAAACGAACACTGTAACTGTTAGTCAGAGTTCTATTTTCTGAAATATCTTTTCTAAAAAAGCAGCTTCTGCCCCTGAAAACAAACCATTTACTGCTTATTGTAACCATGTAGTTGAATTTACCTAATTCAATGAAATTACATCACAAATCTATTCTTTTATGTTGTTGAGATCCATAATGAACCAAGAATTCATCCAGAACATCTCTGTTCTAGAAAAAGGTGAAAACAAAGCCAGCCCTGCTAAGCCACGAGTCACGCCCAAACATTTCAATTAACAAAGAAAAAAGCGTCAGCTTGCATTAGTTGTGATGGTTTCAGTTATTTATTTTATCAGAAAGGACAAGTGTGATGCTGGTCAGTTCATACTTCATCAGACCAGAACACGACAAACAGTAGTTTGGATTTTCAAGTATTACTTCTGCAGCAATCTGACAAAACTACAGTTAAAAAACAGAGTAAAGATTTGTAACTGACTTCAAATGCTTTATGTAATTTTTTAACCATTTATGATTCAGCGCCCAGAGGCACCGGCTCAAATCCCGCTAAACGTTTAGCAGCTTCCCCCCCCAGCAGGTGTCACTCTAACATGAGCCCCAATGATGCAAACGTTTCTGGACGGAGGGGCGGGAGTCAGTAAATCACTCAGCTTTTTCCGAGCTGCAGAGGAGTTCACGGCGGGTTCAAGCCCGCACAGCAGAGGGGCGTGAAACCCAGAAGGCCTGCCAGCACCCGGCCTGGTCACTGGGACCAAAAAAAATGTGTCTCCCGGCTGCGAGAACGGAAACAAAGAAAGGCTTTGCCTGTCCGTGGAGTTAGAGTGGAACCACGTTTAGGACAGGCAGCCATCATTCCAACGTTTGGAGGTTTTGGCATGAGGCTTGATGTGGTAAACACAATGGCGTGCACGGTCCAGGAAGGAGAGGGCAGCCCCCAGATTAAGAAGCTGCTGCAGTCCATGGACACCAGTTTTTGTTAGCTTTGCTGCTGACAGACTTGGTTCCTCTGGATCTGTGCCCCCCCCCCGGACTGCCTTGTTTTTCCTCTGGACGGTCCAGCTGCGATCACTCACGTGAACTCATGTGCACGTCGTCAGAATCTCACACTCTGTTCGTCTCCATTTCTGCTGATGCCCGGTTACGTAACGCCAGCGGCAGCTGCACCTTTGCAAATAGACAAGAATTTACATGTTTCTCTTTCCCTTCTTCTTGCTCGACGTCGTGCACGTCCGCGTGCACGTGCACGCACAACAGCGTCAAATGGAAATGACAGCAGCAAGTTGGACTAAAACTGTGACATCTCAGGTGGTTAATGTTCAGGCGGCAGTGGAGGAGCTGAAGGTGCAGGACGCTCTGCAGCCTCAAAGACGCTTTGCTGTGGCGCTAAACGGTGCTTGGAGAGGCGGAAGGAGCCCAGCGGGGGCTCGATTTGCTTTAGTTTTGTCCTCTTCTGCGATCACATGTTTTAGGTGTTTGGACAAATGTGCAGAAAGATCTGGTTTTTCAGGGCTGAGCGGGTGCCGGGTTGTTGGTTTTGGCTGGTCTGTGCTGATTACAGTGACCTCAGTCATCCAAACCTTGAGATTCTTCTTGTGTCTGACATCTGAAACCTGCGCTGCTCTGCACTTTCAATATCGTTTCTGGGAATCAGAGGAGGGCGAGTAATAACTGCTGTTGTGACAACCGTCTTTACCTTTGGTTTGTCATTACAAAGAAATTCTGCTGGAATAGAAAGATAAACTTTCTGCTTCCTCTCTGGATTCTGCAGACGATGTTTAAGATTTAAAATAATTCTCACCCACCTTGTCAAAATTTACACGAATCCTAGCACCCAAGGAAAAACGCATTTTTGATGGATATTGTTTACCCCCCACTAAATAAATAAAAATAATGACATCACAGTGGGAGAAACAACAATGAACAAATGAACGGGGTCAAAATCTCTTATGGGGCGTTTCAAGTATTTTAATTATTATGGGATGGCCACATGAGCCATTGCTTGGCAGCCATGTAGTGGCAAAGTGTGAAATTTTGAGAAATTAAGTCTACAACCACTTTAGTGCTCCCATCTTGAATTTTGCAAAACAACCCCCCTTCTACTAATTTAAGAGATTTGAAGCCATCGCCTAACTACGGAAGCTAAATGTAGCAATCAAACAGTTTTAGCGTGGCGAGCTCCTCTATTTTTTCCACCAGAATATTTTGAAACGTTGCTCAAGCTGAACAAAACTGTGCAACATTTAATATGAGCATATAAGGAATGTGGGCGTGGTTAGCAAAAAACAACCTCAGTTGCCAAGGAAAACCGAAAGTTTACTTTTGCAGATTCTTCTATAAATGACGTAGACCTGTTCATCAACCCCAGACGACCAAAAAATGAAATGGTTGCTATGGGAAAAATAACAACAGAGACGCCCCCATCCTGAAAAATGTGCTTTTTTTTCAATGAATTTTTGACAGCTGCTTAGCCAAATAGTTCTGTTCTGGGCTGCTGGTACAATGGGGTGTAATTGGGATGTGCCAAGGCTGGAGGTGGGCTGCACCAACAACCACTCGCTGCTTTGATTCCTGTGATTATTTCTTGCACGCTACGTAGCTTTAATGACCTTCAGAAGGAGTTGTTTTGCAGAAATAATCCGAGTTCAGGTTAGTTCAGATTTAACATTTGAATTTGCTCTCAGCAAGCGTGGACTAGAGCTCCATTTAGGTGTCCTCCTCCTGTTCTCTGCTTCTTATATCAGGAACGTACGTTTGGGTTGGGCCATCAACACAACGGTGGCCTCTCCTGGCTGGTCCAGGCTAGTTTTGCCAAATTAAAACCATTGTTGAATGTGAGCATAATCACTGCCTCTGAAACCGTACGTGTTTCCAATCAGACAGCGATTGAGGGATTTCTGTTTGGTCAGCATTTTAATGGATCTACATGGATCTGCAGGCTTTAGGAGATCTGGATGAAGCAAAAGGAACCATGTGTGAAGCAAAACCAACAAAAAAAAACACTTTTTCTTTCTTTTTATGCACCGTAACTCAAAGAAAGTTTCACTTAAGACCTCTGCAAACACGACAGTCGGAGGTCATTTTGTTTTGTTGGATGTTTGGTTTCCACAGCAACCTGGCAGCTATTTGTTCCAGAAGTGTTATCTCAGAGCGGCTGGAGCTCTCACCCTCAGCTGTCGGTCCAGAAGGTCCAGTCCTCCTAAACATCACGTCAATGATCAACTTGTCAGGAACATCCAGTGATGATTACAGCAGCCGCAGTGAATGCGCCCGCAGCCACACGTGCAGCACAAAGGCAACAAAACGCTGCTAAATACTCAGAAGAACAAATGCAAAATGAGAAAGAGGAGCCATGCGGGCACTAAGGCATGACTAAGTGCTGAAAAGGGAAGCGTGCTCATTGGTGCGTGTGAAGCATGTGGGAGAATCATTTACAGCTTTGGCGTGTAGTTTATGTGGTTTGATTGTTGTTGGAGAAATACTGTAGCTCAATCAGAGCAAAGTCGCTGCCAAAATCCTCGTTTAAAAGTCTCTTCTGTTGAGATGCCTGACAAAAAAGGAGAAACGTTTGAACGCCAACCAGAAAACCGCAGAGCAGAGTTTCCTCCAGCAACCGTTGCTTTTGACGGACATCTATGAGTTGTAGAGTTAGATAAGCCAATTCTCTCTAAGAGTTCTGGGATATCACCTGTCCGTCCTGGGGGAGGATCCCTCCTTCATGTGGGCAAATCCACCCCACCCAAAGAAGATAAGATCTTGGTTTTCTTTTAGCAATCCTAATCAGAACTTGTTATAGTCCTTTTTTTTAAAGTGACAGTCAAAGTGGATACATTAAGAAAGAACTTTCTCTTTTATGTCCCTCAACAGTCCTCAAAAGTGGCGTTTTCCCTGTTTATCGCACAGTTTTTACCGGAATATTGTGGAAACGTAATAAACAGGTCCCTGGTTCAAACTGGGCAAAACGATATAACATGGGATTACGACTATATTAGGAATGTGGGCGTGGTTAACAAAAAAATCCCGTTGCTAAGGAAATCCAAAAATTTACTTTTGCCGATTCTTCTAAAAATTACGTCGACCTAACTGTCTCCCCCAGATGATCAACAAATAAAATGGTTGCTATGGAGATAAGACCAACAGAAAAACCACCATTAGGATCGTTCAGCTTTGACTGGCTAGCAGAAGGAGAGAGTCAGGGGCGAGAAGCACACTACGCCGCTAGTGGCTTCACTTTTTGTTTTAAATTGTAGACTCTAAAAGAACTTGCTTTTTTATGCACAAGTTTTTTAATCTTTCAAAAAGCCAAATGATTATTTTCTTTTTTTTATTATTTTTATGACAACTGGTAAAAAATAATTATATAAAATAATTTCCTGAACATATTGATTTTGAACAAGGGTCCAAACCTCATTTGAGTGTTTTTATTACAATTTGCTCTACTATCTCCTATTTAAAATGTTTTTTTAGGTAAATAATTGATCTCCATTTTTTTAATACAACCTTTTTTCCCTAAATAGTTTTCACAATGAATGAATGAGTTGTCCACAAAAAAAAAAAAAAACTCCCACTGAGTCGTAAATTTTGACATATTTTAACTGCCGAAATCACCAGAAATCAAAGTAGTTTTTGTGTTTTAGAACAAAGGTCAAATGTGTAGAGACAAAATAAAAATCTGTACATTCAAAAACAAAGGAAAGACAAAGTTAACGGCGTGTGAAAAACGTCTCTGACTGCAGAGGCTACCAAGGGTTAAATCCCCATATTTGCACTAACTCTTTTTTTTGTAGAAGTCGCCCTTCATCAGGGAATATTCAGGTTCATGGTTAGGGCCCCAGATTTAACAAATGGCGGCCCGACATGGACAACTGGTCCTCCTGCATTCTCGCCATTTTTGTCCTTCTGACAGACATTTTGTCAGTGGGGGGTGAATGGATCACACCCTGGGATGGGGGCCGGAGCTGCGTCCTGACAGAGAAACCGACTGGAAAACCAATCTGGACGCATTTTCATGTTTCAAGCCGAATGCGAAAAGAAAGGAAGAAGTGATTCGTCAAAGCAAATGTTTAGAAGAGAGTGACGCCATGCTTGGCACTTCCATGGGTGAGGGAATTGGACCTGTGGGACAAAGCCTTTTGACTACAGCAGAGGTCAGACACAGTACAACTCTGCTCTTCAGTCCCAAACATCAGCAAAAAAACAAAACATTAAAAGTGTTTGACTTTGGGACATTTATGTAGATTAACAAAAATATGTAAGTTCAATAGCAAAGAGGGAAAACGGATTGCATAACCGTATGTCTGCATTGTTTAGATCAGGGTTTTTCAACCTTTTTTGAGCCACGAAACACTTTATTCTTGACAAAAATCCTGCAGCACACCAGCATCCAAAAAGTAAAAAAGGAGAAACTCTATAGTCTGGATTGATGTACAGTCCCTCTGCAATGTTTTTTCTAAAAGTTGTAATAAAAGTTAAGTTAGTTTCAGTAATAATTTTTAACTAAATGATTTGACATTTTACCCTGGTAGTTTTTTACTCTCCAGTTTATTAACATGAAATTTGATGTAACCTCACAAAAAAACAAATTTCTAATTTGTCATTTATTAATTAATTCTTTTCAATGTTGATGCAAAGGCAATTGTAATTTTTGAACAACTATATGATCACAATGTGTTTGATAACTTTTACACAGAAAGACTAACATTATATTTATATTTTCTGTAGCTACACAAAAAGGGAACATGTTGAAGTTTTATTAGTTTTTCTTTTGTCTTAATCATAGATGAAGTCTTTGAAAACTTTAACAAAAATGTTTTAATTGTGTCTGTTTCACCTTCATCCTGTTTCTTAAATGTTGTTCTTACTTCTTCTTCAGTTTAACATCTAAAATAATCCAGACGTTATTAGAAAAGTGTTTCAGTTAGAAAGATGACTTGGACCAAACTCTGGGATGTTTGGCTGTTAAGAAACACAAACCTGGAAGGAGAACTAAACTGTTGACCTCTGACCTCTGATTTCATCAAGAAGATTTAAAAACTGGTTGATGTGTGTTTGTTGTGGTTTCAAGACGTTTAACAGGAAGACTCATAGTAGAGCAGAGATGCTGTCACTTTAACCCAATGCATCATGGGAGATGTAGTGGCAGACTGACTCTCTTCTCTGAGCGTCATTGTTTTGTTCTCTTGTTCCACGGTCTGACACCGGATTCTGTGGAAAGCTACACCGCTAAAGACGAGCTTTAGCTGGTATTTCTGTTGGAACTGAGAGACTTTATGAGCAGAATCAGAACAAGGAAGTGAAGACTTTAACCACTTCTGATTGGTCAGACTGATGACTGTGATTAACCCTTGTGCTATCCTATGACCCCCCCCCTTCCATTGAGGTGTTCCCCCTACCATGATAAAGGTGGATAAAGGTGGAAAGATTTCATGTAATCCATGGACACCAGTGAAGATCACAAATCATTGAAGAAAAAAGGTTCAGAGCTCTGTCTAGTGGGTCTAGATGACCCACCTCCAAACGTTAAAGTGCCTAGGATAGCCCAAAGGTTAATAGAATCAAATAAACACAAAGAAAAAAGTATTTTATGATTTTTCATATTTCTAACTACTCAGTGTTTTATCAGTTTGGATGAACTCAGAGCTGATATCCTGGAGATGGGAAATGTTTTTCGATCAGTGAACAGGTAATTTCCCACGGCACGCCTCACCATCTCCCACGGCACACGCAGCACACTGGTTGAAAAACACTGGTTTAGGTATCCGTTAATGGCCGACGAAGTGTGCACTATCAGAATTAACGCACTCTGCAGAAGCAACCGTCCGACTTTGGAAAAGTACATTAATTCCTAATAATGCACACTAAGTCGGCCATTAACCTGCTTATATCATGGTCACTCACAAAAGACTTTAATATTAGTCCTTACTTACCGCTCGTTTTTGTCCAGATGATGAAGCTAAAGTTTGTTTTGAAGACGCCAGTGCAGTGAAACTGAACATTTAAGATATGTGGCCGGAACTACTTTTTCAGGCGTGCAGTTATCCCTGCGTTATCACTTTTAGAATCGGAATCAAGTATTCGAGCTGTTCAAAGATTTTTGTCGGTTGACAATAACGCAGTTTACGTGTATTTTACGTAGCTTATTGTAGCCCGAATAGAGATACTTATAAGTTACTGTGATATGTGCGCCGAATACGCGGGTACATGCATAAAAAATATTAGACATACGTGAAATGGTTGTGGAAGGACACAAATCTACGTCTGCACCTCGCAACAATCACACACAATTGCTTAAGATTTACGTAATAATTGAGTATAATGTAACCCGGTGATTTTCGGCCGTCCTCTGTTTCTCCTGCTCTCCCTGTCCATTCTGCCGTCTAAGTACGAACTGTCGCGATACTTTAGCGCTCCCGAGAATTTTTCCATGAGTTGCGTTTTTATGGTTTCATTTTATGCAGGCGTGTCAGTTATTCTCTGTGCGTGTGCGAATGGATGGAGAGTTGTTTCAGTAGGACTGAAAGCTCAGTTTGTGCCAGCAGGAACTCGTTTGTGGAATGCTCATCTCCTCTGTGGATCTGCCCCCATGAGGCTTTTTCATCAAGATTCAAGAAGGAAATCAAGTTCGACAACCTAATTTATTTGAACAGTTTTGGTTGCTGTCATTCACTTTTTACCATTTATTTGTTAAAGAACTTCATAGAAAAAGTTTTTAACAAACAGAAAAATGAAACAAAAAACAGTTTTCTCCATGACTTCTGAGTTAAAAATAGCCCGAGATGTTTCATTAAACTGCTTCAATAAAAACTTTATTGACAAACCAAACAATAGCAAACAGTTTTGCATTGGAAGTCAGCATTTCATATGAATAAAACTTGAATGTTTGACACAACCTGTTCATGAAAATCCAGTTTTATTCTTTCGACAATGTGATTGACAGGGTGGCCATATTTGTCAGAACTTCCCAGCCTAATATGAAACACTGCTGGGGGGCGAATGGTGAAACGGATTGCTTTGGGAAACGCCGAGAGCACGCCAACATCCTGCTTGAGGTCTGCACGGCGGCAACTTTCACGAGCGGCAGGGACAAGAATTTAGCAATCAAACGTCTCAAATCGTTTTAGCAATTTTTCACTCATTTGAAAGAATGTCAACCGTCTGTTTTCAGGTTTCTTTCTTTTCTACTCAGGGTTCAAAATGTACCATCAATAAAGTCTTTAGCTTCCTTCATGAACTCCCATACGATACATTCAGTGTTTTAGTTGGAAAAAAAGGTCAGAAGAACTTTTCTGTGTGTTGATGAAGCTTTCACGTTCATTTATGTCATGAATTCCTTATTTTAATTGTCACATGGCACTGAAAAAGCTGTTTGTGTGCAAAAGCTTTTCCTGGTTTTTCACATGGAAAGCTTGAAAAGCATCAGCGGAGGACTTTAGAGCCGGGTTCACATCATCACCACATTTGAAGTGTGTTCAGGTGTTCTCTGGCAGATTTCAGGGAAACCCTAAAGCACAGTAAGTTACAAAAAAAAACCCTCATTCAGCAAAAGAGAAGCAGTGAAAGGACAGATCAGCATTCAGTCGTGATGTTTACACGCGTCCTTTTCTAACCTGTTTCCACCCGGAAGTCTCAGGGAGATCAAAGATCTCTTTTGCAACAGTTTTGGAAAAAGAGTGAAAAGTATTTTATTTTTAACGTACACACCCAAGTTTGGTCAATATCGGTACAGCAGGTCCATTTTTAAGCACATTTGTCGGGGGGGGGGGGTTCTGCGACCTTCAACATATTCAACCAGTTGAGACATTTGGGTGGATTTCTCACCGACAACAACCCAAGGACACGGATTTGTTTTTCTGTTATTGTTACTATTATGATAAATATAAATGAACTGCTGTTTTATTGGCACAAATAAAACATTACACGTGGAGAAGGGTAACTTTATTTTCAAAATATGAAATAGCTTGTAACTTTTGGCTGAGGTTCACATGACACTGTAGAGATATAATTAAAAAAAAATTACTTAAAAAAATATACGTGCAAAATCTTTTTCTATATTTGTTCTTTTTAAACTTCGGAAGAAAATAAAAGAAGTTTTTCCAAAATAAAATGAGTTAAAATGGAAAATAACTTTATGCATAAATAAATTTTAATTTATTTGTTAAAAATGCTGCTAAAGTTTTCATAAATTCTCTTTTTTTTAAATAAGTAAAATTGTAATTTTCCTTTTTTGCCGTCACTAAGTTATATTTTGTTCTAACATGTTGTTTAAATGTTTTATTGATTATAATTTAGAATAAAGTAAATGTAAACATGTTGGGATGATTACTATTGATCCATGTCTGGATCTGGGAGCTGCTGTGGGAATCGAACACCAAACTTTGTTTTTAGGCGTTACCCGTTGCCATGGTTTCCCTTCAGTTATGTGTAGCTGTAATTGGATGAGTGTGAGCATATTTTGGTCCTTTTCACATATAAAAGTAATAATTCAGACTGTTTTTGTCTGGGGGGGGGGCGGGGGATGGACCGTCTGCCCCCCACCCCCCCACCCCCAGCTGCTGCAGCATCAACATCCGCCCACGTGTCCAAATTGACATGTTTCATTTAGAGCTCGCGCGCGGTTGCCCCTAAATGACAGATTACTCACATTTGTGTGAGCCCCTGTAATCCGATTCCCCGTTCGTTCTGTGCAAATCTCATGTCGTCATTCAGCAGGAGCGCTCGAGCTGCGCAGGCGCAACCAAACGAGCGCGGAGTCATCGAACGGGGGAGGCGAGCGCCTGATGGGGGCGGAAGAGGCGATTTACAGGTCACAGATTTTTACAGACTTGATCTTTTGGCGATAATAAAAAAACATTTTTGATTCTATTAACAGAGTTCATGGAATAAACCAACAAGTTGACTCTAGAAAACAGGAAGAAATCTTCCCAAAAACGTATTTTTGCATTTCTGCTGTAAGGTATTCTATATTTTGTTCTCTAATACATAAAATAAAGCATATGCTTGTGATTTGTTTTAACCCCCACATTAGGCTCTAAAAGTCCAGCGTTATATTTTAGAATGATTGTTTTTGTTCAAATGTTTTCCTCTCTTCTTGTTGTACATTTATATGCAATTAGTATAGAAATGGAAAATAATAAATAAAATATATATATAAGATGGAAAAACTATTTAAACCAACGTTTATGAATCAGTTGCCACTCTCACTATTTATTATTAAATACTGTTTTCTAGTTTGAAGTTCTATTTTAAATCTATTATGTTTTAAATTTTACATTTTAAATGTATTTATGTTTATGCTGAATGTGATTTAATTTTTAATACGACTCCTTGTCTTTTATTTTTTGGGCAGTTGGTTCCCCTCCTCCTCTTCCTCCTCCTCCTCTTCGTCCATCGATGCGCTCGTCGCTCGACTCGTCCGCTGTGAGCCAAACTCGCTGCGCTCCGTCTGTCCACTGCTGCAACTTTTGCAGACTCCTCACTCCTCCGACATGTCTCACAATAGCTGAAGTGAAGCCGTCACCGTGGCTCGTCTGTCGGGGGGCCAAAGCGCGCGGCCCACAGGTGGGATTTCTTCACGCGCAGCCTCTCCTGCTCCCGCCTTCCGTCCGTCCTCGCATCGGATCGGATCTTTGCTCCGCGCCTGGATATGTGCATTCTGCGCGTTTCCTTCATTGATGAACCGGGCCAGTAATGCAGGAGACCGCGGCGACCCTCTGCTCAGCGCGTCAAGATGGCAGATTTCCACTGAGTTCCGAGCACAAATTCCCGTTTTGCCATGAATAACGGGAATCCTTGCACCGATGGCCCCTGTATACGAAGGTAAGGGGGGGGGCGTCTTTTATTTCCTGCGCTTTTTGTGAGCAGCTGGATCCCAAACGTGATCGGATTAGATGGAGCGGATGAGTTGCGCCCTCTTTTCCTCCAGAAAATTCAAACAAACCCCGTTTATTTATCTAAAGATGTTTTCAGAATGATCTCATTCAGATAGTGGTCTGTTAAAATACCGGAACCCCCCCCCCCCCACCCTCCTCCTGAAGGGTCTCACAGGAGCCCCCGTCTCACACATTTGCCCCTCCAGAGCTGTGTCTGTTTTTACATTTTATCCTTCTGTTTCTGGAGGAAGAGATGCTCCAAAGACGCAGAGCGGATCGGGAGGCGCGCGCAGCCTCAGCCTGCAAGCTCGGTCCCGGTCTCGCCTGCGTTCGGTCCCCCCCTCTCCTCCCCCGGCGCGTCAGGCTGAAGGACTTTTTGTGCGTTTGCAGTCATGTCGCATTGATTCCTAAATGTATTTGTCTTCCGGAAGCGTCCGGAGCGCACACGCGCTCTCGCCGCAGCATTGTGCGACTAATCCAATAATGGAGAGATCGCTGCCCTGGCTGTGCGCGTGCGGGCGCGCGTGCTCCCCTAAATCTTTACATCCTTCCAGTTCTTCGCACTTTTTCCTCCACAATTGATGCATCAATCAATGCAGGTGACGCTGAGACACCACGCGCCACCAGATCACGAGAGAGCGGGGGAAGCCTCTCCAGCTCCACGTTTTGTTTTTTTTTAGTCTTCTGACTTCATGTCTTCACGCAGAAGTTGGCAGATGCGCTTCTGCTGTCAGAAAACATCCAGCTTCACGTCCTAAATGCCTGAAACAGACACGCAGATGAAGATGATTGCTGTTTCCCATCTTCATTCCGGAGCTGCCTCATGTTTCAGAGGCTTTACTCAATAGTCCCTCTGCTGGTACTAAAGGGACCCCCCCCCTTATTTTGTTTTCTTTTGTTAGGAAAACTGTTCAAAGTCGATTTGCTTTTGCAAAACTCCTGCAGAATATTGCGTTTTAGTAGAAACGTGTAGGATGTGTTGGTCGTCCTCGGCGCTGTGGGGGTTTTTCATTGGGGAGCTCAAGACTTTGGCTCAACAACATGAAAAGCAGCGGCTGTAATGAGACTCCTATGCAAAAAGGTAATTAGTGTAAATTACATTCTCTGACTTTTCCCCTTTACCGTGGAAAAGGAGGAGGAGGAGGAGGAGGAAGGAGAAGAAAGAGGCAGCCGGGGAATTAATGACCCCGCCTGTCCTCCTCAGCCTCAGACCGGACTGCAGCGTAGAGCCGTCATGGAAACGGCCAACGTCTCCTCTGAAAAACTGGGGGGCCCCTGACTGACCGGGACCGACTCTTATGGTCATTCCTCACCGATAGCCACAGAGTTAGGGGGGGTGGGGGGTGGTAAATGACATGTAGATGTTGGAGATCTTCCTCTGTTTAAAGTTGAGGAAAAAATAGTTTTGAACTCCGGATCTTGAGATGAAACACGGTTTTCGGTTGTCTGGCTGGCGTGTTTGGTTCTTGGCTCAGGCGAAAGGCCGTCCGGCAGGCCCGTTGGCAGGAAGGCCGGCGGTGGGATCACCCCGGGAGCTCGGCCTCATAACCCGAACTGAGACCTCGATGGATGTCTGATGGATGCAGCAGGCCCAGCAGCTCTCTGGCTGCAGAAGAGCTGGTATTCAGGCAGGGTCGAGCTCCTGGCCTTCTTGGCTGCGTGTGGATGTCTGCATCTGTCTGCATCTGTCTGCATATGTCTGCATCTGTCTGCATCTGCACAGGGATCAGACATGTGCAGAACAGAACGCCACGCCGAGAGGCAACGTTTGCAGATCCGTCTGTCCCAGGTCAACCGGTACGGTCCCTACATTCCTGTCTGGAAAAGCAGAAAGGCTGTGACTCAGATGCTGCTGCTGCTGCGGCTGCTGCTGCTGCGGCTGCGTCACATGCAGGTTAATGATTTATGCGCCTGCACAGCCATTGTGTGCTAATGGAACTTCACATTAACCTCGCGCTTTCCGAGAGAGCAGCGTGCGACCACCCCGCCGTCAGACGGAGAAAAACCCTCCACGGCTGTTTGGGGCAGCTCCATCGATATCTTCCTCGCACGCCGCTTCCGGATGCGACTGCAGACTTTCAGGCTGTGATTGGGAGCACAGGAAGAGCCGTGGCGGCCGTGGCGGGGCCACACCGCGAGGAGCCAATCCTCCTGACTGATATGACAAGCCGGGTGGCGTGCTCAGCTCTTTAGTGTCCACAGTGAGGAAGCAGACAGATACGGAGGGGTGTGGATAAACAGCTCATAAGGGACGGCGTGACGGTTACAGTGAATAATTACCGACAGGCAGGAAGGAGCTGTCAGCACTGCAGGCTTGGAGGCACCATGGGAAATGTGGAGCCGCTGGCGTCTTCTCTGGTCTGGCCGAACTTTTTCTGAACCAAATTCCTTTTGTTTTTGGGGTTTCCTTACGGTGAGCAGTGTTCACAGATAGTTTGGAGCGGTAGGTGATCTTAGATAGAAAAGTCGTCTCTGGTCTGTTTGCAATAACACACGACACTGGCTCCGCCCCCACATACGTGAAAGCTTCAAAAAGGTTCTTGGTGCTGAAACTTCTGGGTTTAAAGCAAACATAACAGCCATGACACATAGTTCACACCGCCTGGAAAAAATCCTTGGAACGTTGAGGGGGTATTCAGACTAGGAGAACCGTTTGGTCTGGGCCCGGTCCGCTTAATTTGGTCCGGATCGAGTCCTGAACCTTGCGTTTGGTCTGTATTCAGACGGCCGTCAAGCAGACTTTCCTGTTCCGAACTAAAGCTTATAATCAAAACCATGTGACTAAAGATCTCTTCACTCATTGGTCAGGGATTATGAGGGCGGGGCAAAGCAACTACAGGCAGAAATGATTGAAGTCCTGCACTTTTATTTTGCTCTGAACCTCTTTATCAACGTCAGGCTGGAGCCTTTTTTGGCCTGGGGGGGGCTGCAGGGCGGTTACCGTCAAGAAGACACTAAGAATTGATGATAGGACACTGATAACGATTTTTTATTTTCTCTACTTGTCCTGTCCAACAGCTGAGTAATCAGATGAGAGCTGTTTTACTGTCACAACACGGGTTTATATCTTCTGACACACAAGCTGCATATTTTAATAAACCCCTTCTGTAATTTAGACTAAACCTTATATATTATTATTTGGTTATATTTGTAATCGTTTTTTGTTAGACCGGACAGAAAAGAAGAGGAGGGAAGAAGAGAGAGTTAGTTAGTTTAGTAGACTTAGCCTGGTTTAGCCTGGTTTAGCCTGGTTTAGCCTGGTTTAGCCTGGTTTGTTTCAGACAGTTTGGACCTCGTCTATGTTTTGTGTATTCCTTCACATTTGATATTTGTAAGTTTTATCATTTTTGTAGTAAAGAAAAAGTTCTATTCGGAATTGAGTTATTTTTTTAACAGTTTCAGGTTAATTGCAGAATTATTGTGTAAAATAATGGGGGGGAAATAATTTGTACTATAAAGATTAAGCATTGCTGCAAAAACAAGTGTTAAACAAAATGTAATTAAAAACACTCAACAGGGTTTCATTCTGAAATAAATCTGTCTTTTTTGTGGAGCACAGCACACATTAGACCTGTTTTTCTAGGCAGCGCGGTCATGAAATTGGAGTCTGTTTTTGGTTTATTTGTGTGAAAATAAAGATTGCAGAAAGCATCTAAGCATCTACCTGTGTTACATATTTATTTTAAAGATAAGAAAACAGACTCAGAGGGAGTTAAAAAGAAAAAGAATGAAGCAAATTATGGACACAAACTCCAAAAACTTGTTTTTTTGAAGAAACTTTATTGAGATGCGGTGACGCTTTTGTAGTTCCCCCAATATCAGAGTCTGCCATATGTTGCAAATGTGTTTGCAGAAACAAACAGAGTAATGTTGCCGCTGCTGCTGCTGCTGCTGCTGCTGCTGCTGCTGCTGCTGCTGCTGCTGCTGCTGCTGCTGCTGCTGCTGCTGTTGCTCACATTGTCAATGCGTCAGCTTGTTTGAAAAAGCCTGATCTTCCTGATCAGCAGCCGCTGTCGCCATCATCCGGCCACTTCTGGGCTGGTTCATTTTTGGAGAAATGGGACAATTTTAGACACTTTATTTAAGGCTACAAATATTATTTGGTTTTAGTAAAACAGTCAGTGCACTAATGGCGCTCTGTCAAGTCCTCCAGACGGGATTCCTGCAGCATGGAGACACTTTTCTGATGAGTCGGTCGTCATGTATGACCGCTATCGCCATGTGCACAATTTGCTCATGACTTATAGCGTGTGCTCACGTTCTAAGCCTACATTACCCCCTGGTAGTTTCCACTCGCTTCTGCACCCACCCCCACGCCTCACTTATCTGTCCTCCCATCCTGCTCTGTTTGTTGATAAGCCGAGAGGCCATTGGCCGCACACATAAGCCTATGTGACACTTCAGCAACAGCCTGATGGGTTGATTGGGACCCCACCACCACCACCACTACTACAAATGCTTGTGTTGGTGCTTTGGGTACTGTTGCTTTATTGTTCTGCCTATTTATGACCCCCAACCCATAAACCTCACACCCCTCATTGCTTCCCATCAGTCCTCCCCCGGCTACTCTTATTGCCTACACCTAAGCCCCCCCACTCCACCTCGCTCTAAAGTCACCCCGGTTTCTTGACCCCATTGTTCGGTGTACCATTCCTTTTGCAGTTCAGCTCCACTGTTGGATGAAACTCTGTGAAAAGTTGGGTGAAGATAAAGGATGATTGAAGGTGAGGGAGGAAGGGGGCATCCACCCCCACCTCCAGCAAGGCACTTCATTTAAACAAAAGACTCAAACTGCTTCATCATTATTACCCAAGGGAGTAGTAAATGTCAGCATTTTAATCAAGCCTTTCATAACCTCCTCTATTTTTTGCTCCCCACGAGGGAATGACGCAGGTTTCATGGACATGTAGAGGAGGAAAGTGTGGGGGGTTAATACAGACAGATATTAAAATGAGCAGAGAGGTAATGAATACACAGCCAGATTAGAGGATGGGCCTTCAGGTTGCACGCGCCATATTCTGTGTCGAGTTTGGCGCCATCGGCAGCGAACTCGACGGACTGAGTACCCACGCCAGGCCGCCCCCCCACCCCCATCAGCGCTCCTGGCTCCGGGAAGCGATGGTACACGCATGCTCACACAGATGGCTGCAGGCACGCTGCCCGCTTGGCGGTAACCAAAGGACTTCAAAGCTCGGACGAGCCCCCATTTGTGTCTGGAGCCGGGGCGAGGGGGGGGGCAGAAGCCGCAAAGCAGACAGGAGACGAGAACCTGGAGGAGTCAGAGGCAACAGGCATGAAATGAGCAGCTTTAGCCCTTTTTCCACCTCGCCTGGCTCAGCTAACCAAAGTCACCCTTCCTCTTCCTTCCTTTCCTTCCTTCCTTCTTCCTCCTTTCTCCTTCCTTCCTTCCTTCCTTCCTTCCTTCCTTCCTTCCTTCCTTCCTTCCTTCCTTCCTTCCTTCCTTCCTTTCTCAACATGAGAAATGTCTCTCATTATTGCATTAACATGAAAACTGTTGTAACCACACACTGCCCCCCCCTTCCCATGTCCTCCTAACCGGCTCTATTAGAAAAACTCTTTTCAAAAGGCAACAAAAACGAGCTCAAAGGTTTTTATCATTTTGCATTTATAAGATGCGGTTCTTCATCAAGTCGATATTCATCTTTTTAAAATATTTTCTGTTTCAACTAAAGACTAGAAGTGAGACCTTGACGAGCCCCTGATGATCAGCCAGATCATAAAAAGGTTACTGATTCAGTTTGACGTTCCTGCTGTTCCTCCAATGATTCTCCAAGGACCAAAAAGGGGCGGAGCATCGTCACTCCTGCAGATCCCAGAGAACATGTCTAGGATTAGTCTTGTTTACTATGATTAACCTTGAACGCATACTTTTGTTTGTTTCTTATTTCATTTATGGTTTATGAACAGACAGCGATGTGATTTAAAAACATCTTTTGAAAACATTTTTGCCAAACAAAGCTGAATTTCTGACTCGCCTAATGCTTATTGCAGCATTAAAAAAGGAGAAAAAAATAGGTCTGCTCACCTTTTAGATGTGCTCCCCACTTCAAAGCCGGAGGCGCATTCAGGGCGGCGTGCGGCGCCGCCTGGAAGCCTTTTGAACTGACCCCTGCATTCAGCCTGACAGACAGAGATGGAGAGTAAAAACGGCAGGAAGACGGCGAGTGACGGCGCCGGGAAAAAGCGCCGCAGAAACAACAAGATGGGAGAAGGAGGAGGTGTTGTGGTGGAGCAGAGATGAATACCTTCATTTGGAGGCCCATTAGCCTCAGCGGCAAAGACAGAGGTCAGGGGGTAAGGGGGGGGGGGTTTGCCTGGAGGAGGTTGTGGTAATGGCCGCAGAGTTGTTGGGGGTTGCAGATCTGTCCGTTGGCTGTGCAGGTCCCAATTCAGGCGCTTTTACCTTAGCAGGCCTCAGAGACCAGGACGACATCGGAGGTCGGTTCGGATGTTAGGAAGACACAAACACGCCAACCGCAGAGGCAGAATTTCTCTGGGAACCCGGGGCAATAAGTGAGACTGGGATAAGCTAAAGTCTAGCCCAGGGGAGGGCAAACTTCATGACTCGTGGGGCACTTAGGGTTCTAAAATGTGACACGAGGAGCGGGTACGTAGAGGGTTTTGGAAATCCACCTTATAAGAGATAAAATAACCAAAGCACACTTGAAATTTGGCTGAAATTTGATCAATATACTTTAAAACAGAACATTTTGGAGGGTTGACTTTAAAACTGTGGCTTTTACTCTCATTTTAGTGCCAATTGCACCAGTGGTTTGATGGCCCTGGAGGAAAAATGCAAACATGGAGAAATGCTGCATTCATGCGTTGTTGGAATGATCAGGAAAATGACTTTCCGACCTGAAAAACACACATTAACATCATAAAAAAACAAATCCTCCATTAACACAAGAATGCAAAATCACTTACTGCATCTCAGCAAAGCTCAATTTATGTGTAGACACCAGTTTTACAGGGGAAAATAGAACGTTAATAAAGATTATTAATATAATTTATGCCAGCTAGGCGGATTAAATAGTTAAACGGGCCGCATTTGGCCCCTGGGCCGTAGTTTGCCCACCCCTGCTCTAGCCTATCCCCACTATTACCTGTTTAAGAACTGGATTGACTCCTCCCCCCTGGCGTTCCAAACAGGAAGTGGTTCCATGAAGCCAAAATCCCAAAGACTTCTGTAGAGAAATAAACAGCTGTCCATCATTCCATTGGTCAGAGGAACCGTTCTGGCTCTGATACCATTTTTTTTTTACATCTTCTTTCTAATCCTCATTTTTATTTATTCAAATTATAAACCGATCAATCAGATGCCTCAGAAAAAGTAGGCGGAGCCTAAACCCTTGGTTTATAGATTTTGTGTAGCGCGCTCTCAAGTGGTAGGGGTGTGGCCTTCCAAGAAGCTCACTCCTGATTGGCCAGAGTGGTTGCCATAGAAACGTCGACAATAGTAATTACTGTAGTTCCAGTTTTGTATCAAAAAGCTATTCTCATTTGCCAGGAAATAGTTTTATTTTTGGAACTATCTGAAACAAAAGTAAACCTTTAAAGCACTTAACAAACTAGTGTTACATGTAAACATGCATGGTATGCATTCATATAGCAATAGACAGAAAAGGATAGGAAAGAAAAAAGCTAAATGTTTAGTCATTGTCGTATTTGTGTCTATATCTACACGAGGAAGGAGTTTAAACAGCAAACATTGTTTGTGGAGACCTGCTACTGTAGATTGGTTGGAACAGCCGGTTTCATTTCAAGGTGCCATCAGATTTAAATATATACTTGTGGTGCGTCGCAGCTCAGTGTGGGGCTGTCGAGGTGTTCCCAATAGCCTCGTCTTGCTGGGTTTTTGCCGTTTGGTGACCATTTTGTTACAATCTTCACTCAGAAACAGAGGCAGAAAACCTGTTTGTGTCCAGAACGTGTTTACAGACAGAAGCGGGAAAAGCGCCGCCCGCCGCTGCCTTTGTGGCCTTCAAGCTTTATTAAGCATCCACTTGTTGAGACATCTTGAAGGGGAAAAAAAGGCAGAGGAGTCTAGATTAGTGCGATCTGTAGACGCTGAGACCAGATTCACACATCCCGCTGAAATTTCACACGCTCCTGATGTCAGGGGACGCCGTGGCGGCAGGAGCTCCAGCCACCATACAAGACAGAACAGACTCTCTCTGTCGTCTGTTTTTTTTAATGATGGTTTTCTCTCACAGGTTTCAAAACAGGACGTTGGCAGACTCTGTGGTTTCTGTGTCACCACTGGCATAAACGAACAGTGAGAGTCCACCAGTTTCGTTTTCTGTCCAGGAAGAAATCTTCAAACATATTCCTCTTACAGTCACTTCTATTTTTTTATGCCCCAGTGTTTTGGAAACACAGGAAGTGGAGGCCTCTGCCGCGCTCCAATGGTCTCCAGACTTCCTGGTCAGGTTTTACTGGTTCTTTGGGTTTCTGCCTCAGGTGGGGCATTTGATTCATCCTCTAGGGTGTCTGTGAGGAGTCAGAGATGTCTTCAGGAGCCCGTCGTCTCTCTGACGTCTCCAATGTGTTCAGAATGCAGCTGCCCGTCCTCTGGTAGGAGGACGGAAGACAGACCACAACACGCCCATTTTGGAATCGTTCTGTGCTTTTTAGGTTTCATTTTAAGATTCCTGTATTTGTTTTTAAATCTTTACGTGGTCTTGCCCCGCCGTACCTCTCTGAGCTTCCCTCTGCTTACTCGTCGGCCCGGTGCCTCAGATCAGCTTCGTCTGGAGGTACCGAGGTCCAGACGGAAGCTCAGAGGGGTCAGAGCTTTTGCCGTTGTTTTTCCTTTTTTAAACCCGTGTTTTAAAAACTCCTTTTTATGCTCTGGCTTGTAATCCAACATGAGACTTCTGTTATTGTACCGTCTATTTAATCTTGTGTTTTAACGTGTTCTAGTGTTCGTTTTCTTTTATTTCTTTGTGTCAACTGTTGTTGGACGAAAGCGCTTTTTAAATAAACTTGGGTTGAGGAGCAGCAAATATCCCAAACCTTGATGGGTGCAGACAGATTTGGAGAACCTGAGGAGCTCAGACGGTTGCATAACCACCAGCACCTACATGCATTCACTCCTGCGTACTTTTGTCATCTTCTGTGGCGGTAAGGATGCTCAGCCGGACCGTCCAGCTGCTTCCGTCAGATATTAAAGCAGCAGCAGCAGCAGCCTCTAAAGCTGAAAACACGCCCCAAACTCATTCAGAGGGACGGGTGAGACCACTAGGATGTCTCCCCCCAAAAACCCTTCATGTGGTCTCAACGTTTGATATTTTTGCAAAACTGAAATTCCCGAGTGAACTCTGTTACTCTGCTTCTTCAGAATGGACCGTACCGGACTGGGAGGACAGTTAAGTTGGTGCAGGATTGGTACCCCCCAGGTACTGTGCCGTCTCTGCCTTCAGAAAACATTTGCTTCAAGTTCTAAAGATGAACTTTTTCGGACCGTTTTTTTGCGTTTGCACGTGGAACAAACATCCGATCGGCTTTTTGTATTTGCATATCACCCATCTCTGCCCTTTACTTAAACCCAGATGTGTTGTGGGAGCGGCAATGGTGTTCTGTGTGTGTGTGTGTGTGTGTGTGTATCCCCAGCCCAGGCAGGCGATCAGCAGAATCCGTCCTCCTCTGATCCATTTCCCAGGTCTTGGTGTTTTCTGCCACACGCCGCTGTCCTTCCCAGAGTCTCTCAGCGGAGCGGAGGGCGTCTCTCTCTGCATGTAGAAACGATAAGCGTCCCGGTGCGGCTGCTTATCGAGCATGTGTGGCCGTGCACGGCCTGCCACTGTTTGCAACTACAGTCCGAGCCCCCCCCCCCCCCACATGCATGTGGCTGCTTTGATGTGGTGGAGATGCAAGCATCGTCTGCAGATGCAAGCACAGATGTTTTTCTGCTCCGTCTCTGTAAAGTGGATGTTCTCAGCAAACACGCGGTTTGATTAATACGGAGTGGAGCTCTCTGACCCCCCCTCTTCCATCTCCTCCCCTCGCCGCCTTCACGCCGCACCTGGTTAGGTTGACCCGGCAGTGTAAACAAGGCAAATGTTTTTTCGCACGGCAGCCGTTTTTACGAGCACATTTACAGCTCCTCTTATCTGCTGACGGTTGTCTTGGGGCCAGAAGGCGTTTTTTTTATTCACCAGCTCGTGTTTGCATTGAAACTTTACTGCTGTGGCTTATTTAGATCCTTAGAAAGTTATGATGCGCATGTGTTTTGGTCGTTTGCTGTTGTGCGCTCATTTGTGGACACCAACAGGCCAGGCTGCAAAAAGAGGAGGCCTAAGAAAAGGAAAGGAAGCTCCTCGGAGAAGGTCGTCTTTACTTTACAGGAAATCTTAAGAAATATCTAAATCTAGAAACAAGGAGTTCCACACAAGCATTCAAAGAGGGAAAAATAATCGAAAAACCCTAAATGTTGGATAAAATTACCTAATTGAAAGTTTTACAGCACAAAAATCAGTCTTTTTATTATCTCTTTTTGCTAACAAGTTCCAAATCAGCTGTAAAATAAGAGGATGTATTAACGACCAGGAACCTTCAAAGTAAAAGGAAACAATGCTGCAAAACAAAGGGAAAAGAACCGTTATCTTAAGAAGAAAATAACTAGAAAGTAGTGAAATGAGCAGCAATTTTTACTTAACGAGAAATTGAATTAAAAAATATCAAAACCTAGAAACAAGCAGTTCCACGCAAGCACTCAAAAAGAAATACAATAAGGCAAAAAAAAAACCTGTTGGATCAAATTATTTCAAATTGAATGTGACACAGCCTAATAAAAGTATTTTTCTGCTAGCTCTAAGCAAAAACTTTGTATTTTTATGAACCTAATTGTAGTTTATGTTGATTACTGTGACTTATTGTAGAACACAATGAGAAGCACTATAATAATAATCCTCATAAAATCCTATTCTTAGAACATAAATCTACATATTTGTTTCCAGAATAATGACACAAATGTCTTTTAAGGAACTTTAAAATAACTTCCCTGTAGTTGAACCAAAATCTACAGACATTTCTAATTTAGCAAAAGGATTTGGATTCCCAATGTTAGTCATTGGGAAATGATTCTTCAAATGAGTATTTAGACTCTAGATCCCATCTCTTAATGAAACCAAAACCTCTCACTGTGGTGACGTTAAGAATAAGGTTTGGAGCACAGAGAAGTTCAAACACTTCAAACTTCTTGAACGTCTGAAATCTTTGTGAGGATCAAATAGTTTGTAGTTTTTCATGTTAGGCACCAAAAATTTCCAGTTTACAGTTTAGTTCAACAAAACCAGTGAGGATTCACAAACAAAATCTCTGCTTAAAATGTGATGTAGAGTAAATGTTTGTTTGGAATATATTGGCTTAAAACACAAATCATTTTAAGATCAAATGTCTCAATAAGATATTTGTTTGTTTGTCTACAATAAGACGTCACAATTCCTGAAAATGTACTAGAAAGTTAGTTTTGTCTTTTGTGAAGTGAAATAGGTTGGTGGTAGAGTGGTCCGCCCTGTGACTAGAAGGTTGTGAGGTCAAATCCAGGCCCAGTCGCACCAAAATCTCAACAAAATGGGTTGGACTGGGGGGTCAATCCACCAAATGGTTCCCTACTGCGGCTATAACATACCTAGGTGTGTGACAGATAAGTAAGGCTTAATGGCCGTCGTTAAAAAGTGATAATGCACACTTCGAAGGCCATTATCCTTAACGCATATCTAGCAGCCAATCAGAATCGAGTATTCACCCGGACCATGGAATAATGAGACTTTAACTTAGCTATGAGACACTCGGTGAGATTTACGGTGGGGGTGTTCTCTGATTTTTCGGTCGATGTTGACTGATCGGGGCTGCACGGTGGCGCAGTGGTTAGCGCTCTTGCCTCACAGCAAGAAGGTCCCGGTTCAAGTCCCGGCTGGGGGACGTGAAAAACGACATCAATGGGGGACCTTTCTGTGTGGAGTGTGCTCCCCATGTTCTCCCCGTGCATGCGTGGGTTTTTCTCCGGCTTCCTCCCACCATCCAAAAACATGCTTCATAGGTTGATTGGCAACTCTAAATTGACCATAGGTGTGAGAGTGAATGGATGTGTGATTGAGGACATTCTACCCTGCGACAGACTGGCGACCTGTCCAGGGCGTCCCCTGCCTTCGCCCATAAGTGGCCGGGATAGGCTCCAGCAGCCCCGTGACCCCGAAAGGGAAAAACGGTCAAGAAGATGAGTGAATAAAAATGTTGACTGATCGTGTAGGTGAGCTGAGCGAGCGAGCGGCAGCTCAACATGCTGTTTTATCCGTGAAACCTGAAGTTAGAACATGAGCTGGAGGGACACGTGTTCTCTTTCATGCGTTTGCAAACCGGAACGCCGCTGCGAGGGGGGAAAGCCTGACGGAGCAGCAGCCCGTCAGAATCCCTCCACTCGCTCGCCTGATGACTATAAATAAGCAGATATGAGGGAGCTAAAAAGGTAGATAGGATGGTCAATAGTGGCCTCCAGAGAGGGGAGGGAGACTGTTTGGTGTCAAGCTCCCCCACCGGCTGGGGTTTGGAGGCAGCCACACAAGGCTGGACTGTTCTCTATGGATGAGATGTTATTTCTGCTGCAGTTATTTAGCCAGGCTCCTGCTCTCTGTTTACCTCACGCATGTAGCATTACCTTTATTAAAGATGTCTATCCAGACAGCTGACATGCTTCATAAAAAAAAAAAAGAGAGATAAGGGGGAAAGGAGCTTCCACACGGAAATGACTGCATCATATTTGACTGGGTTTGTGTTTTATTTGAAATGTGTCAGAGGTTGGTAAAAGGAACAGAGGTCCACGGCAGAAGACCGCAGTGAGCTGTGAGCTAATGCTCAGTCTAGACAGTCAGAAGTCATTTCATTAGACGGCGATTTAGCCCCCACCTTTTCCCAACACCCTCCAGTCCTGCAGACTCTGGACGCTCATCCCAGCATTTCTGTTTCCGTCTGCAGCCGGACGGCCTCCAGCAGAGCGGCAGGAGTTCATTCGAAACAGGTCCCTCTCCCCATTGCTGAGAGCTCTCTGTTTACATTCTCTCTGTCTACAAGTGGATGCATGAGGATGGAGCTTGTGGCGTATTTTCTACATATGTTTTCATCTGCTCCTGACTCACTACGATTTATATAAAGAAATACTCTTTAAGCCCAAGTTTCTTAGAAATTCTGTGTAAAATGTTGGAAAAGAAAAGAACATTTTTCTCCGAGCGGACCTTTTCATAGCGCAGAGCTGCTCTGCAGGCTAGCTGGTCCTCATCGGTTGTCTGCCTCGTTGTTTGGCGGGAATAAATGAGAAGCTTAATGAGCAGAAGCGGGTCACGGGCGAGGATTCGAGGACGCCTCTCCAAAAACCCCATCCTCCTTTCAGCCATCTCTCGCCCTCACACGGCTGGCGGGAAAGCCTTGATCCACCCAAAAAGCAGATTACCAAACCCCCTGACAGAGAAGTAATCTCTCTGAAAACACAGACTATTACCATTTCAACATGCTGCCTCTAAACAGGGGAGAATGCCTGCCTGGAAAGCTTAATTGCAGTGTGTGGGACGCTCTCTGTTCCTTTAGGTATGTTAAATAGAAAGCCTCAGCTTCTGCAGACATTCCAGCATTGTAAATGTACAACAATGGCTCTTTGCAGCTCCGCCGCTTGGCGCAGAGTTCAGAAATTCAAGTGAAGTAGCTCTGGAAGGTGCTTTGTTCATAAACTACTGTGTGAAGTTTCTGGCTGGTGGAGTTCTCTGACATTTTAACAACAGTTTAACTGAAAGCTGATTAATGGGGTGGGGGCTGAGGCCTTTTCTCCCCAAATAAATATATATATAATAGTTTGCATTGTTTTTGTTGTTGAATGTTGTCGTGAGATAACATTCCAACTATCTGACCTCCTTCTTCTGGTTCGTTGAGCGACTTATCAGTGTTCTGCACAGGGCTCTATTTTGGTGACTTTTCTTTTCTTGGTTGGGGGTGATCCGCGAGGCCTTCCGTTCGTTGCACCGTGCCGCCAACGAACTTTAGGCCATAAGCTGACAAAAGGCCAGTGAGTTACTGCAGTGCTGGGAGAATGTGACGGATACAAACACAAAGACTCTTAGTCATATCCAATAAAACCTGTTATCCGTGATTATGCAGGAAAACGTTCAGTGTGTAACCCTTGTGCTATCTTGTGGGGTCCAAATGACCCCACCCTTCCATTGACGTGTTCTCCCTACCATGACAAAGGTGGATAAAGGTGGAAAGATTTCATGTAATCCATGGACACCAGTGAAGATCACAAATCATTGAAGAAAAAAGCTTCAGATGACCCCCACTCTCAACCGTGCCTCCAAGGCCCGTTAACGTTGGGAGTGGGGTCATCCGGACCCCACAAGATAGCACAAGGGTTAAACAAGAACACGGCTCCTGCGTGTCCATGTATGTGGTTATCCTGTCACGCTCGCAGTCCGACACCGTCGACGCTGCTGTGTGACGCAACCATCTTTCAAATTATTTTTAGCGTAAAGTCCAGACGCAGGAGTTGGTAATCCAAGGAGTGACATCTGGGCCTCAGGGCTTATGTGATTAGCAGGGAGCCTTGCCCCTAATAGCCCAGCGGACGTTCTTCATTACCTCTCTGGACGACCACAGCTTTGCCACCAGATTTGAAGTGAGCAGGTCACTACATTCTAAACAAAATATAAAGGGGAAAAAAAAAGAACTGATGGATTTTTGGAGCACAGATGGGTAGATATCATGGATAAGGCTTAAATCAGCTGATATCATGGAAAAGCTATGATAAATAAGCTAATGTGCAGCTTACTGTGAGCCCTCTAATATGAAGTGCAACTTAAATCCCACTGCATTAGGGCTAAGACCAGATGACCGGAGAGATAACCAGAGCGTCAAAGGGAGGAGAAAAAAAAAAACAGGCAGAAAGACATTAAGGCCGTGTCACACAGCCACTATGTACATTTGGCGTGCAATAAGCGCAAAATGTACGTATTGTATTAGTCATACGTGAATATGGGTGGGAAAAGCGGGAATTTCACGAATGAACCACGTTAAACCCACAGAGGTAAGGGTTAATGGCCGACAGAGTGTGCATTATCAGAAATGAACGCACGACATGAAAGCCTTACCATCGAACGGCTGCTTCCGTGGAGATTGTTAATTCTGATAATGCTTATACCATGGTCACTTGCAAAAGAAATACATATTCAGCCAGTTTTTAGTACTTTATCCTTCTTATTTTTCCAGTTTGGATCACTTTTTTTTGTGGTGCGGCCCCCTCAGCCGGTGCCGACCTCGACTGCAGCGGCAAAGGAAAGCGATATCTATGCTGATGATCATGGTGTGTTAAATAAAGCATCAGTTCAAAGAGAAAGTTCTCCTCCTCTCGCTAGTTTTTGTCCAGACGATGAAGCTGAACTTTGTTTTAAGGATCTATCGCAGTGATACACAACATTTAAGCTATGTGACCAGAACTAGTTTTTTGAATGTGCGGTTATCACTTTTTAATGCAAACCCAGCAGCCATCAGAATCAAGTATTCACCCGTACCATAGTATTAGTACGAAAGTAAGTATAAGCGTGATTATTGCGCTGTTTGTATACAATTCATTAGTGATTCCTGCGTCTAATACGTAATTTGAACATGACATGTGCGGCGTCTACGCGATATAAGAGTTACACATCAGTGGTACATGTGTGAAAAGTCCATTAGACATGCATGGAACGGTCGTGGAGCAAAAAAGCTCAAAACCGAAACCCTTGACGGACATCAACAAAGTGGGTGACACAGTTTTAAAATGAAATAAAAAGTAGAGTTTATTATTCTGATGTCCGGAAAGGCTCATAATGACGTTTTTGTCTGCAGAACAAAACAACCAAATTTGGTGTTTTTTGATTATTTATTTATTTATTTTCTGTGACACACAACAACTTCAGCAGCAGCAGCAGCAGACAAACAGACTCCAGGGGCTCCCTTTGTGTCTTTTTCTGAGCGAGTTTGTTGTGTGCACAGGACTGAATCATGCATGACTTGATCAGCTGCAAGGCCTAATTGTGAGTTGGCATAACCAGGTGGAAGCTCTTAGTAATTTAGGCTTTTTTTTTTGTTTTTTTTTTTACTGGAACTGGTTGAAACCCGCGTTCTAAATAATCTTTGCTGTGCTGCAGTGATCATCTCTGGGTCACAAACACGCTCGCTTGCAAAGTGAGAGATAAAGGAGAGGCACTATTTTTGGGCAGTTGTTTGCTCGGAGAGGCATTTGCTTATTCTGAGCAGCTCGTTCCCAGGAGCTCCAAGCACAGCCTTAGTTTTGTTTTGTTGTCTTCAGGATCTGTGAGGGAGCTTTAGAGCCCCTCTCCTGCTTACACCGACTCAAACAAAAGGTTCATCCTTCACCTTCCCAAAAGTCTGCAACTGAGTACCAATAATTGCTGGGCTGTGCGTCGGCTCTTTGGGTTTTTCTGCCGACTTTTTGTGTTTCGTTTTGTCCCCATGAAAGGCTTCTCTTTTAGCATTCATGCAGCTTGTTTACACGCCGGCACATGGGAACAGTGGGAATTTCCTCTTTTACAACCGGCGGTTTGCATGAGCTTTACCCAATCTCAACCGAATGTAAATCTTTTTAAATGTTGCCTGACATGGTGAAAACATTTACAACCAGGTAGCTTCAAAACAGCCTGTGGTCATTCTGTCCTGCACGGCCACGGCATTATGGGATGGCTTGGTGATTTTCACATTTTTCCACAATTCGAGGAAAATACCATTTTTGTTGGAGCCACCAGGTTAAGTCTACAACTCCAACCAAACTTTTATTGACCTTTGACCTAAGGAAAAGGCTTCCATCTAGAATTTTCCACACACAAAACAAATCCCCTATAGTACTACAAATTTAAACTGCTCACTATCGCCTTCTTACTCCTCGAGCATCATTGGGAAGCTATTGGGGAAAAATGTTCGTTTTTAAAGTTTGTAGATTCTGAACGGCCTTATCGTGGCGAGCTCCCACAAGTGGCGTTTCCCTGTTGCTCGCACATTTTCTTTACAGGGGCTGAACAAAACGATATGAGCATATTGGGAACGACAAAAAGGTTAGCTTCCAAAAATGACACAGACCTGTCCGTCTCCAGCAGGTGACGTAGTTAAAGGGACCAAAAAATAAAAAGGGTTGCTATGGAGATAAAAACCAACACAAAAAGTGTTTTGTATGAATGTGTCACGTGCAACAATGACCAGGGTGGCCGGGGAAGACGGCGGTAATCAGGAGCGTGTTGCAGCCACTCAGTTAGTGAGGGTGGGTCAAAGGGCGGGTGGCGGGGGCGGGTAACGACTGCGGGCCGTACAACGCGGCTCGCAGCTTTAATTCTATATTTATTTGACTTTTTCCTTCGGGCTCTGCTCTTACCCAAGCACTTTTTATTTAAAGCTGGTAGCTACCACTCATGTTTCATACACTCTCAAATTCCTAACCTCTCACTTTGGTTTCCTTCTCTGCCCCCCCTTTCCCCATCACAGGTATGGCCTCGCAAGTGCAAGTGTTCTCCCCTCGCACTCTCCAGTCAAGTGCCTTCTTTAGCGTAAAGAAACTGAAGGTGGAGCAGAGCTGTAACTGGGATATGACAGGGTACGGCTCACACAGCAAAGTCTACAGCCACAGCAGCAGCAAGAACGCGTCGGCCGCCAGCGGCATCAACAGCTCCCTGCAGGTCGCCAGCGCCACCCTGCCCTACGAGCAGGCTCTCATCTTCCCCGCCAGCGCCGGCCACATCGTGGTCGCCTCGGCCAGCAGCACTTCAGGGACCATCGGGTCTCTGCTGGGCAGCGGGGGTGGAGGGAACAGCAGCGGCAGCAGCAGCGGTGGCGGCGGCGCCGGGGGAGTTCACAACCTGACGCGCCGCAGCACGGTGAGTCTTCTGGACACTTACCAGCGATGCGGGCTTAAACGCAAGAGCGAGGAGCTTGAGAACAACAGCAGCGTGCAGATCATTGAGGAGCACGGCCCATCCATGATCCAGAACGGAGGAGCCAGCGGCGCCACGGTGGCCACAGCGGCCACCGCCACGTCCACAGCCACGTCCAAAAACAGTGGCTCCAACAACGAGGGAGACTACCAGCTGGTGCAGCACGAGGTCCTCTGCTCCATGACCAACACCTACGAAGTGTTGGAGTTTTTGGGACGAGGAACCTTTGGACAGGTGGTGAAGTGCTGGAAGAGGGGCACAAACGAGATAGTGGCCATCAAGATCCTAAAAAACCACCCTTCGTACGCACGGCAGGGTCAGATCGAGGTCAGCATCCTGGCACGCCTCAGCACGGAGAGCGCAGACGACTACAACTTCGTGAGAGCCTACGAGTGCTTCCAGCACAAGAACCACACGTGCCTGGTGTTCGAGATGTTGGAGCAGAACCTGTACGACTTCCTCAAACAGAACAAGTTCAGCCCCCTGCCGCTCAAGTACATCCGGCCGGTGCTTCAGCAGGTGGCCACGGCGCTGATGAAGCTGAAGAGCCTGGGGCTGATCCACGCCGACCTGAAGCCAGAGAACATCATGCTGGTGGATCCGTCCCGACAGCCCTACAGGGTCAAAGTCATCGACTTTGGCTCCGCCAGCCACGTCTCCAAAGCAGTCTGCTCCACCTACCTGCAGTCCAGATACTACAGGTAAGACCATCCACCCATCTGCAGAACCCGCTGAGTGTCTTTTGGGGTCACGGGGTCGCAGGAGCCAACCTGAACAGGTCGCCAGTCTGTTGCAGGGCGACCAAGACATGGTTGGAAATGTCATCAGTTGAGGGATTTCATTGACTCAAACTCGTTTGGTTCTGTTGCGTCTGGATTGTGTTGCCTTTCCAGGCCTCTTGGATTTATTGCTCATTTAATGGGAAAGTTCTCATAGTCGTGTTAAATATTTGTCCAAACATTCCGACTTTCAAGCGGCCTAATGAGCTGCTGCCGAAGCCCACCCGGGATTCCTGCTTTCTGCTCTTCTGCTGCTTGTTTACCCCATTAGTTAAACCCATTTTTAATGTGGAACGGGGCAATAAAACTCTTGACGAATAGCCAGACGCGTTTTGTGTTTCGTAAGGTAAAACAAAGCCGTGTTGGTGCTACTTTGATGATTAGAAAGAACCTGCTTAGTTTCTCCACAACTCGCTCTGAGAAAAACAAGCAGGACCACAGGGATTTCTGCTCAGTAGCATCGGGAGGTTCTTTTTCTGGTGGGTGGGGGGAACAGGGCCGTTTCCTGTTTAGAAAATCGTCCAGGGAAACTTCCCCTGAAGAGAAGTCATGTGAGGTGGCAATCGGCCCTGCAGGCATCCAGACCCCGGGACCCTGTGCCCCCCCCCTCGTCACTGACCGGCTCCCATTTCCCCCGGGACAGCAGCGAGGGGTCAGCCTGAGTTCTCCTGTAATATGTGCCTGTAATCCACACCCCCGGGCCTTACGTGACAACCAGATGATTTGCTGGGAAGACCTCTGGTTCTTCCTCCAAAAAGTATTTCCATCCAGAGCGAACGGAGTGTCCAGGTTTCAGAGTTGATCGGTTTTTGGAAACAGTGAGGAGTGGGTGTCCTGCTCTTTTGGGGGGGGGGGGGGTCTTTCCTGATGCTTTGGGCTGCAGATGATAGAAGAGCAGGTGTGTCAGTTATGAAAAAAAAACCCACAGGTGCGCCTTTTCACAGCAGGCTTTGGTCGCATTTGGAGTTCAGACCGTCTGCATTTGTGTCTATAGCTGCATCAAACATGTTATTATTATTCTAGAATTGTCGCAAAAAACACAACCGTTTTCATTAAATCACAATTGTGCGAATGAGCGCAAACCAAATCTCGCTATAAGTCGTTCAAAAACACGGTGACGGATGTGAACAATCCTTTCTTTGATTGACAGCAGATACATTTCTGCCTCGGCTCTAGCGCTCATCATCATCATCCATCAAAGGAGACGTCTTCTTCTGGCCGTGGAGCGGCGAGCTCCTTACACGTGGGAGGGGCTACGGATTAAACCATTTTGGGAAATGGTGGGTGGTGATTTCCAGAGGAGCTTTTGTTGAGCTTGTTGAGCTGTGACGCTGTGGGACCTCTGGTGGCGCCCGCTGTGCAGCGCCCAAGACAGCCGGGTTCTACCGAGAAGTGCATCGCCATTTCATTAGGAAAATGTGTTTCCATTGCAGTTTTGTGAAATATGCCAATTCAGCTACAAAGCGCAAAAACTTTTTTTTTTAAATGCAAGTTTTTTCGAACTTTTTGTTTTTCTATTAGGCACATTTATTATCGCAAATCCAATTTGCGCCATTTCCTAGTCGAGGTTAACGCAGTGAGTTTCTGGGATGAAGCATCTGAAAGCATCTCTGTCTTTCATGGAGGAACCTGTATAGGAACAGGCCGGTTATGTTGCTTAAGCATCTTATCCTAAAATAAACTGTGCCGACAAGCAGGTTATGAAACGTTCCTGTTTGTTTTTTGTGGAAGAGACGGAGGAGATCATCCCTTCATTTCCTCTCGTCAGCAAAAGGAAGGACAGAGAGACTCAGACTGAGGAAGAGGCGCCATCAAGCAGCAAAAACCTGCATCAGGAATTTGAGGAATCAGGATGTTATTTGAATGAGATGGTTGGAGATCAGCACCATGAGTTCCTTAGCTCTGATGCAAAAACTGAATCTTAAAGTAAAAAGACCCCTTTTTTTCTTAATTTCTGTCTTGCATGAAAAATATTCTTATTAAGACATATTTTCAACCAATTTCTTAAATAAGAGTTCTTGATTTCTTGCTTATTTAAAGAAAACGTTTCCAATTTGAAGAGTTAGAAAAGTGTTGGATTTAGTCCTGCTTTTTTACTTCAGAGTGTGGGCAGCCAACAGGCCTGACTGTAGGTACGGTTCACCTGGAGTTCAAGAGCAGCTCCGCTGATCACTGAGGAGAAGATTCCTGTTCCTCTGCGTACGTCTGCGTTCTCAGAGTTTTGGTGGCTTCTGACTGCAGGGTCACAAAGACGACCTCATCTTTCCTCGTCACAGAAGCAGCTTCTCTGGACTTAAACACAGACGCTTTTTATTGTTCCTTGGATCTTCGAGTTGATCCGGATCCTGCCCCGATTACATAACTCTCCTGACCTGACCCTGCCGGCTCTTTTTATATTTGTTTTGTTTCCATCTCTTCGGCCCTCTTCCTTATTGTCAGTGATGTAACTGGAAGGCTTATAGCCTTGGTCACACAAAGGGATTATTGTCTCCTTCTGTTGGGATTTTTTGTCCTATTTATCTCATCAAGCTAAATCTATGAGGTTGGAGGTCTGCAGAAAGGTGTTATTTAGGCTGCTGTGGAGTTTTTCCTGGCGGTGCAGGCTTTGTGGTGGGTGCTGGTAGGAAGATGGATGTGTAATGTGAAGATACAGGCAGCAAACATTCCCACCCTGCCTGACTGTTGAACCCTATTATTTCCTCTTTACAAAGGAACGAAACACTAGTGAGTTCAGTCTTTTTCTTTTTCCCACTTACAGACGTCTGGTTTTGAAGTGAGCAGTACGTGCAGCGTGTCTGATTCCATGCAGTTTCTCAGACTAATATCCCTCTTTCACGACTTGTTTTATCACCATTCGAGGCTTGTTTTGACACAATGGGGAAGGTTGTAATTTTGGTTTTTGGTTGGCCTCTAAATGTGCTTTTGCTGCTTATTCTTAACTCGGTGACACATTGCTGTTTTGTCGGATCTCCACTGCTTTAAAAAAATCAACCGTTTTTCGTCCCTCGGAGCCCCTGGTGAAATTGAAATAGAAATAGAAATATCTTTATTTGTCATTGTACATGTACAACGAAATTACAGTGCAATTTTTCTGGTGGAATAAAAAGTCAAGTAAGAATAGAAAACTAAAAACTGCGAAATAAGACAATATAAGAAAGATATGTTAAAAAATATACAACAAAATATAAAAAGGAGGTTACACCTTCTCCGGTTATTGCACACTTCCCTAATAAATAAACTTTATTTAGCAGCGTTTAAGGCCATGATGGCTCTCGGATAGAAGCTGTTTTTTAATCTGTTTGTCCTTGTTTTAATTGTTCTGTATCTCCTGCCTGAAGGCAGCAGTTCAAACTGGGAATGTCCGGGATGTGATGGATCCAGCAGAATGTTTTGAGCCTTTTTTAGGCAGCGAGAACTGTACAGTTCTTCCAGGGATGGGAGAGGACAGCCGATGATCTTCTGGGCTCTCGTGGTGACTCTCTGGAGAGCTGTCCTAGCCGCAGCTGTGCAACTGGCAAGAAGCGCTGTCGTCATCCACCCACCGAACAAAAACTCTCAATACATCGTAGGACCTCCACCACCAGCTGCCGTTGCATTGTTTCTGTAAGATTACGCTGTTTGAGTCCAGACAAGCGCTGCACTTTCTTGTCTTGTCCGAATCCTTGGAGGGTCGTAGAGACGGGCCGCTGCATCTTAAGGGCAGGACAGGGTTTGTCTTAGTTCCCTTAACCCTTCTGCTATCTTGTGGGGTCAAAATGACCCCACTCTTACATTGACGTGTTCTCCCTACCATGACAAAGGTGGATAAAGGTGGAAAGATTTCATGTAATCCACGGACACCAGTGAAGATCACAAATCATTGAAGATAATAAGATCAGAGCACTGTCTAGTGGGTCTAGATGACCCCACTCCCAACGTTAAAGTGCCTAGGATAGCACAAGGGTTACGGGACGTCGTGATAGTGGAACGTAGCGTTTTCACTAATGTATCCTGAAGTGTTCATTGGATAATGGAAGTTCTATCGCTTATGACCAGGGCTGGGTTGAAAAAAACAATTAATCAATCTGAATCAAGCTTAATAAATCTATAGTCGATCCATAAAAATAGAAAATGATCTTTTATGCCTTTCCTATTCCGGCGACCTAACGCAAAACAGCAGTATAGCCAAAGTCTGCTAGCTTGATGCTAACGTATAATGGAATTTCCCATAGGACGGCTAATGCTAACAAACATTGCTGACTAAATGAACAGCTTTATGACTCACAGGCAGAAATTTTCCAAACTGTTTCAAGGAAACATTTTTTAAAATAACCATGTGTGGTCTAACAGTTTTCTTGCTGAAATCTTCTGGAATTAAGTGTAAAGCAGCAGCGTGAGCTCCACCTAGTTTCCCAGCATCACCCGTTTGTTGACTTCAGTCCTTCTGTTGATTTATTAACGTTATTTATGTCCTTCATTGACTTCACTGACTTTGCTTACTCTCAGATTCTAGCATTGTCCTTGTTGGTGAGTCGGGGAGCAGAAATATTCCACCGGAGTGACTGAAGTCCATGGGACAGACTGGCATCACCAGAAACTAGATTTTTTTATTCCACCAGAAGAAACTTAAGCCATACCAGCAGCATTTTAAAAGCTCAGCACTGGGATTGTGCCAAAAGTTTAGAAATACTTCCAAATTTATAAAAAATTATACAGTATGGAGTATAAAACTAAGTACAGTAGACCTGGAAGTGCTGAACAGATCACTTACTGGTTTCACATTCCTATCAGTGCAACCGGTTAAAAAAATGTTTGACACTGTAAAAGTCAATGAATTATCCTTTTTTTCCACAGCAGATTAGTTTCTGTTCTGCAGAACTTTCCCACCAACCGGCTCCTGGAGCCAGGAGGGCCCCCACCCACAAAGAGGCTACAAGTTAATATAATGTTTGAACAACCCAGAGGCTTAAAGCTGCATTACTGCACACGTGTCATCACCCCCCCCCCCACCTGTGTGTGTGTATATAATTAGACGCAGGCATCACAGATGTCACACACCTACACATGAATGCCGCCTCGACACTTGCAGGTAACGCTTAAAGAGTCGCCCAAGAGCTCGCTTTGTGCCGGTTAACGGCTGAAGCAAAAGCGGAATTAAGACATCCTTTCTTTTCCTCGCGTCAGCAGAAACGATGGGACCGGGATCTGGAAGGCGTGGATTATGTGATAAAACGTCCCGCACACATCTAGAGAGGAGTGGCTGTTCTGACTGAGTCTCTGCCCCACCTGTCTGTCTGCTGGCATCACACAGGCAGAGAGACAGGACAGGCGTTCCAGCACATTTACGCTGCCTCCGTGAGAAACATCAAAGGCTCTTCTAATGAACCAGGTTGCTATTAGATACTGTTCTGTGAAGCGTGCGTTAAAGTGCATAAAGAGAGAAAGGGATCAGGTTGCCACAGACGAAAAGGTGGAGTAGAAAAGGGAGGAAAGACGGAGCAGCTGGATAGCTTTGCTCTGCTGTTAGTCCAGAGGTTTATCATCATTTTTGTTGTTGTTGTAGGAAAACCTCTCAAATTAAGAAGGGAATGGAAGATGCAGATACATTTCTTCAGGCTTTTTGTAGTCCCCTCCATCCGGTCCTGGAACGGGACCCTCCTCCGCCGAGCGAGGTGAGGGTTCCTAATGCAGATGAGCTCTCATTGGGTCTTTCTGACCCACGTTTGGCCCTCCGTCTGCAGCTCCGTTTGACCTCTCCAGGCTGTTCTGTGTTGTTGAGAGCAGCTGCAGAGGCCACTGATTATAATCAGGGACTGGCATACCAGGGGACACCCCCCCCCGTGCAAAAAAAAGATAATGACTGCACTGTGTATTTACTACTGAGCTCTTTATGACAGTTCTAAGGCCTCAGTGTGCATGGCAGAATTCTAATAACCTACGTCTCATTTATAACTTGCCTCTGGGCTTCTCCTCCATTATGTCTCCAAAGAGCAGTCAGCAAAGCAGGAGGCAGGTAGACGTGAAGCTAATTAAATACAGCAATTGGAGCATATGCATCCCAACATTTAAAGTTTGCCTTAAAATAGTACAAGAGTCTTTTTTTTTTTTGAGTTTTTCCTCCATACGGACCTGTGATTACGCTCTGACAGGTGGCTCAGGTGTGTACAAAGCTGACGTAGCAGAAAGAGTAAAAAAAATTAAAAATATACTCTCAGATACTTGTCTCCCTTACAGTCTAATTTCCATACATTTCTCGGGATATTAAGGGGATGGTAAATTAAGCCGCCTTGAAGAAACTCCGCCCACTCAGCCCCACTAACGGCGGCGATCTCTCTGCTCTGCGTGGATCAGCCTTTTTTTTGAAACAGGAGGTTTTTTTCCTCACCTATGTGTGTTTAGCAAGCGCATGGTCGCATGCATGAAGGAACTTTTTCCCCTCTGTCACTGTTTCCTGGAGTCAGCCTGAAATGGGGGGGGGGGTGATGCGACAGTGGAATTTTCCTGCCGTTTGCGTCTGAGAATCATTAACGACACAGGTGAAGGCGGGGGCGGCGGGGGCGGCTCTTGCATACTAATTCTTCTGTTTTCTGTGGAGCGTCGGTGGGCCGGCCAGGTGATGGGCGCCATCAGCCTGACTGGCACAGGTGCCCCCTGGGCTTAAATAAATCATGAGACTGCCTGCTGGTCGCCCCCCCCCCCCCCTGCCTTGCATTTCCATGCCTGTATACTCACTACCCCTCTGCAGAGAGCTGAAGAAAGGGGACGCTGCCCACTACTTCATGGTGCTTTGGCTTTTTTCCCCCCTCCTGCCCCCCCCCACCAATCCTCTCTTCCATCCACTTGCATGAATATTTAAAAACAGAGTTGGAAAATAAATAAGCAACAAGGCTGACGACGACGGAAAAATCAAATGTGTCCGGCTCGGGACCCAGAAGGGTTATTAAGAAAAAAAGGGGGGGGGTGGGGGGGGGGGGGGGGTAACCTGAGAGTCAGCTGTCCAGCTGGGGGGGGCTCTGGGAAAGGTGGGAGCTGTGGTGTGCACAGGCTCATGCTGGCTCCCATGAACAAAGCAGATGCATTTGTTTTCTCAGTCGGAGGGGTTCGCTAATGTGCATCTACCGGGGTGAACAGTCTGAGTCATTTGTGGCACGCAAATGGTCATGCCCCCATGGGGGGGTGGCCCTTCTGTAGTGGGGGTAGTTGATAAAGAAGCCTTTTTCCTAAATATTTGTCTTTTCCCATCATCTCTGCCCCACAGAGCCGTTTTAACACGATCCTCAAAGGTCCCGGCTCTCCTTCAAGTCCTTCTGTAACGGGCTCCCTCCACGCCGTTTGTCCTGCCGTCTGGTTAATCGCAGCCCAGAATCCTGGTGACGGTTTTCGCCCTGCAAAAATGTTGCTATTTTTCCTTTCAGATGGCAGAATTAAATGAGGCTTTGTTCAAACCACTCAGGCTATTTTCAGCACTCTCTTCATAAAGTCTGGGAGGGACTTTTCTGCATGACTTCTGCTGTTTTCCTCACAATTAGGGCTCGAAGTTCCCAAGAAAAGCAGAATCTTTGAGATTTTTTCACCTGGTGTTAGAAGAGGAACCAATAAGGGAGGGGAAATCAGAATGGAGCTTTCCACAAACCCATGAGAGTGTTGATTTAGAACAAGTCCTCATTTCCAAAAGCAATTTTTAGGTAATTATTGGAATAAAGGAAAACAATTTTCTTTTCAGCAAAAATATATTTTCATGATTTTTGGAGCATTAGGCTGCTCTGGACCCGTTTGAAACCCTCATCCTGTCAAAATATGGTTGTGAAGAAAATCCTATTTCAGCCACGCTTGATAAATAATTTAAAATGACTAATAGCGCCTTGTGATGGGAATGTATCGCTGTGGCATATCGGATTGCTGTCGTTTCAGCCTTGGGCATGATTTGTTTGGAGAAAATAATTACTCCTGTGTTGGATCCTGGTTAAATATTAAAAGGGTTAGCATTAGGAATGGGGCAACATCCAAGGAAAGATTATGGTCTGCTTCTTGGCGTTGGATTTAGATGAACAGCTGCAAACAAAAAAAGACATCATCAGTAAATGATGAACTTTGACTGAGTGCCACTGAGTCCGGCGTTTTCTGAGCGAGGCGCTTTGGATTGTCTGATGGTTTCAGCCGGTCACTGAAGCCGAAGAACACGAGACCACGGTGATGTCCGAATGTCCTCACTACTCCAGGCACTGTATTAGAACTGTCCAGTGTCTGATTATGACGTCATTCTGACTCATGCTCGCTACCCATTTGCCGAAGTAAAAACGTCAGAAATATGAACATTTAATGAAGACTTTTCATGAGTCCACTGTGTTCTGATGACAAAAATGTATAAACATACTTTTCTTTTTGTCAAAGGCATCGATGCACGCAGAGCAAAGACTTCTGGGGAGTTTCCAGGGCACTGGGTTTTGGAATCGCAGATTCAGACCGATATCAGGGGTGTCCAAGCCAGATTTGGTGAGGTGAAAACGTCTGCTAGCCCACCTGAACCCTGATGGAAACGTGAAATGCAAATGAAGGGAACACGCATTGTTTTCTGGCGCTCGCCATGGAAACCAAGCCCCCCCCCCTCCCGAAAATATCTGCATGTCCCTCTGAAGGTCCAACACCTGAGCTCTCCATCAGGTTTTGATCTTCCCTCCGCCCCCGACAACTGTGCACTTTAGGGATGGGGAGGGCCCTTCAACCGCACTCTCATCTCACTGCCATTGTTTGCCCAGGTGGGCCCGAGCAGCCTCCTCCAGCCCCCCACCACCTCTGCCATCACCCCCCTCCCTCGTTTGACTGCGTCTTTGTCCCACCGGGACCTGTGGTGCAACTGAAGCTCTCGGTTGCACAAAGGCCCTTAAATTGGCTTTCATCTGGAGCCAGCTGTGTATATTCTGTCTAACTCCTGCACGTTTTGGTGCAGGAAAAGAGCAGAAGAAAGAACTTTGTTTGTTTGCCGTGCGCTCCGGGGTACAGATGTCTCTCAGCCGGTTTAACGTGGGGGGGGGCAAAAAAATGGAGTTCAGTGTCAAAAGGTTCCCCAAACTGCCCATTTAGGCCCATAAACCAAACCTGCTATTACATTGTTGGTGCCTGACCATGAAGATCCATAATAGATGTGTGTGTTTTTGTCTGCGATGTTTTTCATTTAAAGCTGGTTCAGGTCACAGAACAGCTGAAAACGCCAAAAAAACCGCCGTTTGGGTCTTTACTCCCTCCTTTTTCCCTCTTCTGGGTTTTCTTTCTAGCAGCTCTTAGTCCATCATCATCATCATCCCTCTGTCTGTTCCTCCTGCTTCTGTCCATTCCTTTCATCCTGACCCCATGTTCCGTCTGCAAACTGCCGGGCATTTTATCATCATCTCAAAAGCACGTGGATCTGGAGGGGCTCATCCCTACACAGCTGGCATGGCTTCAGCGCCTCTGCACATTTCTGCATGTTTAAGCAGGGGCTTGCACACATGTTCCAGAGACGAGGCGCGAGATGCATGCGTTTCAAGATAGGAAGATAAATCTTTTTAATCTCCTCACTTGATGCACAGAAAATATGGGCAGGATGCATAGAAAAATTGCAAATAATGTGCAAATAAGCATCTGTTGGTTCCTTTTCAGCACATGAACAGGTGGTGGAGGGGGGGGTCATACTCTGTGTTTGTGCATCTTAACAGTGTCTGCCCTCTGCGAGTATCTGCACCCACAAACATCACTTACTGACAGGGAAACTTTTTCTTTTGGGCTCTCGAGTGCGTGGCGAGCGTTGCTGCAGAGGGAGCTGCACGCCCGCTTTGGGCTCATGCACGCCCGCTTTGGGCTCATGCACGCCCGCTTTGTCCTTCTGTTTGAATCATAAATGCGGATCAATCATAACGGCAACACCTGTTCTGTAGAAATGCCAACATCAGTTAAAAAGGCGGTCTGTTTGTTCATCTGGGCTTCTTCTTTCTGTTCTGTTTGCACTTTCCTTCACAGGAGCAGAAGGGGGGGGGGAGTGAAACTGAAGAATGGATGACTAAGTGCAGTGAGTCATAAATGATCTGAGGAGTGGGCTTTAGTCTGAGAGGGCACCGGAGATGGTCTTTGTGTTTGCAGCGTCTTCTCATGCTGGATCACGGCGTTTCCACGGCTCGTTCGTCTGGAAAAAATGGCGCCGATTGCATGAATCTGGTTGCTGTGGCGTCTTAAAGCACAGGCAGCTCATCATTCAGCGATAACCGCTCCTGCCTTTACCCTGGCCAGCTAAAAAACAAAAAAAAAAACTGCAGCCAGGACTGCTGTTGCACATCATCAAACATTAGTGCAGTAAGCTTTGTTGGAACGGAGGGCGGACAGGCAAGCACCGCCTCCTTTGTTAAACTGAAAGTGAAGAGTGCTTTTTTTTTTTTTTTTGAGGATTTCTCTGAGGCAGAAAGAGCAGAACCAACACTCTCGGGTGGCCCTGCTAATTGCTACCAGGGTGCATTTACTGATTATAGTTAAGTGGTCCAAAATGGCCCCCTGCTTTTTTTTTTGTTGGATTGACCCGCTCCCCCTCCTGGTGGATGCGGTCAATAGCAGGACGCCCGTCCCTCCTGAAGCAGGGACTAGGAGGACGTTTCAGGAAATCCCTAAAGGTCGCTCAGGTTTGTTGTTGCACCAAAACAAACAGAACCTCAGTTTGTCCATGAATGGAGCTCAGAACTATTCCTGCTAGAAGTGCGGTCAAATGAAAACGATTGGAATGCAAATTTCTGTAGCAGGGGGGGGGTCATACCGCGGCTAAGGATGGACGGGTTGGAGTCTGTGTGTTTCAGATTCCCGCTCGTTGCTGTCGTAACAGGAGGCCCCCGCCGTGGGAGAGCAGGCAGGCCGGGGTTGATGTAACCGCCACTGGATCACTTTGATCCCCCCCCCCTAGTGCTCCTGGGCCTCAGTGGGATAGATCTTAGCCCCCCCCACACCCTCCCCCCTTGGGGGTTTCATCAGTTCATTTTTATTGACACTGAAGATCATAATCCCCCTTCGTACCTGGAATGCGATCCTCCAGCACACAATCCCAGGCGTTTTCTGAAATCACCTCTGATGTTGCCTCAGAGCGTTTCTTCCATCTCTTACATAACCCCCCACCCCCCCGCGTGACGTAATTCCTTCTCTCCGATTAAAGGCCGTTCTCAGAGTCTGTGTCCCCGCCGCCGATCCGTCAGTACTGTAACCTCGCTTTCTGAGACGCTCAAACGCTGCATCACTTTGGCCCTGATCTCTCCTAAAAGTGCCAAACCCTCCTGGAGCTGCGGTTTTCATGAACCGTCACAGGCCTGCAGTACTGCATGAAACACTGAACCATCACAGGCCTGCAGTACTGCATGAAACACTGAACCATCACAGGCCTGCAGTACTGCATGAAACACTGAACCATCACAGGCCTGCAGTACTGCATGAAACACTGAACCATCACAGGCTCTGCTACATGAACATGCAAAAGCAATAAGAGCTGCAAAAAAAAAAAAGTTACAAGCAAATAAAACTCCAATGCCAGTTAGAGTGGAGCTTTTTTTTTTTTTCTGAGTTTAACTAGCATTACATGTGGAAGGATTTGGGAGTGTTTGTCTTGATTTGTGTGTTCGTGCCCTTGTCTGTGAGACCAGAGAGTTAGCCTTGTGTGACTAATGCAACACAAGCTTTTTTTGCCTTTTGAGCCCCAAATCCCCGCAAGAGCTCCCAGCAGCCGGGCGCTTCATCTCAACAGAACTGCTCTTATCTCGGCTAGCCCGGACTTCTCTTGTTTGTGTACACGGCTGGCTGTTTGCGCGACTGTGTGCACATCTGTGTGTGTGTGCGGACAAACATCTAGCTGTGCTGGGTGATTAGATTTCAGGGCCCGGAGTTCATGCACCCATGTTGGAAGTTGGGGGCTTTTTTAGAAGGGGAAGCCGTAGTGTTCAAAGGCGACAGATCTAGAAACGGCGTCAGTGAAAAAAACAGACAGACCTTCAGAAAAGCGGAGGTCAGAGTGAGGCTGTTGAATAGGCATTTTAGGTTACATGGCAGTGCCGTGACGCTGCCCTCAGATATAGATTAAACCCATTGAATAGAGCCGAGCGCCATCGATGCTCGAGGCCCATCGATGACCTCCTGGACTGGGACTGCAGGAGACGGACGCTAGATGTGGTCAGACGACCCATCGACCCTTTAACATTTTTTTTTATTTGCCCTCATTTGAGTCTGGTCCATCATGGTCGGACACGCCGCCGCTGACCTTTGGCGTTTCCGACAGTGGGACAAATGAGTAGCCGATTCAAGTGAAATCTGACCACAAGAAATTAAAAGAAAAAATTGGACTCTGGTTGATTTGTGAAGTTTACATCCAACTGAAAGATGGGTTTTTGAAACCAAATATGTTTTTCATAGCCGGGACCGTTTACATTTTAGAAATGTAGGGGCCGCCTTTTTTTTCCAAGTTACAAGCCTGAATTGAGAACCTTTAACTGGGTCATCACTTGGTGAACTGACCTGGATCCAGTTTTTAATGCGGACTGTATCGTGGAACTGGACTGACGGTGTGACGTCATCCAAAGAAAAAATGGTTTATTCCGGCTTCGGTCAAATGAAGTCGATTCAGTCGCCACGTTTTCTCGATGCAGACGCCGGCGTTTGGGGTCATCAGTAAGTCATCAGTAAGCGGTGATCGGTCGTCGAGTTTCTGGCGTATCTCTCCAATCAGGTGAGAAGCATTTGGGCGGCCGCCCATACCACTTGGCGGGCTAAGTGAAATCTGTCAATCAAACGTTTAAACGTTGGTCTGCCGGCGCCACCTACTTTTATTGAAGCATCTGATTGGTCGGTTTATAACTTGAACAACAGAAAACAGAGAATTATCAGAAAGATGCTAAATAAATAAAAGGTAACAGAGTCAAGCGGTTTTTCTGACGATAAATTTATTTTCTATTGAGATTTTGGCTTCTTGAGGCGGCCGGGTGCTTCCTGTTTGTGGTCACTCAGTCCAGTTCAGGAAGTTGGAGGTTACCTTTTTGAGGGTTAAACTTTCCCCTTGGGAACCCTGGATGACATTTTCTGATTGACCATTATGATTTTTTTCCCCTGGCGTATTTGACCCGGACTGCAAAATGCATCGTTTGTTCTGCTTTCTCTCTTCATTTCCGCCGTGACATTTAGGCAAACACTGAGGGGGGGGGGTATTTTGCTCCTCAGCATCCTACCTGATCATCCTGAGAAAGGGGGGTCAGTATGCTAATAACTGTTGTGCAGGTTGATGCCTCCATCACCCTCTGAGGTGCCGGGAACATTACCTCCACCCTCCTCCCCCACCATTATCCTTTAAGGTCCCCATCATCTGTCCTCCCCCAACCCCTGTTTCCTTGTTCTCTGCTTGCCTCCTAAAATAACCATCCCTCCCTCACAGAATATAAGATTCATTTGTTTTTGGCCAGGCTGCAGGAGTAGTACGCGTGGCGTGCAAACTGCTGATGTGTTGGTTTCTGGGTAATTACTCCGTCCCTCGGTCTAAGAAAAACTCGAACTACTGTCCCCCCCCCCATTCAAAGGAAGCCCCCCCCTCCTCCTCTGTTATTGCTGTGGCAATTAGCCGAAGCCAAGGCTCAGGCATTTCCTGTGATTGTTGTGATTTGCATAGAGAACCAATCCGACCACATCGAGACCCCCCCTCTTTTTTTTCTTTTCTGTACCCCCCCCTCTGCCTCAGTCCCTCCTGCCAGGCTGGATTTCCATCAGCAGCCTCTCTGACACTTCAGCCCCGGTGTCTGATGCCTCGCTGCTCCCTGACGGACTGACTGACAGCGGTGTGCATTGACGGACACGATGATTTCAGTTATTTCCTCTCTGTGTCTGCGGGGGCCCTCAGCGCTCGGCCCCCACAGCTCCCGCCCCGCAGGTTCCAATTAACCGCCAGTCTGGTGGCGCTCCTCTGAGAATGGCGCTAATGGAGGTTAACTGAAGGCACAAACATACTGGCTGCACTGTAGACAAAGATGTCTCGCCACATTTTTATATGCGCCCAGCTACAGGAACACCCCCCACCCCCTGCAGGGTTGAAGCATGGAGGCCTCTGTGTGGTTAACGGGATTATCAATTTCAAAAAGCAAACAGATATGTTTGTGATTGTGCTTTTTTTTCCAGGGGGGGAAACAAAAACCCGGCTTTTGTCCTTTTCCTGTTCTGGTCTGATAAGGCACGCGTCCCTCTCTGGACGGTTCAAGTCCCGGGTGGATGCGGCCGCCGTACGCAGACGTTTCGGTGGCGGTCATGTTTTATTTAGTCCACTGAGTCTTTTGGAATCTCTGGATTAAAAATGGATTGAACTGACCTTAATGAACCTCACCGACTGTGAATAATTTCCATAAAAGCTCCTCTTTTTTACCGATGCACTAAGCTGTAGATTCATTAGAATACCTGTTTGAGTTTCCATTGCCTTATCAGCCCCCACCCCTGTGCAGATACTCTCCATAATAGTGCAGCGGTGTGACATGATCCCCACATTTCCAGCTCTGCTTCTGCTGTTCTCATCAGATTATTAAAACTGGTGTTTCCCCTCTTTTCTGTGAGCTAAATGCCAAAAGCCTTGGCTTCGGGGAGCCTATTTAGTGCAGAGAGACGGAAGGATGAAGTGTGAATAAAGCAAATGAGAGAGAAGTGATGGTGAGACGGAGGGCGAGGCTTCAGGGGCTGTAAAACCCGAGGAGCGGCTAATCCGAGGTCGGCGCTCGTCTGCTGCGCCCCGGTGTGGCCGGGTTCCTTAGAGGCGCATCCAAGACCTCAGAAGTTGAGCGCAGCCTCCTGATCTATATTTTAAAGCCCAGAGAGAGAGAGAGGACAGGAATTCAGTAATGAGCTCCCATCCTTCTATTGGTGGCAGAAGACTCTCTTTGTGGAACTAATTGAAAGTGGCATGTGGAGCACTGGGGAGCTCTTTGGGGGCTGCGCGGCATTTCGAGGGATGTGGAGGGATAAGCATGCACGCCGCCGTGGCTTCTGTGTCACGGGGCCTGAAATAAACCGATCTCTGAGAGGAGAGTGATGCACTTCAGTGTTTTATAGTGTCGGTCTGTGTGTGTTGTGTGTGTGTGTGTGTGTGAACATGTGTACAAACATTTGTGCAGACATGTGCCGCCGCCGCAGCTGCAGCTCTGACAGGAGATGGGCTTTCTCTATTACGGATATGGAAATAGAGCCGAGCGTTTACAGTTAGTTTGATAAGCTGCGTGGCATTTGCAGAAATGCTGAAACACAGGCTGGCCTTTCCAGCTCCCACAGACACACACGGCTGAACACAAACCTCCAGCAGCCACACACACATTTACTTGTAAGTTGATTTTTATCCAGCGTGCTGACAGGATGCAGTGATGTCACAAAGTATAAATGGGTCTTTACAGATCAGACTCAGCCCTCAGGATTTAGCAGGAGGGGGTCGTGATTTCATTAAGGCTGGGTCCCAACTGCCCCTTTCGGGTGGATGTGGGCACGCAGGTGAACAACACATAAGGGTGAAGTCCCCCCCAAATCCTGTGGACAGTGCGTGTTGGCGTGATAAGTCATGGCGTGCAGAATGACGGACGGTTGTTCAAATTCTGTGCGTCCCATTTTGGGACATTCTGCAGGACGCACCTGTGCTGCATTTATTCCTTACCTGTGGAGTTTGGGAAGAGTTTTGCTTTTGGTATTCTTCCAAAATTGCAATTCCCGTTTATTTGGATGCAAAATATGTTTTCTTTGGGGTGGGGGTAATATCTAATAGACTAGAAAATATTGTTTCTTAATGTCCTGATATTGCAAGTAAAGTTTTATATTGACAAAAATTAAAGAGAAAACTCCTTTTTAATACTTTTCATCAAGATCTCTGGTTTTATTTTCAATCACACAATTCTATGAAAAAGAAAAAAAATTATTTAGCTTTGTTAAGAAAAATAAACTTATTGAAAACCCCTAACTATTATTAAACTATTTGGAAGGTTTCTATTTTTTATTTACATTTTTCTGTGTGTGTATTATGTTTATTCTCTTACTACTGTGTTCTATAAAGGTTTTATGTTCGGTAATGGTGATTCTTATTATTAGTAATGTTCTTTATTGTTGTTTTATGTAAGGTAACTCAATCCTTCATAAAGTTCTTAAAAAAAAAAGACACACCTGTGCTCCCCTTAAGTAGCAGCCGCTCCTCACCACGACCCCCCAGGAGGCCGGACGACCCAAAATCCTGCATGGCTCTGTAACGGTCAGAGAGGTGGAACAGTCCTTCAGGACTTCCAGGCGTCCTTTAACCCTTGTGCTATCGTAGGCACTTTGACGTATGGAGGTGGGTCATCTAGACCCACTAGACAGTGCGCTGAACCTTTTTTCTTCAATGATTTGTGATCTTCACTGGTGTCCATGGATTACATGAAATCTTTCCACCTTTATCCACCTTTGTCATGGTAGGGAGAACACGTCAATGGAAGGGGGGGGGGTCATCTAAGATAGCACAAGGGTTAATGATGAGGTTAAGGATGAGGTCATCAGTTGGCTCCTTTGCAGCTCCAGTTTGATTTATGTGTTTTTTAGATGGTGGACGTCCAACCTGGCTTTACAAGGTTGATGGTCATCATCAAAAAAGGGACAAACCCTGGAATCTGTGTATTTGCGAGTTTTCTTCAGCTGAGTTCCTGTGGGGTTTTTCTTTTTTTTTGCACAAGCAGTGAACATTACAACCTGCACGGCTGACCCACCTTAAGGTGCCTGTGACTAAGGCATTATCTCTTTCTATCTGTCTATGTCTAACTAGCCTCATACATTTACAGTATTTATTGCATCAATAGGTCAGTTCCTGCATGGACTTTTGCGGCTGCTCCCTTACGGTCACAGACGTCATGAGATCACGCGCCGTGTTTACTGGCGTGTCGTCTTCGCTCCCGTCGACGTGCCTCAACAGAGAATAGCTGCTTCCAGAGCAGGAAGTGATGTTGTTGTTTCTATGGAAGATGTCTGCAGCTGTTCTTCATCCCCATCCGCCGTTCTGGCCTCCGACGCTTCATTATGTAAACTGCGAATGAGCTGATGGGAGTTCCAACGGGACAACAAATTTTCTGCAGAAAAGTCCTATTGGGGGGTGAAAGAGGAGCGTGTTGAGTTTTAGGAGGTTTTGTGGCTGAGCAGGAGTGGAGGCAGAGAACGGTCCAGCTCAGTGCCCAGCTGTGAAGCTCCCCCGGGGCCTGGGGAGACATGTGGAATGTGGCTGATGGGAATCTGGTTGGAGCAGGAGATAGCAAACGCCGGGGGCTTGCAGCTGTGAGTCTGCATGAAGGTTATGCGGGCATCCGTCCAGTGGAAAGGAAATGCCTGCAATGTGGAGATGCGTGTCTGTCTTCTCACCGCCGTGCGTCGCCCTGTGTGCGTGTTTTATTTATGCATGTGGCTTTTTTGTGACTGTCTTGCTGGTCGCAGCCGGGGAGTCATTCAGATCTACTTCCTGTTTGACGGTTCGGGTCACTCTCGCGCTGCGCTCACCGGAGACGTCTGGAATGTGGGACAGGAGCAGATTACAGCAAGCTGCCTCCCTCAAGGTTTGGTCAGTCAGCTGAGATCCGTCTTATTTTTATGCGGCCGTGTCAAAAGCGGGATGACGGCTCACTTTTGTTCTGGAGATTTCCTGTTCTGGGCGAAGGGTCGGTTGGAGTGCAGGGAGGAGGTGCCGCACCTCCGTTCTTTTGTTTCTCCCTCCAGTTTTTTTCAGTTTTATCGCAGCCACCGGCCAATGACAGGTCCGGATGGCTCGGTCGGGGTGTCTGGAAGGTCAGGGCTGCGTTCACGTTCACGCCGCGTCCTCTTGGACTCCCTCCAGCCGCCGCCTTGGAGCGCTCACCCAGCAGAGGAAAACTTGGAAAAGGGACGATTAAAAAGACAGAACGTTGGGAGTTCTTCCCTTCTGTGGGGGTTTCTAAAACCTCACATGGAACCCAGCAGGGATCTCCATCACTTTGTTCTTGGAGTCCAGATCCAAAAGAAGGCCTGGAATGCCTTTGAGAGGGACGTTCCCGCTCCGGGGCAAAGGAAGCTCAGGCAGGAAAACACCTGGTGGGGTGTCGGCGTCGCACATTCATCATGAAAACACGCCTCGCATCCTATCATTTCTTGTTATGAAAATAAAAGCTGCATTCATGAAAGGGGTCAAAGTTTGTGTCATTAAACATTGCTTTGATGAATAGGTGATTGTTTCTTCTAGAGGTTTCCTGGGAAATGATTGACAAGCTTTTCTATCTGCATTCTTTATTGTTATAACCTAATCCGTCAGCAAAAACGGATTCTGAGAGTTTGTACTTGTGGCTCTGACACTTTGAAGCTATTGGCCCCTCCCCTTTTCTACTGTTAATCAACGTACATTCCTTGTTCCATTGAATTCCATTCTGACCATCAGTTGATCTATTTTCTGTTCTTTCCCTGTTGTCTTTTAAGTTGTATTATGTCCCAAAACCTGTGTTGTTTTCTTGAACATAGTTTCTACAGAGCGGGAGGAGTTCATTAGAAATTCACCCCTGAACTCCGCCCCTCTTCCCGAACCGTCCAGCGTATTTTTTTTTGTCACAAATATGATCTTTTTCAAACAGCATTTTTTCGTCTGCTCCTGATTCACATCAGTTTGAATGAAGAAATACTTTTAAACGCCTTTTCAAGCTTAATTGTCTTCACAAATATCCCAAATCATCAGAAAAATGCAACAAGAACGAGTTAAAAAAACACAATTTTCATCAGAAATTTTCATTCATCTTAAAACCCCCACTGTCTGGGGGTCTCCTTGTCGAAGAGCGTGGAAGGAGAAATAATGTCATTTTGTCCACAATAATTGAATCCTCAAGTATGGCTACATGGAAAGGATAATGCCGTATTGATTGCTGCTGTACAGTAATTGTTTTCCTCCAATGACGGCGTGTTAAATGGCGAGCACGGCTTGGTTGGGTTTGTCATAGCAGGCGTGTAGACGGGAGAAAATGAACACGGTCTCTGACAGAAGAAAGGAAAAAAACAATACGGGGGGGGGGGTGTATTGTCCCTGAAAGGTGATTAACTGCGACTATACTTACAAACGACTGCAGGGCTCTGTTGCTTGGTCAGATTAATTACCTGTCATTGTGACTTATTGTTTGTGAAGACGCCTCTTATTATTGCGGCATGCTCCGGGTCGGGAAAACACGCTGTGATCGTGTGAGGAAAGGCGCAGAAGTTTAGCTGCTTCTTTCGTTCATGGAGGGACGCCAAAACCCAAACGGAGGTGAAGAAAGTGAAATCGGTTGATGAGCGGCAGAAGGGCCTCCTCAGGAGGTTTTAGCTCGTTTTTTTGCTGCTTGTTGACTGTATATGGGAACTGGAGTGAGTGAGTGTGGCAGCATCTAAAAAAAATGGTTGACTTCCAGCTCCAACCAATTTCATTCACTGTTTTTCCCCATAATAATGTCAAACCCATGTTGAAGCAGATGGGTTTCTATGGCAACCAGGAGCGAGCTTGTGGGACGGCCACACCCTCTACACAAAATATACTAATTATGTAGGCGCCACCTACTTTCATTGAGGCATCTGATTGGTCAGTTTTTAACCTGAATAACTAGAACGACAAAAAAAAGTATCAGAGCCAGAGCTGGTTATATGAAATTTGTCGGATTTTGGCTTTTTGGAGCCACTTCCTGTTTGGAACACCAAAGGGGCGGGGCCACTCAGTCCAGTTTTCATATACAGCCGATGGTGCTGCTGGTTTTGGAGCAGATTAAGACCCGACCACATCTGGGGTTCAGGTTCCGTATTCGCAGCCGTATGTCCGTCCGTCCCTTCAGTCTCTAATTATCCAGAATCGTCCTGTCCTCCGAGGATTTGCCGCACGGCAGAAGGTTGAGAGGCTCTGCGTCACATGGAGGAGCGAGCGGATCCATGGAGCGGTGGTTTGTGGGTGTGGACTGAACAGCCCTGCAGCTTGACGCGAGGCAGCGCAGCCGTGAGCACTGAGGATTCACGTCACACGCCAGAATTTGATTGGGCAGGAGGTGGTGCTACTGCCTGACCTGGTGGGAGGAAGGATGCGGGGAGTCAAACAGTGATAGAGGCAGAGAAAAGAGGAGAGTTAAGGGTGAAGGTAAGGAAGTGTATAGCTGTGTGTCAACAGTGGGGGGGGGGTTCGGTCTGTCTCACAAAGGTCTCCGTCTGCCCTCTTTCAGTTGCCTCGGAAATAAGGAGCTGGCCAACCGGAGCAGCATTTATTATTGAAACGCCGTACGTGCGTGTGCATTCAGGCTGCATGTTTGTGTGTTGCAGGGAGACATATGTCATCCTGACGGCAGGACGGCGCCCTGGTGGCTCCCAGCTACTGCATGTTCTCAGGCGCCGCGTTTCTAAAATGGATTTTTGGCGTCTGTTGTTTTTATCACATGTCCAGTACGCATGGCTCCATTTCACTTGATCTTTGTCTTGGTTTTCTTAAAACAGCTGAAGGGGACGTGTCAAAAAAAACAAGGAATAAACTGGCAAGAAATCCTAGAAAAAGAGAAGAAATGTAGGGAAGACATACACAGACGATGAAAAACCAAAGTTTGGTTTAGATAATAGTTTGCACAACAATCTGTCACAACAAAAGCTGTCATACAAGAAGCAAAATATAAGGGGAGGGGACTTTTTTTGGCCAATTGTGGTGGTTCTCTGGTCTGTCCTGTTGTGCTTTTTTCCCGTCTGACAGCCTCATGTGGGGCTGGATGAGGATTAGGTCGGGCCACTTCATCAGTTTGCTCTCCAACTCACCTTTAGGTGGTCAAGTTTAGGTTTCAGCATCCCTACATGCAGCGTCATCTGCCCCACTGACCCCCTCTACCCACTACACGCACTGCCTGGCATGGCGCTCCCCTGCATGTCTGACAAAACCAACCGAAAAATGGAGGAACCCTCCCCAGGGGCCACATTCCTTCTCTTAGTTTGTCAAAATCTGAATCTTAAGAAGACTAAAAGACCCTGGTTTAAAAGAAAAGTAGTATTTTTATCAGGTTTTCAATGGCAGAAATAATCTTTGGTTTTTTGGCCTGTTTGAAAATCTTCCAATGGGGTCAGAATTTCTATCTGATATCTAAAGGGCCTGTTTTTGTAGCGAGACTTGGAGCAGTGGTTTCTAGAAAATGGAAATTATTTTAACCTTAAATCTAAAGCCAGCTGGGCTTAGTTTGGTTCCCCTCCACGTCACATTACAAGCTTGGATCTGTATTCTGTGCCGTAGCACTTGGAGCTACCACAATGGATCTGTTTTTTAGGAACCACAACCATTTTTGCACCAGGAAAATTTCCAAAAGTTGAACTTCTTCTGGTTCTAAGAGCCAGGTTACTCATGCCAGAGCTCCATGAGCCTGGGTCAGGTCAATGGCTGGTTATTTGCCACTCGTCAGCTTATTAGCGAGTGAATATCGGTATAGCGCCCTAATGAGGCTGGGGAGACTCCAGGCTCCCTTTTGGCATCCCCTAAATCTTTGCTCTGGGCTGTCTGTCCTGACTGCATCACTGTCTGACAAATACCCATCATTCACCCAGGCAAACCCTTCCTAACATTTTCTTTTTGACATGAGTGGCAGTTAGGACAGATTCATGTGTGGGGGTGCGGTCGATGAAGACGGTCTCCGTCTCCTTTTGTTGGGTCCAGCATGACTTCCCCTCTCCCTTGTCCTCTTCTCCTTTCTGGCATGTCTCCTCCTCCGGGAGTTGTTTGATGGAGAGGTCTTGGCCATTAGAATCGCCTGTGGAGGAGGAAACAGCGTGAAGCTTCTGAAGTCCCGGGAGGCTGTGGGTGGAAATAAGGCGTATTCCTGGTAGGATCAGCGGAGGAATAGCGCCACGGGAAGAGGCAATTACCAATTAGTGATGAGCGAACAGAGACATCAGACAACAACCGACGGCAGAGGCCATGCGTTATTTGTTGACCTTTTACTTGAAGAAACCGTAGAAATCAAGGGGTCAAAGGTATTGAGTAAGAAAACATGAAGTGCTAATATCCAGCGTGACAGGATTCCATGTGTGCAACAGTGACAGGACTGCCTCACTCCCCACTGAATGACTTTCATGATCTAAAAAATGCCTGAAATAGGAGGAAAGCTCAGAGACGGTGGGACAGGCAGAGTCAGGGAACGCCTTTGGATGTTCTCATTCTTAGTACAATGTACTTTCCACTCTGGGTGACCAAGCAGGGGCGTAGCGGGAGTAGAGTGGAAACAGGTGAGGAGCAATAGGAGAAAAGTTCCATGAAGCTGCATGGTTACTCGCCCAGCTTCCAGTGTGAACCATCCTCCGTGTCAGATTTGCATTTTGTCAGTGAACGTTTTCGTTTAAGCCTTTTAGTCCCAACTATCCTCACGGGTGGATACGGGCGGTCTGCGGATGAAAAAGTGTCAAATCTGTACGAGAAACACAGATGGCACGGCTCTGTGAACCAGTAGACAGAAAAATGTTTATGTACATTTTTTTTCTGTAATTCTCGAGCTAGAGGTCATAGCAAGACCCAATGGGCAGCGTGAGGATAGGTAAAAGTGAAGTGGCGAGATGCCGGCACACAGCATCTTATTAAGCAACTATGGTATTCGACCAAGGACACCATATGGCACCAACTTCCATTAGCCCTTTACGAAGACTACGACACATAAATGCACGGCAATGGGATGTTCCATTTCCATGACGTCCCTGAAGGTGTCTGTATGTCCCTGAAGGTGTCTGTATGTCCCTGAAGGTGTCTGTATGTCCCTGAAGGTGTCTATGCGTCCCTGAAGGTGTCTGTATGTCTGAAGGTGTCTGTAAATCCCCTGAAGGTGTCTGTAGTCCTGAAGTGTCTGTGCGTCCTGAAGGTGTCTGCTCGTCCTGAAAGGTGTCTGTATGTCCTGAAGGTGTCTGTATGTCCCTGAAGGTGTCTGTATGTCCCTGAAGGTGTCTGTACGTCCCTGAATGTGTCTGTACGTCCCTGAAGGTGTCTGTATGTCTCTGAAGGTGTCTGTATGTCTCTGAAGGTGTCTGTACGTCCATGAAGGTGTCTGTATGTCCCTGAAGGTGTCTGTATGTCCCTGAAGGTGTCTGTATGTCCCTGAAGGTGTCTGTACGTCCCTGAATGTGTCTGTACGTCCCTGAAGGTGTCTGTACGTCTCTGAAGGTGTCTGTACGTCCCTGAAGGTGTCTGTACGTCCCTGAAGGTGTCTGTACGTCCCTGAAGGTGTCTGTACGTCTCTGAAGGTGTCTGTACGTCCCTGAAGGTGTCTGTACGTCCCTGAAGGTGTCTGTACGTCCCTGAAGGTGTCTGTATGTCTCTGAAGGTGTCTGTACGTCCCTGAAGGGAACTACAGGACACACATGCGCTCCCCTCTCTACCCAGACAACCCTCAAACCCGCAGCACCTGAACATCTCCACCCCCCGAATGGGTGACCAAGGTTTTATTCAGGCGACATCTTGGCAGCTGAAGCGTTTCCCCGCTCGTCTGGGTGGAGTCATCGAAGCCTCTCGGACCGGATCGAGTCCAGATGATGATTATTTAGCGTAAATAACCATCTGAATAGATTTCAAGCACCGACCTGTTTCTAAAGCGAGACGGTGAGGTGGGTTTGTCTCCACCTTTTGTCGTCGGCGACATCCTATTAACACAGCGTAACTCCTCGAACGTTCAGTGTGAATCAGCTCAAGCTGACGGGGTGAGAAAAGCTGCTTTTTATATCGGCTGTGCGCCGATGTGCAGTGCAATGCCACTTTTCTCCGCTTCAGAATCCACCGGAATCACTGTATAAACGGTTGAAGCGTTGCAGGCGAACGAAGGAATGTCAACACTGAAGCTAAGGCTCCGGTGCAAAGGAGTCGTCGCCTCGGCCTAGAAAGAAGGAGGCTGTGTTTCTCAGGGTCTCTGAAAAAGTTATCCTTGACCAGATCACCCCCCCACCACCACCACCACCTGCAGGTCTCAGGCTCTAAATGTAAATGCAGGCTGCAGCCACTGCCTGCATAATGTGCATGTTTGGATCCTCCGCATCGCTCGAGCACTGTGTGGCAATCTCCGTAATGATGAGGGTAGGTGGACCACTCGGAGACATGTCATGCATGTATGCATGTGTGCACGTCTGGAGCGGCAGCTCTTAGGAGCCACAGGTGCACAGCAGGACGTGGAATTCCACAAAGGGATTTCACACCGTGCGGTATGTCAAGAAAAGGCGCTTCTCTACGGTGCATCTTCAAAAGAGGTGGCGGAAGAATCTTTAGGGGCTTGAATATGTAGATGAAAGCCCACAGAGGACGGGTGCGTCCACTGTGCCAGCAGGACACTCTGACATGAAGCAGAGGCATGGTCATAGAGGAAGAGGCTGAAAAAACAGAATCTATCCCACTCCAGATAGAAACACTTTCAGTTTGAAGAGCATCCTTACCACCGTCAGATGCCTTCAGAAGTGCTGAGGTTCCTCGCCTTTAATGGTTTGTCCGTCTTATGAAACACTGCAACTGATGGGAACAACAAGGAGGATTTAGAATGGCCAGAGAGAGAGAGAAAAAAATGTTACCCCTCCACTGTAAGCTGGTTTGATCCGTGCACGTTTACGTGCACGTCATTTCTGTTGGGTTATTTGGATTTATCCGCCTTCCAAGCCAAGCTAAGGGAAGGTCAGCCTGATGAATGCATCCTGACATGCACACAGTCTGTGATGTCAGCTGAGTGCATGGATCTGCATGTGTGCGTGGGCTGGGGCAGCAGATCGGTGGTGGTGATGGTTGGGGGGGGGCATTAACGTGGCCTTGGTGTCCTAGTTTGAGAGCGAAGGAGGGTAGTGGGGTGGGGTTAGACGGCGAGGTGTAGGGGTTGGGAGACTGGAGAAAAGGGCTGAGGATGTCGGGTGGCAGAAGAAAGACCTCATTCATGAGCGGTGCCATCTCTGGCTCCTAAAAGGACGGAGTCTCATCAATGACCGGGCCAGCTGGGAGGATATCAGCAGGCAGGCTCTGGCTCTTTATTCAAACCCTCCTTCATTCTTTTGTGAAGCCCCAGGACTTTCAGAGGCCTCAGACAGTACACTGGGGCCTCTCATGCTGCTGGCTCTTCTGTTGAAACCAGTAAAAGATTTGGGCCGGCCTTTGTTTTGTCCTGGCTGAAGAAAGAGCACCGTCCCTAAAAAACGTGGTCATGCGTGGGGTCAACCCCGACCCTGACCACCAACTTGTACGGCTGCTGTGGGGTGTCTGCTCCCAAGGAGGGTCGTGAAGTGGATACAGGTCGCACCTTAACCCTTGTCCTATCCTATGGGGTCCAGATGACCCCCCCTTGCATTGAGGTGTTCTCCCTACTGTGATAAAGGTGGAAAGATTTCATGTAATCCATGGACACCAGTGAAGATCACAAATCATTGAAGAAAAAAGGTTCAGCGCACTGTCTAGCGGGTCTAGATGACCCAACTCCCAACGTTAAAGTGCCGAGGATAGCACAGGGGTCACGGTGCAGCCACTGTCTTCCCTGCGTCTCAGCTACTACGACCTGAACCCCGCAGACAACCTGTATCCACGCTTACAGGCAGTTGTGGTTAAGGCATAAGGTTGGTGGTCCCAAAGGAGGCGGAGTCAGGTGAGGAGCAGGTGAAAGGGGAGGAGGTGGAGCAGCTGAACGCAGCACCTTGAGTTGAAAACCACCAGAGAAAAACGAAGCATTTTGCTTCTGTTTTGGCCGGTAGAAATAAAAATAAAATAAAAAACACATACATTTTTTTTGGGGGGGGGCAAGGGTGGCAGCTTCCCCCCCTGCAAAAATGCTTAATAATAATAGTTTAATTATTGAGAAAGATTAAGAATTCATCCCTACAAGCTTCTTTAAGACGAGATGATGTAAAAGCCTGGAAGAGCATCTCAGAACGCGACACAACTGGACGGAGTTTGGAAATGTTTTTAAGATGCTAAAAACAAGAACATACAAGTGACCCGACACGAGAGTCATGGGATCAAACCGGGTTGAGGGTTACCCCGAGGTTCCTGACAGACTGCTTGATAGAGGAAGCAAGTGGACCGAACCACTGGACTCTCTGTCTCCTCCTGGACGCTCAGCTTTTGGATCGCAAACATAAAAGCGAGGCTGATCTTTACTCTCTTAAAGCTCCTTAAATATTAGTCTGAATCATTCAGAAACCAAAAACACTGAAGTCCACCAGGAGATGAGCTCTGAGAGCAAACACCTATAACTGTAATGGTTGTGGGTGTTTTGCTCTGCACACATGCGTGTGCTGCTGATCACTGCCAGTGGAAGGCTGCACCAGCAGCTGTGGAGAGCTTTGCATGCAAGAGCAGAGATGCATTGGCAGGGCCACATTTGCATCTGTGGTTTCTCCCTCGCTCTTCCTTCCTCTGTGCGTCTTTTCTGTGTTTCGCTGATCTGGAGGAGCTTTCTGTGAAAGGCGAGCGGCGGCGGGCGAGAACAGCCCAGAGTGGAGCTCTGCGCACAACCCAGGCGGTCCAAAAGCAGAACGGCAACTCTAGCGAATTTCCTAATCAAGCAGTGGGGCAAAGTGCATGTTTTGATCCCAAACAGCCCCACGTGCACGGACAGATCTTCAATTAAAAGCAGGGGAACATGAACAGCACTAACTGCTCTGTTTCTGTATGACAGTGGGCTTTGTTGAAGTTGTTCTAAAGCTTCCTTTGTGTTTAGAATAGAGTCAGACACTCTTGGGCTCCTCTTTGTGCGAGCGTCTGAATAATATGTGCCGATAGATCTTTCCTGCGTAGAAAAGACAGTAAAGTTGACGCTCCTGTGGATTGTGAGCCTCCACCCGAGTCATGGGAATGTGAGCATCCGATGAAAGGAGGTTCTGGCTTTCATCTTTGAGCAGTGCGTTCCACAAAACAGGCATGTATTGTCAGAAAAAGCTTCCACTTCTCTGCATATCACTGCATTAAAGTCTAGATAGGATGAAGATGATCTGACTTCATGGTGGCGTGTTTGCATTTGAGCTCCTTCTCTTCAGTGTTGCACATTTCCTGTGTGTAGCTGTTCTTTTGTTCTTTTTCCTCGGCGTCCTCTTGATACTCCAGCCGCTCTAACAAGCCGTTGGAGGCGGATCACGCTGACCTTGGTACTTTTCTTCATCTCCGTCCTCTCCTGGCCTCAGTCGGCATTACTGTTCCAGCTCAAACGCTCTCCTTTCTGCTTCTTGGGGAACCTCTTGACAGATTCCTCGCCTCATTTTGTGTGATATTTACTTTGTAGTGGCGCCCCAAGATACTGTTGCTGGAGTGTTGGTGTCAGTTCCACGGCTGGCCTTTAGACCCCAATAAGCAGTTTGTGGTGGGAGCAGCTCGCCGTGTGAAGCGCCGCCCTCCTCCCGTTCGCTTTGTCTGTGTCTCCGCTGTTTGTTGAGTTTCCTCTTTTTCCTTATTGTCCGTGGTTCTTCTCCGAATGGACCCGGAGCCCTCCTGCGTCCTGTTGACGTCCCACCCGTCCTCAAAAAGCCGGGCGCTGCAGTTGGAATTTTCCCTTTCGCTGCTTGCAGTGCGTTTCATTTATTCACCTCCAGCCCCCTCCAAGTCTGATGGCTCGCTGTCTCCCACTGTCTGCTTCCCTCCTGTGCACGGCTTTGGCCCACCAAGGGTTAGTGTGTGTGTGCATGTGTGGAGGGGGCGTTGCCATGGTCACTGTGATCAGCATTATGAACTTATACCTCCCTGAGATCCTGCTTCATTGATCTCTGATTTCTATAATTGAAGGGGAAAAAACTAACGTTGAATATAAAGGGGCTGAAATATTAACCAGCATTTTTGCAAACATTTACAGATCATAGTCACAGTTTTCACACTGCAGCTGAAGGGATCAGCCGCCTAAGAAGCTGTTTGACAAAGAGTTTTTTTTTAAAGAATGACCCTGACTTTGGTGTAAACCTTTCTTCAGGGCCTGATGTGAAACAGAAATGGCTCAAACGTGTTGGTCGTTTTGGGGGCCGGGTGGATCTGCTGTTCTCCGGGCACAGCGCTGGCCTGCTCCCCATCAGCTCATGTGAAGTGTCGAGATAAAACATGAAACGTCGGTAAAAAGGCGTCTGACCGCAGTGATTTCTCTGTCCTCAGAGCTCCAGAGATCATCCTGGGCCTGCCGTTCTGCGAGGCCATAGACATGTGGTCGCTGGGCTGCGTGATAGCCGAGCTCTTCCTGGGATGGCCGCTCTACCCCGGAGCCTCAGAGTACGATCAGGTAACGGACACTTGTGCCACATTTCCAAAAAAAAAAACACGCTCTTTATGCTTTTTTTGTGTGTGGCATTTTTACATTTGTTCCTTTGAAAGATCTTACCTGAGTTTGCGGGGGTGGGGGGGGGCTGCAGATGCCTTTCCCCTGAAAATCCCCCTGACGGTCCCCAATGATCCTAGCAGAGCCTCACTGTTTATGTGAGCAGATGCCACAGAGCCACTTGTCCAATTAGTGCAGCCCCTGTGCTCCGGAGCAAGACACTGCTGCGTTCCTCCTCCTCCATCAGTCAGATGGGGCTCAGTGGGGAAACCGTCAGCGAGTTGCACTCAACTCTCAACAAGCTTGTCTGATTTTTCTTTTCTTTTTTAAGCAGCTCAAAAAAGAAAAAAAACTCTGCATGTGTCGTTTGTAATCGTTTCCACTCTAGAAGCTGCAGTTCTGTGCTCATTTCCTCCGTTTGAAGGACCAGACGGCACGCCGTTCGTCTCAGTGAAATTCTGCTGTTTGTGTTGCAGATCCGGTACATCTCACAGACGCAGGGTCTGCCTGCAGAGTACCTTTTGAGTGCAGGGACAAAGACCACCAGGTTCTTCAACCGAGATCCAGACTCCACCTACCCGCTCTGGAGACTCAAGGTACAGCCGGAACATCCCTAAAAAATAAACAGTTAAATGAGCTAAATGGGATAAAAAAAGTCGGATCTTTGCTGTAATCGAAGGGTTTTGGTTAATTATGTCTGTACTGCCTACTCAGCTGGACACATTAATTAAGTAAAACTGCACAATTTATTGTAAAAAAATGAAGGAAATGATAAATATAACAAAGTCAAAGTCATGAATGTGGCTAAAACAGGGGTAGTGACGGAAAATAGAGCACTGTAGGGGGTCTGAACGCTTCCCATAATCCTTTGCAGTACCTCTTCATGTGGGCCTCAATAAAAAGCTTTTACTTAATCCCCCCCCCACCTTTACATGCCACACAGGCATTTTGCAGTGTGACTGTGTTTTTTGTCTGCTTCATTTGCTCCAGACAAGTGAAAATATTCACTGATCCAGATGGAAGGAGATGCAAATCAACACGTACGGTTTAGGAGTTTTAAAGAGAAGATGAAACCAGAAAACCCTCCACAGACGTTTTAAAGCAACATTGTCAGGAGCCGGGACTGCTTTCTTAAAGACTCCAGTAATCTTTTGATCTATTTCCAAAGTGAGGATGATGTCATTTTTTGCCAAAATCTAGAAAACCTGTGCCTGCAGAGCGGCAGGGGTTCAGTAGAAATTCACCGCCAACCCTTCTCCTCCTCCTAACTGCTGAGAGCTCTCTGTTTACACTAGCTTAGAGCACCTCATACCTCCACCTCCACATGACTCATGCAACGGAGGTATGCAGCCGTCCAGTTTAGATCCAGATTCCAGCTCAGACCAGGAAAACAAATCTATTTGTCTGCAGGTGGATGATCAGAATGGGGCGGAGCAGGGAGACTTTGGCCCCGCCCAGCGTATTTTCTACATCGCAAATACGATCTGAATAAATATTTGAATAAATAAATACTCAGAAAAAAACCTTTTGAGCTTAATTTCCTTTGTTTATGTCCTCCATCATCAGAAAACTGCTACAAGGACCAGCTAAAAACACAATTTTCATCAACTTGTTTATCTTTTTTACTCTCAAAACAAATCCTGAAACCTTTTTTGTTTGTGAAGCCAACATCTTATTCATTTTGAGTCTTTTTTTTAAACTTTCTTTCCATTTCCACATCGCAGCAGCTGCACTTTATTGCTACCTTTGATCAAAGATAGTGTGTTTTGTCAGGCCTCTTTACAGTGTCCATCTGTTGAAACGCACTGATGCATGTTTATATCCGTCAAGCTCACGCGTGTCCAGGCGCAGGCGTGTTAAAAATCGTACATGCTGTTGGGGTGGAGGGTCTGTGCCAACATTGTCACACACCCCCAGCACAAGCACCTTTAATTAGCCGTTAGGCTGGCGTTGAGCGCCACCCACGGTTGCTCACGGCGCACGCCGCGTCCTCCTGCCGTTCAGAAACAAGAGGCCGCGATGAGCTTCATGTAAATAGAGGTTGTTTTTTTCCAGAGGGGGAAGTCTGGTGGGATCTCACAGGAACATCTGCTTCTTGTCTCCTGCAGACTCCAGAGGACCACGAGGCTGAAACTGGGATCAAGTCCAAGGAGGCGCGGAAATACATCTTCAACTGCTTGGATGACATGGCGCAGGTACGCTGCTCCCTGTGTGTCACAGAAACTACACCCGAAATTCAACCATCGCTGCCTCTCGCACCCCAAAAACGGAATCTAAAATAAACCTTTGTTTCTAGAAATTTAATTTTTATTTTTCTGTCTTGGAAGACAGAAAAAAATCTCATCAAGAAAGTTTATCGAAATTCTGATAGCTTGAGGAAACATGTTACTAGAATCTTTCTAAATATAGGAAATATTGGTAGAATTTCTTGTTTTCAAGACTTTTTTTAGGCCTGGTTTTCCAGTGTGAGCCTTCATGTCTGTGTGAGATATGTTAAATCTCAGGATGGTGAACCGGAAGGATCTGCGGCCGCGTCAACTCCTCCTTTTAACTCCCAGACATTCATCCGACCCTGTGCAGCGCAGACGTTAACAGGCTGCAGACGCTGAACCCGTTTCCTCTCATCTCTGACCCGCTTTTAAACATGGATGCCTCTCAGGGTTTGGCGTTGTTTACTCGGTCTGACTCGGCGCTTGTTTCCAGGCCGCCCTGCGCGTCTCCCGCGGCAAATCTGCTTCTAGAAACTTCCCGTGTACTTTTATTTTTCGCACAGAATTTTTATTTTTATTTTTTTCAAAGAATTCACACCTCTCTGGAAGGAAATGGTTTTTTTTTTTGGATGTGCATGGAAGCGATTGATGCCGGTTGGAGCAGAGAGAGACGCACGTTCTGCCTCTGGACGACGGTCACATTGATTAGCAGCAAACAGCGGCCTCTAGGGAAACTGCATGTGAACGTGCAACATGTGTAGCTGCTTAAATGATGGAGACCATTATGGCTGTCCTGCAGCGCCGGGGGCAGCTGTCAGCCCGGGCTGGAATAACAGTCGGCTGAGACAAGATGGTATCGCATCCCGGGATCGTTGAATATGGAGTCAGTGGACATGGGCTTTAATGAAACCGGCCTGCAGTGGTGTGTTATCCCACGGGTCATCTGTGACCCGTGCAGACTCTCTGCAGAAGTTCAGCGTGGGAGAACGCGGGCTGTTTTGCCCCGTCCCTCGACTCGGGCTGCATAAACAAGCCGGCATTGTGGACATCTGTCTGGGCGTGTATAATGGATGATGTAGCTGAAGGCCATGCAAGACGGAGGGGCTGGGCGCCTGGAAGAAATAATCGACCTCCTTTCCAGACGTGGGAAACGTGTGAGAAGCTCAAGCCGCGATCGGATCTCATTTGAGCAAATCAGACACCAACTGGCAGTAAATTGAGGAGAGATGGAAGGTTGGGAAAACGCCTTTGATCTGGAATCTTTCAGCGACTTTTGTGATGAAACGAAGCCACAGCAGGAGGAAGCAGCAGCGCGGCCTTCAGCTCCTCCTTCCTTCAGCTCCTCCTTCCTTCAGTCCTTCTCTGCATTCGTTGCTAAAGATGTTGCAGATGCATTTGTCAGGCCTGCATCTCCTGACGCTGCTGGAGACCTCCCCTCTCTGGAGGCCCACGGGACATCCCAGCTGAGCCAGGTCGACCTGCTCCTTTTTCATGCTTCTAATTGGCCGATTTCATTTGGATGTAAATATTTAAAAGAAAAAAAAGCATCCAGGCGGCCTTCTTGTCCAATAAAGTCACACATCTTAATTTATTGGATGATTTAATACGAGTTATCTCCCCCCAGCAGCAGACTGCGTGATCATTTTCCACCTCGTTCTGCAGATTGCTGCTTTATCAAAGCCAGCGGACACGACAAACCTGAAAAACCTGCCCACAGAGAGAGGATTAAATCAGATTTGCAGAGCTGACTGGCAGCATATCTGATGGACTCTGTTGCAGGCCTGCAGATAAGCGGCGCATCTTTAGAAAAAAAAACGGCCAGCTTTCATCACGCGGCTGACAATAAACAAGGCTGCGTGTCGGCTGGTCTTCACACTCCCTGGTGGTCTGCGTGTTTGTGTGACCTTGTTCCGTTGGCGACCTCCTTCTCTGGACGGAAAACATTTGAAGACCAACTCCGATCGTCCTTTGATGGATTCTCAAAGCTTTCCCAGTGGTCTTTAATTATGATTATGCCTTTATTAGTCAAAATCAAACAACCTTTTCTGCAGAGTGGCAGTAGTTCATCTTTTTTCTTCGATCTTTTTTCAGATCTAAATTTTTTTTTGTCTCCTCCTGATTCACGACGACTTCACTACAGAAATAATTTTGGACTATAAGTCGTTCGGAGTATAGGTGGCTGACGCCAAACAATGTATAATAAAGAAGGAGAAAAAAAATACTTTGTAAGTCGCACTTTTGGGAGAAATTTATTAACCAAATTCATCTTCAAAGGTCCAAAGAGAACACTAATAGGCTGAATATCTGCTGCTTACAGTTTATTACCACAGAATAAAGAACATGCTAACAAATCAACAAAACTCTTTTATTTCCCTTTTTAAATTACTCAATCCGTTGAATTATTCACAGACTGCGACACTTTTAAGCAAATCCGCCAGGGCCAGCGCTTCTTCTACTGCGTTACTGTCTGTAGCAAAGCTTGACACACCCACCTACAGCGCCCTCTGGCGGTTTTTAGTGGGAAAATAACGAATATGAACCTATTATGATTTTTTAAAATCACATATAAGTCGCACCTGAGTATAAGTCGCTCCCTCGGCCAAAGTTTGCAATACGCGACTTATTCTGCAAAAACGACGGCACTCGTCAGAAAAATGCCACAAAAACATGTTAAAAACGCCAAAAACAGGATTTTCATCAGAGTGGGGCCTTTAAATCGACTCTGAACACCAGAATCTCTGCAATGCAGAGCAAATCCAACTGTGACTTTCAACTTAGTCCGTGTCTATCCGGCATCCGGGCTGGAAAAAGTTTGGTTCCTGCTTTTCTAGCTTGTTTTCCAGGTTTTGTTGTTTGCTTTTTGTGCCTCAGCAAAACAGACACAAATCTCTGTCATTGTGCCTGCAGATATTTCAAGTGGGGCTAAGAATACCAGAACTAATGTTGGTAATGTCACGAAGGTGCAAGGTTATCACGGAGTTCTGTGATCCACACTCTGACACCCTAACGGATGAGGCCTTGTGTGTATTAATAGGTCCCTCCGTGGGAACGCACTGCAGGGGAGCTTTCTCTGTCATCTGCAGGAACCCGAGAGACGCTGATCTCTCAATCAGTGGACGTTTGAAATGCTGAGGCGCCTTTGCTTTCTGCCTGCAGGTGAACATGACGTCAGACCTGGAGGGGAGCGACATGCTGGCGGAGAAGGCCGACAGGAGGGAGTTCATCGACTTGTTAACCAAGATGCTGACCATCGACGCCGACAAAAGGATCACCCCCATCGAAACGCTCAACCACCCTTTTGTTACCATGTCGCATCTGCTCGATTTCCCACACAGCACACAGTACGTAGCTCAGCCGCCGCTCCTGCCGTCGTTTGTGTACCGGTGATCATCGGTCCTGCGGGCGGAGGGCATCTGCTGCCGACGCTCACGCCTTCCTCCTCTTCTGTCCGTGCAGCGTCAAGTCCTGCTTCCAGAACATGGAGATCTGCAAGCGCCGGGTCAACATGTACGACACGGTCAACCAGAGCAAGACCCCCTTTATCACCCACGTGGCCCCCAGCACTTCCACCAACCTCACCATGACCTTCAACAACCAGCTGAACACTGTGCACAGCCAGGTTAGCGGCTTAGGCTGATACCATGAGGTTTCATGCATTTTCTCTGTGGGTTACAATGAAATTATTCCTATGTGAAGCATTGGAAAGAAGCTGGAAAATTAGAGGATGTATAAAAGACCAGAAAACTTTCAAAGTAAAAGCACAAAAGGCTGCAAACAGTCATCTTAAAAAATCATGAGAAAGCAGGAAAATGATCTCTCCATGCAGCAATTTTGACTTAACAAGAAATCATATAAATCAAAATCAAAATCTATAGAAATTCCACGCAAGCATTCCAAAAGGGAAAATATGCACAAAAAAGCTGTTAGAATTTCTTCAAACTGAATGTTTTACAGCTCAATTCTTATTTTTTTGATACTTATAAGCAAATGGTTTGTAATTTTTGAGTTTTTATGAACCGAATTTTAGTTCATTTTGATTACAGCGACACACAACTAGTGTAATAATTGGAAATGTCTCATTTTATGAAAATAATTACACCAAAAAGAGAATCTTAGTACAAGTTGGTCCATCTTAATAAATCCCTATCAAATCTTAAGGTAGCACTTATTCTAAGAAAATAAATCTACATTTTTGTTTCCATAATAATGGCAGTGAATGCCAGTCTAACTTTTATTGGGCTTCAAAATAACTTCCTTTAAATTCAACCAAATTGACTTTTTTGAGTCCTAAAGCAAGTTTTTGTGTTGTCAAAGGTACGTAGTATTTTAACGATAATCCTTGTGTCTCTTAATGAGACAAACATTTCTCCAAAGTGCTGATTTTGAATAAAGCTTGGAAAGATGTATAGCAAGGAGAGGTTAAAAAGAGTTTTACACCTGCTCAAATATCTTGATTGTCTAAAAACAAAGTTTGAAATCTTTATGGAATAGTTTGCAGTCAAAGCAGAAACACGCCGTTCTTTTAGCAGATTTGCAGCTTTCCAGGGCTTCCTTCTAACTTTTTGTACCCATTTTTCTAGCTTGCCTTCACATTTTCAGGCTTACTGCCACGTCTCAGCATGTGTGTGTCTGTCTGCCTGCATTTGTGTCTGTGGCCCAGCTCCTGTGGGATTGTCACAAAGTGCTGATTACACACATGACAAACCCCACTTCCTGCTTGCCTTGCATTCTGGGGCTTTCAGGCCTTAAGAATCCCTCCATGAGGCTTTTTTCCCCCTCCTCTTTCTCAGTCCTGTCCTCTTCTGCCCCCCCCCCTTCTTTTTTCTCCTTTTACCGTTACCGGGTTCTGCGGGTCTAGAATCTCTCCGTTTCCTAAGTGAGTTGCTGACGTTTTTCTGGAATCGCCGATCGTCTGATTGCGAGGCTCTCTGTCTCTTTTTGTTACCCCGTCAAGGCCTCCGTCACCGGCTGAGCCGTCTTACCCGGCAACAAGACCATCTCGCTGTGATCTACATGGATCAACGTCCAAGCAGCCTGTCTCGCTTGAGTCGTTCCCCTTTAAGTTGGCGATTTTTTAAGACGACAGGAAACCATCTTTTGGTGCTTCTGTGCTTGTGCATGCACCTCTCTTCGTATCTACTCCCCCCTCCCTTATGCACACTTTCAAAAAAGGGGGTTAAACTTAGCGTCCGTCTACGTGGAAAGCTACCAGGTTGCTTATGGATGTCGTAAAAATCTCAGTTGCGTAAGATTGACATAATAGTTGCGTATAAATGACATAAAATACGCATAAACTGGGTCATTCTCAACCAACAAAAACTTCTGAACAAAACCAAATTCCCGTAAAAACTCGTCAGCTGGACATCGATGAACGATGAATGCAAGAAACATTTATGACTTAGGCATTAATCACCACAGACCATCATTTCATATGCACAAAATGTACACAGTGGCTGTTTGACACAGCCTTTACATCAGCTTGGATCTTCTTTAAGTTTTCGAGGTTTGTCAGGTAATCTGATTACTATTTCCCTGATGTTGCAGGAGACTTTTGGTTTTTCTTTGAGGTTAGTTGTTGTCACTAAAATATTATTAGTTTGGTGAACATCTGACTTTTTATTTTGCTACTCGTTGCAGATTTCTCTTCGTTTTGTCGTGTTTTTTACCCCATTTGTGTGTTTTTGGGACATTTTCAATCATCTTTGTATGTTTTGAGTCCTTGTGCTGCTTTACATTGGCTGTTATTTTCCCGCCTCACCGTCCTCTGAGCCTCGCCGTTTCATCCGTGCCTCCATCCTCACGTTTTCGTTTGGTTCCCACCATTCCTTTAGGCCACCAACCTGACTTCCTCCTCCTCCACCAACAACGCCACCCTTTCATTTGCCAGTCCCGATGTGTCCGTACTAAACTACCAATCTGCACTCTACCAGCCCTCCGCTGCCTCCATGGCGGCCGTCGCCCAGAGGAGCATGCCCTTGCAGCCGGGGGCTCCTCAGCTCTGCGCCGCCCGCCCCGACCCCTTCCAGCAGGCCCTCATAGTCTGCCCTCCAGGTTTTCAAGGTAAGTCCTCATGGCAAGAGGACTGCAGACAGCAAGATGGCGTCTACACACCACTGACCGGAGCTGCAAGATCATCCAGTCCATTTACCTCGAAAATGGACGGGATCCACCCACCCACTCATCCACCCATCCATCCATCCATTTATCCATCCATCCATCCATTTATCCATCCATCCATTAATTGATCCATCCATCCATCCATCCATCCATCCATCCATCCATCCATCCATCCATCCATCCATCCATCATCCATCCATCCATCCATCCATCCATCCATCCATCCATTCATGCATTTATCCATCCATCCATCCATCCATCCATCCAGCCATCCATAACAGTTACAGTTTATTCACATCTTTAAGCTTTAATAAAAGTACTTAGCATTCTGAAAATGTCTTAAATGTCATTTTTGAAAGTGTTAAAGGTTATTACTGTTCCTAACCCAGTAAAAGGTTTAAAGTTCTGAACCATGTCCTTTGAATCAGGGGTCACTGACCCTGTTCCTCGTGGGCTTCCGCCCTGCTTGTCATTACCTGGATCAGGTGTGTTCAGTCAGTCAGAAACTGGGCTGATTTAATGCAGCGAATCAGCCTCTGGGTTAGCAGCAAAACAAGGAGGGCGGTGGCCCACGAGGAACAAGGTTGCTCTGAATGCTCATTTTAAAGATAAATGAGCATCAGTGAGTCTTCTTCCAGGGGGTTAAAGCAGCGTCTCCGCTCAAAAGTGCAACGTCTGCTTCCGGATCTCTTTTTTGTTGCTGTTTAAAAACCCTGTTGTTTGGTATAAACACTAATCAGCCTTGAACGCATGAACACATTCAAAATCCATGCAAATCAGCATTTTCATGTGTTATTAAAAAAACTTAAATTGACTTGCTCATCTTCTCTTAACCGCCATATCCTTAACTTCTGAATAATAAATAAAATTTTCAAACAGAGAAAACTTCTGTTGTGTGATGATGTCCGGCGCCGTCTTGTTGTCTGCAGCCGGTGAGCATCAGCAGAAATGGCCAGAGAGGGTTGGGAGCCTCCTCCATCTCTGTCTGCTTGTTATGGAGATGATACAAGACTGACTTACCTGAAAGCTTCTGCAGCAGCTCTTCATTTATTCAAATTTTAATCGCATTGTTTTTCTGCTCAGGACTGCAGGCGTCTCCTTCCAAACACACCAGCTACTCTGTTAGGATGGAGAATGCTGTTCCTATCGTGACCCAGGCCCCCGGTGCTCAGCCCCTGCAGATCCAGCCTGGCCTCCTCGCACAGGTGGGTCCGAGTCCTCTCTGCTTTTATTTTCACTCAAGGAGCCAGTTTGAAAACATTTAAAAACTTGTCTAAGAATAGAATCTGGATGGAAATCGGTTCGTTTTTGTTTGCTGGGGGGGGGACTGCTTTAGTACCCCCACCCCCAGCACCACCTCTCCTGAAGGCAGAGGCTTCCACGGCCCGGTGCACCAGCGGCCGCACCGCTCACTTCAACAGAGACCACTCACAGGGTTTTAGCTGCTGATATGCAGGAACGCCGAGCAACACAGACGCATCGATTATATATGACTTCCAATGCCACCATGCACCGCCCCCCCACCACCACCACCACCGCCCTATTGGAAATTTCCATGAAGGATTCAAATAACCCTGAGAACCCGGGCAGTTTTGAGCGCCCCCCCCCCTCCGTCTCCAGTTAATCATTTGGTTGGAAGGCAGGCAGCAGAGACAGATCAGGGAGTCTGTGCACATGCCTGACGCTCAATGGCGGGTTAATCTGTCAGAGACCGAACTGTGATTAGCTCCGCGGCCGTCTCCGAGTCAGGCGCTCCAAATTACAGGCCTCGGAGGTCGGGGGGGGGGCGCCCTGGATTAGGCTCGGCATGACCAGACGCTTCCCGACACCCTGGAATCCATGGATGCAGCGCCTCCAGCGGGAAGGGGAGTCATCATCCAGCTCCATCCCTGTTAAACAAACACAGGCGGTGGATAGTTAGCGCCAGCAGCTGGTCTACAGGCCCCTAATAACGGGCTGTGTTTATTCCTGGACGTGGGAGGTCTCACAGGCGTGACTGAGTTATGTTTCCCTCCTGGTCCTGGTCCTCAGCCTTTGACTTCATCTCTTCCCCCCTTTTTCCTGTCACCCAGTCTTTGCCCCGCTTTGCAAGTTTTGCCCTCCCCTCCCCAAGTATCGGGCTGTGCAGGGAGGGAGAAGGAGCCGGGAGGCAGGGAAACCAGCGGGACCTTTATCTGGAGCAGGAATGCAGAAAATGTGGAAACAATTGGGGAGTGAGAGCCGGGGCTTTCAAAGCCCTGAGGTGACAAAGGGTTTCCACCCGGGGAGGGAGGGGAGGGTGGGTCGGGGCGGGGGGCAGCGGGATGCTCATAGGGATGGAAGAAGAGAGAAAACAACCTCTTAACTGGGTTACCATTTGGGGGCAGACTGGCTGGTTGCATAAGGCACGGCGGCGGCGGCGGCGGCGGCCCGCAATGGAGGTGGAGGCGAGGAGCATCGGAGCGTCTTAAGGCTTAAGCATTGATAAAGGCCTCGGACGCGGTCTCAAATTTGAAAGACTATCAGGAGTGTTCCATTAGAGATGTCAGTCATCAGTGCAGACGCACACCAGGCCTGCTAGCCTGCAGATGCCCCCCCACCCCTCAGCCTGCAGCACAGGCCCCAGACTGAGGCCTAACTCGTATGTAGACCATAGAACAATGGGACCGCGTCACGGCGTTCTGGACGCTGCGGGAAAATAGATGTAAAGATAGAAAGAAAGGCACCTGAAGAAGAGACGTTTGGCTCTTTCCCTTCTGTTTACATGTGGCAGCAGCAGCAGCAGCAGCAGCAGCAGCAGCAGCAGCAGCACATACTAATGCTAATGTAACGAGATGCGCAAATGGTATTAAAGGAACAATTCATTAGCCCTGACATTAAAGCACTAATCAATAGAATGGCATTAAACCATTAGGGCTGCACACAGCGCACAAAAGTGCGCCCGTCTTCCCGCTCTGCACCGCAAACACAAAGCGGCGTGTTTCCGTAGACCCACCATGGATTTAATTAGAATGTAGGCTGATTTGACTCGAGTAGAATGCAGAATCACACTCAGGTGCGCGCTCACTCGTGAACAAGCAAACAAAGAAGTGACGCGCTGTACCTTTGTTATGTCTGTTTTTAGTAGATTCCTCCTTTTTTAAATGTAAATAATTGATCTTGTTTTCACCCCCAGCTAGGTCAAAGCTGCAGTTATTAGCATCTAACAATAAAACATTAAGTTGACAAAACTGCCTTCAAACTCAACAGTGTTTTTCTCAAGAAACGGCAAAGATATTTAACAAAGATGAAGAAGAAAGTTGCAGGATTTTGGTTTTGTTCTGTCCCTCATAATTGCAGTAGCAGCTGTCTGTCTGCATCCTGTTTTTAAAAATGTCCTTTTCTGGTTGCCGTCCTGCAGCAGGCCTGGCCCGCCGGCACCCAGCAGATCCTCCTGCCTCCCACCTGGCAGCAGCTCACCCACACCTCGGTGCAGCACGCCGCCGTCATCCCCGACGCCATGAGCAGCACCCAGACCCTCGCCAACTGGAGGTGAGATAGTACCCCCCCCCCCCCCAGAGTGAATTTAATTTCCAACTTTGTGGCGCAGCAGCACATCACACACAGATTTAGCTGAGAGGTACAGATTTCTGATGTGTTCTGTAAAGTAATTTTTGTCTCCATTAAGTTATACGGCGCCACTTCAGATTTCCAGCCATTCGTTATTTATGGTCCCCATCGTGCTAAAGGAAGACGCCGCGGCAGAAGACCGCCTGAGCGAGGAGCCCGCACCTCCCCCTGACAACTTGTTCTTTATCTCCAATGAATCACTGTTTCCAAATGAGCGCCGGTGAGCAGCTTCACCTCAAGCGAGATGGGAAATATGCGCTTGTCCGGACGTCAGCGTGTCACGGCAGCAGCTTGATAAATGGGCGGATAGATGGGAGCGGGCTATCTGCAGGGAGATAAGGGGGAGGCAGGTATATTATGTGTGTGGATGGAGGGCTGCCGGCGGGGGCCATGTGGGGCTCAGATTCATTGTGATGAGACCCTCCTCCTCCCCCTCCCTTCCCGTCCAGTGGCGGCGCCGGAGTCCTCGGAGACGAGATTTGGAAAGTGTCGCACTTCCTCTGCAGAGCCGTGGCTCCACAGTTGCTGGTCTCAGCTCCTCTGCCCCCCCCCATTCCTTCACCTCCTCATAAAATGTTTGATGCTGCCCCCTCCTGGCCTCTGTGGGAAATGCTCATCCAAAATTACATTAAAAATAAATAAAATAATAAAAAGAAATTTAAAACATATATAAATAAATATAAAATAAAAATTTTAACTTAAAAGTTATTTTTCAAACAGCAATTTTGTGTCCAGTTTCAAAATAATTAAAAAAAGAAATACTCAGAAATGCCATTTGGAGCCAACGTTTCTGTCTTCATTTCCTCCCGCTTCCAAAAAATGCTACAAAAACCTGTTAAAAGAACCAAAAACACTATTTTCATGGGAGTGGGTCTTCAATTAACTTTCAGTGTTGGGTTTCTTTCACACACAAATGTACTTTTCATGCTCCCGTTGCTGAAACAAATGTGTCGTCCTGCAGGAGCTCCCACCCCCATGGCAGCCATTATAATCCCATCATGCAGCAGCCGACCCTGTTGACTCTCCCATCCAACCAGACCCTCAACGTGGGAGTGGCTCATGTTGTGAGGCAGCCCTCCACCAATAACAGCTCTTCTTCCAAAAAGAGTAAACAGCACCCCATGTCTGCCAGGTACTGAGTTCTTCCTCAACCTGCCTGTAAACATCCTCCCACAAGTCACTTGTTTTCATTAACATGTCTTTAATCTTCAAAATCACCCCCCCCCCCCCCCCATCTCTGTTTGCCTACTAGGAACACATCGGCGTACGAAGTGTCGTCCTCCCAAGTGCTGTCCCCGCAGCGCTCCAAACGGGTGAAGGAGAACACGCCCCCACGCTGCGCCGTGCTTCAAAACGGCTCCGCCTCCAACCGCCCGCCCACGCAGGGATGCGGGGGCAGAGAGTGGGGGCCCAACGAACGAGAGCCGGCCTCCAGCACCACCCGCGACCACCAGCAGCACATCCCCCGACAGACCATCGTCATCCCCGACACGCCCAGTCCTGCGGTCAGCATCATCACCATCAGCAGCGACACCGATGAGGAAGAGGAGCAGAAACAGAAGGGCGGGTGAGTTTGGGCTCCGAAGTAGGGATGGGCTAGGGGTCAGGGGTCAGGGGTTGGTAATGTGTAATTACAGCAGGTTCAGATCACGTAAGAGGTATTTATGAAAACATTCCATGGATCAGCTTTTATTTTTTCCTTCCTCTTAAGGCCACACAGCCACTACGTACAATATGTTCATATCACACGGACGAGAATTGGTCATACGAGAATATACGTGGAATTAGTGACAAACTGCGTAGACTTTACTTGATTTTTTTACAGATGTATCAATAATGAACCACGTTAAAACCACAGAAGTACAAATAAACCGCACAAAGAACACGTAAACCAATGTAGAACATGAACCGTGCGTGAATATTTATATGCAATTCATTAGTGATCCGTGCATCAATAACGTAATTTGAAAGTGGAATGTGGAAATGTATGTACGCGTCTCAAAAAAATTACTCACAGTCGTGTAAAATGTATGTAATAATTTAGCATACGCTAAGTAAAATATGTAGCTTATAAAATATTTGGTTTGTAATTCTTAACCGACCAAAAATTTTGACCTGAAACGCAAAACCCTCGACAGACATCTGCGTACATCAACACGTGTATCAAGCATGGATCACCAAAGACTGAAATTTCATACGTGTGCACGAAATGTACGTATGTGCGACACGGTCTTTCAATATTTTTACCACATTTATTCCAGACTTCCTGCAAAAAAGAAAGGAAACTGTATTTTTATGACATTTCTCACATTTCACAATTACAATCGAATTAATGTTTTTACAACAAAAAAATTAAAGTATTTTAGACTAAGTCCTACTATACGGACCCCCTTAGGGGACATTGAAGAAAAAAAAACAATTGATCAGTTAGTTTTATGTTTCTGTTTTCTTTAATTGTTTTTTTTTTCAATGGCTCTTTAGGGGCTCTGTACTAATAGATTAAAAGGATGTGTAGAGAAATTGTTTTAGACATCGGTGTAACTTTGAAATATACACCATGCCGTGTTTTCTACTTTGTTTATAGCCCATGCTTAAAATTATTCGATAATGTAAAGTGTTGACCAAAAGGATCCAAACCCCGCCTTCCTTCCAGCTCCTCCTCTAAGCACAGGAACAACGTCATCAGCTGTGTGACGGTCCACGATTCTCCCGAGTCCGACTGTTCAAGCAACAACAGTCCCTACACGCTGGAGTCCCGGGCGCTCAACAACAACAACAACAACAGCAGCTACGACACAAAGACCACCATCCTGGACAACCACAACAACGGAAACCCCCGCTCCATCATCATCCCGCCTCTGAAAACGCAGAACAACGAGGTTCCCATTGAATGTGAGCGTCTGATACCAGGTACAGCCCCCTGTGCTGAACGATTTCCTCCACCTCCACTCCACAAAACATCTCAAGTGACCATGAAATCTGTTTACGCTGACGAACCCCTACAAAGATACCCAACCAAACTTATAGTACTTTACTTTTACTATATTGCAGATACATCCAATTAATTCTTTTGATCTATTTTCAAAGCATTCCTAGTTGTCTTATAATTATGATTATGACTTTTTTTCCCCGTATTCTAGGATATAAAACAACTGCAGAGTAGTTTACTAGAAATTCGCCTCTGAGGTGTGAGCGGGTTTGTTGGCGTGGAGTGAGCCTGCCTTCATGTCCCATCATGAATCTGTTTAGACACTAGCTTACAGCCCGCTAGCTTACAGTCCCTCACATTACCAGTACAACTAAAACATTGAGCAATGTCAGAGCTATCCAGCCAAACAGTGTAGATCCAGATTCCAGCTCAGACCAGGAAAACAAAGACGATCATGGATCTATTTGTCTGCAGGTGGGTGCATCAGAAGGGGGCGGAGCAGGAAGCTTGTGGCTCCGCCCAGCGTATTTCCTACATCACAAATATGATCGTTTTGAAACGGCATTTCTTTGTTTGCTCCTGATTAAAAACAATTTGAACTAGAAGGAGCTGCACTTCCACAAGAAAATGCAGGTGTTGAATGCTATAATGCTGAATGAAAATGAAATTGGCTCAGTCCATTTCTCATTTACAGTCAATGATCCAGAGGCAAAAATATAACGGAGTTTCATATTTCAGGCTGGAAAAATTGAAATGCCTCCAATCAAAACTGTAATGTTCCCATTAAATAGTTAATTTTGCAAAAGAGAATGTATAAGTATGCTGATGATAAATGTTCAACAATAAACTGCTTGTAATACTAAGCAGAAAGGCTCACACACGACCCCCCCCCCCCCAGATTTGTGACCTCATATATGTTTTAGAATAATTCTAATACAGTGTTCGCTCCCTTTTGAACAGTGCTGATGGTTTTAGACCATTGTCACTCAGCCTCCTCTGTACGGTGTCTCCTGTACAAAATGCGTTTGGTTTGCTAAATCTACATAAAACTTTGATCACGATCAGATCTGTGTTTTCTTTCTATGAGGGTTTAAACTTTAGGAGACAAAAGTGTGAAAATGTTCACATCTCTCTGAGAAAAATAAGTGTGTAACATGATGTCAAACTAAAGCAGACTTTGCGGATTACGTTTATCGCAGGTTATTTTTTAGAATGCGATTAGCGAGAAACCGCTGTGATATTTTTCGGTTCGAGTTGATGCTTCTCGTTTAACTTCTGTCTTCTCCCACACAGACGCCATAAACCATCAAAACTTAGCTTACAAGTTCAAATCATCCAATGGGGTGGCGCCTGGCAATAACCACTTGTCCGTGGGCGTTCCTGGAGGCGGGTCCTACCGGCAGCAGCGCTCAGGGCTACACCCATTCCAGCAGCAGCCCCTCAACCTCAGCCAGGTATGGATGCAGTTTTGTCGTCACTCAGAGGAGGTCGAACCGTAGTTTGGGGTTTTTCTCTAACCTCGGATGTGATGATTTTGCTCAGGAGAATCATGTCTCTGCGTCATGTCTTTGTGCAGGCCCAGCAGCACATGGTGGCCGAGCGAAACGGAGGCCATCGGCGCCAGCAGGCCTACATCACCCCCAACATCACTGCCCAAGCCCCGTACTCCTTCCATCACAACAGCCCCTCCCACACGGGCAACGTTCACCCGCACCTGGCGGCCGCGCACCTGCCCAGCCAGCCCCACCTCTACACGTACACGGCCCCCGCGGCTCTGGGCTCCACCGGCACCGTGGCCCACCTGGTGGCGTCGCAGGGCTCAGCGCGCCACACAGTCCAGCACGCCAGCTACCCCCCGAGCATTGTCCACCAGGTTCCCGTCAGCATGGGTCACCGGGTGCTGCCCTCGCCCACCATGCACCACAGCCAGTACCAGGCTCAGTTCGCCCACCAGGCCTACATCAGCGCCTCGCCCGCCTCCACCGTCTACACTGGATACCCACTGAGCCCCACCAAGGTGAACCAGTACCCTTACCTCTAGAGACAACACTGGCTGACACTGGAGAGCCCGACCCAGCGCTGCTGCATCCCCCGACCCCATCAGCAACCCCCTCCCGCCCCACTCCTTCTCATCTTCGTCATACAAGGACGGAGACCGAGGAAGATGCAATCCACCTAAACTGTCACGCGTAACTTGAAGATGTAACGACAGAGTGAGAAGGAAAATAGGGTCTGGAGCCTCCCGGGAGTGGAAAGACGGATTTTTAAAAGGGGGACAACTCACCTTTTTGTTTTTTTTCCTCTTTTTGAAGGCCAGTTTTTGCTGTTTTTTCGTTTTAATTATTTTTTTTGCTTGTTTTTTGCTTTACTTTATGACAAAGGTGGAGTTTTCTTAGTTTTACTGGGAGAGTTTGAGTTTTGGGACAGCGTTTGGTCCCCCCCCCCCCCCCACATACACACACACATGTTTGGGAAGTGACTGTTGGAGAGGTGGTTACTGAGCGAAAGCATCGAATCCCAAGACGTTTGGGAGAAGGTGAAATACAGAAACCTGCTGCTCTTCAAAGAAAAAAAACAAACCAACTTGTCGATGGCCTTTGAACTGTCCGACTATTTGCTAAATCACTCATGGGCGTGGGGAGAAAAGAGAAGGCAACTCCACCCACTCCACCTTCTCCACCCAGAGGAGGCTACTGGGAAAAAGAACCAACAGAAGACGAGAAACTTTTTAGTGTATTTATAGATATTTTATGTTTGACATTTATGATATTTCGTTTTTATCTAGGTGTCTTAGCGGGGCCCCGTTCTTAGAATGTAGCAGTCTGCACCACTTCTATTTTTTTCTCCTCCAATACCAGTATATTTATTTGTGTCTCCTTTTTTTTCAATGTGATTGGCACAAAGTGGTTAAATAACATAGGCATGTACAAACGTGATTGTCTGTGTGTGCTACTGTCAGCCATGCGTGTGTAGTCCCCCCCTCCCGGTAGGTTTTTTGACCTCCCTCCCTTGTAGTGCCTTACAGATTAACAACAGAGTTTACTCGGCTTGAATCGCGAAAAGCCCCAAGAGACTAAAGCTGTATGGGGGTTCGACATCGGGGCAGCTTTCTTCCAGGTGTAGGCTCCGCCCTTGCTGTTTCTCATCCACTGTTTTTAGGCGCCTACGGTACGTAACGAGGCGTCGAAAGCGATGGCGCCGTTGCAAACCTTTATCACGGTGGCACCCGAGGCATGGTTGTTGGTTTGGACGCCGGGCTTTTGGGTTTTTTTAAGGTATAAGAGCCGGTCCAGGAGCAGGACCTGACTGAAAGTGCTTGTTGCTGCGAGGGGGATTCTGGGAGGCTGGAGATAGCCTGGCTGCATCAAAAAGCATCGGGTGGGGGGGTTGAAGAGAGAGAGTCGAGGGTCTGGTTGAGTCAGTATGGGGAGGAAAACTCTCCAAGTTTAAGTGGAATTTTGAGCAGGTTGACCGTAACACGGAACCCAGGGCGTTGGGTAATCTGCCCCACCTGATTGGAGTTCTGTTGTCTTTGGTTCATTTTATTTTTTAAAAACTGATCAGAAGGAACCGTGTTGGAAGTTTAGGCAGCATTAAATAGAAAAAAAGGAGAGAAAGCAGCTACACCTGGAAGGACACCTTGTGGAATGGCTTGATGTCCATTTGTCTTCGAATCAGGTACAACGCAGACGACCAGACGGGGTACATGAACACTTAGAGAACCAATAGGGCTTTGTGTGTTTGCTGTTTTATTTGGAAAAAAAAATCCTGTAGCCAATAATAACCCCCCCCCCCCCACTTCTTTTGAACTTTAGTACATCAGAACTACTGATGGTTTAGAGGAACCCCCCCCCTCCCTCATAGTACTTGCATTTGAAGTATTTTTACTTATTAACTTAACAATTTTATTTTGACATGGCTGTAGTGCATATTGTGTTTATTTTTTAGAGATTGTTGCAATAATTCTTGTGGGTGTTTTATCAAAGTGTGCGTGTTTTTCGTATACGAATATATTTGGGAACCAGGGCCGTGGATGTGGAAAGCATTGCAACACGGATGAAGACGCGGACGCATACTTGGCTTAAAGGGGCGGGGGACGAACCCAGCGCGTGGGCTCCTGTTCGTCCTCCTCTCCCCATCAGCGCCAAGCAAGCCAAGCGGCCAGACACTTGAAGTGGTGATTGCGTAATACGTTGGCGGTTACATCATGTGTCTCTGTTCTGATGTTGTCTTTTTCTTCTCTTTCGTGGGCTTCTGGGTCGCTGAGGTGTGAGCACACATGTCTGGCTCCTCAGTTATGAGACAAACTACTGAAACATTCCACTGTTCATTCTTCACTGCTCCCCCCCCCCCTAGGCTTGTCAGCATGGGGGGGGCAGGACTATTTTTCCTTCTTTTGCTTGTCTCACCAAAGAGTTGAACAGGTTGAGTGTGAACACCGCAGCACAGGGCAGACCAAACAATCTTTCACCGCCATTGGCAGAGCGGACGGCCCAATTAGCCCTGACGACCCGTCCCCCAAGAACCAGTGACGGCTGCCCCCATCTAAGGGCCAGTGACCAGCTAGATCCCCAAGGATGGTGATACGGTCTTGCCCCCACAGAGGGATGGTAGCCAAAGCTGCCCCGTCCCCTAGAGGATGGGGCTGACCTGACCTTTAACCCCTAAGTGCTTTAAGGGTCTTGTTCAACAAGCAGGAACTGCATGTCTGTAATGGACATGCGAATGCACAGTGAGGAGTTTTCACCGTTCTTTGATAGGAAAAGCTTCCGTCAATCTCCCCAAACATGTTTTCTTTTTTACCAAACCAGGTTCTTTTTTTTCTGAGTACTTTTTTATCATCAATCCTAGAAGAATAAAATCCTCCCGAATGATCCATGAAGCCTTCAGAACGAATGTAATCCAGCACATCCGAGATGGCTCCTTTCGCCCCGTGGGTGACCGTTTAAATCATTTCTGCCATTTGTGTCCGTGCATGATTACGTAATTACCCGTTAGATCTCCAGCAAAATCCCATTCAAAACTGATTAGGTGAAACTGCCGCTTTCTTCACGATTAGAGGACATCCAATGATTATTATTTTGTAAGATGGCTTACCCAGTTAAAAAGGAAGCCTGTGGGCTGAAATAACTTTGTGTGTATGATATCTTTGTTTGTTTCACCTAACCAATGTAGTAGTATTGTGTGTGTGTGTGTGTGTGTGTGTGTGTTTTTATAAAAAGGGGGAATCAGAAATGTAAGCATTAATGTAGATCGAGTGACCTTACGATTACCAAAATGTGCTTAAGTAGAGTGTTTTCAATTCATGTTCCGCGACGCTGAAGCCAGCTTCGAGTTCCCACCTTTATTGAAGAGTACTGCCTTCCAAATAACCAACAATACCTCCAAAGCTTTAAGGTGAAATGAGCATAAATCCGCGAGCTTGTCGGTTTCTGAAATGCACTAAAACTTCCAAATGTTGTCGGTGTGTTTTCATGTAAACTTGAGATCCTGCAGCTTTGGAAACAAAGAAAGAGGAGAACACGCTGATCCCTTCAGCATCTGAGGACACGCCTGAGCTTCATGAAGCTCAGTGAAGCTGCAGCTGCTTCAGAAGGCTTCAAAGTCAATAAATCCTGAAGAGTGAGCTTCATGAAGCTCAGTGAAGCTGCAGCTGCTTCAGAAGGCTTCAGAGTCAATTAAATCCTGAAGAGTGAGCTTCATGAAGCTCAGTGAAGCTATTGCTTCTTCAGAGCTTCAGGTCAATAGATGCTGAATGGTGAGCTTCATGAAGCTCAGTAAGCCTGCAGCTGCTAGAAACTTCAGAGTCAATAGATGCTGAAGGGTGAGCTTCATGAAGCTCAGTGAAGCTACAGCTTCTTCAGAGAAACTAGTCAATAAATCCTGAAAGTGAGCTATAAGCTCAGTGAAGCTGCAGCTGCTTCAGAAGGCTTCAGAGTCAATAGATGCTGAATGGTGAGCTTCATGAAGCACAGTAAAGCTGCAGCTGCTTCAGAAGACTAGAAGTCAATAGATGCTGAAGGGGTGAGCTTCATGAAGCACAATGCAAGCCTGCAGCACAACTGAAGGCTTCAGAGTCAATAGATGCTGAAGGGTGAGCTTCATGAAGCTCAGTGAAGCTGCAGCTGCTTCAGAAGGCTTCAGAGTCAATAGATGCTGAAGGGTGAGCTTCATGAAGCTCAGTAGAGCTACAGCTGCTAGGAAGGCTTCAAGTCAATGGAAATCCTGGTGAGCTTCAGGCTCAGTGAAGCTGCAGCTTTGCTTCAGGAGGCTTCAAAGTCAGCCAGATGCTGAATGGTGAGCTTCGCAGCTCAGTAAGCCTGCAACTGCTTCCAGGAAGGCTTCAGAGTCAATAGATGCTGAAGATTGAGCTTCATGGAAGCTCAGTGAAGCTGCAACTTCTTCCAGCAGTGGCCAAGAAATCAGAATCTAGGTATACAAGTGTTTGAAGCCCCTTTTTGGTTCTTCTTTTTCCCCTGTGTCAAGGGGATCTGCATTTTTTTTCCTCTCTTTTTTTTTTGCTTTTCCCCGGGGGAATTCAGGGTGGGGTCGTCATGGTTTGATGCCATCACTGTTATCGTGTTTATCACAGAGTCTAAATTTACCGGCCAATTCCAAACCTGTTTTTTTTGTCAGCAGATTTCACAACTCAGAACTTATTTTTAGATTCTAAAGGAGGACTTTGTAGAGGTCTAAATTTTGGAGACCAAAGCTATATTTAAAATCAAATGATCTTTTTTGAAGCCCCCCGTAATAATCAGTACACTGAAAGACATTTCTCTGGGCTAAGAGAGCATCAAACCCTGACCCCCCTTTATTGTCGATTGCTGTATGGTTTCTTCTCGTTGTAAAATCTTCTTTATTGATGAAGCTAATGTGTGCTGCAGTATTTCCTAGTGACCTATAAATTGATCGTCTCTTCTGAGTTACTTTTCTCTATTGGGGTGTGCTGTCTTATTATTTCAATATGTTGATGTAGCATTCTATGTATACCCTGTTCCTTAGCCTAATATTATCAATTATGTCATGAGAATGGATATTTTACTGGCTTTATAGAATGTTTAAATAAATATAATAATGAGAATGAGAGAAATGATTAAGGATAAATTAAAAACCTTTTAACAAGTTGAGTACCTGCTACTAAGCCAGGGGTGTCAAACATACGGTCAGATGGTTTATTCCGGCCCATGTTCACAAATGTTGCAAGTTTAGTTTAGTTTAAGTTTTCATTGATTTGCACATTTACATTTTAGGTCGGGTGTTTCATTTATTTCCGTAGCCCCTCTTGAGTTTCTGATCGCGATTGCTTCAGCGTCAGATTTCTTTTTTCAAAGTGAAATGCAATTTATTTTTAATCCATGAATATATAACTCATAACTGATTGGGCTACTATGTTGGTTGAGGCATTTTATTCAATGAGAAAAATGAAATAAAATAAAAACAAAGCCACAGATGACCAAGCTGACCTTAGGTTATTTTGCTTTTATGTTACTGGTCCGGCCCACTTGAGATCAGACGGGTTGAATGTGGCCCCCCCCAGAACCAAAATGACTTTGACACTATTAACTAACGCTTGTTACCATCACGATGTTGTGTGCTTCTCTTAATCATTTTCATTGTAGAAAAATGGAGTGAATTTATATTAGGCTTTGAAAAAAAGAAAAAAACTAATGACACCATTTGTAAATTTGACAGGTTGACAGGAGGGTTTTACCAGACAAACAGCTTCATCAGATAGAAGAGTATAGTTATTTGAAATGTCCTCTTTATTAACCTTAGGCTGAGAAGGGGCTCGCACGTTATATGGTGAATATATGTTATAGCTTGTTATTCACTGTTACTTTTGATCATTTTTTCGGTCTCCGAGGTGAATCGAGTTATTAATGAGAATTTGTATGCTCACATATGCATATTGTATATGAGTAGAAATGTAATCACACTTTGTCTTGGATTTACATTAAATTGTTAAGTCACAACTTTAAGTGTCCCTTCGTCTGTTCTGCTGCGGAGGGTTTCCTAAAAAGTCCAAAAATGAAGCAATGAAATAGGAACCACATTACCTTAATGCACAGCCTTATTATTAAGTTTTAGTCTTAAGGCAATACACTAAACAATCATTTTTATCTGGAGTGTATTTTTACAAAGAATAAAAAATTCGAAGCTAAACATTTACAGTAAACTCCTGGTTGACATACACCACATAAAAACGTGTGCTTTTTTTTTCTCACCGTCAGACATGAAAGTAAACTTTTGCAGTTTAAGGTCAATTACAATTAACAGTTACTTCTCTTTGCTAAACGATAGAACAATGAGACTAGAGATTTTCTAGACACGTTTTTTATTACTTTTATCAAAGTTGAAAGTTTACGTATACTAAGATCACTATGCCTTTAACCCTTCTGCTATCTTATATGACCGCCCCCTTCCATTCTCCTACCATGGCAAAAGGTGGATAAAGGTGGAAAGATTTCATGTAATCCATGGACACCAGTGAAGATCACAAATCATTGAAGAAAAATGGATTTCAGAGCTCTGTCTAGTGGGTCTGGATGACCCAACTCACTACGTTAAAGTGCCTAGGACAGCAGAAGGGTTACAGGACTACTAAGTCAATGTTTTGGAGGGGCCATCACATAGGCCATGATATCGTTTCCTCACAGTTACCAAGCCAGACCTTTTTTAGCGGCAGTTCGTTGTTTCTGTCAGGGTTCTACTGGGGTTACTGGGTGGATGGGGTGTGTAGGAACCATATTGAAACATGTCCCTGTGGTGTCGCTGTTTTTCATGTTTTGCTGTCAATGATAAATTGGTTGATGATCTGACCACACACAGGTGTGCATGAGCCAGATGGAGAAATGGTTTTTGACCGCTTGTGCGGGAAGTGAAGCAAAATACTAGTCTAATCCGTTCAGTAGTGTAAATAAATAAAAGAAACGAAGTAATGCAAAGTTGATCGGAGTGAAAGACTCATTTTCTTCGTCGTATTGAAACGACAGCCCGCTTAGCGCGTCAATCAACTCTGGCGTCGCACATCTCAGTGTATCAAAGGGCTAGAACTTAGTTAAATGGTTTCTGAGCCTTTGGCTCCTACACTTGATAGTCAAACCGCTCCTTTCTTTGGATGGATTGATGGAAATCTCAGGATTCAGAGAAGCCAGTTCGGAGCATCGCTGGATTGTTTAGTGCTGACAGCGAGAAGATCAGCAAGACCCAGCGCAGCCTACGTTTCTGTTGGAACCCGATCGGGATATTGGAGTGGACATTTGGAATAATTCGTGGATTTGGACAAGGAAGAGAGCCGACAACTGAGGCGATCGCATCAAGTTCAGCTCTTTCGGCCTTAACCTTCAAAACAGAAAGTATGAGTAGCGCTACACCTTCAATGGCCATTTAAAAAGTGTGCACACATAACTGAACATAAAATCCAATGCATTGGTTGACTGATTGACGAGACTGCTCAATAAGCGCTTTAAAACTTGTTGAATAAAAGACTGCGTTGGCATGGAGACGCGCGACGCAACGTCAGACGTAACAGTGGGAACTGCAGCGTGCACCACGAACAGAACTAACAGTTTGACTGGCAGTGAAATACAAGCTGAAAAGCGAGTGGTTAGACTGACTGCAAAAGCTCTCGCTGATAAACTGGACAGGCTACAAAATAACAGAAACCTGAAATTAAATAAAACCAAACAACATTGGAAATCACTGCAAAAGCAATTGTTAAGGTGATAAAACAAAGAGTTCAAATTGCTCTTAACAAACTTGTTGAGAGGTTTGTAATGATGCCACATGTCACATAGTCTTTGTTGGGTTGTACCCATCCGATGAATGTGAAAAACATGAAGTATGGTTTTAAAGCCAAAATGTTTGTTCAATAATGAATGTATTTCTGGAGTCCAAAGCAGTGTTCTGTGAATGAGGAAAAATGTGTTTAAAAATGAGAATGCTGAAGATGACATTGGTCAAATGACAGTATTTCTGATATTGAAAGTATAAGCCTAGTCTGAGAAGTAAATCCAAACAGAACATCATCTTCAAGAATTAAAAAGCTCAAGCAGACAAAGCTGCATTGATTGCTCGTATGGCTGCACTAAAACAAAGACATGCTCTGGAGGAACAAGAACTGCAAATTAAGAGGAAAAAGGAAGAACTGGACTTGGAAGCTGAACTAGCAGCTTACACAGCTAAGCTTGCTGTGCTGCGAGCTGCAGATGGGAACATTGAAAATGAAGCCGATGGGATGAATTCTTACTTTGAAGCAAGGCATCAAATGAGACTAAACACTTTTAAATCCCTCGGAGAATACAAACCAGAAACATGGAAATTGGCCTATCAAATAGCTACCAAAGGACAACAACCAACTCTTGCCTATGGATGCAATACCAAAGGACACCAAACAAAAGAGTCAGCTATCAGTATCAGCACAGCATGATCTACAACCGGGCACAACCAGCAAAAAGCGGTTCAACAAACTCCAGAAATCTCATTCATCAGTTCTAGATTTAAGTGATCACACAGAAGCAATTAACTAACTACCATCATTCAGGAATATATGAACAGACTGGGAACTCACCAAATGAGCATAATTAACATAATGGGAAGCAAATGAAATAACATCAGCGTACGCAATAGCTTTCAACATCACTACCACGAACCATTCCCATATTGATGGGGATCCTCTTGAATATAGGCGTTTTATCAGGCTTTTGAGCAAGGATTGGAAGCAAAAACAGGAAAGGCCAGATTGCTTATACTATTTGGAACAGTTTACAAGGGGACAACCACAAGAACTGGTGCGTAGTTGTCAACACATAGGTCCTGAACATGGCTATACGGTGGCCAAGGATCTTCTTCAGTACCACTTTGGAAATCATATAAAATAGCAACAGCTTACAATGAAAAGGCGTTGGCATGGCAAACAATAAAAGCTGAAGATGTTAAAGCTCTGAAAGCATATTCTTTATTCCTGCGTTCCTGTTGTAATGTTATGACGGAGCTTCAGCACATGCAAGAACTCGACACTTTGCAAACATAGAGCTATAATCTCAAAGAGATTTGCCATATAAAATGAAACGTGGAGAATCCACGGCACAGCAAAAGTTATGAAAGAACCAACAGAGCTCATTTTCATTGATCTTGTCGCTTTCATTGAACGACATGTAAAAATTCTTTCAGATCCTCTATTTGGCAACATACAAGATCCTTTATCAAACATTACTCATGCAAAATCCTTTATAAGACCCAAGTCATTTCCTAAGTTTGGATTCAAAACACTGTAGCCACTCTGATGACATCAGGTGTATTTAAAAAACCCAGCAACAACAAAGAGTTTCCTAACTGTGTTTTTTGTGCAAAAGGCCATCTATTGGAAAACTGCAAAGCCTTTACAATAATGAAACATAAAGACAAGATTCAGTGGCTTAAAGATAGACAATTCTGTTTTGCATGTTTAAGCACTGGTCACGTCAGTCGCATCTGCGAGCAGCGGCTAAAATGTGAGGCCTGTAGTCAAATGTACCCTACTGTGCTCCACATTAAAAGACAGCCCCTTGCTGCAGAGGAGAGTCCATAGAAGGAATAAACCAGCCTTACAGACATGTGGTTTACAGGGGCCGGTGGATTACTGTGCCCCTGCTCTATACTTCCTGTGAAGATCCAAGGCAAAAAGGGGTGTGTCATCCAAAACACATACCATTTTGGACCCTGGGAGTTCAGCAACCTTTTGCTCAGAACATCTTATGCAAAAGCTGAATGTTACTGGTAGAAGAACTTCATTTCTCTTGAGTACAATGGGTCAGGAGACTGTTGTTCCAGCCTACTCTTTGATTGGTCTAGAAGTGTGTGGTGTAGAAGACCATAATTTTTATCCTCTGCCAGAAATGTGACTAAGGAAAATGCCAGTTTCAACTGAGAGCATGACAGCATCTGAACATCTGAAGAAACATCCTCACTTGTCTAAAATTCACATGCCAAAAATAAATGCAGAAGTCGACCTATTAATAGGTACCAACGCCCCCCAGCTACTGGAGCCTTGGGAAGTTATTAACAGCAATGGAAATGGACCATATGCTGTTAAGACAGTGTTGGGATTGGTCGTCAATGGTCCACTGAATGGAAACAGTGGTGTTTTGGAGGAGTGCCCCACTACAGTGAACAGGATCTCTGTGAATAAACTTGAAATTGCTGTCAGTCAGTACAGCTATGGTTCAATGAAAAGGTTTCAAAAGACAAAGAGATGTCAAGAGAAGATGTAAAGTTTCTAAATACATTGGAAAATTCAGTAGTGTTGATTGGCGGACAGTACTGCATGAATTTACCCTTTAGAAATCCTGAGGTTCATTTTCCAAACAACTACAGTGTGGCTAAGCAAAGACTTCAAAGTTTAAGGAAGAATTTATTCACTTGATAAAGGCGTAGCAGAGGAGTATTCAAGATACATGAATGAACTTTTCAAGAAATCTTATGCTGAAAGGGTCCCTAAACAGCAGATAAAGGGCAGGGAAGGAAAGGTCTGGTACATCCCTCATCATGGTGTTCAACATCCAAGGAAAAAATCCCTGCGAGTTGTTTTCGATTGTGGAGCCACCTTCAAAGGAGTGTCATTAAATGGAGAGCTCATGCAAGGCCCCAACCTAACAAGTTCATTGCTGGGAGTTCTTACAAGATTCAGACAGGAACCTGTGGCTTTCATGGGTGATATCCAGGCAATGTTCCACCAAGTGAAGGTAATGGAAGAACATAGAGACTTTCTGCGATTTCTATGGTGGCCAGGTGGAGATTTTGCTAAAGAGCCTGAGGAGTACAGGATGACTGTGCATCTGTTTGGTGCCGTTTCATCACCAAGCTGTGCAGGCTTCGCTCTCCAGAAACAGCAGATGACAACAAATCTGAATTCAAATCAGAGGTTTGTCAAACAGTCCAAGAAAAAAACTATGTTGGTGACTGCTTGAAGAAGGCTCCTTACGGAGAGACAGCAGTAAAAATGATGAAAGATCTCATTTTTCTCTGTGGCCAAGGAGGTTTCATTTTGGAGAGGTGGATCAGTAACAGTCGAGCCGTTTTGGAAGCTATCACTTCTAGTCAAAGAGCCAAGGACCTGAAGAAGCTGGATTTAGATCGTGATAAACTTCCAGTAGAAAGGGCTTTGGGACTGCAATGGTGTGCAGAGACCCAGTGTGTTTATCTTTAAAATGGAGATAAAAGAAAAGCCCCTCACCAGACGTGGTGTCTTGTCAGTCACCTGCTCGATCTACGACCCTTTAGGTTTTCTTGCACCAGTCACATTGTGTGCCAAGATGATTCAACAGGAGTTATGCAGAAGAAAATGTGGATGGGATGACACTTTACCACAAGACCTTCGGTCCCAGTGGAAAAAATGGCTTGAAGAATTAGCTCTACTGTCCACATTTGAAGTGAGAAGGTGCATCAAGCCAGTGGGATTTGGAAAAATCAAATGTGCACAATTGCACCATTTTGCAGATGCCAGTGAATGTGGATATGGGACAGTATGTTAGAAAACGCTGGAAGCAAGTACAATATCTTGCTGATCTTTTCTGGAAAAGGTGGATACGGGAATATTTGCCTTTACTGAATTTGTTAGACGGGGATATAGTTGTAATCATGGACTCATCAGCTCCGTGGTTCTGGTTACTTGGCAAAGTCTTAGAAGTTTATTCAGACAAAGGGGACTTGCGATCTGGCCAGAGAGCTACAAACTAAATCTAATGTAATCAACAGGCCCATATCAAAACTTTGTTTGTTACAAAAGTGAACTGTTTAGCTCCTTTTGCCCAGAGTGTTGTAAATTGTTTATTCAATTGTAATTTAGGGAGGCCTTCGATGTGTAAGGCCCTCATTGAAAACATGTCCTGTGGAGTTATTAAGCTGTTTTTCATGTTTTGCTGTCAATGATAAATTGGTTGATGATCTGACCACACACAGGTGTGCATGAGCCAGATGGAGAAATGGTTTTTGACCGCTTGTGCGGGAAGTGAAGCAAAATACTAGTCTAATCCGTTCAGTAGTGTAAATAAATAAAAACCAGAAGTAATGCAAAGTTGATCGGAGTGAAAGACTCATTTTCTTCGTGTGTTAGGGAAACGACAGCCCGCTTGGCGCGTCAATCAACTCTGGCGTCGCACATCTCAGTGTATCAAAGGAGCTAGAACTTAGTTAAATAGTTTCTAGGCCTTTAGCTCCTACAAGGTGGGGGTAGGGTAACTTGAATTGTAATTGTCTTTTGTTTTTTTGTTTTTAATATTTATCATTTTTTTATAAATGTTTTATCTCCTTTTATGTTAAGTGCTTTGTGTTTGTATCCCTTGTGCTATCCTAGGCACTTTACCATTGGGAGTCATTTCCACCTTTGTCATGGCAGGGAGAACACCTCAATGGAATGGAAGTCATCTAAGATAGCACAAGGGTTAACTGAAATGAAAGATGCTATTGCTAATTGAGATTCTTGCCTGAGGCCCTCACTGGGTGATATGTTAATTATTGTGCAGTGTTTATCCCCCTCTGGAATTGAACCTGGATTCACATAGTAGCCTCTCACCTTACTAACTGAGCTACCCAGCCGCTAAACTATATTAGCGAGATTCACTCTTAGAAATATTTATAATGTTTAGTGCTGACCCTTTTAAAACTTTTTTTTTATTTGAAAAATAACTCAAAATGAGGTATTTTCAAAATTAGAGACTCATCAAAAATATTTAAGTACTTGATGTTTTTTGTGTTTGCAGTGTATCTGCCAGTTTTGGTGCATTCTTGAAGGGAGTAAACAAATTTCACTAAATGAATGCGATATGAATGCCAATTGTGGCTGTACACGTATTTCCATGTTTAATCTACTTAAGTGAATGTAGTAATAATAATACACTTTATTTTATAGCACCTTCCAAGTTAAAAATCACAAAGTGCTTCACTGTAAAACACAGAATATAAAAAGAATTATAAAAGCAATTTACTATAAAACTACTCTGGCTATTCTGCAAAATGTTACGATAGGAAATATAACTGAGTAAATGTAACTCCCTACTATCTACTGCTGAAATGAGCCATTTGTAAACTTTTTTGTACGTTTTCAAGGTTCTTCATAGAAAAAAACAGTCAACAATCGTTTTCATTGATTTGATTATTTTTTTGTTAGCCTCCTGACTTTACTTTTCTGTCTCCTCAGAATTTCAGTAGCAACCATTTTATGAAGTCCCTATTTCTGCCTAGATGGTGCTGTCAGCACTCAAGTTTACTTTTATGCAGGACTAGGTTTTTTTATGATGCACTTGAACAAGTTAGAACTTCATGAAAAAAAATGTGGTAAATGACACACAAATTAAAATTAAACAAAAAACATCACAGTGTCCCTCTTTTATTTTGGTGGACTTGTACACAAATTGGTAAACAATAAATATAATATATTAAATTAGAATAGAATAGAATACCTCTGTTTGGATCCGACTTTAAAGAGAATGATACAATAAAAATAAAAAATAAAAACCTGGGAAGCTCCAATGGTGACGTCATTTCCTGTTTGCATGACGTAAGGTTGCCGTGGAAGCCGCGGACGCCTGTGAGAGTGACCAACCTAATGTGAAAAGCCCAAAGCGTCTGGACCAATCACAAGCCGCTTTCCAAATTAGAACCTAATCATATCAGTGTGGAGGCGGGGCTTAAACCAGGACAAGAGAAGGTAACCAGCAGCATAGTGTCAGACCCGAGCCAGACGCTGTGTCATGCGCGCGCGCTTGTCTGCATTAAAAAAATGACTGAAAAGCGGACAGGTGGTCCCGTGAGGAGGGAAAATCGGAGCCTAGCTTGATGTTTGATCCAGAACGAGGACATTTTCTTCCGAAGGAATCGTCTCAGTCGGAGCTCGCGCTTGTTTCTCCTGGGTAAGTGTGCATGCGCTGCTCCGAACTGAAGGAAAAGGGGGGGAAAGGAGGAAGAAAAAAAAGGGGGGGGGGTATCTTTGATTTTTAGCGATAGCTACGCAAAACATCGCATAGCTAGGCTTCTCGAAGATTAAAGATACGTAGCTTACTTCGCTTCGCTTTACGAAGGAAGAGCCACATGGAGGTGGAGATTAGAAGTAACGGGACGGGATGTGGGACAAGAGACTGAACCGTGTCATGATGGGACCCGCGAGGAAAAACGGAAATTACCCGGCGTCCCCGCGAGCTGTTTACGGTCAGTCTGCTGTCAGGGCCGCTCACACTTTCCACACATTAAAAAAAAAAAAAAACTCTTAAAAAAATATAGGCCTATTATGTATAGCCTGTTGATCCTAATTGGTGATTTATATGATTAAAAAAGGGAGAAATGCGTCATTTAAAAATAAATAAATACTATGTTTTAGTGCTGACATGAGTTCCTGTATTGCCAACAACTGAGCATTTTATTGATCTGTTTATAAATAAATAAATGAGATGTGAAGTGCAGACATCTTTATTCTGTTATTTCCCTGTGAATAGACTGATCCCACTGTTGGAATCACTGCTGCTCCTTTGTTTTCCAACAGCAACATGTCTCTGAAGGAGGGGCCATAAAGGGAAGCCAGCAGCCCCCCAGAGTAAAAAGCCCGAACCCTTACTGACTCTCTGCCATGAAGCCCCTCTTCCCCGGCCGGATGAAATGAGCTGACCCGGCCACGCCATGACAGCGTTCGTCTCCACCGTGGGGCTGCTGCTGGAGATGCTGCAGGCTCTCCTCCATTCCCAGCGCGCCGCCTTTCTCGGGATGGCCGTGTTGGTCGTGATGATCGCCGCAGACTCTCCTGTTGCTGGTAAGTGAACCCTTCCATCTGATCCACTCACTTTCAGACGACGTGTTGCATAACCAGCATCTGTTGCGCAATGTTCATCAAACTTTTAAAGAGCAGGACGATGCATTTAACTCTGCTCTCGCTACACCGGGAGCTGAATTCTGTTCTAAAACCTACGTTAACGTGTTCAAATCTAGTGCTCGGTTATGCACAATGTGATAATGTCACATATATTTACATGGATGAATCTAATACACAATTATCCATAACTTAATTCAGCTTTTTAAGCATAAAAGTGTCATTTGGATCTAAAAATAAACTTGTTCCTTTGGGTCTGATCCGATAAATGAAGCCTTCAGACCTTTCTAGACTTTAAATGTTTTTCGAAAGCCTTCAGTTTTCACATTAAATATGAAAAGTTTGACTGATTGTGCAGCTGCTTGGTCTACATAAGTCACTGGTGGAGATGTTGCCTGATCTCACACGTCTGTGGAAACACATGACTCCGATCCGGGAGATGCTTCACACAACAGTGTGCCGTGTTGTTTTGTTGACCGCTGAGCAGCTGGAGACGTTTCTGTGTTCGTTTTAAAGAGCGGTGGCTTCACAAGGCCATTCAGGTTCCAAATATAAACCTGTTCTGTTGATGGTACTTTGTTTGTCATGGTTTAAAAGGTGCTATTTGGTCAGTGCGTCATTTACTCACTGAATCAAGAATTTACTAAGAAAAAAAATGATGGCAAAATATAAAAAGTGCATCAATCAATTAATGAAAAGAAGAAATGTTGACTGTTTGAATTCCAACCTGTAACCTGGATTTTAACGCACTCAAAACACTCACCTCTTTTTCAAAAGGCTAATAAATATGACATCATCCATTTGCCGAAGTAAAAACCAAATACAGGGGTTGACATAGCCCAGAAATTTGCACTGGCCCACAGGGCCAGTAGTTTCTGAAACTTACTGGCCCTGCCTGAAAGTTACTGGCCCGACACCGCGCATAGCGGGACCCGCCGCTCCGCAGGTGCTTGCAACTTTAGGGGGGTCCGGGGGCATGCCCCCCCCGGAAACTTTTAATATGGTGCAATTTGGTGCATTCTGGTGACATCACTTAATTCTACACTTTTCAATGACTGAAAATAGACCATATCAAACTTAAATCTGCTCTAGTCTGTTTCAGATGTTTTGAAGAGAGCACTGCAGTGTAGCAGGTAACACTAGTTCAGAAGTTTTCATGGTGCTTCTAACGGCAAATATCGCAATAAATCATAAACCTTAAATGTGTTAAAACAATCTAATGGCAGCTTGAACCATTTAACGAATCAAATAAATCCCTTAATGCATTTGACCAATCGGATGGACGCCTTCACATTGTTGACCAATCAGATGGAGCCCTGTTATGTTAGATGTTTGTAACCTATGTCAACGAGGGTCATTTGGAGTATAATTTTTAAACTGGGAATGGTTATTTGGTTATTTTGCTGTTTGTTTATATACCGCAAATTATATCGTTATCGCAATTTTAATCTCTGATATCGCATATCGCGAGTTTTCCTCATATTGTGCAGGTCTAACTGAGATCATTCAGCTAACTAGAAATACTTAGTGCTTATAGTGTTGTAAAGAAAAACAAAATTAAGTAGTTTAACATTCTACTGCATTTGAGTCTGAGATTCAGGTATTTGGAGTTGCCTTTGATTGTTTGACATTCAGCTTAAAGCTTAGTGCATACAGTTTCATCTTCAATGCATTCATTAAATATCTTGCTGTCCATACTACTAATTATACCCACTACTCCATCCAACATATTCCTATCTATTCCTGCCATGTCTTCCACATCTCTGACATGCTTCAGTCTCTCTTCAGTGACGGTGTCGGATTTATAATCAAATGTAATAATAATCCACTGGCTTGTTCCTTCGTTGTTGCTGTTTAACATTGTTTTGTATTGAATTGTTACATTCAATAAAGTTTGAAAAAAAAAAGTAGTGAGCGCGTGCCGCGTGGTGCTCGGCAGTGAAAGCCGCGCGCGCGCAGGCGGGAGAGAAGGAGAAGTGATCAAAGGTTTCCCATAGAAACCCTTGAAGTCTGAACACAGGACTAGCAGAAAAACTAAATTATGAAGACGAGGTAAATCTACACGTTTTCGCAAAATTTACTTTATTGAAAAAGGTGAAGAATATATAAACCGTTAGATATTTTAGTGGCCCGAGCGGACAAGTGAAAAGTAAAGTCTTGTGGTCCGCACTGCTCGAAAAACAGGACCGGGCCAGCGGACAAATGGCTATGTCGAGCCCTGAAATAATTTAAACACTCGACAAAGACTGTTTATAAAGCCACCGTGTTCTGATGAGGACGACTTGGATCATATATAAAAAAATACATTTTATAGCATGGCAAATGATTAGAAGGCAATGCATTGTAGTTTATATTTGCCAGTCTAGTGAGCATAGATGAACGCTCCTCTTACTGCTTGTTTTTGTCCAGATGATGAAGCTAAAGGTTGTTTTAAAGAAGCCGGCGCAGTGAAATAGAAGATTTAAGATATGTTACCGGAACTTCATTTTGGGGCGTGCGTTGTCACTTTTTAATGAACACCCAGCAGCCAATCAGAATCAAGTATTTACCCGGACCATGGTATATAAATAAATAATGTGCAGCTGAATTAAAAGTGCTTAGGCTATGGTCCGAGTGAATTCTCGATTCTGATTGCCTGCTTGATGTGCATTAAAAAGTGATAATGCACACCTTAAAAAAGTAGTTCCGGTTACGTTGCGCTGTTCCGACCTCCACCAGGAAACAAATAGTCCGCTTAATGTGAAAAAAGCGATCCAAACTGAAAAAACAACAAAGTACTAAAGACTGGTTGAATATTTATTTCTTTTGCAAGTGACCATGGTATAAAGGGGTCAATGGCCTTTGAAGTGTGCAATATCAGAATTACCGCACTTCAGTGCTTCGTCAGTCATTAACCCGTACTTAAAAAAACAAGAATAAACAAACAGTAAAGGGGTTAAAACGGTATTTTTTGTAGGCTTTAACTTTATTTATCTTGATTTTATTTGTATCGTTTTTTGTTGAACCAGACAGAAAAACCAATCTTTGGACATTGATGAAATTCTGTTTGGTTGTTGTTGAGCGTCACAGCGGCTCTTTTGATGAAGCTGATCAAATGCGAATGTCTGAAATCTGAATAACTAAAGCTGCCCGAAGAGCCTTTATGAAATATTCGGCATAATGTGCGAGTCAAACATGTTTATCAAAAGGAATCAGGGATGTTTCACTGCAGACTTAATGCTCAAGCTGAGTCCATAGACAAGATGGAAATTCATACTTTTTACTCCATATTGCAATTGTCAGTTCATCAGTGTGAATTGGTTTAAAAAAAATATGAAAATAGAATTTGATATAATCAAATTATTGAATGGATTTTCTTTTATTTTTGAATATTAAAAGGCATTTTTTCCTCTTTGTTCAGTTGGAATAAAAAGTGATGAGATCATCTTTTCACATAATCAAGTAAAATTAGTTTTCGTAAGAAAACTATGAAAAAATATCATTTGAAATAATTGTAAATCAAGTTTGTTGGGTCTGACGGCCAGCCCTTTTACAGATAAAGTTTGTCCTAAAGACAGATTTTGAAGACACCAAGTGCTGACTTTGAAGTTTCAAAGTTTATGTAGCATTTGCAGCAGTTATAGAGATTATTTACCAATCTCTTCATTTCTTCAAGGCTATTGTTGAAGGCGTAGCGGAGCTGCGTTCACTTTTTGACCCACTTTGTTGGGCTGAGGGTAACGCAGCAGCCTGGAGGTCATACCAGCTGTCAGCACGGACAGGACTGGATGAAGCCGGTCCTTCTCCTGTCTGCACAAAGACAAAGCCGACCGCTGTGCAAACTCACACTACTAAGTTAACAGGCTGAGCAGAGAATTGGTGGAGAAAATCCTCTGGATTCATGCAGTGGATGTCCTGATGGGTGTTTGAAGTGTCTCTGGATGATGGAAGACACTGTGAGCGGAGACGTTTGTCCTTGAAATATTTTGCTTTCCTTGTGTGAATTGAGGACGAGTCTCAGGCTGGTCTTCCTGTACTCAACTTGGCTTCTGCCACGTTTCATTTTCCTATCTCTCATTAGATTTTTAGACCTTTAATACATTAAACATTTTTTAAAAAGGATTGACATTTTGTGCTTAAAAGCCACTTTACTTCTCCTCAGCGGGGTCGGTGCACCGCTGTGGTTGCTGAGTTCATCGCGGTGAAGTCACGTCTATTTACCACTGCAGTCCACTTCCATGGGAAACTGGATCTGTGTGGGATGACAATGAGCTCTTTCATTATTCAGTAGGTCTGGGGGGTGGGAGTAGCAGATCGATGGCTTTAGCTTCTGTTCAGCTGTCTGAGCCCCCCGATGGTAGCCGATCTTCGGTATCTGATTGGCTCGTTGCGTCGCCATTCAGATCTTTTGATCTGCTTGGATGTTGGTTTTGTTCTGCATCCTTGTGATGGGACAGTTGGGGCTCGTTTCGGTTTCATGCAACTGTTGCAGAAAATCACTTTCATCTGCTAACATTTTTCCATTTCATTCATAATTCTTTGTGTTTTCATCACCTGTGTGGGGATTTATCGTCACAAAGGGAATAAATTAGTTTATTTCTATTAACTTGAGCTCAAATCTTTAGTGTTGCTTTTAGATACAGTCACATCCATTCTGAAAACGTTTTTTGGGTTGACACATTCTTTAGGGCAGGGGTGTCAAACTCATTTTGGTTCGGGGGCCACATTCAACCCGTCTGATCTCAAGTGGGCCGGACCAGTAGCGTAAAGGCAAAATAACAGCTTTATTCTTGTTTTTTTACCTAATTGGAAAACCTCAGGCCATGTGAGGCCATGTTGGCCTCAACCAACATGGTAGCCTTATCATTTCTTATTACCCATTCATTCACAGAGGCCAATGGATCTTAAATAACATTAATTTCACTTTAAAAAATATTGGTTTGTTCAATTTTATACAGACTGAATATTTTAAATCTGACACTGAAGCAATCCTGATAATAAATTCAAGAGGGGTTACAGAAAAAAATGAAACATCTTCCTAAAATGTAAACGTCCAAACGATGACAAAATTACACTAAATTAAACTTGCAAACATTTGGGAACACAAGAGTTTGGAGTTAACCTCCTTTCTTTCCTGAAACTTCACCAGACCGTCAATATCAGGATTCAAATCCTGTGCAGCAACACATTTACTGTCATTCAAGTGAGCAAAACACAATGAAATGTCCATTATTATTATCATTCATTATTATAAGAATCTTCCTGGTTTCTGCCTGAATTTTGTGGCAACACCTGCCTTCTTCCTGACCTTTGATGGAGCGCCATCAGTGACCAAAATTACTTCATGTGACCAGTTCACTCCAACATCGTCCAGCACAGTAACTAGAGAGCTGACTATGTCATCAGCTGTTGTTGTGTCCATCAACTCCAGAACCTCCACTGTTACGTCTCTTCAACACCTCTAATAAATATGCACAGCTGTACATATCTGTGATGTTGGTGCTTTCATCAATAGTGAATGAAAATACAATAAATGACTGGATTCCTTCATATGGCTGCCCATGTTTCCTCAGAGATGTTGGATCTGATCGTAATTCTTGACAGACTCATGTTTAAGGTCGACTGCTTTTTGGGTCACAAGACTTCTGCAGCCTTCAGCATTTTTCAATAAGTTCACCATCAGAAAATGGTTTGGATGTTTGCTCCAACTTGTTTGCAAGTAAATCCAGATGGTTATTTATCAGTCCAGCTAATGGTTTCTAAATCTTTTTTTTTCTTAACTGCAAATGGTGAAACTTTTCTTTGTGGAGAGTCTCATAGTGGTGCTGAATGTTATATTCTTGGAGAACCTGTTGATGACATACCAAGCATTCAGGTTTGCATTCAGCTCCGTGAACAAATAAAACGCTTTCCATTTTCCTGGAAAGCTCAGGACTTCACTTCAACCTTTTTTTCCTTTTTGACAACGTTTTGGTCATTAGGTTGTCACTACTGATCATCCTTAAGTGGAGAGGCTCACAGGGAACCAAACTACTGCCTACCCAGACACAGAGCTGTTAGGTTTCGTTTTTGGCACATGCACCTGTTAAGCTTGTCCTTTGCTCCCCCTAGTGGCGGAATTGCGCATTTCGGTTATTTCTTTAAAAAATCATAACTCTCCACAGGAATGGACTAGAAACTTGCTTTCTTTTTTAAACATCCTTATGATTTTTACTCTTCATGTGTGGGCCGGACTAAACCACCTGGCAGGCCGGATACGGCCTGCGGGCCGTATGTTTGACACCCCTGCTTTAGGGTGATGTTTATCCGTTTACATTAAGATTTTTATTCAGTTACAGTCACTTTTGCTGCTTAGGGCTATAAAATGAAAGCCAACCTGCTCCTGTATAATTCATAAATAAAGAATACACTTGTTTTTGTTTTTTACGTCTTTAGTAGTTTTTTAATGGAAGTGTTTAATATAATTGTGAAATTTGCAGTAATAAATTGGTGTTTGTTAGCCCAGAACCTGCAGGCTGACGGCTAAAAGCCTGTCAGAAGACCTGGAGGTGAAATACAAGATAAATCTGAGAGATTGTGCGTGGTGGGAGAGGAGAACCTCTAAAATGCTAAAGAGAAGAAACGTCTGTTGGTGCTGTACTTTTCATAAAGATGGGTAAAGAAAGCTCTGTTTTTTAGCTTTTATTTAGTATCTTCAATGAATGTTTATATACGTGGCTCACTGAAAGGCTGAGGAAGGGCAGCTGTGGTTTGGATCTCCTCTGCACTAATTTATCACATCTCTCCACTTATCTGAATTGCATTGCAGTGCTGGTTTTCCCCTCCCCCTGGCCTGGTTCCTTCTTTCTATACCTCCTTCTTTTTCTTGTCTTTATCATGAAAAGCAAACAAAAGTCACAAGAATATTTAAGAAATCTTCACATTAATGCCATCGTAGAAAATCTCACCTCTAAATCGGTGGAAGGAGGATCATACAGACAAAAGATCGTCATACGTGTGGATGTTTGTGCTTTTCTTTGATGTAATCACAGTTTCTGAATCATAAACTGAGAAGAATGTCTCTTTTTCTTTTGATGCAGCTTTATGGGTTTCAAAATACAAAATAATTATAGATGACCTAAAAAACATGCTAAATGAATGGGTATCAACTAGGGATTAAACTATTCACTATTGACTTTCCCCACGATTTGGTTCCAATCCAAATGTTATTTTTTTGGATCACAGTTTTGTTTTGGCTCGATATTTGTTTTACAAAACAAAAACAAAAAATTCAGAAATGCAATTTAAAAAAATTGCCAATAAGGAAGCAACAATGAAGAATTTCAGTTGGCTCACACTAAGCCAATACTATGTGAAACTTTCAACGTATACATTATACAATATAGTAGGGATGCAACTCCCTACTAACGGCCTACCCACAGTATAATTTGATTTATTCTCAACTATTGAGATTTTACTGTGTTTCCTCAAAACAGTCTAGCTTTCAGATTAATGTCAAAAGTACAGCGGGGGTCGGTAGGGGTACCTAGCCCCCCAACAATCCGTCCAAATGATCATTCAGTATGTTTTTCAGCTGTTTTAGGGTTTGATCGCTTTTAAGTCCGCTTCAGGTGATTCTCGTTGACTTTTGGGGTTTGCTCTGATCAACAGTTTCAAAAGGAAGCCATACAAATTTGTTTTGTTGGGTTTTTTTTTATTTCAAAGCATTGTGCTTCTTGGAATTTGATGGTCTTTTTCCATTAAAAAAAGAAAAAGTAATTGCAGTGTATTTAAATCAAACGTTGTTCTGTAGTCTGGGGGATAACATTTACATCATCCAAAATAATTGGTGAGGCCCGGATTTAAAAAAACCTTTTCTTGTCTTTGTTTTAAAACCGCACACTGGGAGCTGTGTGGGGGGGCCTTGAGCTTTGGCCGAGACTGAGATGTAATTCAACCCAACGGATTAAAAAAATGGATTCTTTCCCATCCTAAAACCTTCTCTGATAAACCAATTGTCAGCACAGCTGTATCTTGATCGTTTAACTGCTCTTAGCTCACACAGCTCCTGCCAGCTGAGAAGAGCCAGTCACGCAAGGGGCTCCGCCGAAAACAGAACCATGTGTGGGGTTGTAGTTGGTGAGCATTTACACCAAAGGAACCCTTTCTTCTGTCTCTTTCTAGTCAAAAGTACACCGGCTTGAAAAAATGTCCTCTAATCGCACAAAGAACCCATTCATACTTGTGCAAATCTTTTTAGTGTTTTCACTCGCTAATGTTTATTTTTAACTTGTATTTAACAAAAACTGCGGTTGGTAGAAAGTTGGCCTTTAATATTGTATCAACCACCTCTGAATTACCATGAATGAAACTTAAACTAACAACTTTTGATGCATCAATAAACTAGTTTTTCTAAAAATAGTAATTCTATAAAATATGTACTATAACCTTCGATGTTGTAAAATGTCATGTTTTCAATCATTCAGTCTGTAACGTAGCAGCTATTGAGTTTGAAATCTTACCAAATGTACAGATAATACCCACACTCACTTGAAAAATGCTTTATCCAAACATAAGGAGGTAACTTGGACTGTTTGAGGAGGTGATGCAAATTGAAAAGACAGTCTTTGTTGTGTTAAAACGTTCTAAGATCAGGGACACCCCGCAAGTAGATGTCGATACTTACACCAGTCATTTAAAACCAATTCTGAAGCTCTAATAAATAATTGATGGAAGCAGTTACTGAAACATCGCATCGTTAGAATGTTAAATAAAGAAAACCGGTTGATTTCTAGGTAACACTTGAAACTTAAAGGTGTATTACTTCAGTCTTTAGGCTGATGTGGTTATTCAGGAATCAGTCTCACTTTTGGGGAAAATTGAAATGATAACTGGGGCCGCGTTATTAACTTTAGCTGGTGACTTAACGGCCATGCTTTAATTTCCTACTGAGCATCAACAATGGCTGATCGACCAGGTGTGACACACTCATGTTTCAGGGAACAGGTGGCAGTGCAGCGCAGTCTTTAGGCCTGAATACGTCTCACTGTTTATTTTTTTTCCTTCTAACTCAGGGTTTCACTATGTCACTAGTCAACAGAATATCCTGTGTTTTAAGTCCAATATCAGGATCCACCTGCTCTTCGTCCTCGTTTCTACTATCGTCCAATGATCACATGTCAATGTTCTGATTGTCTTGATTAACTCGACTTTCATTGATTCGTTCATGCAGTTTATTTGCCCTAAATGTGAGTAAATCTAATGGTTTATCACAGTTGGGGTGGGTTGAGATAACCTGACATTTTGGGGTCGTATACAGCACTCTGACCTCACATTTCTGCATCCTTAACCAGCGGAATGTTGAGCTGTTCATGTAGCTTAAATGTGTTGTTGTTTTGGTCCAATGATTTCTCAAGGACACGCGGTGTTCAGTGTTGATGTGGCCATGGTCAGACCAAACCATGGGTCAAAAATGGAATAGAAATAATAACTGGCTGGTCAGTTGGACTACGTTTTAAAATCTTTCCCTCAGCCATCTGTGAAAGAAAAAAAATCTGTTTCTTCCATTGCTTTCTGTCTTTATGGAACAGGTTACCAGATGTGCTACTTCTAGTTTTCCCCTCATTAACGGTGTGTGTTTCTGTATGTGTGCATCATCAGTTCGTCTGAGTTCTGGATCCCTTTGTGGGCAGATGATTTACTTAAATTCAAGCTGAAAAACTAGATTTTATTTATTTTGTTTTCACGTCACAGACAACCGGCTCTCATTTTGACCTGATTCAGGAAGACAGCACACCAACCGAAGAAAGGATACAATTCTGTCAAATAATCTGGTTGAACTAAATTACATGCTGGTGTCTTACATTTGGTTAAATGATCCCCACAGTTGCTAAATTAGTTGGTTTAGTGAGGTTCTTACTTATTTGGAACTTTTTATGTGGTTCTTTTGACATTGGTATAGTTTGTAATTGTAGCTAAAGGAATAATAAAATGTATATTTAAAAGCTGAGTCATGGAAACCTCATTACTGTGATCGGTGGTTGGCTCATGAAGCATCATCACCCATCAAACCTGCCAGCTGCTTTTGGTTAAAAGCAAAGTAAAACGGGGATGGATTAACGTGTTTTCAGCCTCGTCTATTAATGTTTTCCCAGCATTAATACAATTTTTGAAGACTGTTTTTTGCCAGTCATACCTCTGAATCGATTCAATCTCATCATTCTTTATCATTCGGCGGCTCCCTTCAGTGAATCATTTGTTTGCTTCCTTACGGACTGAAAATGTTGTCATCCGTGTCGTCTGATATCTGTCACCAACACACAAATTGAATTATTCTATCAAATGTTAAAATTTCAGTTTATAATTTGTTGTTCCTATCGGCACAGTTTAAACGTTTGAAGAGCAGAAGAAAACAGCCATGTACACAACTTTATCTGACATGGTTAGCATTCACAAAAAGGCCATGTGGTGGATGTAACCTTGCACTGCATATTAGAAATAAATTAAAAGTCCACAAAGCAACTTTTAAGCTGCAGAGTTTAGAAATCAAAACATACGACTGAACACAGAGGGAAACTGTATTCCTATGGCTGCTATTAAGTTGAGTTTTTTCTTTCTAATGTACTGATTTGGTAAAACACAATTCTGACTAACATCTGGTATTTTTTGTTGGAGTTTTTGTTGGGATCATTTATAATTAAAAACAATTTAAGTGAGTAGTATTGAACTATACAAACAGAACCTAGTCACTGAACTGTCACAAACCCCTTTTTTGTTTTTCCTCTCAGATGAGTCTCTGTTGGACTTCACACAGCCCCCTTTGGGATTTCTTGGCGCTACTGCAAGTTCAAAAGGATTAGAACCATCAGCCTTACCAGATTCACCACAGATGACTCAGAGGCCAGAGTTTCCTAATCCCCTTCCAATCAATTCTGAATCAACCCATGAGACTTGGACCACCCACTTCATTTGGAGGCAAAGTACAAATGAAAAATCCAAACCCTTAATGCAGAGAGATGCCGTCACAGAGGAGCCGCATACTTCTGAATCGACTTTGTCAAGAACAGCTGAACCTGTTCCAGGACTGAGTCAACAGTTTGAGGAAACAGCTGACCGTATCACAGAGAGGAATTTAGCGCTGACACATTCAGAATACCAGACATCCTCTCCCCTTCTGCCTCCTACAAGAACCAAGCATCAGAATTCATCCATAGCTTCCTTAAGCTCATCTGCTACTGGTACCTCAATACCCTATTTAGCCATCTATTCTAACGATAAGAGGACTTCTAACATTCAGGAGGCTGTAACCGCAGAGAAAACTTTGCCTTCTGGGATTTTAACACACGGCAGGCCTCCTAATTCCTCTGTTTCTACCACTTTGGCAGAAGAACCTTTTAGTCAACGAGTGGAATCGAGTCAAGCGAGAATCAACTTCTCATTGGTGGGTAGCTTACCAGAACACGAGGAAAACATGCTAAGCTATGACAAGATTCACTCTCCTGCCTATAATGTGCCTTTAAGCACCTCTCAACCTACACTAAGTTCATTTGAACCCAACGAGTTGCCTCCTGAGGACTTTTACCCAACCAACACCATGGAAGTGGACTGGGGTTCTGGAGATTATTTAGAGACGATGTCTTACTTTAATGCAGACCAAGACGGTTACCCTTTGGTCACCAAGGTGCTATCTGATCCATATGATCAGGAGGAATACACAGAAAGCTATGACACATCTTTTCCTGCCAGAGTAGGAATCTCCCTTACATCTTTGCAGCATCTTCATGTGTCTCCTTCACCTAGTCTCTTCACCACATACAGTACCATTGTGCCATACAGACATCCTTCTTTAACCGCCTCAATACCTCACTTCACCCTGGAGACTACTCCCACTCCTATGACTGGTGTACCTGGAGAATCCGACATAATGTGGGCAGATTCCGTCACAGTTCAACCCACATATGTCCTGCTACCTGACATGAACAGCTTAGAGTACTACACCACCCAACTAACCAAGGATGGCTTTGATGTCAGAGCTGAAGAAAATGTTACCGCTGTATTGATGAACTCCACAGAGGTTTCTCCCATAGAGATGTACACCCACAGTTCAAATGCGACTATGGAGGAATCTTCCAGTGAACTGTCAGGGTTTGGGCCTCTGGAAGAATCCACCACAGAGGACAGCCGTCAACTGATTAATTCCTCTGCTCCTATTCTTTATCCTTCCATTGTCCCAACCCACATCCTATATCCCTTGTCTTCCAGTTGGATGGTTGGTGATTTATCCATCACTGATTTGTCCATACAGACATTCACAGACAGCACTGCTTTATCCAGCATTTTGCAGCCAAGTGAAACACCTTTGCTTCCAGAAGATTCAATGTCCGCCTCATCTCTCACAGATGTCCATTGGTTTGTAACAGAGTCTTTGCCAGAAGGTACCATACACACATCTGCTGTCTTAACGTCAACTGTTGCCTTCTCTCCGGTACCCACTGATATCCCTGTAAATGATTCTACTTCTGATACAACGGATGGAACCCACCAGAACCCGACTTTGTCTACCGAACACACTCCCAGTACATACTTTACTGATTTCACTTCCCACAATGCCACCTTAGACCCCCCGGTTATGTCTGGTGATCAGGGTGTGACTGAAGACGGAAATGACCACACAGCTACGCTGATCTCAACAGTCAGTGAAGTCAGAACTCTCTCTGCCTTACCAACAAGTCCAGCTGCCATGACTACCCCTCATGAAGGGACAAAAGGTGCTTCTGCCACGACGGAATCGTCTTCCACCGTCGGCTTCATCTCCCCTACCAGAGAACAGACTTCAGCCCCAGCTACAACACCAAGACAGTACCTCTGCAAACTCGACAGACCTTCTTATTTGACTAAAATCGGTAATTCATACACCTCATTTGAGTTTCTCTTAATTGTGTAACGTCATTCGTGTAGTTAAAATGAAATCAAATGTGTTGTGTTGAAGGTTTTCCTTCTGGAGCCACTGTTGGATATGCCAAGTCCCAACTGAGAGACGTGCTCAAACTGGAGTTCAACAAATCAGTGGAGCTCCAGGTAATATTTTCATTTTTTTAATCACTAATTCTAAGATCTGTTTTGAAATTTACCACATGTATGCTAAAGGTCAGAAGTAAACTCCAAAGTACAATACGTTCTGCAAAGTCTTAAATCATAAGAGTCTGAAGACTTCAAGAAACAGTAAATGAATGGAGATTTCTCATTGTAGGTAGTGGACCCCCCCCCAAAACTTGTTATCCGGGTCGTGTCAGGATCCGTCATATACACGGCCATATCTGTTGTCAATGGACTGCAAAGGTCTGGACACCGATTCCTTTACGTGGCTCCTAGTTTGACTCCACCAGACCGAAAATATCAGGTCCACACAGGTAAATGTCACATTTATTTTTCTTCTTTTAAAGTTTTTATCAAGTTACCAAAAAAAAAACCAAATTATTGATGTAGTTTTGTTTTATTCCTATGTGTTTTTCTTTTAATCATCTAGTACAGGTATCTAGCTCAAACCATCCATGTTCTCTTCATTTGCAGTGCTACAGTTTGTCCCGGGCCACATCGACGTTCGGTTCTGCACCTTTAGCGAGTCCATTGAAAGAGGCTTGAGCAGGGCCTTCGCAGAGGTGCGCCGGCGCTCACAGGCGTCCACCAACTTCACCGTGCACGTGAGTCACCGGGGGAGGAAAGCATGGGGAACCATGTATCCGCATTCCAGCTGAGATGTTTTCATTTGCTATGGCTTTAATTACACAGAGGCAGAGATTAATGCTAGCTGCTATCTTTAGCTTCTGATTTTCCCTCTGTGAATTAATTTTTACTATCATAAAAAAAGCGTGGAAGAGTTGAAACCGTCTCAGGCTCTTCCCATCATTTTATCGGCGGCCCTTTGGAACATCTGCATCAAAACTGAAAGATGCAGATTTGTGTCAAAAGGCATCCATCCATCCACCTGTCCATCCATCCATGCAACCGTCTGTCTCTCCGTCCGTCTGTCTGTCCCTTCATCCGTCCATCCATCCATCCATCCATCCATCCATCATTCATCTGTCTGTCCCTCCATCCGTCCGTCCGTCCGTCCGTCTGTCTGTCTGTCTGTCCTTCCCTCCCTCCCTCCATCCGTCATCCATCCATTTTCCAAACCTGCTAAAACCCTTTCAGTCACTGGGTTGCTGGAGCCTATCCCAGCTAATATCCTGCAATGGTGGTTTTCCCTCTTTTTGGTTTGCCAGTCTATTGCAAGGCTGGGTCAAAGCACCTTTAAATTAAATTTGTTATGCAGCAAAGGATTCAGCAACACATAAATATCTCTACACATATATCATGTTAACTCTCAATACTTTTGAATTTTTGTCTTTACCATAAACCAACCCAACAACTCTCATGATAAAGTTTTTATTAAATCTGTCTGAACATTCAATTCAATTGCTTGTTACGAAAAAGTCTGAGTTTGAGTCTAGCAGTGAAAATTTTAATAATATAGTATATATATTTTACATGATGTTTGTTGTTTCCCTTTTTGTTTGTTGGATTGCAGTCTCTTCAAAGGAGGGACTAAAACAACAATTTTTATACAAGACAAGTTTCTTTGCCCAAATATATGAACAACACTTGATAAGAAGCTGTTTGGGTCGTTTGATCAGAACCAGCACAAAAGGTTCTGAACAATCAGATTAAATTGTTTCGTGTCATGTAGACTTCCTGTAATGTATGAATAATTCTAGCATTGCAGTATTTTCTGAATCTATCTTAAACCTCTTTACAGATCATAAACATCACCACAGCTGTTCCCGGCAATGAGGAACGACAGTCGAGGTTTCCAGTGGACATCACCTTCACCATTAGCGGTACCAGGGGTTACCTGACGGGGTCAGAGGTCAGTGACGCTCTGATGACCCTCACGGTGGTGGAATTCAGCTTCTACATGGGCTTTCCTGTACTGCAGATCGCTGAACGTGAGCCTCTGGGGATGATTTACTCAAGTTTTGATTCTGTTTCAAATGTGTTTTGCCAACATTGAACTGAATGAAAAAATAAAAAGATCTTTTTCCACCAGCTTTCCATTATCCAGAGCTAAACACCAGCCAGCTGCTTCGCTCCACCTGGGTCAGAACAGGTAAAGGTTCTGTCCTTCATGCTGTTGGAAAGTATTTAACAGCTTCTTTAAGTACTTATTCTCCTCCATGTAGTGCTTCTGGGTGTGCTGGATCATGAAGTGAGACAAAGGACTTTCCAGGCTAACCTGGAACGCCGCGTGGCCTTGTTGTTCAGAGAAGCCATGGGATCGGTCAGACGAGTCAGAAGAGCCACCACCGTGGACAACAGCAGCATTCAGGTAGTTCACTTACAGACTGATGCAGAAAAGTAAATGACCACAACGTGTTGGCTGCTCTGATTTTGACCAGTCTGTCCTAAAGGCTGTTCTAGAAGCTCTGAAATGACCTGAACAGAGCTCTCATTATGGGTGTTTGGTGGGAGGAGGAAGCTTGCTAATCAAGCTCTGGGTTTTGTGGGTCCTCTCTGCACCTGCTCATCTCTGAGGGGACAGTATGTGGCTCGGTCTCCGTGGCAACAACATCCCCTTTACTCAGGGGCATGCCACGTAAAGAGCGCCACCCAAAGGTTTTCTTCTTGTCCGATTCCTCATCCACATTTCTAGCTCTTTTTAATTTTACATGATGGCTTTGGCAGTTCTGTCTGTGTCCTGCAGCTGGAACAATAAAGTTGGAATTCAAATGATTATTCTGAATAGTGGGAGCAACACTTTTATTTAAAAACTGTAGTTGGAGCAAAGAAACACACGTACATACTTTGTGAAATCTAATTTTTTTTTTAAATGTTCTTAAAAAAGGGTTCAGGCAGGAAGATTAATACATGTTTGACTGATTCTACCTCCTTCTTAGAAACAGCCAGAAGGAGGTCAGTCAGCGTCAGCATGTGAGTGGAGAAGTCTTTCTGTGCAGCCGCCGTGCCTCAGGCGGCTTCTCCGGACCGTCCTGACAGACTAAGAACAGAGTTGTCGCCTGGCCAGACATATAAAAGCGCATTGACACACTTTCATCTTTGCTCTGTAATAACGAACCAGATTTGAGTCTGAGCGAAGCACGCTCAACCGTTTCCCATCAGCTCTGCCACGACCTGCACTCCGCCGTTTTTAGTCATTCAGACAGCAGACCTTGTTCCTCAGGGCAAAAAGGGGCAGATATGTGCACACGCATGATCTTTGTTTTGAGCACCATTGATTGATGTTTGTATTCCTGGGTTAAATGTATCAAAAATAAAAATATCCTCAGGTTTTTTTCTTGACAGATTACAGTGTTTTCCAGAGCCTGGTTTTCTAGAAAGCCATTTTTGTACGTGAAGCTTTTGCTCATTAGGCTTCATCAGAGATTCCATCCATAATTCATTCACAGAGTCCTCGTTTATCAGTTCTGTCTTCATTTTTAGAAACGGCGGATTTAGCTCTGCCTGAAAGACACAAGGCAATGTAAAAGATCTGCAGGGAGAGCATGGAAGTGAAAACACACACATAAACACAGGCGCGCCCACACAGACGTTTAGACACACACGCACAATGACACACACGTGTGCTTACAGACATGCACACACGCAGACGCACAGAAATGCACATGTGCACACATGCAAACACGTGTGAGTGTCTGGGTGCATGCATGGGCGCACCTGTGTTTATGCGTGCATGCTTGTCGGTGTGTGCGTGCATGGTGGTGTTTATGTGTGTGTGCATTTGTGTTGGTGTGTGTTTGTGGTGCAGGCACAGAGATGCATGCATGTCACACACTTATAAACTGACGCGCACACACACAAACACCCACATAGACAGGAACAGAATCTAAAGGAAATGTGAGGAACGATGTTTTCAGTTTGTCTCTGAGGTAAATCTTTTTTTTTTCTGGTAGAAAATAAGGAAATATTTATTATGATTTCTGCTTTCTTTCTTCTCCTCTTTTGACAAATCAAATGTGTTCAAAATACTACTTTTTTGCATTATTAACTTTTATTATTATTTTTTATTCCTGTCTTTAAACATTCCTTTGCTTTGTATTTTATATGAAACAATAAACATGGGTTTTCAGTGCATCTTTTTCCTGTTGCTGTGAAGATGACGCCGCTTTCTTTCCCTCGCTGACCCTCCAGGTTGTGGCGGCGAGTCGTCTGGCAGGTGAGGACCACCCGCTGGAGGTGGTGTACTTCGCGGAGAGTCCCGGCGGGGAGAGGATGCCTGCTGTTCAAACAGCCAACCTGCTCAACAGCCTGGATATTCAAAGGGCTGCCATTGTTTTGGGATACCGTGTGCGCGGCGTTTTGGCTCAGCGTGAGTATTTTTCCCATAATGCCATTAGCTTGTGTTCAAGGGCTGCTGAGTGCAGGTGATTTGAAGAAGGTCCTTGAGATTTCACAGCGAGTCAAAACTCCCGTGGGAAAGGTTTTTTTTTCTTTTTTCGTCCCTGCATAACGTTTTCAGTCTGAAACAATGAAAAGTCTCTCTGCTAGAGATTTTTCTCATTCAAGAAAAGTTTATTTGAATTTCGTTCTTCCTTTTTACTGTTGCTCTGGTGGCATGTTCTCCTGTCTTCTTTTGCGTGTTTGACCTCTTTTAAACTACCCCCAAAATCCTGTCTTTGTCATCAGAAAGTCAAATTATTCATGAGGGTGTAATGAGAGCCCCCAAAGGGGATTATTTTAATTCCTTCACTGAGCAAACTCTTTTCTTCAAGGGGATCAACCATGTTCTTCTAGAAAAATCTTCATCACACATGACTGTTCTTCAGGCTCCTCTCTGATGGGTTTTTCCCCCTGAAGCTGTAGAGAAGGTGGCGTCATCTCCATCCGACAAAGAGAACGCCAACGTTTGGATTGGCGTTGGGGTGGTGGTCCCCCTGCTTGTGGTGCTCCTCATCCTTTCCATCCTCTACTGGAAGCTGTGCCGCACAGACAAGCTGGAGTTCCAGCCAGACGCCATGACTGCCATCCAGCAGAGGCAGAAGGTATGTGGCCGCACACCTCTGTGCCTGCGGCGCTCTGCTATCAACGTCCTGTTGGGAGCAATTCCCTCGCTATTCAGTGAACTATATCGGACGTTTGCCGTTATTTCAGGGTGTCCGAATCTACGATTCCAAAATCCAGTCTCTGTGAAAAACAGTGTGCATCGATACCCACTAGACTGACAAATACAGACCACAATGCATTGCGTTTGATTGATTTGTCCTTTGAAAAAAGAAAAAAAGTATTTTTTTATAAATGATCCAAGTTTTCATCATTAAAACTCAGTGAATTCATAAATAGTCTTAAAATGTTCATAATTATAAAGATTTGATATCCGTCAATGGTGTTGTTATCTTTGTAAATCCAGCGTTCTGTATAGTTCCTCAGTATGTTTAGTCTTTTAGGGATTATGGAGTAGAAAAAAGGGAAAACCAACCTAACCCAGGTGTGTTTGGAAAAGCAAAACCTGCCGATCAAGTCATAATAGTGAAATAGAAATAAAGATCAATAAATACAATATTTTATTCAACAATAGATATAAAAAATATATATATTTAAAAATTGAGTTTTTTTTAATTAAACTTAATAAAATTGAATTATTATAAAATAAATAGCATTTTTAGTATTAACTAATTACACACTTTAATTTAAAACTTTATTTTGAAATGCAATTTCTAAAAGAAATTTCAACCACAAAACACTTAAGGTATATAGAAATACATTTACTTAGATTTAAAGAGGCGCTTTAAGAGCTTCTGGGGTAAAATCATTGACTGTATCTGAAAACTGGACTGAGTATTCGGGCTCCAACTAAATGAGGTCAATTTCGTCTCTAGGACGCCGCCATGGTAGAACAGACGTCGTTGGTAAGCAGTGATTGGTCTGAATCAGTCCAAGTCTGCTTTTCCATGGCAACCACTCTCACCTATCAGAAATGAGCTTGCTGGAAGGCCACGCCCCTGCCACTTTAAAAGCCGACTACATTCAAGCTGTCAAAGGTTTATTAACATTGGACGTTTGGGCCGGCAGGCTCCACCTACTTTTATTGAGACATCCGATTGGTCAGGTTATAACTTGAACTACAGAAAAACAATATAATGACCAATAAGAGAAGAGGAGGAGCTTAAAACTGTAAACTGGCACGATACGAATTGCAAATTGCACTGAAAAATACATAATTATGGTATTTTATTTTGAAAGGGGAAATATTTTGGGATTATTTAAAAGATCAATTTGACTTCAACGTAATTAGCGTCATTTTCTTTGTGTTAGAGTCCGCCGAACCAACGTCGATTGCGTAAACGCGTCACGACTGTGAAGTGTCGCATATTAGCATAAAGCTGCTTTTCTTCACTTCCGTTGGAATTTCGTTAATTGCGTGAAACCTTAAAGCGTTGCGGTAATTCAAAGATCGTCGACACTGGAGCCAAATCTCTGGTGTTTTAGCGTGAGCTGTTGATTCAGAAATGTTTGCGTCCCTCCTGCGGCTCCATATCTGTTACCTGAGCAGCAAACAGCCAGCTTAGCGACACCTGAGACAGACGGACGCCAGAGTCCAGAAACATCTAAAATCCACAGCCAGGGGCTCTGAACTCTGGAAGCAGCCGCTCACCGAAGGTTGGCCTGTAAATAATTAAAGCTGCTCTGTCTGGACGTGCTCCCCAGCCGCTCCCCCAAGAGGAAAGATCAGCTTTTATGCTCCAGAATAGCTCAACAAGTAACACTTTTTATCTTAAAAGTCTAAAAATAAATTTGTCTTCAACCAAATGATGAAGAACATTTCATCAAAACTTCAGCTGTTGGGTTGAAATAAAGACGGAGCTAATCTGGACTGAAATGACCGACTAAATAATATCCTTTCATCGCCCTGAGCGCTCCGCCAAATGTATGTTTCATTTATTCCCCCAGATTGGAGGCGTAAATCTTTCATGTTTCAGCTCAAGAACTTCATGCTCGTGCTTTTGCTGCTCGTTTATACTTGGGAAAAACTTCACCTGAAATGTATTTTTGCTCCAAGACCAAATCATTTGTTTTCTTTTTGTGTCTGTGGTGAAAGAGCCCTCTGTCCCGGTATCCTCTCCATTTTGGTTTAAAACTGTTTTTTTTTAGGAGGATAAAAGATTGTTCCGCCCATTAAGATGAAAACTTTAATCCATTTTTATTATCAAGCTAAGCTATGACAAATAAATGCAGTTGGAGGCAGATTTCTGCAGTTAGGAGTTTTTTATGAAGTCAAGTGAGAAACTGAATGAAAAACCAGATTTCTGAAAAAAATAAAACATTTGATAACATTTTTAAACTCGAATCTAAAAATTGAAATTTTGACGGAAAACTTAAAACTAGAAAAATGAAATTGGAATAAATGTGTATTAAATATATTTGGGATAAATATTTAAAAATAAAAAATAATAATAATTTAAAACTTGAATTAAAGAAAAACTAAACCAAAAGAAAAAAAATGCGACAGTTTTTGTTTCGTTTCTTCCGTCTTCACTTTCAATCCTCAATCTACAGATTCTATTCAGAATTTTCACTTTTGGAGCCTCATTTAACGTGGGGGCGGGGCTTTGAGCCCATTGGCTATCGGGACATGATTGACATCGGGTGACAGGTTATAAGGGAGGATTAGCACAACTTCAGGCCGCATCAGAGGAGGGATGACTCGACAGCAGACGCTGTTTTGGCGTGGAAACGACATCACCGTTACCTCTATCACATGACCTCAGTCACATCCCAGTAGCCAGGGGGTTCAAAGCCACCCCCCACGTAAAATTAAGATAAACTCTGAAAAAATCTGAATAGAAGCTGTAAATTGATGACAGAAAGCAAGAAGGGAGAAAAACGGGGGAAAAACACAAGTTAAAAATGCAAAACAGCAGCTTTTATTCATAAACATGATTGTTTGAGTTTATAGTTTTATTTTTTTAAATTCAAGTTACAAATTTACAATCTTATTCTTTCTTTTAGGTCAAAACTTAAAAAAAAAGTTCACTTTTATTTTTTACCTTTTGAGCTTCCAATGTGTATTTTTGAGTTTAAAACTGTTCAAATTTACAATCTAGTTTCTCTTTGAACTAATCCTGGTAAAAATAATCCTTCATCTGTGATTTTTCAGTCTGTTCTGATGCAGTTTGAACATCTGAGGTCTCTGCAGACTTTAGAAAAACTGTGGATTGTTGCTGTTTTTTACTGACAACACTCATTTTTTAATGATTAAAAAGCCGTTTTAGTGGATCATGTGTTTGGTGAACCCTTAAGGCAGTTTTGGAAAATTCCAGCTCCTTTTGTTGTTTTTTTCTCCTGGAGTCGTGTAGCGTTTTGTGACCTCCTGCCATGTAAGAAGCAGCTCTCCAAACACCAGCTGGCTTCAATCATCACACTTGACCTGAACATTAAATGTTCCTACTTGACCTCTAACCCTTATTTGTGCTTCCATTCAGACTGGATGCAGCTTCATAAATGCGTAAATGTCCCTCAAGACGCGTATAGATGTGACCGCTATGTTGTCTGTTCTCAATCAGCCCACCGATGAGTCCTCTCTTCATCAGCCACTCCCTCCCACTAAAGAGGAAGTTGAGTTTACTGAGGATGAGGAGGAAGGGGAGTATGATGAGGAGGAGGAGGAAGAAGAGGATGAAGTAGAGGAGATGGAGGTTGGAAAGGGGAAGGTACCTTGCAGTGTCTGATAGTTTGTAGTAAACTTATTTAGTTAGTGCTGTTGTGTTTGAAGTCGCTCGCGATGAATGGAGCTTTTTAACAAACGGCGGCCAACGCGTCCCAGGTAGAATGAAGCCCATCAGCTTCATCCCAGGATCAGCTTCTCCTCTTCTTCATTGCTCCTGCTTAGAGATCCGTTGCTCATCCCGAGAGCAAAAACAGAATGAACAAGGACCTGGAAGAAGAAGAAGAAGAGGAGGAGGAAGAAGAAGAGGTGGAGGAAGAGGAGGAGGAGGAAGAGGAAGAAGAAGAGATGGAGGAAGAGGAAGAAGAGGAGGAAGAGGATGGTTATGGGAAACCTAAAGCAGGAGTGAGACCACCGGAGCAACCAAAGAGCAAATCTGCTCCAAAAAACCCAGAGGCCACGAAAGCAGAAGAGATGACAAAGGTTGTGTCTGAAGGGAGGAGAGCCCGGGAGGTACACATGATGCAGTCGCCATGGCAACCGGTGCGTGTTTGTGTAAATGTGACACGGTTTGGTCCTAGCAGTAGACGCAGATCTGGCTGTGATCCTGGTGTTGTTGTAGTCCGTAGACGCCGTCTTTGTGTTGTTCCGTAGCGGATGTTGAAAAACGTTTACATGTGATCAGATGAGGTTAGCATGTAGTATGAGTAGCACAGATATCTAGTTTTTTTTTTCAAGGGTGGGGGGGGTACTTCTTCAGAAGTTTTTAACGTCCCGCGCTCACTTATTTTGCTGCAGATTATTTGTGCCCCCCTGGAATTAGCAGATTTAAAGCGCAGATTACGGGAGTCCTTCACGGCCTGTTTATGCCGTTTCTGCCGGGAAGCCCTCAGGGTTTCACACAGAAACAGTTAAACAGCCTCCATCTCCAGCCTCCACCCCCCCCACCACCACCTCAAAGGAAAAGCAAGCAGCTCTGTGTTTACCCAGACCTCTTTCTCTGTCCTGCTTTCTCACAGACATCTTCTTTATCCATTGATTCCCAGCTGCCTCTCTGCCCCTCTGGAAACCCCAGACTTTTAGTTTTTTAGCTAATTAAGTCTCAGAACATGTTTTCTGATCCATAGACTGTCGTCACGTTTCAGCACGCACGTTTTAGTTCATTTAGTGTGTTTTACGTTTTATTTTTCCACTCTGTTATTAAGACCGGAGTGATAATAACTCATTCTTTTTGTTTACATTTTTCCTCCTTTCACTCCTTTTTCTGCCCCTCTGCTCAGTTACAGGCTCCCAGCGTGAAGGGCTTCGACTTTGCCAAGCTCCATCTTGGCCAACAGAGCAAAGATGATGTCATGGTGATCCAGGAGCCCGTCCCACCGGCGCCTGCATCCGGCCCGCTCCCGACAGCCGTTAAGGACGGCCCCAGTCCATCCGACAACGGCGAGATCGCCACGGCCAAATCCAAAACCTCGGCTTCTTCCACCAAGGCCTCCCACGGCGGGAGACGGAGAGAAAGGTCAGTGCTGCTGGGAAAACACATCAGTCTGATGCAGTAAATTACATAACACAGGGAATATTTATGCAAAAAGAGAATATTTTTCCTCCCCTCTACGGCCGCTGCCTTCTATGTCCGCTCCCCCCAACGACCGCTCCCCTTTACGTCAGCTCCCCTTCTCGTCCGCTCGCCTCTACGCCTGCTCCCCATCACGGCCACTCCCCTCTACGACCACTCCCCTTCACGTCATCTCCCCTCTACGGCCGCTCCCCTTCACATCTGCTCCCTTCTACATCCGCTTCCCTTCACATCTGCTCCCTTCTACATCCGCTTCCCTCTACATCTGCTTCCCTCTACGGCCGCTGCCTTCTATGTCCGCTCCCCCCAACGGCCGCTCCCCTTTACGTCTGCTCCCTTCTATGTCTGCTTGCCTCTACATCCACTCCCCTCTACGGCCGCTCCCCTTCTCGTCTGCTCCCCTCTACAGCTGCTCCCCTTCTTGTTCGCTCTCCTCTATGGCCACTCCCCTTCTCGTCCGCTCCCTTTTATGTCCGCTCCCCCTCACGGTCCCTCCCCTCTACGGCGTCTCCCCTTCTCATCCCCTCCGCTCTACGGCTGCTTCCCTTCTCGTCCGCTCCCCTTTACGGCCCCTCCCTTAACGTATGCTTCCTTCTACGGCAAAAAAGGGTCTGCTCCCTTCTATGTCCGCTCCCCTCTACGGCCCCTCCCCTTTACGACCGCTCCCCTTTACGTCTGCTCCCTTCTATGTCCGCTTGCCTCTACATCCACTCCCCTCTACGGCCGCTCCCCTTTACGGCCCCTCCCCTTAACGTATGCTTCCTTCTACGGCAAAAATGGGAAAAACCAGCGTCTGCTCCCCGCTTTGACCCCTCTGTCCCAAAGCTGGGTTTGATCATGCGTAGCATTTCTGCATGTCAGTGAGTCCATGTTTTCTATTATTCATGTGTGTGTTGCCGGGTAGGATCTCCCCGTCAGACAGAGACTCCGTGGTGAGCGATCATTCCACCGAACGGGAATCGACCGGGGATAACCTGAGAGCCATCGCCGCCTCGCCCAGCGACAACAAGCAGACCCGTAAGCCCCCCATCAATGTTTTAAATGGCAAGTGGCCTTGGCAACATCACTCCAACACAAAGAGGGACCGGGGGAGGGGGGCAACTGATGGGACTGCTGTGAAAAAGAGAACAAAGAGCGCCTCAAGATGGTTGGATTTGATTGACAAGCTGGCCAGAATGTGGGCAGCAGAGCTTGCATAATAATGAGACGAAAACACAGATAAAACGCACAAAGTTTGGTGAAAAATGAGACCTTCTTGTCTTAATTTGGGAGGAAAACACAAATGAAGGAGTCTGTGGTTGTTGGAGCCAAGCCCACAAATGACTGATCCTCCTGACATCATCTCCTCTTCAAAGATGCAGCATCTCCTTCATTTTCTGTTCTTTTTGCAACCAATGACTTCAAGAGTAAAACAAAAGTTTGCGTTTGTTGAATCTTTTTTTTTCTTTCTCTTTGATATCCTTTAATGTTTCATCTTTCTTCCATTAGTCTGTGCACGTTTGCCAAACCTCAGTTCACTTTGATCTTGCTTTTAAGTGAATTCGTTTGCTCTACTAAGACTGTCTTTCCTTCCTTTTGTGGTTTGCAGGCAGGAATAAAATTGGTAAGAGTTTGTCCTCTTTCCATCCCTTCCCTTTAGAGGTTTAGGCTTGACCTCCACTGGCTGCTGTCTGTCTTTGTGTTAGTTTTGTTCTCTGTTTATTCTCACCATCCATCACTGTCCACTGAGCTGTCACTCACAATGTGGCAACAAAAAGCTACACTAATACAGAAACTATACATACATACATACATACATACATACATACATACATACATACATACATACATACATGCATCACCGCACTTTTTTTTATTATTTCAGTTCAGCATATGTTGCGTGATTGGAACTATAGTAAACACATTAAACACATTCATCTTTGCTGATAATTTACTTTTTCTAGTCCTCTGTTCAGACTTCAAGGGTTTCTGGTGGAAACCTTTTATTACTGTTCTCCTTCACTCCCTCTACGCTGTGCACACTCCCTCTACTCACACACACACTTGAGCGGTTTCAGCAGCACACACACATCCTCCTTCTACAACAGAAGTTTCCGCCTTGCGAGGAAATACGACAAATTTACTGCGTTCTAATTATTCATTTCCATTGTATTCGTTTCCATTACAAGCTGCGTGCGTTCTTGAGTGCGCGACACGGCCGCCCGCCGGAGGATTTTGTGTTGGGGGGGGGGGGTTATTACTGTTCTCCTTGCTATGCCGCCCTAGGTACCCAAAGTGCAAACAAAGTGCACACAAACTAAACCAAATGGAGAAGAGAGCCAAGCTGCACTGGCGACTTGTTGCTGCATGGCTCCCTTCTCCCAGACTGGAGGTCCATGTGGTGCTGTAGCCCTTGTGCTATCCTATGACCCCCCCCTTCCATTGACGTGTTCTCCCTACCATGACAAAGGTGGATAAAGGTGGAATGATTTCATGTAATCCATGGACACCAGTGAAGATCACAAATCATTGAAGAAAAAAGGTTCAGAGCACTGTCTAGTGGGTCTAGACCAGTGTTTTTCAACCTTTTTTGAGCCACGGCACACTTTAACCTTGACAAAAATCCCGCGGCACACCAGCATCCAAAACAATAGATAAAGAAAAAAAAAAGAAAAAGCTCATTTTGTATTGATCTACAGCCGCTCTGCAATCTCACATGCATTTTTGTGATAATTGTTGCAGAAAAAGCTGGAAGCTGCAGCTGTTTTTTTCTAAAAGATGTTATAAAAAATTAAGTCAAAAGATTCAAAAACTGTTTGATGTGTGTTCGTTGTTTTAAGACGTTAAGAGGAGAGACTCATTGTGCGCTAAGACAGTCACTTTAATGCATCATGGGAGATGTAGTGCCGATAATACGCCGACCGCAGAAAGACCAGCGTCTTTGAGCTTCATGGTTTTGTTCACTTGTTCCACGGTCTGATAGTGGAAAGCTACACCGCTAAAGATGAGCTTTAGCTGGTATTTTTCTTAGAACAGAGAGACTTTTTTGCGCTAAATTGAAACAAGGAAGTAAGGACTTTAACCACTTCTGATTGGTCAGACTGATGACATGTGATTCAGCCTTCAAGATTGATTGGTGGAGACAGTTAAAGGGGCGAGACTTTTCCTTACACAGTTATAGCTGCAGCTAAATCGCGGTATCCCGTTATTCTTATCAAAATGTCTTTAATAGAATCATATAAACACAAAGAAAATTTTTTTTTATGATATTTCATATTCTTAACTTCTCAGTGTTTTAACAGGGCCTGTTTGGATGAACTAACAGCTGATTTCCTGGAGATGGTAATCGCTTTTAGATCAGTTAATGAGGGCAATTTCTCACGGCACACTTGACCATCTCCCACGGCACACTAGTGTGCCGCGGCACACTGGTTGAAAAACACTGGTCTAGATGACCCAACTCCCAATGTTAAAGTGCCTAAGATAGCACAAGGGTTCAAAGGCTGCCTCCATCAGCTTGTCCAATCGGTGGCCACACCCTTTCCAGCACACCTGAAAATAATCAGACATAAACAGACACACAAAGATGCACAAAAACACAGAAGTCCCACTCTGAAACAAATCCAAATACACAAAACACAGAATAAATAAACAAAACAAAACCAAATACGGCCACAGCCGTAGCATCCTTCGCTCTGTAACACCAAACATGAACGTGCGCTGTTAGATTCCCATGAATATCACTACATGTTTTGTTTGGGAACTATTTTATGCAGCGTAACATTTTGTGTCTGTATAAACAAAGGCGGAGCCTCCTGCCCCGCGTTCTCCATGGGTGTCAGGCTCACGGCTACCGGAAAGATGACAATGTGTCTGCAGTCTGTTTATTACTGGGAAATATATAATATTCTGAGATGTCTGTACCAGAGACAGGTGAAGGCTCACGTGCAGCTAGAGAGCGGTCCACTGCAGGAGAATCAACACGCACTCCTACACACGTGTGCACTCCTTCCTCCTACACACGCAGCGCTGACACACACACACACACACACACATTCTACAACACCTATATAGTTAGTTCATTAGTTAGATAGGTAGTAGTTAGTCGTTACTGTTATTTGTTAATAAAGAACACTGCGTTGTAATTGTATTCATTTGCGACGCGGCCGCCTGGGGGTTTTGTGTTTGGTGGGGGGCACTGCGGTTAACCGTGACACCGCGCCCCCTGCTGTTTCATCACCGCGGTGATCAAAAATCCCACACCGTCACAGCTACAGTATGTCCCCCTCCGATCACCCTTTGATCTGTCATCAAAGCCTTCCAAAAACACAACTTTCATCGCAGTGGGTCTTTAAATCAGTGTTGCCTAGTTCGGTTCAACACCATCTGGAGGCCTGATGCTCAACTTCCTGTTTCCTTCATGACCTCCGCAGGTCCTCCACCTTCAAACGGGGCCGCCAATGAGCAGCCGTCCTCTGCCGCCATCTTTGAACACGTGGATCGCACGTCCCGTGCCGCAGACGCCGCCAGGAGACTCCCCAACAAAATCCAGCTTATCGCCATGCAGCCCATGGCGGTTCCAGCGCTGCACAGCCCGCCGTCGCACGGCCGACTGGCCGACGCTGAACAGGTCTGGCTCCAGATTCTATCTGACATCATTGTTGAAAATATTTCACTAATGTGCTTGAAAACAAATTGAACTTTTATTGTTTTTATATGTATGATTTATTTAGAAATTTTTCAAACAAAAACCCTTCAAAGACAAAATTCAAAAACACAATCAACTATTTTTGTTCATGTAAAATTCATGCAGGTCTGTTGTTTCCACAAAAACAAATTCCATCAGAAGTTAAAAACTCAAGGAACTCAAGAAAAATGTGCCGCTTATTAAATAACATAACGGGGAAAAGAAAAAAATGTATTCACAATTTTAGTCTTAAATTTGACTTTATCTTCTTTAAGTCATTCTGATTGATGTACAGTAATATATCATTCACTGTTGTTCATTTATGTTTTTTTATTTTTTTTTTAAACGATGGGAATGTAATTTTGTTCATAATAACATTTTAAAAAAGTGGTAAAACATTCTCACCGTCTGTAGAAGCAAATCAAGTTATTTCTAACCTTTTGACATGGATTGACTCTAAAGGCGTCATTCTCCGGTGCCTCCGTAGCGATGGCGGTAGATCCGCCCATCGTCGCTGGCGTCCGTGTTAGAGTCCAGACGTGACGCGTGTTGGTTTGAACAGTGACGTATTTCGTCCTCAGATCCAGGTGGCTCTGAGGCACAAGTCAGAGATCGAACACCATCGTAACAAGATCCGGCTGCGTGCCAAACGGAAAGGCCACTACGATTTCCCCGCCATGGAGGACTTGATAACCGGCGTCGGAGACGCCGAAGACCGCCATCACATCTACCACAAAGCTCAGTCCCAGATGGATAAGATTCTTGACCCGGAATCTCAGATGCTGCCCGTCTTTAGGGAACAAAGGAAAAGGTCAGTGTGTACTGTGTGTGTGTGTGTACTGTGTGTGTGTACTGTGTGTGTACTGTGTGTGTACTGTGTAGACTTCAGCTGGTTCTCCGTCTCCTCAGCAGTCGTGGGAGACGTTCTCCTAGGCAAAGGCTGAGGAGTCAGCTGAATGGAGGCATGATGGAGGCAGACAAAGACCACCTCATCACAGAAGACGATCCCGCCTACAGGAAGGGTCCTGGAGTCAACAATGTGGCCTATGTGGTGAGGAGTAGACTACAATAGAATAAAATAGAAATCAAAACGTTTGACTAAATGTCTCCTTCTTCCAGTCGGACCCAGACCAGGGCCCGGTGTCCCCTCACAGGAGTCCCTCCCCCACAGACGAGGTCTTCCTGGGTCCCGCCTCCTCCCCTCCGGGGCACGCCCCTCCGCCCCCCCCTTACATTCCCCCACAGCCCTCCATTGAGGAGGCACGGCAGCAGATGCACTCCCTGTTGGACGACGCCTTCGCTCTGGTGTCCCCCACTTCTCAGGGCAGCACGGCGGGGATCACCCTGCCCGGGGGCAACGGCAACCCACAGGTCAAAAGCCCTGCAGGTTGTGGGCCTAGAGCCTGGGGCCCCACCTACTCAGCATTTGGCCCCGCCCCCAGTGTAAGTATCTCGGTATATTAACTTTTACACACAACAGAAAAGCTAAACTGAAGGAGATGTTCATCCATCAGGAAAGCTACCTGGTGAAGGCGTCTTTCCCTTTTTGAAGGTGTTTTCATCTTCACCTGCAGTCCAGAGCCTCACGCTTACAGCAAATCACGGCCTCGACGCAGACGACCCGCTAGTCCACATGTAAAGATTTAATAAGTCAACTGTCCTGATAAGGACTGTAAAGCGCAGCACGTCGGTCTTTCTTTTGACCCTTGTAGTTCCTGACCAATGACCGAAGAGATCTTTAGTCACATGGTTTTGTCTACAAGCTTTGGTCCGGAACAGAATGGTCCGTTTGACGGCAGTACAGACCAACCGCAGGGTTCTGGACCTGATCCGACACAAAGGACTTTCCCAGTCTGAATACACCCTTAAATTAAGCGTTATGGCTCAAAAAGGGGTTTTATATTTTCAAAGTAGGTACATTTAGACCCCTTTCTTCCTAATCTAATCTATTTTTAGAGCTACAGCAGTCCAGATACCCCATTTCTAAACTATTTGCATCTCAGAGACTAGAATTACACGCATTTGTCCTAAAAAGAAATCATACGTTTGGTTACAAACTTCTGTCATTTTGTTTATAAAATGCATTTCTCATGAGTCAAATTAAACTTTCCAGTTTCCCTAAATGGGTTTCTTAAAACAAAACCACTCACTGTTCATAAATGCAGCTTATGCTTTAGGTAAATAAGAACTACGTTCCTCAGATATAAATAAAAAATAGGATTTTTTTTCAGGATCAAACTAGTCGACAGGAGATTTATCTGTTTTAAAACAAGTTCTTTCATTGAAAGGTTACCAGCAAGTCAGTTTTGTCTTAAGACGTTTAAACTAGATTTGAGGATTTCAGAGTTTTTGCTGCGTTGAATCTCTTTCTCTGTCAGACTGAAGTCTTCCATCTTCTTCCTTTTGTTAAATATTCCAGCCTCTTTCCATCATTTTCCCGTTTCCAGTTTCAGCCGAGCTGGAAAGTTTTAGCCTCATAGAACTAGAATGTCCAGAAAGACTTCAGGGTTTTTAGATTTCACCCTGGTTTTTTTTTTTATTATTATTATTATTTTTATATATTAATATAATTATTTTGTTCTTTTAATGTTTTCATTTTTTTGTTGCTTCCCTCCATGAAAAAACAACAAATGTCTTTAATGATCTTAAAGCAAAAACTTGCCTTTAGTCCGTTTGTGAAAGGATGTTTTTCTGTTTCCTGCAGAGATTCCCTGAGCCGCCTCTGTCTTCTGCTGCAGGTCTGACGCCGCGGTATGTCCAACACCTTATTTAAAATAAATGCATGAAAGCCAAAAACGTCTGAGAAACGAGAGTGAAACAAATGAAGATGTGTGAACGTCCTCTCCCTCTGACTCTGGCAAAGCTTTAGTCGCTGTTGTCTAGTCAAAAATGGTTTTTATTCATGTGAAAGCGGAAGTTTTTTTCCAAAGATTTTCCTTGGATACAAAAATGTGCAAAGATTCGACTTTGCAGAAGAGGATAACCTCAGGCGGTTCTTTGTTCGGCGCTTGGATCTGCAGACCACCAGTGGGAGGTGGTCCTCATAGATAATAGAGGAACAAACATCTTTGCTTCACTAGAATAATGGATCTGCCTGAAGCCTCCTGTCAGCCGAACAGAACTCATGACAAAAGTAAGATTGAATTCCATGCTCCCTCAGACAGGGCTTTGGCTCCGCCTACACGCCAGCAGGAGAGGAAGTGGCGCCCGCGGAGCAGCTGCAGTGTGACGGCCCGTACTCCAGGAGGGGCTACTACGCCGACGAGCCGCCGTCCTCTGCCAGACCGCGGCCGGTGGGCGGGACCACAGGTGCAGTGATGACAGTCAGACGTCACGGCCTTCGTCTGTTTCATCCTTTGTTTTTTTTTACATAAATGTCTGCAAAGACGTAAAAAAACAACAGAGAACTTAAAAACAGGAAAAGATTGAGAAGAAAATCCCTAGAAAGCAATCAAATGATTTGATTTTTACTTAACAAGAAGAAATCAAAATCTAGAAAACAAAGATTTGAAAAATAACCAAAGGAAATAGAATACCTTCCAATATAGAGTTCTACAGCCCATAATAAGTCTGTTTTTGTCTCTTTGAGATTTATTATAGAATACAGTGATTGATTAAAAACTTTAGTGTATTCAGTGAAAATGAGTCATTTCAGAAAAAAAAGAGAATTTAATTATTGCAGAATAAATCCTCATCAAACCTGGAAATATTCTGGAAAAAAGTTGAAAAATGTCAAATACTAAATGCATTCCACCGTGTTTGAAGTGACAGAATACGGCGTTTGAATTAGATGGCGTCTGAGCCCACGCCCGGTCTGACCTCAGATCAGCCGTTTGGCCTCTTGCGGCTGTGCGGTAACGTCTGTCCTCTGCGCTGTCTGCCGTGCAGGAACCCAGCTCCATCACCTCGCTCAGGTGGGCCTGACCGGCCACGCCAACGGCTACCCGGCGGGGGTCAGGGCCGCCTTCCCGGGCGGCCAGAACGGGGGCGTAGGCTGGAACCGTTACCATGACAACAGTTTCACCAGGGAGGAACCGGAAAAAGATGCAGTGAGTGAAACAGAAAACCTTCAACCTAAGCCGCTGCGAGGTTATTCCACGTTTTTTGACCTCTTTTCTTCCAGGTGCACCGGAGTGCAGCTCCTCCCGCCCACCTGGACGCCGCCGGCGTGGGGTATTTGACCCCGCAGCGGGACATTTCTCCTCCCACGCATTCCTCCGCCTCCCTGATCAAGGCCATCCGAGAGGAGCTGCTGCGCCTCTCGCAGAAACAGACGGCGGCGTCCGGCTATCGCAGCTGAGGCCGTCCGCTGTCGCCTCGCGGACGCCGTCTGCCTGCCTTCAAACCCCCCCCCCTCTGCTTCCCATGGAAGTCCCTGAAGACCAGTCTCCCCCAGGACGGTCTCAACAACAATCATGCGTTAAATCAGAACCAAAGGAGGCGTTTACACCCGGCTAGACGTGACGGAACGCAGACCTGAGGTGCCTGTGCCCCCACCCCCCACGCCGCCGCTGCTCTGATGAGACAAATCCTTAGCGTCCGTGGAGGATCCAGGATCAGACGTTTCTGCTCCGCTTCAGACTCAGTATTCTGGTTTTACTCCTTCACAGACAAACCTGGACTCTAGTTTCTGTGTCGACCTCCCGCTCCTCTCCGCGCTGCCCCGATGGTGCGGGTTACGCCCCCTCGCTGGTGACGGCGTCAGACGCTTGCAGGTCACCCAAACACAAGACCGACGCCGTTTGTCACACCTGCAGGTCATCCGTGCTGCGTGTTTCTGCGTTTGGTCACATGATGCACTGGACCACCTCAGGACTACGGAGTCCCGTCTGACGCAGCTTCAAGGCCCGCTCCCATCATCTGTGGATCCATCCCAGTGCTCTTTTAGTTCCTTTCTAGGACATGGTTTCTGCAGAGCGGCTGGAGTTGTGGGCGGGACCGCCCCCCTTCCACTCCAGACTTCAGAGGTGCTTTCTCCAGGAAGCTTGTGACCCGCCCAGCGGATTTTCACGCATACGATCTTTTTCCCAGACGGGTCTTCAAGGGGACGTCCACCCGGGTCGCCGGGGTTCTGCACGCGTTCCTGCGCTCATCCCGCCATCAGGCAGTGTTCAGAGTCTGGAGGAGCTTCACCTCAGAGACGCCGTCTTTTCTAAACTCTTCGCTCTGAAGTGTGACGGTGCGAGAGGCGTAATTTATTTAAGTTAAATAAAAAAAGACGAGTGGTTTGTTAAAGCAGTTCTCCTGCTGTTGTTGAGAGTTCAAACGTCTTCTGCTCCTCTGTGATGTGCCTTTTGGACTCTCCAGAACCGGCAGAGCAGCGCTCGTCGGGTTTGAGTGATCCTAAAGCCTCCGGCGCCGGATCAGGTTAAAAAAAAGTGAAACGGCATTGGATGGCGTCGGCTGTTGGCTTTCATCTCGTGCTTCCCGCCTCCATCTTCTGGATGTCTGCTGCAGCAGCATCATCCTCGGTTCTTCATGGCAGAAGTGCTGGCTGGCCCGACTCTGCCGTGAAATCAGAAACTCACAGAGAAGCCGTCGCTCCACGTGTGTCCGCATCGTCTGAGCAGAGGAAGGGTCGTGACCTTTCCGTGTTTCAGCCGCCGTTTCATGAACAGAGATTTATGCCGCCACATCGCAAACAAAACTTCCAAGTTCAAATATGAAATGTTTGCTTCCAAATACTGTCTTTGCATTCAAATGTTTTTTTTTACATTTTTTTTTCTGCTTCCAAAAAACACTTTTGCGTTTGCAACACAAATGTTTGCACATGCGTTGTGTCTCATCTTCTTTTTTCGTATCTTTGATTTTGCTCTCATATGTTTTAGCAAAATCAAAGATGGGAGAAAGGCGAGATGAGACACAACGCATGCGCAAACATTTGTGTTGCAAACGCAAAAATAGTTCCTGAAAAGAAAAAATAGTTTTTGAAGCCAAATTAAAATAAATTGAAGGCAAAAAAATGTATATATTTTAAAGCAAAGAAAAAGTATTTGAAAGCAAATATTAAATATTTTCCTTTGCAACTTAGAAAGTTTGGTTTACATAAATATCTGGTGTCCTTTTACGCTGACGCTGCAGTCACTAAAACCAAACAGAAGGGGGCAGCAAAGCCTCATGAAGGGTTTTTGTCTGCAGGAAGCAAACAAGCTGCTTCTCTTTACTGCATTGATGTTCACGGGGATTTAATAAACTTTTCATTCATCTTCTGAGGTTCATGCTGCAGTTTGCTCTGCCTGTTTTTTTTTTCCTTTCATTTTAACCGAAAAAACGAAAAAGAGCACAAATCACTAGAAAGTAGTGAAATGATCCGTCTGTGCAGCAGTTCCACACAAGAATTCAAAATGGAAGGAAAAAATCTAACTTGAGTATTTTCTAAAGTATTTTTTACTAGTTCTAAGCAAATGGTTTATCTGAGTTGTTTTTTTTTTTTACCTAATAAAGTGATTTAAAAAAAACTAGTATTAAAAAGTGGAAACGACTGTTTTCAAAGCGAAATGAGAATCTTAGTACAAGTTTCTGGAAATGTCTCATCCAATCTAAAACTGTTATTCTTGGAAACTTAAATTTACATTTTTGTTTTCAAAATAAAGACAATAAATGTCAGTCTAACATTTGATAAACTTTCAAATAACATTCTTAAAACAGAACCAAAAATGACAACAATTTGAGTTTTATTGTTAAACGTTTGGAGTGAAAGCATTTTTTTAATAGATGTGAAGCAAAAAGCTGCTAAAATATCTAAAAGTCTCAAATGGAGGTTTGAAAGGCTTTCAGGTGCATCAGATCAGGAAAAGTCTTCCTTCGACCTTTTGGAGGGATTCGAACACGCCAAAGCTTCACGTTTCTGGTTTCCACTGAGTCCCTGGTCCCGTTTCAGACCTGATGGGATGATCCAGCCGAGGGTTCAGCTGAGACCTGAAGCTCTTAGAGCTGCCTCAGCAGGGGGGGGGACAGTTGATACCCTGTAAGAACCAAACAAAGCCCGGTTCTTAGGGGTCTTATGATGGACGAGGACGAAGGTCATGGATCTCCAGCTGCTCCGGCTCTCCTGCTGGGACCCCACAGATGCTCTCCTTCCTCCTTTTTCCTTCAGAGAGAAAGACAAGAGACTTTTCTTTCTTCCAGCGTCTTCATCTTTTGTTTTGTTTTTTCATCTGAGCTGCGGGGGGGGGGTCTTCCCTCAGCAGCAAAAGTCTTTTTTCTGCATTACAGAGGCTTCAAAATCAGCTGTTGGTTGGTGTTTCTCAAGCGGGTGGGGGTGGGGGGGTCTCCTCTTCTCCATTGAACTCCAGACGTGTTTTGCAGAGCTTTCCTCCTCCTCCTCATGATGAAGCTGCGTCACTCTGAGCCCCCCCGCCCTCCTGAGCAGTAATCCTGCCTGTGCTGTGGAGCCCGGACGGCCTCGGCGCCACAACGGCACGCCCAGCACTTCATCTGGATTGTGATGCTAGTTAGTGGCAGGCTGTCGGGCCTGCAGGACGGGGCTGGAGGAGGAGGAGGAGGAGTCAACCCAGCAGTTCTTCCCACTGACCTTGGAGAGAACTGCGAGCGAGGGAGGGAGGAGAGGAGCAGAGAGGAGGCAGGCATTAGCACACTGACAGAGTTCCAGCACCTCCTTCATTCAGTCTTCTGGTGAAACAGCAGCGAGGAGGATGAGTGTGACAGAAATCCCCTGATGGATGACAGTCCAGGAGTTCTGACCCGCCTGACCTCCGCTGCTCTGTGAGTATCCGCCAGAGCGGGAAAACGTCTCAGGGGGGGTCGGGAGGCCGTTGCGTTTGGGTGACGGCGGTGGTTGCTGAGGGTGGAGGTCGCTGCGGCCCTCCTTGTTTACATCTTCTGTTATGCAATCCCCTGCGTGCCGCATGCAGGAGTCGGTGGCAGTGAGGCGCTCTGCAGCATCCGTGCAGATCCTCTGAAGGGACGGTTGCTGCATCTGCTGCTGACGTCTGCAGAAAAAAGAAGGAGAGCATCTCTGGACGTTCTGGTTTCCTTCAGCCGCCAATCGACTCCAGCAGTTGGATGTCAGAGCTGGAGAAGAGGATGCGTGACGTCATGTTGTGAAAGGAGAAGACACCTCCAGCATGTGTGTTTTCTTCGTGGGCAAACCTTTGACCTCGAGGTCGGAGAGGTCGGCCCCCCGTCCCACCAGGCTGGCTCAGAAGACATAGCGGGACTTTGTGCGTTCTGGTGTCCGAGTGGGAGGCAGCGCTCATGTGATGTTCAGGGGGTGTGGGGGGGTGAAAGGCTGTCATTCATGGGAGCGCAGCCTCTGCTGTGACGTCACACGACGATGCGCGTCGGCTCCGTCCCTGACACGCATCAAACGCGCTCGTCTGGTCTGCAGAACATCTGCTCCTGCCAACCCAGAACTCCTGATGTGTCCACTGCAGAACCCAGAGGTCCAAACGCTTCCTGGAGCTGTGACCTGCACCAGTCCTGATTGGTGGACCTGGTTCTGCATGGTTCAGTCCTGAAGCAGCGACTCGTTTTTCTCTGTGCAGCTTCAGATTTAGTGGATTTATGAAAGTCCGGTTGAAAATTAGCCGGTAATCTTCTTCATCTGCAGAAGCTGATTGTCTCGTTGGGCTGATTTCAGGATGATTCCTAAAGAAAATATGAGCGATGAGCTCATGAATGTGCATCTGTGGTGATTTCTGCATGTTGGGCAGCTCTGTCTTCTTCCTCCTGCTGAGGGGGGAGCAGTTCTGCTCAGGAAATCTGCTGAGCTCAGCAGCAGCTGAAGGGGAAAGCAGGAGGCCTCTGATTGGTTCAAATGTTGCGATCCAATCAGAAAACCTTTGAAGTCCCGCTCTGATCCTCTTCGGATCTTTTTTTTTTCTCAAATCCTTCCCGGTGCCTTTTTGACTTTTAATTGTGTCACTTTTAGCCTAAATTTTACAAACGTGATGTTTTCCAGGAGACGGTTTCTGCAGAGTCGCCGTGGAGCAACCCCGCCCCCCTTCCCCTCGTTGCTGAGAGCGTATTTTATATACGATCTCTTTCCGACTGCATTTTTCCGTCTGCTCCAGATTCACAGCGATTTGATTAAAGGCTTACTCGGAAATTTCAATCTTAATTTTCTCTGTCTGTGTCCTCCATCGTCAGAAAAATGCTGCAAACCCCCCCCCCCCCCCCCATCATTTTCATGGAAGTGGGTTTTCACAAAACATCTGATTTTTAACAAAATTATGACTTGAAGCTTAAACTTCTAACTTATACAAAAAAAATCTGACTTAATTCCTATGAAAAGGGAATTAGAATTTTAAAATGATCTCACTTTTTTCACGTAAATTTAGAATTCTAAGTCACTCCCGTTGTTTCAAACCTTCTCTTCTGGGATAAATCCAAATGTTCCGGTTCATCCGTCGCTTTTTCCCGACGCGGTTTTCCATATTTCTTTAAGCTAAAACAAAGAAATCCCAGGTTTGTTCACAACATTAATGGTTTTTGTCTTCAATCGAATTCATTTTCACATTTTAATGGAAAACAACAGACCTGCATGTTGAGGCAAATAAACGTTCTGGTCCATAAACTTTAACATTAATCTGAATATTTTGGAAAAGGGGAGGAGAAAACAAGTGAAGCAAATGTTCTCATACATCCGTGTGGGAGCGACCGCCTCCTCAAAGACAGAACCGTCTTCTGAAGCTCCAGCATCCCCTTCACAGCTGAAATGGTTGTAAGGTGACGTCTGATGATGCTGGGCGGACACGTGCTCGCCACATGGCCATTGCTGTGGAGCAAACGGCGAGGAGAGGCTCACGTCAAAAGACGGAACACGGAAAGCTCAGCTTCCTTTTCCTGGTTCGGTCTCCGAGCAGCTGTTGTTATTCAAAAAGCCGTCTGAACGATTGAACTCACTCAGACGTGGACGCCGTTCATCTCCAGAGACGTCTGGAGAAGGGGGGCCCTTTGGGGCCGCGTTAAATCGGATGGCTCTTTGGTTTTTTCCCAAATTCAGGCTTAGCGGGTTTCTTTAGGATGCAAACAGACACCCCGGCATCAAACCCTTAGGAAGACGCTACGCAGAAAACTGCATAAAGACAATCTGAACTGCCACCAAAGTCCAAGAACAAAAAACACTCGTTTTTACCTGACGGAGGCTTTTATTTTGAAATGTGTCCTAAAAGGCTGCAGGTTAGTATTCAGTGGATGATCCGCAGAAACCATCCCAGTTTCCAGTGAGAACAAAATAGAAATCGGCTTTTAAAACAGGAAACTGAAGAGAATAGAACAGATAAAAAATGGAAGCTCAAAGGTCAAAGTGCGATTCGTGAAAATCGCACAAACCAAAATGTTGTTTTCTCATATTTGTCAAAAAACAAGAGAATCGCCACAATATGGCCGCCAAGCCGTAGGTCGTGTGGCCATCCCATAATAATCTCAAAATGTCCTTTGGATACCCCCGTCACGTGTGATTTAGTTTGGTATTTGGAAACATTTTTACTGAAGCGATTTTTAGCCCATTCGTGAGGAAAATCAAACTTTTCAGTCTTTAAACCGAGAAAATCTGTTTCTTAAAATCAAACAATATAACTTTACTTAATATTTGCAACTTTTTTCATTAATAAGATGTTCTGATAATCAAATGACTCAACAAGATAATTATTGTCTTAAAACTTGTCGCTACTGAAAAGGTCAGGCTGAGTCATAAATGAAGTGTTCTAGGATCCATAAACCAGAAGAGAGCGAAAATTTGATGATTTTGGAGAATCCGTTCATCTTGGAGCAAGAAAGCGGGATGAGACGTTCCAAAAGTTCCTGTTCTTCCGTAGGATCCCATTATGGAAACTCTCCAAAGTGAGAATCCTTCCAGAGCTTTGCAGTGAAAAGAGGAGCAGAGGCGTTGGAAAACCCTCTGGGATTATGTGGAGGGCAGCTTCATAATCCTCATCCTCTCCTCTTCCTCAGAGCACCTGGACTGCAGGAGTCCAGCTCCTTCAGGCGTGGCGGCGTGCGTCTCACCGCGGCCTGTCTAAAGTTTGCAGGGAATCAGACAGGGGGGGGCCTCTGAAGGTGTACGGTTACCACGGTGACCAGTTAAAAGCTGACTGCAGGACTTTTTTCTGTAACACACCCAGGCTGGAGAAGGAAATTATGGGATGTCTGGTCTGGTGTCGATGGATGTTTGTGTTGCGGACATAGATATGCAATCAATTTAATTGAATCTGGTCCATTTTTAGAGAACATCTGGACTGACAGAAACTGTCATGTCGGAGGAAAAAAGTCATCACTTTGCAGAAGTGGAGGAGAAAAGAACAGACACGACGTCAGAAAAACAGGCGTGGGATTCAGCGACACGTGAAGTCATGGGCCGACTTCAGAGCCGCCAATTACCGTCACGCAAGCCGTGATCATGTCTGCCAGAAACCCCGCCTTCAGTGGCGTTTCTGTCGGGAGGATGGTGAGGTTAGTTATGACGCAAACGGGCATGAAGTGAAGGGGAAAGCTGGTTTTCTGCTTCCTCGCGTGGATTCGTCTGTTTCTGGGTGAACCTTTACGTTTTCAGAATGTTTACATTTATAATCTGATCAGATCAGAAGAAAAATGACGAAGGCGGAGCCTCAACACGAGGCCTCTGTGATGCCGCCACGGCGCTGGAATCATAATAATATCTAATTCAATCATTGTTGGCTGCGCAGTGGTGCAGTGGTTAGCACCCTTGCCTCACGGTGAATTGGTCCTGGTTCAAATCCCAGCTCGGTACTTTCTGTGTGGAGTTTGCACGTTCTCTTCATGCACGTCAGGGTTCAATCCAGTTTCCCCCCACAGTTAAAAAAAAGGGTAATATAGGGTAACTGGTGACTCTAAATTGCCCCCTAGGTGTGAGTATGAGTGATCTGCTCCCCCCATCGGTAGATGGTATAGGCTCCAGCAACCCTGTGACACCAAAGGGGTTTCAAAACCGGATGCGCTTTCATCGTTTTCAGGCAGAGAAAACTCAGGAGAGTCACGTTCTGCAAACGCACCAGTGGGGCGGAGTCTCAGACGTCAATCAGCTGATGATCCACCACAAGTTAATACACGTGCTCACTTTACGAAGTCGTTTTCATCAGAAACTGGATTTACGTTCATAAAATACGTTTCTGTTCAGCTCCGCCTCCTTCGGACTCCTGACTTCTGGTGACCGGGGAGCTTTCAGGCGGATCACCGGTCCTCCGTCCGTCTGATGGAGTTGTTGCTGTGTGCCGTCCGTCCTCGCTCTCTCTCAGTCCCGCTCCTTCATCACAAGCCGCCTTATGTGGCGGCCGACAGATCACATGTCGCCGTGTGTGAACAGCTGCTGTCCACAGTTGTGCGTTTGCGCTTTGTCAGGCGACAATGATTTGATGATTTGTGATCTTCACTGGTGTCCATGGATTTCATGAAATCTTTCCACCTTTATCCACCTTTGTCATGGTATGGAGAACACCTCATTGTAAGGGTGGGGTCATCTGGACCCCATAGGATAGCACAAGGGTTTAAGCTGAGCAGCTAAATAAACTCAGACGGTGTTGGAATCACAGCTGGTTGCAGATTTAGCCTCAGTCCAAACTGCCCTTTCGAGTGGATGCAGAGGGTCAAACCTGTACGGGGGCGGGTCCCGCATGGGAAAGTTCAAGGTCGCAGACGTCTTAGAGAACTCTGTGGAGAGAAAATGTTCCTGCATGTTTATGTCTACGCTCTACGGGTCGTGGCGAGCACTTATATGACACACAAGGGTTGAGCAGGTGAGACACAGGCGTGTCGTCCTGTTTTTCCCTGGTTTAAACCCCGCCCATAAATCCTGCAGACTTTGCGAGACCGTGCACGCCACCCGCCACGGACCCGGACAACCCAAAAACCCGCAGCACAGGAACAGGTCAAGCCCTAGAAGTGCCACTTCTAGAGTTTCCATGGTAGGAACTGCTCTCTGTTGCCTTTTAGCAATATTCTGGCTCATATGTTGTATTTACCTTTGTATTTAAATTGTTCTGAAAGACTTAAAAGGTTGACGTTAAACTGTTAGTAGCTTTTGTTTTAATATTACTTAAAAATACAGCTTTTATATACAGAAAAAACGCAGCGTTACAGGACAGGAGCCGATTGTTCTGACTTTACAGTGAAGACATTCAGCCTCCTGCAACAATGCTCATTGTGAAAGTTGTGTGCATGTGCGCACGTGAGCGTGCACGTGTGTGTGAAGGGCTCATTCCCATTGGCGCAAATACATGTTTGAATTATTGTGCTGTTCCGTTTGCACTGTTTAGACACCATAAAGTTGTGAAGTTTCACCTTCCTATGTCAAGCCCAGACCATGACACTGCCCCCACAGGCAGCAGCAGGCGTGATGGAGATGAGTCCATCGCTTCATGCGTTCCTCCCTTCTCTGATCCTCTCTGGACTCTGTGGACCCACCAGACCGTAAAGCGTTTTCCCATCAAGTCCATCTAGATCCGGGCTCTTCGGCCTTCAGCCATTTTCTTGGCGCCCAAACCCAACATGTTGGCCGAGTCGCACAGCGTTTGAACGGCGGCAAAGCAGAACCGGTGGAACTCTGCAGAACCTTTGCAGCACAAAGACTCCCCGGTGTTCATTTCAGAGGTGAAATCCTAAACTGCAGCAGTCGCATTTCTTTTCTAATCTGCAGCACAGGTGTCTGAAGTCGAGGTTCAGCTGCCGTTGAACCTTTTCTGTTCCAGGATGTTCCTGACAGAGACGCCACATTACTAACATGCATCGGATTCACTGTTTTAACGTTTAAAGTCACGTTTTTCCTGTTTCGCTGACTCAAACCTAGCATTTGTCAGCTGTTGCTCTCCTCCCATAAGAGGAAGAGGTTAAAGGTCACCGCCTGCAGCGTAATGAAGCTGCATCTTCCAGCAGCTGAAGCTTTTCTGGTCTGACTTCAGTCCCACTTGTTGGTGGAGAGGCCCGAACGACTTTATTCTAACTTTATGAAAACATATTTAAACCATCCGCTTTTTTCAACTTTTATTTTGCTTTTGGGATGACTCTGTTTTGATGGTGTGAGTGTTTTTACCATCAGGGTTTTAACTGGAGTCTATCTTTTCGTGAACAATGGCTAACATGGTGAAGAGCAGACGGGCAGCGGTGGGGGGAGCTTGCAGCAGTACTGCAGCTTCAGCTTCGACTCGGTCCACGTCTGAGGGCGCCTAAACACCAGCTGTTAAATTTAGAGCGCCCCGCCTGACCGCAGGCCGGCGCACCTCCTGACGTCTGCGCTCATTGTTTTCCTTCCTCCCTCCTCCTCCTCTGATGTGGTTTCACTCTGAATTGTGACCCCCCCCCCCCCCCCCGGTGCCCCGTCTCACACACTCATTATTCCTTCTACCCATCATGCTCTGGGGCGGCGCGGACTGGAGCTGACTTGTGCGGTGTTTGCTCAGGGTTAGTGCTGTTGGCTCTGAAGGGAAATGAAATGCCGGAGTTACGGTTCTGGACAGATTCATGTTCCCTAAAATACCGCTCCGGTTCTGCCATCGGAAGAAAGCTGAGCGGAACCGGAACTTCACTGAAACGTGGAGTCCTGATTGTTGCATCAGCATAAGAAGGAAAGGCAATAGAAGTGAACGTGGCATGGTTGTTGAGTGACAGTTCTGTGGGCAGAAATGTCTTGTTGATGCCAGAGGTCAGACTGGTTCCAGCTGATAGAAAGACAACAGGAACTCAAAGAACCACTGGTTCCAACTGAGGACTGCAGAAGAGCATCTCTGAAAGAACAACCCGTCTAACCTGGACGTAAATGGACTACAGCAGCAGAAGACCACACCGGGTACCACTGCTGTCAGCTAAGAACAGGAAACTGAGGCTACAATTCACACAGACTCACCAAACTGGACCAGAAGATGGAAAAACCTTGTCTGGTCTGATGAGTCTCAGTTTCTGCTGCCACATTCAGATGGTAGGGTCAGAATTTGGCATCAACAAAATGAAAGCATGGATCCATCCTGCTTCGTATCAACAGTCTAGGCTGGTGGGGGTGGTGTCATGGTGTGGGGATATTAACTTTGGACCCCTTCGTACCAACTGAGCATGGTTCCAACGCCACAGTCTACCTGAGTATTGATGCTGACCATGTCCATCCCATTCTGACCACAGTGGACCATCTTATGATGCTACTTCCAGCAGGATGAGGCTCCATGTCATCAAGCTGGAATCATCTCAGACTGGTTTCTAGAACATGACAATGAGTTCTCTGGACTCAAACGTTCTCCACAGTCACCAGAACCCAGTAGATGTGGTGGAACGGGAGATCGGCATCATGGATGTTCAGCAGACAAATCTGTAGCAACTGTGATGCTGTCATGTCAACGTGGACCAAAGTCTGTGAGGAATGTTTCCAGAACCTTGTAGAATCTATGCCACCAAGGATTAAGGCGGATCTGAAGTTGGAAGATCCGTTACAATGTAAACTGTAACCGTCATCACTTCTGGTGATATTATTTCATTGCAGAATGTGTTTTTTCTGGCCTCTCACAGTAACACATCTTCTCGTGTGTGTCCATCCCTGCAGCAAGTCGGCTATTTTTAACCTCATACGCATTTCCCAACATAACCTACATAAAAAAGCCCATTAGTGAGGCGTCTTTAGGCAAACGCGCACAGCTTGACCTTTCCTCCGACCCGATTGTCCTCTTTGTCTTCCAAAGGACACATTTACATTAAATTAAATAATCTAAACTAGATTAGTCTGTTTGGACAATGCTCCTAAGTCTGAAATTGGAGTTTTTGATCGTCCTGATAAATCTGTCCGTACAGAAACAGACATTCAGCACCGTGAGGAGGTTTACGAGGAGTCATCCAGTGCTCTGCACGAGCTTCCTCCTCCTTCTCCTCCTCCTCCTCCTCTGCAGTGCTCACTGGCCCATAACTGGTTCTTGATGGCAGTCATGACCATGATGAGATCACCCATTAGCTTAACAGCTCCCATTATCTTTTTCACCTTTGTGCTGACAGAACAGAAAGAGGGCAAAGAAACAGGGAGCCTTACTTAAGGAAACGCACACACGTCATCCTTTCTTTTATGGAAGCATTTCTGTAGCATAATTAAAAATAAGAGTCAAAACCAGAAATGTATTTATATATATCAGAATGAAGCTGTATTTGTTGACTCCAAATTAAAAAGAAGAAGAAAAAACATTTTTGGTATTGACTTTTACTTTTAATTGTGCCGAAGAAATGAAACACACAGGATGTTCTGTTTAATACATACAATTTTGGTTAGATTGACCGTTTTATTGTGATTTTGGTCCAAATATTCACAAATCGGATCCAGAATCTGGTTTATATCTAAGTTTTCGAGTGTGCTGGAAGGAAACAGCTGGCAGTACATTTTGATTACTCAAAAGTGACAAAGAAAAACCGTCAGCGCGTGGTGTCTGCAGATGAACAGATGGCTCTGGAGACGGCAGAGCATATTTTATTAATAAAGTTCGTGACCCAATTTCAGCTTGGGAGGTAAAATGGCTGCTTGATGCGCCCCCCGCTTACTTTTGGGAAACATTTTTACACGTTTATGTTTGGTTCAGGTGGAGTTTAGCAATCCGAAGTTGAGGACAGATTTCCAGGGAAAAAGCAGTCCCTGGAAATGTTCATGATGGAAACAAAGAGGCTTTTGGAGCAGCAGCAGATCTGAATTGGAAGAGAACATTTTCTCGTCTCGGGAAGAACTGGACCCATCCCAGAAGTGTTACGCAACAGTCTGGACAGCAGGCCTGAGCCGCCGTCACTCATGTCGTCAGTGAGTTTCCGCAGGAATTTCTTTGAAGAACCCAAGATTTTCGAGGATATTTCAAAGCAGTGATTTTATTTATGATTATGCCATTTTTAGGCAAAATGAAAAAATGTATCTTTTTCTTTTTTAAGATATAGTTTCTGCAGAGCGGCAGGACTTGTGTGCTGGACCGTTGGCGCTACCCTTCCCCGCTACTTTGCTGAGAGCTTTCTGTTTACATGCTCTCTCACACCCCCAACCTAACGTTATCGGTGCAACAAAAATGGCGGCAATATCAGATCTGTCCAGCCGTCCAGTTTAGATCCAGATTCCAGATCAGACGAAGGAAAACAAAGACGTTTGTGGATCTGTTTGTCTGCAGGTTGGATGCATCAGAAAGGGGCGGAGCATGGAGCCTGTGGCCCCGCCTGTTGCAGATTTTACGTCATAAATATGAACTTTTTCAACCGACATTTTTTCGGCTGCTCCTGATTCACAACGATTTCGAAATAAAGAAATCCTCAGAAAGGTACTTTAGAAGTGTATTTTCTTTATCCAAGTCCTCCATCATCAGAAAAATATTACGAGAACACGTTAAAAACACCAAAAAAACACCTCCAGACTGGGTCTTTAATGAATACGGAATCCCCTCTGTGCCAGAATTTCATCCACTCCAAAGCCTAAAAACTCTTATAAAGTTTGACAAATGTGCAGTTTTTTTAAATGTCATTTTTATTTTGCTCCACGATACTTTAGTTTCCTCTTATCTGCTGGAATTGTGTGTTTGGAGGGGAATTCCTTTGCAGGACAAAACGAGCAGCAGCTGCTCTGCTCGGGTCTCTATAAATAGGTTCCTGCAGCGCCTGCAGGAAGCTGCGACGCACCAGCAGGTCATTCAGCCGCGCGTTGGCCGTTTCTTTAGCGGCAGGCGGGGACGCCGTGGAAAAGGCCGATGGCTCAGACTCTGGTAATCCCTGGAGTCAGTCATCAGGCTGCTAATCCAGCCACTCACCCACCTTAAGAGGACCCCCCACCCCTGACCGAGTGGACTCCTCCTTACTTCACTGCAGTCGTCTAATCAGTGCTGGAGGAGTTCAGGTCACGTGAGTCCCCCCCCCCCCCCAACCCTCTCAGTTACCATAACAACAAGCGCCGGTCCAGGCAGCATCTTGCTGTGGTGAGAAGAGGTGGTGGGAGGACGGCAGACGTGAAGGAGGAAGGAAAGCGGATAATCGGAAACCAGGGGAGCACCTTTGTGGCTCCTTTCTCCTGTCCTGCTCCTCCTTCAGCGGCGTAAGTCCTCCAGCGCTTTGATCCTCCTGCTGCTGAAGAGCAGACGGATGGAGACGTGTTTGCTGTCTGCGTTTGATGTGGAAATGCGGCCGCTGCCTTTTGAGGATTTCTGGAATGACATCATGTGTTTGTCCTTTGTGAGGATGGGAATAAGTGTGCAGGCCGCCTCACCTCCGGCGAGGCAACGCTTTGTCTGTGAGCTTCATTCAGCGTCTGCTGATCCCTCCTGACAGCTCTTTGGTCGACCGAGGTGCGGTGGAAGCCAAGAGCATCGACACAATCAGAGGCAGCCTCTCCCACTGATGTATTATGATGCAGCAGAAAGCCTTGCATGGGACCACAAATCCACCTTTGTTCTTTTGGATTTTCCCTCCCTCTTTTATTCTCACTGGAGCAGATCTGCATTCTCTTGTGGTTTGTTTAATTAGAAGATGTGTACAGCCAGAACTAGGCCAGCTTGTTCTGATGTGACGTCCTTGTGATGGTGGAAGCTGGAAGACTTCCTGACTAGAATTTGTACTCGGGATTCAAAAGATCTAAAAAACCTAACAAAAGGACGGTCTTTTCCGTGAGTCACTGTTGTCACGGCACTTTAGAGGCAAAGTCAGGAAGTCAGTGACACGTCGTCCCATTCCTCCTTCGAGCGAGTGAGCTGTGGAGCTGCAGAAGGTCACGGCGGTTGCATTTTTCCTCTGAAAGTTGTGGGTCAGTCCAGAGCACACAATGCCCTATTCTTCCACAAAGGGTGACAATGCACGCCCTCCGTTTGATGACCCATCCAACGTGCCTCTGAGCTTATAAATGACACCAATTCTGGACAAAGTGACCCCAAAGGTGATGTTTTTATGGCATCAAAGGGGTTGAAAAGACTGTTATTTAGTGCAGGACCCCAGAAACTGAATGAAAAGGTAGAGGAGGAGGCAGCTGGATAACAAGGATAGCTCGTAATTATTATAAAACAAACAACAAAAAGCAAAAAAGGACTTTCTAAAAGCAGGAAAGTGAACAGACACTAGAAAGTTAAAAACGCAGGGAGAAAGAGAAATGTATGCTGACATCAGAAACCAAGAAGAAGGACTTTATTAAGGGCAGCTGGAACAACAGAGTAAAAAATATGAAAGAACTACAAGAAATTGTAAAGAAAATCCAACAATTAGTTTATAGGCAGTGAGAAAATAATCTATTTTCTATCATACTGGTGTGAGAAGAGACGCCATCCAGGATGGGACAGGCGTCCGCGACCAGCTGGTGTTCTTCACATGCCAGATTTGATGCAACAAGAACCTGAATTTCAGACCATATATTTAGTTTTTACAGATTCGATTGTTGACAAGAATTTTTTACTCCTTTCAAAAAAAATTATTTTTTGATTTCTGGTTTTGTTATTATTTTTTGAAACTCAGGTTTAAACTATTGATCGCCGCTTTGCTGTAATATTTTTAAAGCTTCCAGCCGTAGAAGCACAAAAACAGCAATTTTTTAAAAAATTTCTTTTTAGAATTAGAATTAGAAAAATTAAAACATTGGAAATCAAAACAAAGCAAACATCATCTTCTAGAAATTGGGCTAAAACTAAGTAGTTGTCTTTCAGTGGTTTGTGATTCAGCTGCATAATTTTTGTTTTCCGTCAGTCTTTTTCATTCCTTAAAAAAACTGTTCATGCTGTAATAACCTTTCTTTGCTTCTGTGATGGATTAAAGTGTCGAAAAATATACCCAGAGGCCCTAAAAAGGCACGAGGCCAGATTTGAAACGTTAATAGAAAACATTCAAATGACTAATGATCATCCAAAATGAGCTCACATTTTTAGTTCTTCATATTCCAGCCTGTCATACAACTAACGGATTCTTCTCATGCAATATGCAAAGGTAGAACTTTTTAAAAGCAAAATTAATTCTGATGTTTTAAGCAAACATCAACGCATTTAAAATTACATTTTTGAAATTTGTTATGAAAAAAGGTGAAATTTATCATGTGTTTGAAATTAATGTTGTGCATGTTTACACGTGCACAACATAGCTGGGAAAATAGTCTGTGACAAGTAATGGCTGCATGCAAAAGTCTGCAGAATGCATTCATAAAAGCAGGGAATTAGAAGAAAATACTTTGTACGTGTTAAGAATTCAGATATTATTCTTCAGGAATTTAGCCAAAGCAGATTTATTTAGTGTCCAACTAAATGAAAGACAACAGGATTTTTGAGGAGCGCCGTTTAACAGAAATTAAGGTGTCAAATATCCATTCTTCTAAGAAGTCTTCAGCTGCTATTATTGCTACTTCAAGTTAATCGGGTTTTTTAACTGTTATGTTTTCCCGCCTTCAATTTTAGGCAAAGTAACTCATTGTTTTGGCAAAAATGATCTGCATTTCATCCGTGACAAAGAAGAAATTAAGGTTCAATGGAGTCGATTAACGCGGGGTGCAATATCTGAAAGGATCTTTGCTCCAGAAGAGTCGCTTAGAAATTTTCCTGGAGAAATTGAACGCATCACTCACTTATTGCGTCACGCCAGAAAAAGACCTATCGGATTAAACTGAGCTCGACCGGGCGGGTCCACTTCTTTTTGTGATATGGGTTGTTTACTTTGCTCAGTAAACCGAAATTTAGTCAAATACCTGTATTTAAGTAATTTCCACCGTCTTGAATCATTTCCGTGTTTTTGTATTCACACCAGTCTGTTGGGCCGTCCAACATATTTATTTTTACCGGATTTTGTTTCCCAGACGCTGTTGTCCCCCCCGCCCTTCGTCGTGTTGGTTCGGTCCAATCCTTCTCCGTCAGTTTCAAGTTGCGCCTTCTCCCTCTGCTGTTTGCCTCTGTGCTTGGCCCCCAGAATGCATTATTAACGAACGGATGGGGATTTTTAACGTGGAAAAACGTCAGGTACGCTCGGAAATGCGCGCGTGCTGAGCAGAAAGGGATCTAGGTAAGAGAGAGAGAGAGAGAGAGCATTTCGATCGCTGTGTTTCTTGGATCTCAGATGTGTACCTTGGCACAGTTTGGAATGGCTCGCTCGCTGTGGTTAAACTACTCCTCGGTTTAAGCCGCCCGGCCCCTGTAGAATGGGATGTTAGAGGGGGAAAAAAAATCTATTTTTGAGGTGTGCTGGTTTACGTGCCCGTGCGTGGTGTAATGGGACAGCCTCAGGAATGCAGAGGACGGTGACAACATATCATGCCGCTGCATTCTCCCCTCACTGACTCTGTTCTGCAGTTTGAAACTTTTTCTGTTGTTGGCTCACAACAGGAGGGACTGTCTGTCAGCCTGTGCTGTATTACTGCAGAACCTTGCATGGGTGCATTGTGTTGGGACTCGTTTAAATACAGTAGGTGTCTGCAGCCAGCATGCTTTTCCAGTAATCACGTGGTGGTGACAATGGCAGTGTGTCCACTTATTTATGAGGGGGGTCTCTTTATTCTCTCATTTAACGGCCGTACATCTGAAGTCATCTTTTTTAATCTATTCCAAATGCCTTTCCAGTGGTAGTTTAATGCTATAAAGTATTCAACCCATTGTTTTCCTGTTTCTCTTTCTTTATTCTAGTATCTTCCACCATTTTTTGGTGCTTAACTCCTACTAGACAGACTGGCGACCTGTTCAGGATAGGCTCCAGCAGCCCCGTGACCCCGAAAGGCATAAACGGAAGAAGATGAATGAATAACTCCTACAATATTTCACCTATTTTTAAAATCCAACTATTCAAATGTTCAGCTCTTTCCAGCTGTGACTTTTGGTCCTTCAAATACTTGAACTTTTCAAGATATTCCAGGATTTCCAGGATTTTTGCTCCATTGAAATCCATGGGGAATCCTTGATGCAGAAGCTCACTGGTTCGATACCTAGCACTTTTTCACAAAAATATCTTTTTTGTTATTTAGCTGTTTTCACTTTAATTATGGTCAACTTTGATCATTCCTTTTATTTATTTTTTTGTTGCCAATTATTACCCTTAAAGTGTCATTTTCATTCAACAAAATAGCATTAGACTCTGTATTTTCTTCTGGAAATGCAGCTCCTTCTAGTTGTGATTATGTTTTTTTTAGCAAAATAAAAACAAAAACAAAGTTAATCCTGTCATTTTCTAGGACATAGATTCTGCAGAGCGGCAGGAGTTCATTAGAAATTCACCTCTAAATTAGGGAATTTAGGGAAATTACCTGTTCACTGATCTTAAAACATTTCCATCTCCAGGATTTCAGCTCTGTGTTCATCCAAACATCCTGATAAAACACTGAGTAGTTAGGAATATGAAAGATCTTAAAATACTTTTTTCTTTGTGTTTATTTGATTCTATTAAAGACATTTTGATAAGCATGACGGTACCGCGATTTAGCTGCAGCTCTGTTTTTGGAAAAGCCCCTTTAACTGTCTCCACCAATCATTCTTGGAGGCTCAATCACATGTCATCAGTCTGACCAATCAGAAGTGGGTAAAGTCTTCACTTCCTTGTTCTGATTCTGCTCATAAAGTCTCTCAGTTCCAACAAAAATACCAGCTAAAGCTCGTCTTTAGTGGAGTAGCTTTCCACAGAATGTGGTGTCAAACCGTGAAACAAGAGAACAAAACCATGAAGCTCAGAGAAGAGAGTCTGTCTGCGTTCGGCGGCTGTTTGCACTACATCTCCCATGATGCATTGGGTTAAAGTGACAGCGTCTCAGTGCACAATGAGTCGTCCTTTGACGTCCTGAAACCACAATGAACACATCAGCCAGTTTTTAATCTTTTAACTTAACATTTATTACATCTTTTAGATAAAACAGCTGCAGCTTCCAGCTTTTTCTGCCACAATTATCACAAACATGCATGTGAGATCATGGAGGGACTGTAGATCAATACAGACTGAGTTTCTCCTTTTAAAAAAATGTTTGGATTCTGGTGTGCCGCGGGATTTTAGTCAAGGTTAAAGTGTACCGTGGCTCATAAAAGGTTGAAAAAAACGATCTATGGGGTTACACCCTCTCCTGCTAGCTTACTGCTGCAGACTTAACACAAGCTGAAGCTTTTTAAAGGACCATCGTAGAGAAAAATGACTGACGTGAACAGAGAGGCAGGAGTTCAGAGGCGTTTTCCCGCCGGTTGCGTGAACATATCCTCTGTGGCGGATCACGCCTGAGCCGCTGGCAGACGTGTGGAGGCACAATCTGACGCTTCTGCACATTCTCCCAACAGCCCTCCTTCCTGAACAGAAAACAGGACGGTTTGGCTGCAGTTTATGATGCAATCCCACATTTTACATTTGTATTAGTCTGCTTTTGCACCAACCTTCAGTCTGGCTGACACACCAACCAACTCGCCGCTGCAGTCGGGGTTAAATCGAGCAGCAAGGTCCTGACCTGACAAATGTTTCTGTCAGATGAAGGCTCCTATTCTGCCTCAGTCCAGTGATTTATCCTGTTTTATTGATCTGTTCTATTGAACTCTAGTTGTTTCTTACAATTCAGCAGCAAGACACAGTTAAATAATCAGAAATGCAACCCAAATGTTATCATTTATTAGATGCTGAGTCACTAAAGAGCCTCTGCGTTTTGTCACTTCACTGAGTTCATAAAGATGTAAACATTAGCATAACCTAAAACTGAAAAGCTGAAATGTAAACATTTAAACGACTGGCTTTCTGCTTGCGTTGACACACAATGTCAACAGAGTTGATGTTTTCTGGAAGTCCCTCTTCTGGTTCTTCATGTGGGATGAGAAGATTTGACACTTTTTTTTGTTCTGCTTTTAAAGCTAAACGTTTTCTCTAAAACTCACAAAAAAGCATACAGAATTTTAACAAACCCAAACCACCGTCCTACTGCTTCAGCTGAGCTGTGGTTTGGATGAGGAAGAACGCTGGACGTGCAGGTGAGCGGGAGGTCAGCGGTGAGCGGTTCTGTAGGTGTGACAGAGGTGGGACTGCACCAAGGATCCGCTTTGAGCTCCTTCCTGTTTGCTATGGTGATGGACATACTGACAGATGAGGTCAGACGGGAATTTCTGTGGACCAGGATGTTTGCAGATGACACTGTGATCTGTAGTGGCAGCAGGGAACAGATGGAGGAACATCTAGAGAGATGGATCAGGAATAAATCCGTCCAGCTCGTCCTGAAGATGTCAACGTCACCTCATGAGAAGATGGTGAAGCTACCGGTGTGTCGAGAGTCGATTCTCAGCGATCAGGTGTTGCCCAGAGGGTCTGTTGCTGCTTGATTCACCAGAGGCACGGTGCCCCCCTCAGATGTCAAACCACCACGTACATGGTAGCAGGCGGAGACGGCAGCGAGCCCCTAAAAGGAGAGGCTTGTGGCTCCATGCTAATGGAATGCTGTTAACCGTCGGAGGGTTACGGCTTTCGGCGGCTGCTCTGTGAGAGGAAATGAATGTGTTGAGGGACAATTCCCGTGTTTGGCTTCAAGTGAGTCTAGCATGAGTCTAGCTGGTTTGGCTGCTCTCATGGCATCATCAGTTTAAATAAACTTTACCGTAAGATCCTTTGTTTAGGTCGGAGGGTTGGAGATAGTGTCCGTCCTTGTACCTCACCCTTCTGCATCTTTAAGATCTAAGCATTAAAGCTGAAATACCCATGTTGCATCAGGTCTGAGGGAACTAAAGGTTTAAAGTTGAAAACTGCAGCTCTCACAGGTCATACCTGAAGGACTCGCGGTAAGAAGGAAGCTTTATGTGCGACTTAGTCGGTGGCTTCTGACCATTTGTTTTAGTGGTTTCCCACAGCTGAGGATTAAAGTCTTTACTCTACTTGGCTGTTTCTTCTGTCGTAGAAGTCAAAAGTGGGTCAGGATGACAAATGCATTCCTGAGGCCACGCCAGGGAGGTTGTTGGTAGAATCTGAGGGTTTAGGATTCAATCGGTTTGGAATAAATGAACTCATCATTGCATAACTGATGGGAAATAGGAAAAAACACAGAGTAGTTACTTTGACAGTCCTTGACCTCCAAATTAGAGACAGTTGGAACCCTTTTCCATTCTTCTGACTGCAGTAACTCCTCAACCGTTGACAGAGTTAACATTGTGGATAAAGCGAATGCTGCACTGAGCAAAGCTACTTCAGAATCAGCTGATTGCATGAACGGTCAAAGATTTACAGTACGTCAAAGAGCGCGTGTTATTTAAAAGTGTTAAAGGTTGAACTAGAACCAGGAGGAGTTTATCGAGGAACCGTTTAGGGAGTGAGGCATAAAGTAAATCTACTTCAATTTTAACAAAACAAAGCAACAGCCTACTTTTGTACCGGGGATGTCCCGATCCGAACATTTGATCCGAAATCCCGACGTTTCAGACCTGATCGTTATCGGAATTTTGCGTTTGATCCCCCCCCCCCCCATTATTTTGATCAACGCTGTATATTTTAAATAAATGTCCTAGTAGAAGTCTGCATATCATAAACCCATCACAACCTTTTATTGCTATAAAGCGCAGCGGAAAACGGACTCAGTTTGAGCAGAAGGCGCAAAATACGACGATACCATCTTCCATCCCGATTTTTTTCACTGCAAACATCGTCAACTGCTAGTTTAAGGGACATCGCCCAACCCTAAAAGCTACGTCACAGAATTTCTCTGTTTAAGTGTGAAGTGATAAAAGAAAGTTAATGGGAAAAAAAGGTACCATTGGGATCTGTCAATAACTTTTTATTTTTAAGTATTACAAAAGTATTGGATCGGGACTTGACATCAAAATGAATCAGACTGGGGCCATCATCTGTGTAAACAGTGGGGATGCTACAATTCTTGGTTTAAAACCGAACTGTGTGTCACAGTGTTGAATTGAATTGTGGGAAAAGTCAGTGGTTACATCTCTACTGCAAACCAGTATGTTGTTGTATGATAAAAATGAAATACATTTACTGTAGTGTTTGTTAGACATTACACTAGGCTTAGTATAAGTCACCTGAAGGGTTGACTCCACTGTTACTTATTTTCTAATTTTAAAGAAGTATTTTTCAGCATTTTTGGTTTTTGTTAAACTGTATATTGAATAAAAACAGGTCAAGGTTTGAACTGAACTTTTTTGAACTGTAGTATTGGTAAGTTTTTATGAACCTCGTCATCTTATTTTCATTTGACCTTGGAGGCAAAATGGTGCACAGCGTTTTGTTTGATCTCAATTTAGAGCCGAGGCTTGTTAACTTCCTTTGTTTCTCCATTTCTGAAAAAGACGAGGGTTTGGTGGTGCCGCATCTGATCAAGAGGTTAAGGCATATTAAGCTAAAACATGGATTCAACTCCTCTACAGGGTTGACATTCCTTGGAAACCATTCATCTTCTAAACCTGTTCTGTCCCTTTCGGGGTCACAGGGCCAATTTCAGCTACTCATGGGCGAAGACAGGAGACATCCTAGGGACGATAAGCTATGAAGCTTGTTTTTGGATGGTGGGAGACAGCCGGACTCCCAAGTTTAAGTGCACGGGGAGAACATGCAAACTCCACACAGAAAGGTCCCCCATTGGTGTTCTGGTTCAGGTCCCTCAGCTGGGACTTGAACCAGGGGCCGTCTTGCTGTGAGGCAAGAGCGCTAACCACTGCGCCACCGTGCAGCCCTCTTCGGAAAACGTTTATGAACAAAAAAGCAGCATTCCTTTAAACTAAGAAATGGTTTAATGGTTTCTAAATGTAGTTATTTGGCAAAAAACTCTTGCTCTTATATCTTTATGGTTGTAGTGATGTCGTTATTTGTGTTCTTTGGTTTCTGCTGTTCTTTGGTTTCTAGTTCAAGGTTATTTACTGAAACATGACCAGCAGAGAAGGAAACTTCCATCCTGTTTGTACAAAGTCTGAGCTACACCTGCCAGAGAGAATTATAGACTTCTACTGTTATTAAGTTACAGGAGAAGTCAGGAATATTTTCGTGTTTTGTTTGTTTATCTGCTGTAGAGCCCGCAGCGCTTCTCCTGACTTTCTGTTTGGTTGTCTTCATTCTGCAGCTTTGTAGCGTCCACACGAGGAAAGCACTAATGACTTCCTCTGCTCTGTCTTGGAGAAGAGTTTGGGTATTGACGACCCTTCAGGTCTTGTCGATGCTTTAGAGCGAAGCTACAGCTTAGACTTGTACTTTCCATTAATCGAGTATTTGGATGTCACGCGTTCCTGTCCCCGCGGCGTCCTGACTCTTGTTTACCATCCAAGCTGCACACGGCCACACCCACACAAACCAATTAGAGAAAGCAAGTGTGGAAGTCCAGGGATTAAGGTCTGTGATGACTGGAGTTCACGGTCGGAAGACCCGTCGAGGCTTTACAAGGCGAGCTCCTGGTACTTTGCCCCAGCCGGATAGTTTTGATCATAAAGTGTTTTAAAGTGTTTTTAATTTATCCTAGGAAAACCATTTGAAACTGTCAATCTAATAATAAGAATTATTATTTGTGTTTCTGTCCATCAAACCGTCTGGATTAACGACCGAGAAATGCTCAGTCTGTCAAGGAAATCACTAAAACTGACGAGTCATATCCTGTTGCCGTAAATCCTTTCCAGATTGTGTTACTTCTTTTATCATTTATTGGACATCTCAATATCAAAGGGTACATTTTAGAAGCAGAAGGTTCTCCAATCCTCACCAGTTCAGATTAATCCTGCTTGACTCGTCTCAGATTACATCTATCAGTTCTCTGTGAGGGATGGATTCAGGTGTTTGAGTAACCAAATACAGTCCGCCATCTCAGGTTTAAAATATGCAAACGAATCTCACGGATAATCAAATGTTCAAATCCGTCAGGCTTGTTTAGGCTAATCCATTAGGAGCGTAGATTTAGGAGATGATGTGCTGTTGCTTTTGCATTTTTCCATTTGGTGGTTCTTTAGTCCTCCTGGCTGCATAGCTGTGGCGTCTGCTTCATGGTAGTTTTTGATATGCATGAAGGTTAGAAAGGTAAAACTGGACCAATATTTATGACTCGGAGGTAATTAAGGAGAGGGAAGTCTGCCAGTATTCCCCTTTGTCAGTAGCTTACATAATTATGAGGAAGATAACATTTTATTTCCAACATACTTTATGGGACAAAAAAAGAAAAACAGAAAACAAAAATACAACAAATATCTGAAGATGTGAAAGCTTTGTAAGTTCTCACCCACATGTCCCAGACCAGGGATGGGCAACTCCAGGCATGGAGGGCCGGTGTGTCAGCAGGATTTCCAGATAGCCAAACCCTACTCATGACTGATTACCTGGTTCAGGTATGTCCAGCCAATTGGAAAATTGGAAAACATGCAGGAATGCGTTCCTCGAGGCTTGGTGTTGTCCATCCCTGTTTCAGACTACTTTTATCACAGCCAACATCTATTAAAGTCCGGTTCCCTATCTAATGAGTATACATTCAATTTCAGATACACATAGAAACATCCATTTTTTCCCCCCAACACACCCAAATGCACCCCTGAAGAACTCAAATTTATAGTCTTACATATTTACAGAGATATTGGTAATTTATATTCTTTATCTGAACATATGCATCTATATTTATATTTCTATATTTATTCTTACACTTTGACGCTTAGTGATGCAAATATGCATCAAACCACTTTTGCTTCAAACTCGCCTTAATTTAGCAAAAACATAAATGAAGATTCTTTATAGCAGAAAATCAATTCATGCGTCAAAGTGTTAAACTCTTATGTTTGGATGTCTTGACGCAGGGTTTTAGTTGTAAACTGGTTATGTTCCACATTTTTATTGGCAACACTTTGTTACACTTTAAAAATGGAACAACATGCTAAGATTAATTGCAAATGCCCCCATGACAATAAAAAATATTGTAACCAGTGGTGTTTTAATAATGACGTTTTTAACTAAAATCACACCGAAATGTCTTAAAAAGCCAAATTTCATGTTATCTGTAGCCTCTGTTTCCAGAATCTCCTCTACATGGGCGTGGCCATTGGTTCTAAGCAGAGTAGCCCCGCCCTTGACCCCCCCCTTTCCTATCATGATGGCTGTGTATTGCATGAGTGAAGGGGGGGGGGGGCACAAACGACACAGACTGACAGTCTTTATTCCTTAGCGATTAAGAAACAGAGAAAAGTGACTTATTGTTGGTTCCAAATCGACATTTTTTGAACAGAATGACAAAATGAATGCGTGTACAAGACCCTGCTGTTTAATAAATTGACACTTTTGGAACTTTGATAAGTCCATGAAAGATGCTTTGAATGACATGATAATTTAGGCTCCATTGCACTGGCTGTGGCTCAGAACTGACGTGATGCTAGCACATGCAGGTTGTTGAATTACTTTGCACAGCAAATAAGTTGAAATGCCAGAAAGAAAGTTTTTGCACGTAATAACTGTCTTTGAGACAGTTTGATTGACAGCAATTTATAAAGAGAAATGACTTCTTATTCCATTTATTCTATTTCATAAGAAAAATGTCAAAAACTCAAACATGATTTCTATCGGAGGGGGACTCCCTCTACAGACTATATTTTAAGGTCGTGTCTCACAGCCACTACGTACACTTTGCACTTTTTGCACGGATGAGAATTCGTAAATATACATAGAAAAAGTGAGAAAGGTCTTTATGTTAAAGTTTTACAGATGCATCACGAATCAACCACGTTAAAACCATGGAATAAGTATGAATAAACTATGTAAAGAAAACATAAACCAACGTAAAACAAGAACCGTGCGTGTTTATGGCGCAGTTTGTATGAAGTTCATTATGTGTGCCGTACACGTGATATAAAAGCTGTACTTCAGTGGTTCATGCATGAAAAGGCCGTAAGGCATTTGAGGAACGGTCGTGGAAAGACACAAATTTGTGTATGCACCTTACAAAAATCACGCACAATTGCATAAGATTTAAGTTATAATTGCATATAAATTACGCGATATATGCACAAAACGTGTAATTATCAGCCAACCAAAAAATGTAAACAGTTCAAAGGACAATTTGGGTAAAAAGCCGTCAGCACAAACCCTTGACGAACATTACTGCACATCGACAAATGAGGAACGCAAGAAACACGTATGAATTACACGTATCACGGAAGACCTAAATGTCATGTTTGGAACGCGCACAAAATGCACGGTGGGTGTGTGACACGGGGATGACTAGGAACTGGGAAATGTGAGTCATAGTAAAACTGGAGAACAGGAGGCTTTACACTAGTGCAGTAGCACAAATGAATTAAACTTTTTATTGTAAACAGAGCCAGTGATGAAAAGATGAAGCTTCGTGAGGCTTCAGGCAGTAACAAAGATTTAAAACAACAGTGACACCTGGTGCTCATGCGAAGCCAAAGCACCTTTATAAGAAAGATTCAACGCTTGTAATCCCATGTTGGAATTAAACTTCAGAATTGGGAATTGGGTCATTCCCAGAGGTCCATGCTCCTCACTGGCCTGGCTGGCATTCTTGGCCAACAATATCAGTACTTGAAAGCACCACATATGTATCACATTTACAACTGTTTGTGGCTTAAACCAATGCTGTCTACAAAGGGAAAAGCGATGCCTCCCTGTATTTTGAACCCTCGTGAGTCCGTTTCTCCACCTGAGTGCCTTTTATGACTGTTGACGCGTCATGCCGTCCTCTTGGACGGTTCATCTGTCTAAAGGTCTAGATGGCCATCTATGACAAAGGTCTTTAATATTCTGGCGCATTGATTATTTCATTGGCATTTTATAAATATTTCTATTCCAAAAATTGGAAGTAATTTTGGAAATCTGAGCCGTGCTCTTTGTAAATAATTTCATATATGGCAGCATAGTAGGCTTGACTGACAGCTATTTCTTTAATCATAGTGTAGAAAAACCTGATAATGTATCGGTGTGCTGAAGCAACTTTTTCTTTCTTTGAGTGAAAACCTTCCACTGATTGGTTTCCGTGTTATTTGGTTTTGTCCCAATTCCTTGAAGTTGGTCCAAATATTGGACAGTTGAGTTCATTACTTTGTAATCAAACTCCCCCATGTTGGTTTTATGGTTTAGGGACAGCTTACAAATGGACCACACCTCTCGTCACGTTGCTCCATAAATAGTTTTCTGAGCTACTGCATTTCTGTCACCGTCATCATGCTGAGATGATCATTAACGCCGGCCGGACACCAAAGCAAACAAGCCACCGTCGCTTTGGGAATAAAAAAGGCTCCTGATCACTGCAGATCTGCTCCTTTCATTTTTGCTTTTGTTAATCCCCCTTTAAATTGTACACTAATGTACATCCTGTCTGCTTTGATTGACGACTTGGATTGGATGAGAGACATTGATCCCAGAAGGGTCCTCTGAAAATCTGAGTCGACGAACGCGTCTGTGAGGATGCTGTTCCTTTGAGGGTGAGGATTTCGCTCTCTGATCCTGAAATCTGGATTTATCTGACGCTTCTCATGAATCTGCGGTTCGCTGCGTGTTTTGAACAAACGCCAACATCGCCTGCTTAAGTCTGGAAAAGGGCCGGATGGCATTGGGTCAGAGAAAAGGGATAACGGATCAAGATTAGACCGACAGGCTTTCATATTTTACCGCACACTTTGTCTTAACTCAAAAGGGAGAACGGTCGGATTTGTCAGACGGATCGTCTGAAAGCATCGCTGTGAAGTGTGCTGCCTCCTGGTTTTATCCTTTGATCTTTTTGTAGGTTATTAAGTGACGTAATACGGCAAAAAGAAGGCCATAGTGTCTGTGGAATGTCATCCATGCAAGGATAGGCATCCAAGTGGAAGAACGCCATGGGCGAGTCAAATCCCACAGTTCATCCAGTTATGTAGTGGTCGGATCTACACCGATGATTTTATATCCATAATCGGTGAAAGACAGTCTTCCTGGTAGAACCAACTCTTCCCATCCTCACTCATTATTTGATTGTGAATTAATTTAACAGTTTAGATTTCTATCTTGTGCGGTAAAATCTGCAATAACTCCACCTGACAGTGAATCTTAATTTCTCCAGTGAACTGATGCAGAACGCCGATCCAGTGACTGTAAACCGGACAGGTTTTAATCCTGTTTAATGAGACCGGAGCCAAAAGGGGGGAAGAAGGTCGTCCTGAGGGTGTAGGAATGTCCACACGAGCTGCACTGAAGTGCCCCCATGGGGTCAGCTGGCCGTCGTTCAGGATCTGCAGAGCAGCATGATCTGCATCAACCCGGATCCATTCAAGTTCCTAGTTCTTCGTTTCATGAAGAGTAAATTCACAGCAGAAATCGTTGAATGTCATTTTGTTGGTTCCTGAGGAATGCCTCATAAAAAAAGGCTTTGGACACAGATTAGCACCTGCTTAATGACAAATCAGCCCTTATCAGTGTTTATTTAAGCAAAGGCCAAAGGCCTTCAAGCGTAAGCACTCAACTCAGAGACGTAGTCTCACATATTTTTATCCTCTATTTTTAGGATGTTTCTCATTTTCCTAAACACATTTTTAATTTTGTACATCTCTACTATAAACATTTCAATCAAATGATGCAGTAACTTTGATTTTTAACCCCTTTGCTTATTAAATCTGTATTTTTGTTCTGTTTGAAAGACCTCATGATGTTCAGAGGAGTTCCTGTTTACAGTTTGAAGCAGTTTTTTTTTATGAAGGTGACTAAATGTCATGTTTTGGGCGTCTGTGTGTCGTTGAAAATGGCTTTGAAATCTGTGGAAACGCTGGTGTGAAGTCAGTGGTCACATGTTTGTGCTGATGCTTCTTGCTCATACGGTCAAATGTTTTTGTTTCTTTTAAAGAAGATAAAAGGTTGGTTGGTCCACTCGGTGTCTGTTCTGCCCGGCCTGTTCCCTTTCCAGTCAGTATTTTTTTAACACTTGGCAGGCTGTGAAAAGGAGGCCTGACTTCCTGCACTGGCCGGTTTCCTCCATGTTGCCACTGGTACCGAGACCACAGCACTTTTTATAGACTCGCTCAGTGTCCTGGTCAGTAGAGTTAAGAGCAAAGATTTAAACAGGTTTCCCATGTTAAATCTTGCATTAGACTTCCATATTTCTTTGTGTTTTTTGGGTATAGAACAGATTAGATACACCATCTACTGTATAAGGTTGTGATGCACGATAATGAATTTTTATGACCAATAACCGCTAATTACAAACAAATAATTATTTGTTTTAAAGTAACAGTGTATTGCTCTGAACTGTGCTTTTGTTACCTGCAAAAAACTGAAGGAAAACGTAGACAAACACGTTTGAATGGCTTTTTCACGCTTTGCCATAGTGAACAGTGAATGGCGGTTACTGTCACAAGAACAGGCAGACGGCTGGATCCAAAGTTTATTAGCAAAGCTAAATCAGGGTCAGGGGTCAATAACAGGCATGAGATCATCAGAGGAGAGACAGGATGGCCAAAATCCAGGCGAGGGTCGGGGCAGGCGGCAGGCAAACGGGGTCAGAGTCAGGGTCAAGAGACAGATGATCAGGTCCAAATACAACGCTCGGTAAGAGAGGCGGAGTGGCACAAGCAATACTTCGCACCAAGCTGAGCTCAGTGGCACTGCAACAGGCTAAAGTCAGCCCACACGGGTAAATGCAGCGCGAGTTTGAGGTTTTCATTATCGTCCTGCTTTATTCTGCCTATCGTAATTATTGGGATGGAGTCATAATTGTTCATTATCAGCCGATAATTATATATTATCTACAGTAAAAATGTGTTTTAATTATTTACGAATTATATGATATTAAGTAAAAGCTGTACAAACCACCAGCATACTGGGGTGGAACTACAGTTTGATCTTTTTCTTCTGTGCCTGTTTGTCTGTTACACACTCTTGTTGTTGTCTAACCCCTACATGACTATATAGTACAGGACTGTAGGCTCCTGGACTTCAATGTCATTTGGACATATACTCACTACTTTCTCTTTTTTAAATGCTAAATATTTACCATTAGATATTTAAAATATTTAATATAAAAATGCCTTTTTTTCTTTGAGCTGCCATGATGAGGGAATTTCTCCCTGTGAAATTTGTAGAAGTAAAAGCCTAATAAACATTTTATGAAGACTATTTATGAATCTACTGTGTTCTGATGATGAAAACCTGGATGGTTTATAAAAATAAATTTACATACTTTTTTTTCAAATTAAAAAAATCGCAATGCATTGTGGTCTATTTTTGCCTCAATGGCACACTGGTGTATTGCAGAGACTTCTGGGAAATTTCCAGTACATTTTGTGTACTAAGTAGTGAAGGAATTCGGTCAAAGGCAGCATTGCGTAGGATAAGTGTGCTGTTCTGTCAGCTCTGCAGCTGTAAAGCTTTGAGGTTTAAGGCTCTTTAAGTTTAACGACTAATAAGTTAGCACGCTGTTGCTAATGAGATAGCATGAAACTAAAAGTATGTCTATGATGTGACTGATGGTCTTTAAATACTTAAAATATCCTTTGAATTAAATAAACCCAATAATAATGCAGACACACTCACCCTGTTTAGAATTAAACTCTAATTTGACTCATAATTCCTACCAGTTGCATTGTTTAGACGGAACGAGGAAATGGATGTTTTTAGAGCCACAACTCAAGTAATTGTAAAAATGATCAAAAGAATAAATGACGACCAACACAACTGTCATTTGCAGCCACGTTTTTCCTGATTATTTGTTTTGACAGTTTGTTCTCACAGCCAGAAAACACAGTTTCAAAATATTAAAGTTATAAAAAGCTTCTTTTTTATCTACTTTTTACCACTTCTTGAGCTGCTACAGCTGCAGATCTCATTAGGAAAACGCCAGCTCTCCCTTCGTTGCCTCCGGCGTGGAGCAGAGACGTTTCCAAGCGTGGGAGATGAAGCAGATTTTTTTCACCAGGTGATCTTGACGACCGCTCCTCTGTGGCGTTCACGCCGGCTCGGCTTTGGCTGCTGATGACGTTTCTGTCAGAGTTAAACTGAGCCTCATTGCAACATTCTTCTTTTATCAGCAAAAGGTTTAAATGTCAGCGAACACTCATGGAGTTTTTAAGAGTAGAAATCTGAAAACCTAAGAAATTAACAGCCGTGTGTTTGTACATGTTAAGAACACATAGACGGTTATTTGATATCAGTATAAAATCTCTATTTTACACATGTTTTAACGTGCTCTTGTTCCATTTTTCTGATAATGGACGACATACATTGAGAAATTTAAGCTTAAAATGACATTTCTGAGTGGCGTAGAGAATAAGAGGGGCGTGCCACCAGCTCCGTGCTCTGCTCCATTCTGATGCAGACGAATAGATTCATGAACGTCCTTAACTGGCTTTTCTTATGGGTGTATATTTGCCAACCTCTGCTTGTCCCTTCAAACCCCTCAAAGTGCTGACGATGTCTCGTTTTGCCCTTCTGCTTTTCCAACAGAATAAGAATGCTCGACGGTGGGAGTTAAAGCCATTCATCGGGGGTGGGGGGAGGCTGTTTCAGGGCAGGGGGTTGGACCCAGAGTCCCCTGCCTCACGGGGGGGCCACCACAGACCTGAGTCTGGACCATGGGGGATGGAGGCGCCTGTGCAGGTGGAGGAGTCGGGGTGAACAAATCCCACGCCCTGTTCGACAACTTCGTCCAGGCGTCCACGTGTAAAGGCACGCTGAAGGCCTTCCAGGAGCTGTGTGAACATCTGGAAGTCAAGCCCACCGAGCACAGGGTCTTCTACCACAAGCTCAAGTCCAAACTCAACTACTGGAAGGCGAAAGCGCTCTGGACGAAGCTAGACAAGCGGGCCACCCAAAAGGAGTACAAGAAAGGACGTGCATGTGCCAACACAAAGGTGAGCCTCTGCCATCAGACATAAACCCCTGAAACCGAGGTTACAGCGACTGGGGGTCCACCCCCGTACAGGTGCGGGCGACCCAGGTTTTACCCAGGTGGCATTGTCTTAAAGTTGCGTCATGGCACCTGGATTTTAGACCTTTTTCCTTGAAGCCTTTCCTCACTCATCCACGTGGATGAGTGCCATTCGGATTGAGTCCAGATGACTTGTAATTTGGACGACCCAAAAACTCCCAGCACCCGCACAGGATAAGATAGCACAAGGGTGTTAAACCGATTCAGATGGAACAAATCTTGGTTTTTCTGTCTCTTGTTTAGTGTCTGATCATCGGGGCGGGGCCATGCGGCTTACGTACCGCCATCGAACTGGCTTTTTTGGGAGCCAGAGTGGTGCTTCTGGAGAAGAGGGACGCCTTCTCCAGGAACAACGTGCTGCACCTTTGGCCCTTCACCATCCAAGACCTCAGGGGCCTCGGGGCCAAAAAATTCTACGGGAAGTTCTGCGCCGGTGCTATCGATCATATCAGTGAGTGAATACTTTAGTCCGGCGTTCACGTGTCTTGCTCTGACCCACCTGGAGGTGGACCACAGTGGTGTGAAAGTCTTCTCTGCTTTGAAGGTATTCGTCAGCTTCAGTTGATACTGCTGAAAGTGGCTCTCCTGCTGGGCATCGAGATCCACGTCAACATAGAGTTCAAGGGTCTCATCGAACCCCCCGAAGACCAAGAGGCTGAAAGTAAGTGAACCGCGCCGCTACAAGCAGACAGAAGGAGGACTTCCACGCTGACGCTGTCAACTCGGCTGTGCCAGATGAATTTCTGTCTGATTCCGCGCTCGTGTCTCCCCAGGGATAGGCTGGAGGGCCGAGGTCCACCCCAGGACACACCCCGTCAGCGAGCTGGAGTTCGATGTCATCATTGGAGCAGATGGGAGGAGGAACACGCTACCAGGCATGTTTGCAACCGCAGGCTGCAGCAAAAGCATGTACAGCTTTGTGAGGAACATCTGTACAGACGTGTGAGATTTATCTTAACTGAAGCAAATAATTAAGTCAGATCAAAGTAAAAAAGTTTATCTTTCCAACATCCATATGTGGTCTTATCACCCTCTCACGGTGGAAAAAGTATTATCTGAGCTTCTTCATCTACTAAATCGTCTTCAAATGGACACACCATGCTGCTTCACCTCTCTGTAAACAAACTAACCTTCAACTAAACCTGCTACCAGGTTATGTTCAGAGCATGAGTTGCTATGACAACTTGAGTCCATATCCTGAAACATACCTCCATTTCTGGAACCGAAAGCGGTGTTTGTACACTTCCTTAGCCTCAAACTTACGGTGGGAGCTAGCATAACCTGCTTTCTGGAACACCCCCCAGGTGATTACCGCCAATAATACTATAGTCAAAACAAAAAACCATATTCATTCACCATAATAAAGACCACGCTTAAAGAATGGCACCTACAAACCCGACCTGACCGCACTGGACCATGGCTCAATGGAAACAAGGCACAAGAGAACCATGAATCTCAGCTTTGAACTGGAACCTCTGCATGCAATTAGAACATTTTTTCCAAATGTTAACCTTCTTTGAAGTTTATTTTCCCTCAAACCCTCTGAAGTCGTCACTGTTTCCTGTTGCTGACCTGCAGCCCCCCCTTCTCCGTGTTCTCCGGCAGGGTTTCGCCGCAAGGAGTTCAGGGGCAAACTGGCCATCGCCATCACTGCTAACTTCATCAACAGGAACACGACAGCGGAGGCCAAGGTTGAGGAGATCAGCGGCGTGGCCTTCATCTTCAATCAGAAGTTCTTCCAAGACCTCAGAGAAGCCACAGGTTGGTCAAACTCACACGTATCGGTGGGCTATCCAAAGAAAGTTTGACAATCATTATGGGATGGCTACAGGGCCTACTGCTGGCAAAGTGTGAAATGTGACAAAATGGGGGGAAGAACTTCGTTTAAGCGATCTTTGCAAAATTTCACTCACTCGCCACCGGGTTTAGTCTCCGACCACAATGGAGGTTTTGTTTACCTTTGACCTCAGGAAGAGGCCGCCATCTTGAATCCTCAAAAATATTCACCTTCTGTACCTTCTATAAAAGGGAAAATCCTCCCAGGGATCCAGCTCTATCGCATCCTAACTTTGTGGAGCATCATTGGGAAAGTGTGTGCAAAAGCGCCGTTTCCTTAAAGCTCGTATGTTTTTTTTTCTACCAGAATATTATAAAATTTAATACAGGAATCTTTGGCTTCAGCTACATCAGCAAATAAGGAATGTTGGAGATTTTTAACTAAAACCTCCGTTGCTAAGGAAATTAAAAAACGTGCGACTGCCGATTCTTATAAAAACTAAATCAACCTGTTCGCCACCGTCAGGTGACCAAAAAATAAAATGGTTGCTATGGAGATAAAACCAACAGAAAAATTTGAAAACTTCCAAATGACCAGGATTGGCAGTTGGAGGTTTTTGTTCCTCAAAGGTTCTTCACACTACAAAAAACTGTGAGTTTGAACAAATGCAAAGAAAGAAATAAAGCCTGGGAAGCAAATCCAAGCTCTTTTCCCTGTGTTCAGTTCTGGACCTTCACGTTATAAAAGTCACATGGTTGACTTACCAGACCGCTCAAAAGCTCCAGAATCTGCTTTAGCAAAGCCGCTGCGGCGGCAGAAACGCCAGCGCCGCAGCAGAAACGCCTCTGAAGGTTTTCTCCCCGGAGTCATCCAGGAGCCGCGGGGTTCACTCAGGGGAGCCGCTCCAAACTTCCCCCGAAGGCAACCATCGGAACGTGACGGCGGGCAACGAGCGCGGCGGATCTGACAGCCGCCGAAAACTAATTGCTGTAATTGGCTGCAGGAGCCGAGGCCTGCAGACGCTCGTGAACACAAACGTGGGAAGGTAGATTGTTGCAAAGTGCTGACGCAGATGCAAAAACAAAAGACGAGAGAAACAAACGAGCCTGCAGTTATGCAACCGCTTTAGCATCTGGTTAACTCTGCTAATTGACCCACATTAGTTTAAATGACTCCACGAGTTATTTTCTTATCATGTGCGCCTGTATTTAGGCTTAAACAGGTATTTGTGGTTAATAATTCAGATAATCCTGATCATTTTTGCCCTTTCTAACACAGATTTGAAGGAGTCTGCATTCCTGTGGAAACCCTTTTAGCTCCCAGATAAGATTGGCAGGAAAGTTATCTGTTTGATTTATAACCATCTCCCCCCTCCCCCCCTCCTGCAGGTATTGACCTGGAAAACATCGTCTACTACAAGGACGACACGCATTACTTTGTGATGACTGCCAAAAAACAAAGCCTGCTGGAGAAGGGAGTCATTTTGCATGTGAGTGTTTTTGTAGGGATGCACGGTTTTTGTCCTGCTTTGGTGTAATGATCTAACGGAGCCAACGGGGTTCAGCAGCAAACTCGCCGCCGACTCGAACCGAGTGCCGCGCCGTAGACGGTAGCTCTTCCCACGGGAAACGGGAAAGACCGTTTTTCCATCCTTGCCTTTATTTGTAGACGAGACTAAAAGTGTGCCGAGGTAACTTGATGTCAAGTGGCGTTTTTATCACATGTTGGTGAGACCCCCCCTCCCCCCGTCGCCATGAGCAAGATTACACTTTAAAATTCAAATGTACCAGTTTTTGTGTTATTTAAACTTAAAGGGATATAAAAGATCTCCTGAAATATGTGTGTTTATCACAAAGAATTCCTGAAAATAAGAATGATGGGTAGAAAACAGGCCTCAGGAGTCATGTCCCCCCTCGCTGTAATGTTGGGGAGCCACTGGATGGATGCACTTGTCATGCACTTCCTGCAGAAAACATGCGACTTTGAAGGCATTCTGTGGTTTAGTGCTGTTTAAATGAGCTTCCTGATGGTAAATCAGCTCTTTATTGCTCATTTATTCATAAAACGTTTGTCAATCGTCTTCTTTCCTTTCTGTAGTGGGACATCCGAGCGTTTCCTCCTTTCTGTAAATGGGAATATTGCTGCTCCTGAGAAATGTGTCGAGCTTGTCGAGGGGTGAATAGTTCAGATAAAGAATTAACTACTGGCATCAGTTTTCCTGTGAAAGCAGACTTCAGCAATATTTTTTGGGGGGTTTGTTTTCTTATGTACACAACATACTGGTTGCAGTCAAAGAAATGAACAAATTGGATTACATGTTTTCACCTTTTATCATCATGCCATGATGCATTGTTTTGTCAGTACTACTGCACACGTCTTGACCGCCTTAGCTGACCGTCTTCCCGCCGTTGGTCCTGCAGGATTATGCCGACACAGAGCTTCTGCTGTCCAGAGCCAACGTCGACCAGGCCGCCTTGCTGTCTTACGCCCGAGAGGCGGCAGATTTCTCCACCAACCATCAGCTGCCTACGCTGGACTTTGCCATCAACCACTACGGCCAGCCGGATGTCGCCATGTTCGACTTCACCTGCATGTACGCGTCGGAGAACGCCGCCATGGTGCGGCAGCGCAACGGCCACAAGCTGCTAGTGGCGCTGGTGGGCGACAGCCTCTTAGAGGTGAGCGGGTCCCGCCTGTTACTGTTTTGTTTGACCCTATTTGGTGCCTGAATCCTGCTTTCATCTGCAGCCGTTCTGGCCCATGGGCACTGGCATCGCCCGCGGTTTCCTGGCAGCCATGGATTCCGCCTGGATGGCGAGGAGCTGGGCGCAGGGAAAAAGTCCTCTAGAGGTTCTGGCTGAGAGGTGAGCGCGTGGAAACACTGATACACTCTGAGATTCAAGTTGTTGTTGCACTCATATTTCCACACTCGTGCACACGCACATGCATGCATGCATAATCTCTCTTTAGACACACCCTGTTATCTCTAAGTGCTGTACTAGGAAATGTGCCTTCAGTTCTTCTGAGTCCCACCTCTGCAGCACTAATGGTATAAGAGGGCGGATGCCATGCGGCTCCAGTGTTTTGTGTGCGCTGAGAGCGCGGTAACGATTTGTTAATGCGCTGCTTTTGAAAACGACTGTTCTTCAGGGAGAGCATTTACCGACTTCTGCCGCAGACCACGCCAGAGAACGTCAGTAAAAACTTCAGCCATTACAGTTTGGATCCCACCACACGCTACCCCAACGTCAGCCTCAACTTCCTCAAGCCCAGCCAGGTGAGTATGAGTCATCGACTGTATATGAGAACTGGACTGAGTGGCTCCAAACAGATGATGATGGAGGGCAAACATTAAGGTGGAAAAATGTTTCTTTATTCAAATATCTGTGAATCAGAAGCAGATTAAATAGAAATGCAGTTTAAAAAAGATCATAACTGTGACGTAACTTTTGCAATCTGTGACCCACAAGTTCCAAGCTCCGCCCCCATCCGGATCATCCACCTGCAGACCTATAGATCCATGAACGTCTTTGTTTTCCTGGTCTGAGCTGGAATCTGGACAGCTACGATACCGCTCACCGTTTTTGTGGCACCGCTAATCTTAGGTTATGAGGGGCCGTAAGCAAGCAGGAGAGCATGTAAACCAATGGGAAATGAGGACGGGCTTACTATGCGCCAACGGCTCCGCCCACAACTCAGAGGTGAATTTCTAACAAACTCCAGCCGCTCTGCAGAAAATATGTCCTCGAAAGCGACACAGGTTTTTAGTGTGGATTCTGTCTAAAAATGAAGTTGTCATGATTAAAAGAGAACTGGGACCACTTTGAAAATGGATCAGAAGATGATCAGAGTGGAATTTTATAATAAATTTTTAAAAATGACAACATGTACAAAAGACTGTCACCCTGTAAAATATTAGTTGGATTGCTAGCATGCTCTATACTGTAGATGGATGGATACATAGGTAAATAGATAGAGAAAGGCGGCTTTGCAACAAAATGCTTTCCTAACAAAGTGTTGCATCAAAGCTGCTTTTCTCCCCGACAGCATAAACTCTGCACCTTCTGCACCTTAGCGCGAAGCTGCTTTCCTGTGCTTCAGAATCCACTGGAATAATGTCAAAAGGTTGAAATGTTACGGCAGTCGAAAGAATGTAGAGTTTAGTAAAGCATCAATAAATGTGAAAGAAAAACAAACAAGCATCAAATTTACTATCAAATATTGAAATGTTCTCCTGCGCCCACTTTCAAGTTGTAGGGGTGCGGACTTCAAACAAGCCTGATTGGAGAGAGTGGTTGCCATAGAAACAAGCCGGACCAATCGCGGCTTACTAATAGTTTTTGGTTTGCCAAAAAAATGGGGACTAAATTGACTTGATTTGGTTGGAGCCAGAATTTTCTATGGGTGTTGTCATAACCACTGGGTCCAGTTCTCACATACAGTCAATGGAGTTGAAATCGTCCGTAACCACGGCGATGTTTCTGCTCGACGCGAGAACTCACTCTGGCGCTTGCAGGTGCGGCACCTCGTCAACACGGGCGAGGAAATCCCCCGGGAGATCCACATCGAAATCGAGAACGTCATCAACTCGTCAACGCCCAAGCTGGCCCGCAACGGTTGGTACCTCCTCGCCGTAATCCCACAACGACATCCGCAGCGCTGAGGGGAAAAGCGGCCAGGCTTCCCGTTTGGGTGGGACAGACCTCATGTGTCGCCTTTGTATTTTTATTTTAGACAATTACCTGCTTGACGAGGAGTCGCAAGGTAACATGAAGCCCAACCGCATGGGTTGACCGGATCTTTTCAACAGCTTTGCGTCCAAATTCCTGAATGTTCTCGATCTAACGAAGACAAAGGGACTGAGGAATGATGTCAACTGCTTGAGCTCCTCGGCTGTTTTGGACTTTTAAGGCATCCCCCTCTAACCCTTCATGTGGTTTTATATCGTAAAGTTGTTGACCTCTAAACGTCTGCTTTAGGTCCACATTAACACCAGATGCTTTTTTTCATGTCCAACCTAATCCTCAGAGCCGCCCGTCCCAAGCTAGGAGACGTCTGTGGCAGAGCGGGCGCTGGATTCCTCTCTCCTCATTGGCTCTTTTCTTTTCCAGAGTCCATCGCTCGGTCCAGTAAGCTGCTGAACTGGTGCCAGAGGCAGACGGAGGGCTACCAGAACGTCAGCGTGAAAGACCTCACCATGTCCTGGAAGAGCGGGCTGGCGCTGTGCGCGCTCATCCACAGATACCGGCCCGATCTCATGTGAGGATTAAACCCTTTGGTTTCGTCACAACTGCCCCTATCTGGGCAAACGGGCTGTCTGTGGGTCAAAAGGTCGTAGGCCGCTCAGGGAAAGAATGGGACGTGCTGCAGGCCGCAGGTCGTAGTGAACACTCCAACGACACGCAGGGGGAGGTTGAGGTGAAGAATGCACTCACACTGACTAGGGCGGACACCGTACGACGGCATCAGGCGGACGTCTGGAGCGCCACACCCGTCTATGCATGACCTAAACCAGCACAGGATAAACTGTTTACATGGACCACGATCGGATCAACAATCGTTATAACCCAACTATCTCCATCAGAAAGAAATTTTGATCTGAATGAGTCTGATTTGTGCAGATTATTCAAAACAGCGTGTTTACACGACGCATCTTTATTCTGATCAGGTGTTCATTCTGATTACTATTGTCCATGGAAACACAGCTAATGGTTGATGCTGGGAAACGGATGGACGGATGGACGGATGGATGGATGGATGGACAGATGGCTGAACAGATGGATGGCAGTGATTGCAGCTGCAGCATCATGACTTTTGCAGGAGATCTTTGATATTTTGTCACAAACTGACGTCTGTGTTCATCGGTTCAAATAAGCATCAAACCACATTGACCTTAATGTAGAATCGACACGCCAGCGTAGACATAAGGTTTGATTTCATAGCTGGAAATGATTTCAGGCATCAAAGCGTTAACTCTGCTGTTCTGGCGTTGGTCCAAACTGCTGACTGAGCGTTTCAATGAAGGATTTATCTCATGCGAATCTTTTTTATTTTTTTGCTGCCATCATGTTGTGTTTTTGTTAGAGTTTCTGTTTGGATCCAGACCCGTCTCTGTTTTCTTTTTCAGCCACAGTGGCTGAAATAAAAAGCAGTTCAGTCAGAATCTGAGGCGTTTTCCCTTCAGACGACGCAGAAACCTGAAGAATGATGCATGTGGCGGCATTTCCCGGACAAACCTCTTGGTTTGGATTTGGGGATTGAACGTGTGGCTAGTTTGTGTAGGAAGAGTGGTAGAGCTGAAACAAAGAGTCAGCCTGGGTCCTGAGGCGCTTCGGCACTCAGACGCTCATCCTGGAAGCCGAACAGTGTTCAGGATAACTGTGTTTCACAGACACGCATTTCTTTTTTTTTGTTGTTCTGTAAACACTCTGCTGCTCTTTTTTCTTCTCTGCAGCGACTTCGACTCTCTGGACGAGGGAGACCAGGAGAGGAACAACCAGTTGGCGTTTGACGTGGCTGAGAAGGAATTTGGCATCTGTCCATGCATGACCGGCAAGGAGATGTCTTCTGTGGTGGAGCCAGACAAGCTGTCCATGGTCATGTACCTCAGCCAGTTTTATGAGATGTTTAAGGACACAGTGCCACCTGGAGGTAAGACGCTGTCTGTGCGGCTGTCCAAAGTGTTCTCCACCCGTTTTCAGGCCGCAGACTGGTTTATTATCTCCATGTAGCCGCCTGTTTGAGGCTCAAATGGACGGCTGTGTTTTTTTAATTTTAGGCTTCCTGTTTAGCTTTTCAGGGTAAAGTTTATCTTCATCCTGCAGCTGCTTTAAATGTTTTTTGCTCACTAGATTTCATGTAGAAACCATTAAAATTTGATCAAGAGTTTCTCTTAACCTAAAAATGTTGTAGTGGGAGCTAAAAATCAGACGCCAACTTCAGCCTCTTCTGACTATTAAGGCGGATAAATACTAGAAAAACAGTCACTCAATCCGGTGTTTTCTAAATATATTAACAAACGTGGATCCCCCGTTTTTGATACTCTATCAGCAGCATCCTCATAAGATTAGTCAGCTGGTTGATGAATATTCTGCATTATTATTGATGTCTGTGGGGAACAACTGTTACAATAAATCCATATTTGGAGCAAATACTCCTGGTTTTTGTTTGTTAAACGTGGATTTCTTTTATTTTGAAGTCCAAGGCTCTCTGCCAAATGAAACTCTCTAAAGGTTTTTTTGTTAACTTTGCCAGTTTGGGGGTTTCAATTTAGCGGCTGGAACGGTCGCTCACAGAAAGCGGCGGGTGGATTTTCCGTCAAGAAAGAGTCGGATGTGGCCGAGAGAATTCAGTAGCTTTGCAAAATAAAACTTCATTCAGAATCGGATTCGAAATACAATGGGGAAAAAATGATGTAGGTTGTGTTTTGTGGGCCGGTACCAACTGCCTGCCTGCCCGGTACCGGTTGGGGACCGCTGGTCTAGTGATCATAAAAGCGTCTGTTGTGTTTGAAAACCTCAGACAACCAAAACCTGAGTCCGGAGGAGCGGGCCGCACTGGTCGCAACGACCAAATCCCCCATTTCCTTCTTCAGCAAACTGGGTCAGAGCATCGCCATCTCCAGGAAACGGAACCCCAAAGTGAGTTCTGGATCAGTGCTGCACCGTCTTCCAACGCTAGGAGCTGCTGTGTTTAGAGAATGAAGATCTCCTGACTGCTCTGTCGACAGGACAAAAAGGAGAAGGAGGCCGACGGTTCCGGGAAAAGAAGGAAGACGAGTCAGTCTGAAGACGTGAGGAGCATCCACGCGCGGCGCTTTGTCCACGCCACAGCAGCGGCGATGCGCTGAAGGGGCTGTTTCTGCTGCTCTCCGCAGGAAGACGCCTGCAGGCCCGCCCACGACGAGCGGCCGCCGTTCCCCGACGGCCCATCCGAGAGAAGGATCGACTCCTCCGCCGGGGGCAACAACAACAACAAAGTGAAGGTCATGGCCACCCAGCTGCTGGCCAAGTTCGAGGAGAACGCCCCCGCCCAACCTGCCGGACTGAAGAGACAGGTGAGCAGCAGGAACACGAGGGGGGGGCAGAGATTCCACAAACTGTGGTTCTGAATGAAAGAATGAGCCTCGGCGCTGATTCTGAATGAACTTCAGGAGACACAAGCAAAGTGTGCATTATCAGAAATGAATGCTGATAATGCACACTTTGAAGGCCGTTAACCCGCTTATACCATGGTTACTTACAAAAGAAATAAATATTAACCACTTTTTAGTCCTTTAATCTCATTGTCTTTACGGTTTGCATCGCTTTTTTCACAAAAGTGGACTATTTGTTACGTGTTGCGGTGTGTCGTACAGTCAATGTCTGGCGATATGAAGCGATATCTACGCTGATGATCACGATGTGTTAAATAGAGCATCAGATCAGAGAGGAAGGTTCACCTCTTCCCGCTTGTTTTTGTACAGATTATGAAGATAAAGTTTGTTTTGAAGAAGCCAGCGCAGTGAAACAGAACATTTAATCTACGTGACCGGAACTACTTTTGCATTATCACTTTTTAATGCACACCCAGCAGCCAATCAGAATCCAGTATTCACCTGGAACATGGTGTAAGCTCAGAATGGTAAACCGGTAAAACAAAGGTTTGTTGCTCGGCTGCGTTGGGGTAGCAGGGGGGGGTGCATCTGCTGGCTGTTCAGTGGGAACCTTCTGGGTTTAAAACCCCATTAGCAGGGTTTCATATTTACAGTTTATCACCATTTTCATGCATGAACCCCATTTGTGTTCTGTCCTCATGCTGTTCACCAGTTTCCCAACCTTTTCTGCAGAAGCACAACTCTGATGCTGCGTTCACACCCGGCATGTGATGGGCGTTCAAGGGCGAGCTGAACGTGGGTTTCTGAACGCGTCCACACCGGTCGGTCGCTATCCGACACTCGACCCCGTTTGCCACCTACGGTTGGGAAAGGCGTAGCCGTGCACACCTCACCAATCTTGCTCCAGGCTTTCTCTTTCACAGCGTCATTCCCATACATGAAAGACGAACACAAACTGAAAAAGGTTCATGATTGATTTTCAAATGGCTGGCCCCTCCGTTAACTGAAAAGGACGCCGTCTGGACGTCACGAGCAAATCCGAGTCCCTGGTCGTTCTAAATCCAACCTTTCAGTTGCGTTTTTGTAGGAAGAGCCCAAAACGGACTTAAAAACGGACGTAAACGGAGCGTCCTGGAAACGCGGACGTGTTTTGGCTTTTTGCCTGAGCGGTGTGAACGTAGCATCCGCCTGTCCTGTTCTTCCCACGGCTCCATTTTTCTGCTCCATCTTTTCCTCGCCACAAAGGGGGACTCCCTTCCCAATCTGGACCGCCTTTCGCCCCCCTCCCCGCCGCGAGTCCCCGCCAGTGAGCCGGTGCGCCTGGCGCCCGTCCCGGCGTGGAGAAAGGTAAAGCTCGTCCTCTCGGAGGACTGACCGTTAGCTCCACCCTCTAACGCTTGTGGGGGGGGGGGCGGGGTTCGAACGGTCACGCTCTTCCTGTCTGCTTCAGAGGCGGACGCAGCAGCAGGAGCAGCTGAGCTTCCGCTACAAAGAAATGGTCAGGTGTCAGACACTCCCCCACGCGGGGGAACAGGTACGGTCCGGACGGAGAGGTACTGGCTGATAGTCCACCCCCCACCCCCCCCACCACCACCACCACCCTTTCACGCCTAGTTAGCTCTAGAAGCCCGCCTAGATGCTACAGAAGCTCTGGAGTCACAGAGAAGAGGATCATGGGAAATATACGCATTTCTTCTGTCAGTTGCGTCTGTTTGTCGACACGTTTCCCAAAAAGGGAGATCCGTTTGTGGTCGTTGGGCCTTTGTGTGGCGTCGGACAGACGGGTAGATAGAACTTTACAATTTAAAATGATGTTACTATAGACCCAGAAACAGCAAACAGTTTCAAAATAAAAGCAGGATTTTCAATATGTTTTCTGATTCTTCTGAAATTTGAAATCCTTTGAGACCACAAGAGGAAAACATACGGTAACATTTTCAAAATAAAATTCAGAGCTCGCACATCGGAAACTGTGCGGCTTTTTCCAGCCGGACGGTTTTCCTGGTGTGAACTTCAGGATTTCAAATGTAATAAAAGCAGGATTTTGATCACATAAATCATTTTTTTCCCTTGCTTTGCTTTAAACAACCTTTTTGTTTTGCGTCTCTTCATGAAGGTAACAGTTTCCTTGTCGTTGCCTCCTGTTTGTTTTTGTAATCGACGTTTTCCTCGCCGAAGGCTCGCCGTCCATCACTCATTTCTCTCATTTCTCACAGATTTATTTTTGCCTTTTTGTGGAAAAACCAGCTTAGACATTCATGTGAAATTCCACTTCCTGCTGAGCTCCAGTCGTGTTTTTTCACTTCCTGTGAACTTTTTCTTTTTCTTTTGCACTTCCTGTGCAGATCCTTTTCTTTTAGATCACTGACCTCATGTGTGTTTGCTTTAGGTAGCAGTAAGTATGAAAGGAAAGAGGTGCCCTACCAAACCTGACCATCCTTATTAGAGCTGGGTTTAAACAAGTGACAATAAATAAATATTTTATGCATCCATGGAATGATTTTCCATGGATGTCATTTAAATAAATAAAGTCATTTCCAATATTTTTTATTGTAAGAATTAAAATGTTTATTATTTAAAAACCCACGTGTTTATTTTAAATTTATGGTAAAATAGTTTTTTGTTACCAAACAAAGATTTTGAATGAAAATGTCTTAAATGGAGTCATTTGTTAGTGCGATCCGGCTCTAATCCTCACTAGATCAGAGTTTTACGTTTGCATTGTTGTTCCATTGTCGTCTGAATAATCTTCATTTTTTTAAGGTCACTGCATCTTTCTGAGCGTTTTTCTTCCTCCATCTCTCCTGCTGAACATTTTTCCCCCTGCTGTTCTTCTCTCAAGGCCAGGACTGGTGCAGACCCAGAGTCCGGCTTGAGCTCTCGGAGCTGCCCAAAGAAAACCATTCTGCTCCCCTCTTCCTCCTCCACCTCCTCGCTCTCTCTGCACTCAGAGGTGACGCTCTGTCTCTTTACTCCTCTTCCTCTCCCCACATCCGTCCATCCGTCCGTCTGTGTGTCACCCTCCTCCTTCTGTCCGGTTAGAATCGACGTTCCGTTAGTCCGTAGCGTTCCAGCCGGCGTCGCCTTACATGGGGCGGAGCTTGTTTGTTTGAGAGCAGAAAAGGAGCAAAAAAGTTTCCTTCCATCTTTAAGGAAACGTTTTCAGAGGCGTCTGGCTGTAGGGCGCCGATGGATCGCATCAGAACCTGGTAACACGTCAGACGCCGATCCGTCATCTGTGATCCTCACCTCAGCTGCTTTGGCAGGAGGAGAGGCGTCGGCTCCTCGACCCCGTGGTACAGCAGAGGCCCGAGCGCTTTAGGGCGACAGTGGCTCAGGTGGTTGAGCGGGTCTCCAATGATCGAAGGGTCGGCGGTTCGATTCCCGCTCCCACCAGCCAAAATGTCGTTGTGTCTTTGAGCAAGACACTTCACCCTCCTTGCCTCCAGTGTGGCTCCACTGGTGTTTGGATGTGCATGAATGATCCCAGTGATGGTCAGGGGGCCGTAGACGCGAACTGGCAGCCACGCCTCTGTCAGTCTGCCCCAGGGCAGCTGTGGCTACATCAGTAGCTACCATCACCAAGTATGAATGAGGAGTGAATGAATAATGGACACAATGTAAGCGCTTTGAGCGACTGGAAAAACGTAGATAAATCTTATCTATTATTATTATTAAGAGCCAAAGGTGATGCTGCGGATGCTGCGCGCACGTTTGTAGAGAACCGGCGGCTCTAACTCCCTGTTTCACTCCTTCCTCTCCTCTAAAACGCCGTCGCGGTTCTTTTTAGAGCAGTGGTTCTCGTCCCGAGGCGTGAATCTCCGCCGTCCTCTCCTGATGCCTCCACAAAGGTTTGGTGACGTCTTCCGAGACTTTTCACTGATCCGATAACTTCCGTTCATTTCATTTTTCCAAAAGATTTGCTGACACGTAGTTTCTAATCTGGGGCCTGGACAGATTTAAAGGCAGTGATGTGAATAAACCAGCATTGCTCTGAGTTTGTGTGGTTTTTCACGTTGAACCGACTTCCTGTGGTGATGGAGTCCGTCGTTTCTCTGCAGGATCCAGCAAAGCTCCTGGACTCTGGCCAGATGCCCGTTTATGTGCTCAGTATTCAGGAGCGGGCCGAACAGTTGGCCTCTATGTTGGAGGGTAAACCCGCCAGACCAGAGGTGAATGCCCCCCCCCCCCCACGGCGGGTTCAGGAATTCAACATTCGTTCCTTAATTCTTTTGATTTTTCATCTTGACATACGAAATGCCTAACGTCGTGTCAGTTATCAGAAATGAATGGGCTTTGCAGAAACATCTGCTTTGGTGAACGTCTATGCAAGCATTTCTGTAGCATCGTTAAATAAAAGTCAATACCATAAATGCTGCATTTGTTGACTCAAAAGAGGGGGGAAAAAAGAAAAAGCAATCCGCCCCTCAACACCTCTGTCACTTCATTAAAATGATAAGGAAAATGGAATTTCATTTTCCCTGCTGGAAATGCCGACTGGAGTTAAATCATTCGACACTTTTCGCACGGTGGATGTGAAAACGTGAATGGAATCCCCTCTTTGCATTTTGTCACAGAATGAGCGGTGTTGAAGAAGAAAATGAAAAAGCATTTTGAAGGATTGATTTTTAATTAGATTTTTGAGTCATTTGAGGCGGTTACACTGTGAAACGGAAAAAGCATTTCTGGTGTTGACTTTTATTTTCAGTTATGCTATAGAAAAACTTCCATACACTTCCATCAAGCCTGGCGGCAGACTGAGCAGCGCTGTGATTAGCAAATACTGACTCACCTACAGCGCCCTCTAGAGGTTGCTGCTATTTAACACATAAGTCCCGCCCCTATGCAACCCCCCCCATACTCTGAAACGTGTCATCAGATTCTTCTGAAGCCTTATAATGACGGTCACTTAAGGACAAAACGTTTAACACTGCCGAGAGATTTTCTTTTCCAATTATTCACCAAAGTAAAAGATGAAACTGGCAGAAAGAAGTGCTTGAGGTCTTCGGCTTCTCCTCTAAGGGTTCCCTTTCTCCCTCTGTCTGTTGGAGCCCAAGAAAAAACCCTCGCGGTTTTTCATGGAGCGTTGGCATCTGGCCCGAGCCCAGAGTCCCCCCGATTCCCCCCGCTGCCCCTCCGACGCCCTCAGACAGGTATTCCTGCAGCCGCCAGAGAACGGAGTGCAGTGGACGCTTTGAAGATGATTGTGGGAACTAACGGCACCAAACCGATTCACAGGATGCTCACAAAACGAAAAAGTTCAATTATTGTTGAATTGAACTTATTTATCGAATAAGGACAAATATCAAAACATGTACATAATGCTTTTAGCTGTAGCATTTTACATTAAAAAATTGCTCAGAGGCTTCGGTCTGGTATGCTTTTATTCTGAAAATCTTTGCTTTTACTCATTTCTGGTTGTTTTTTTTGGTTTGTTTGTAAAGAAACTGCAACCGCATGATGACTCCTCAGCATGAACACGATTTCCCGCTTCCCTCCTAACAGAGTTTTTGTTTTGTCCGTCTGTTCACGCCCCCTTTTCCTTTCGCCTCGTTCCCTTTTTCCACAGTTGTTTTGACTCATTTCTAACGTCTTTGTACGCTTTCCTCCCTAAATGCCGTTGATAGCAGTATGTCAGGATGTACACGGGGGGAGTCAGCTCTCTGGCTGAGCAGGTAACCTGCCAGCTTCAGTCTCAGGACCATTTCCAGCCCACACATGAACCCGAGAGGCCGGATTGGGTGAGCACTTGGTAGAGTAGACGTGGAAGCACCAAATCACGTGTGATGCCCTCTGGGTTCAGGTTTCACCACCTGTAAAATGAATTCCTCATTACGATCCTGCTATTTAAACTCTTCCACTGAAAAACATCAGAGACGTCCCTCTTTTAAGGCCTCCTCCCTCTTTTAGGGGTCGCTCCGGAAAGAGTTCCCGGCGAACATCGGAGGCAGCGACGTCTGCTTCTTCTGTCGGAAGCGGGTGTACGTGATGGAGAGGCTGAGCGCCGAGGGGAAGTTCTTCCATCGCAGCTGCTTCCAGTGCGACTACTGCGGCACCACGCTGCGCCTGTCGTCCTACGCCTTCGACGTGGAGGACGGTAGGACGAACCTGCGAAAAAACTCACCCCTGTGCCTCTGAATAACAGCAGAAACATCTCAAAGGAGGAAACGAGTGAGAACAGCCATCATTGAGTTCTCTGGCGCCCTCTAGTGGCGGTATTAGGACTGACCGCATCTTCATTTTGACAGAGATTACTTATATATTTTATTTTCCATTTTATAGGTTGTAATCGATTATTTCAAAGAGGATGGAGCTTATGACAGACCAGGAGTAAAGTATCAGATGTTCATTAATAAGTGATAAGGAAAATGCAAACAATTTCAAAATAAAAGCAAAGATAGAAAGGGTAGAGAAGGAACTTTCAGATCTTTTTTTTGCTTTATTTATTGTAATATTGATAAAAAGTTTTTTTCTTTTCTATGCTGGGATATTGACCATAACGTCTGCCAAATCCATTTGCCCTTAAAGTACGAGGAAGATATTTAAAATTCATTCATTCATGTGCCTCATTAACATTTGTTTTTGCTTCACAAAAGGCTTTATTTTAGCTTTTAGATTGAGCGAGTGGTTTCATAATTTAAATAAGGATAAAACATTACAATTTCATAAATATTTTCTTTTTTTTTAAACCAAAATAAAGACCTCCAGTCCTCCAACAGATGTTGTTGGATGTATTTGATGGAATCTAGGATTTTAAAACCTGTAGTTCAAGTGTTTTTTACAGTTTGAGAGCAGCTTTATTTCCTTCTATTTATCTATTTTCTCCAAAATTTTAGTTTGAGCAGGAAAAAAAAAATTAAATTGATTGATTTCAAGCATTGTAGTCAAAGCAATAAAGATTCATCAAACTCATTACAGAAATGATGAAATGCATAGATAAAGAAAAACAGAAAATAAAACATTTGCTTAATTAAATATAGTGATCATTAACTAAAGACAGGTAGAGCTTGATTTATTGCTTGAAAAGGAGCGGAAAAAAATGCGTTTATGTAATCCCACTCCTACTTAATTAATACATTTTAGAGTTTTGCATCCAATCCACTTTATTTATGGAGCACATTTCCCAAACAAACAGTTTCCAAACTTCTGTACAGTGACTAAAATGAGATAAAAATTATGAAACAAATTAAAAACCATCTAAATACAACAAAAAAATGAATAAAAATAAGACAAAAACGTAGGTGAATTGCAGATAAGAACACATAGTTTCTGTAATCCAGTTCTGATCCAATAGATTCTTTTTAAGTTACAGAATCCAGTGCCTATTAATGATTGATCGAGATAAATCAATAAATCAAAAATTGTTTGTCCTTCACAGACATTTTTTCTGTATATTTTGACAAAACATAAAATTATTTTTTCCTTTTTTTAATGACAAATCAATGTTTTATTCATTCAAATTGAAAACCTTTCTTTGAAAACGTGAATCTTTTGATGTCAGTAGATCCTGTTGTTTCCACAGGATCCACAAAATCCATCGTTTATATAAAGGAAAGAAGAATGGATTTGAAATATGTTATTATTTATTTAAGCAAAGTTTAGTTTTTAGGAGGTTCTTGTGTGCACGAGCAGCTGGGAGGACCTCCGGGTCACGGGGGTGACCCCTGTGGTCTCCTGATCCAGGATCGGACCCTCTGGGGTCGGTCCTCATGAGCTCACAGACAGGCCACAGATTGTTCAGACAGACACTGCGTCTTTCTCTCCAAGTGACGGTCTGGAGGGAGTTCCTCCCCCAGAACGGACGCAGCAGCGCCTTCAGTCACACTGCGCAGATGGCGGCGTGGCCTCAGCACGCCGTGAACGTTCTTGGTGTCTGTGGTTCTGCAGGGAAGTTCTACTGCAAGCCTCACTACTGCTACCGTCTGTCCGGATACGCTCAGAGGAAGCGGCCTGCTCCCTCCCCAGCTCCAGCCCCGGCCAAGGTTCCTCCTTTTTGTTCTCTGGGCGACTCCCCGACGGTTCTTGTGGGGTCTGCTTCATGATTTCTGCTCTCTCACCTGCAGTTTCAGGACCACCAGACCCCCCCAAGCGCCACGATGGCCACAGATGCCCCCGGAAGGGCGACCACGGCGGCGGCTCCCTCGGCTGAGCTCCAAGCCTCAGGTACCCCATTTTCCTCTTTAGATGCGGCGGCGCCCTGCCGCTTGGCCATGGCGGTGGAGATCCCGCCGCTCCTCGGCGCGCTCTCCTGGACTTACCAGCAGGTGGCGCGCGGCCCCTTAGCCTCCCACCTGCTGTGTGCCTTCTGCCTCTGCCTGCTCTGCTGCTGCAGCATCTGCCTCCTGCTCTGCCTCCTCTAGCACGAACCGCGTCGATTCGGACTCTGAACAGACTTTAGAGGTTTGCTTGAAGCTTGAAGGGCCCGCTTTCCTTTCTGGAGATGAACTTTTCGCTCGCAGAGCTCCCGTTTTCTGGTTGTGCCGCTCCTCCTGCCCGGTTCCAAGCAAACCTACCTCCGCCGTGACCGTAAGGTCACCTTTCCTTTCCTTTTCCGTGCGGTGTGGGTCCTCTCTCCCTGTACGATGGTCTCTGCCAGCCGCCAACAGCCTGTTCTTCTGTGGGCTTTACCTTTTCCCCTCCGGCCAGAGCGCCTTAAAACTGAGAGCATCCCTGCTGCTGCTTCCAATGCTGCACATTTTCTGATGAATTTTAGGTAAGAAAAAAAATCATAGAGTGAAATTTTAAGTTTTAGGCTTCTGAAAAACACATAAAGTAGAATATTTACTCCTTTTTAGGATTTAATCATAAGGTTTATAAATAGTTACATATAAGTCTTAAATATAACTTAAAGCTGTAAGCTGCGTTGTGTGGCCCCCCCGCCCTCGCTGCTCCCCTTTTGATCCGCTCCAACGTCTGCCCCCGCCACCCTGATCAGAGCTGCCCCTGCCAAATTCATGACAAAAAAAAAAAAGAGAAACACTTTTCTGTTAGTTTGATCGCCATAGCAACCATTTACTTTTTCGGTCGGCTGGGGGTGACGAACGGGTCGATGTAGTTTTTACAAGAATCCCAAAAAGTAAATTTTTGGGTTTTCCTTGGCAACGGAAGTTTCTTGTTAGCCACGCCCACATTCTTAATAATTTCATGTCGTACGCGATACAATTTTGTTCAGTGTAAGCCAACAATTCATGAATTTATTTTTTCATGAGATTCTGCTTAAACATATGCGATCAACAGGGGAGCAACACAATAACTTTTCCAACGATGCTCAAGGACTGAGAAGGCAACACAATCAATTTCCTAAGCCAAAGTTTTGGTGACCTCTGACCTCAGACAGAGGCTGTTATCTTGAAATAAAAAAAAAAATTCTAGTAGCAGCAGCAAATTTAAATATTGTAAAAATGTAAAACATGAACAATGAGTCAACAAAGAACCTCCGTTGCCATGGAAACGCAAAGGTTTACTTTTGCAGATTCTTCTAAAAAGAACATCGATCTGTTCGTCTCCCCCAGGTGACGAAAACGTAAAATGGTTGCTATGGAGATAAAACGGACGTTTTTCGTGGATTTGTCACGTGCCGCTCTGACCCGGGTGTTGGAGGCAGAAAGGGGGAGTGAGGGGGCGAGAGGGTCAGAAGGAGGCAGCGAGGGCGGGGCAGGTAGCGCCTGTGGTCCAACGGCACGCTCAGCTTTATCTGATCATCTCTGTTCAGAATTTGATTCCCGTGAATCGGGTTGAGCTCTGGAATCACAGAAAGACGGTTTTAGGATCCTCCTGATCCTTTGACAGACACTGAATCCGACTGGATTTGAGGAAACATTCATTCAACCTTTTTCTGTTTTGGGTGAATGTTTAAATATATGACAGTTTTAAGGTTTGCTGCTCAGGATGGGATGAAGGGAAGGCAACCGGAACGTGTAGTCTGATGCTTCTATTAGAGTTTTCCTTTTCCTGTTGTTTGTTTGAAAATGTTCTAATACAATAAATCCATCTGCAGATTTTGACTGCTGTGTCCTCGTCCCTTTTTCCTTCGCTTGGACTTGAGATTCTGCGTTTTTTCGTGTCGTCGGGTTTGAAATCCCCTCGCCGATTCTCAGTTTGTGCTCTGTTCTCTCCCCCGGCCCGCTCGCCTTGCGTGTCGTCGTCAGCGCCGGAGGTCAACGGCCTCCAGGAGCCCAGTTTGGCCAAAAAGCTGCGAGGAACGCCGGAGCGCATTGAGCTGGAGAACTACCGACTGTCCCTGCAGCGGGAGGAGGAGCTGGAGGAGGTGCCGGAGGAGACGCTGGCTGAGCACAACCTGAGCAGCGTGCTGGACAAGGCCACGGACGCCGACCTGGGTTCCAGGTGGGAGTCCCGACGGCGTCCCACCGCCACACCTGAAAACAAAGATTCCTAAACTCCTGTTTATCACAGCAGCTCAGAGTCGGACATGGAGGAGGAGGACGAGCAGGAGGAGGCGGAGGAGGAGGCGGAGGAGCAGCCTCCCGACCCGTCGGATCTCGGCGGCGTTCCCTGGAAGGAGGCTGTGGAACTGTACGCCAAACTGAGGGGGGAGGAGTCAGAGGGCGAGGCTCTGGTGGACGCAATCAGCAGAGATGGTGACGTGGATGAGGAGGAGGATGTGGAGGAAGAAGAAGAGGATGAGGAAGAGGATGAAGAAACTAGCGATGGTAATTTGTTCTTGTGTTGTATTTTTGTCCGCCTCGTTGTGTTTGTGTGTTTTTGTGTATTGTGAGTCCAGATCCTCCCTCTGCTCCCATGTGTCTCCGTGTCCAACGTTGTCCTCCTTATCTCCTCTCTTCCTCCTCGTCTTCATACCCGCCTCGTGCCCCTCGCACACCCATTTCACCTGGTCTGTCACTGTTCCGGGGACTCTGGCGCCCCCTGCTGTCAGAGGGGGATTACTGCCCCTGGAATCAGGAGCTGCAGTCCGGCCTTTGGCTGGAGAAGTTCCTCAAAGATGAGGAGGATGTTGGTACCTTCAAAGGTAGCAGCTGCAGAGCTTTTGGCTGCTTTTCCTCTCTTTTTGTGTGGTGTGTGTGTGTTTTTTTTAACAGGGTTGTGTGTTTTTTTTTATTTTGCAAGTCTTCCCAATTGTGTTTTCCCCTCAGGTGCTGCAGCTATGATTTGATATGGAATGGCAGGAGAGATGCTGCTTTTTTTTTTAAGCTAACTTGATGCTTTGACTCTTTTGCAGTGTGATTGCATGCAGCTTGATGCTCCGTCGTCTTTGATGACTCTCATGTGTTTTTTCTTCCTCTTCTCCTTCATTTTCACCTCTCCATTATTTCCGTCTTTTGTTTTTATCCTTTTCTTTTCTTTGTCCCCCCCCTCATAAATTGTTGCACAAACCCCGCATTTAGCCAGGAATCTGCACATCCAACAAATCCTGCATCCCGTGGATCCCAGCGGCGTTCCGCGTTCGCTGAGGTCCCGGCCGGACTCTTCGGGGGACGAGGAAGGCCGGCCTGCCTCGGCCTCTGACCTCGTGCACCCCTCCCCCACAGGTAACCCGCCCAAAGGAGCAGCCCCCCCTCCAGAAGGGAAGAATGCCGTTGTGTTTGCCGTCAGGACTCATCCTTCCGGCACTAACTGATCTGTGTTGATCTCTTGTGTCTGATTTGGATTTCCCGTGATGGATTCCTCTCGGGTGTTTTTACCGTTTAAGCTCTCTTTGATTTTGTGTCTAACGGCTCCACGTTTTGTTCCCCCTGACGTCTGTCTGTCCCCCTGTCGTTCTGAACCCTCTGGTTCTGGTAGCCCGCGCCCACGCCTCCGCCCGGCACCAGGCCGTGAGGGTCTGGTTGGAGTCCCTGTCTGGAGGTAGCTCAGATCTGAAGGGATCCTGACTGTTTTTCCCGTCTGTCCTTTGGCCGCTCTTCCTGCGGAGCATGCAGACGCACGCGCAGACGCACACGCAGACGCACACGCAGAGCAGCCGACTCACACGCATGCACGCCCCTCGCGGGACCACGGCGTTCCGCCTCTGCAGCCAAACTTGTTTTTCCACCTCCTTTCTGCTGCGGTTGGCAATAACGCACACACTCAGCGGTTGGACGGAGCTTCTTTCACGGCCTGGTGCCAACATGTGTGACCTTAGCGTGTTTCCAGAACTAACAGCTGAGTGCAAAGCTTCAGGCGCCCTGAACGAATGATTCTAGGATCCTTCGCTCGGCGTCTTCCTTCCCAAACTTTGAGCTGTGGAATTAAAGGTTGGGTGGAGTTCTGATGGATTTTTATCCGTGTATCTGAGCGCCGCAGCGATCCGCCAGCGGCTAATTGCATTTACCGGAGGAGAATAGGGATTAATATTGTGATAATAATACAATTTGCGATATATGAACAAGTGGCAAAACAACCGAAAACATAATTCCCATTGCAATAGTTTAAAACTGATTCTCCAAAAGACCCTCGTCTACAACATTTAACACCAAACATCCCATTGATCAAAAGAACAAATGGATTTATTGAATTTGTTAAATACTTCACGCTGCCATACGATTCTTTTTGCACATTTAAGAGAACCACTTATTGCAATTTGTGCAGATTTTTGCGATACGCGTATTGCACAGCTTGATATTGCAATAAAGATAAATTTGCGATTTATTGAGCAGGCCTAGAGGAGAAGATTAAAACGGATTTTATTTTGAAAGGTTTTGCAAAGTAAGTCTGTAAATCCTTATTTCTATGACACTTTTCTCAGAGAACAACTCACAAAGTGCTTCACAATGTTATTAAATCAGAGAAAGAACACAGAATGGAAAATCTAAACCCAATAAGACACACTCAGGCATAGAAGTAGACAAACCAACAAACAAACAAAAGGGATCACAATGGAAAAGTCAGCTAAAAGCACAGTTAACGTCTTAACTTGAGTTTTAAAATCTGGCCCAGAGACGGGGGGAGGTCACTCCAAAGTCGGGGAGGTTCCTCTTTTTAGTGGAAAAATATTATTTATTCAAAAGTTTGCTAGTTAGCTTTTAGAATTCAGTCATATGTAGAACAAAACTTCATTGTTAATTTGATTGTTTGCAAATGGAGAGCTGCGTGTTTTTTCCACGTGTGCAGCTCCAGAAAGCGGTTTTCCTTTTACCGCGTTTTCCTCCTCGCGCTGCGCGTTGGAAAGCGGATTTTGAGTCTTTCCCGCTCTTTTCAACCTTTAATTTTGGCTCCTTTTTCCTTCTTTAAGCCTGAGTTTGAGTTAAGTTCACCGCAGCTCTCACTGTTGGCGGGAAACAGAAAGCTGCTGCCTGAAAAACGACCTTCCTCCTTTGGTTTCAGAACCCTGCGAGGATGAGGAGCTGGGGGCCGAAGCCGAGAGTCCAGACATGGAGCCGTGCACGGAGCTGGATCAGGGTACGTCCTCGGATCAGAACCGACACCGATCTGTAGTTTGCAGAGGGAACCCTGGAAAACCATGGGATCAAATTGGGCTGCTGCTTTAACGAAACATTTTTTTAAATTATCTTAATAATAACAAAATCAATTATTTTTAATATTTCTTTTATCTTGATAGCTGTTGTTTACCCTGGACGTTTGGTGAAGGTACCCTAGAAGAAAATGTTCTTGGCTTCCTCACATTGTAGATTTTTTTAATGTAATATTTAGTATTCATTTATCCGACAGGGACATTACAGATGAAAAAGCACCGGTGTCTGTTGGTAAAAGCATTGTTGTTTGTTTGTTGTGATGAGAAAGCAAAAAGCAAAGTCTTCGTTCTCCTATTTCAGTTCATGATTTCAAACATCGTAAGGCGTCACCTGATTGGTGTTTATTTCCAGAAGAAATCCCCTCCGATGCTGAAGCCGAGGCGCGTTTGCATCGCTCCGAGCTCCAGGTTCCTCCTGAAGTCTGTGGAGAGGCAGGAAGCGTTGGGGGGCCCCCCAGTATCGGTACGTCTCACTCATCTATTCTAAACTCCAACATTCGTTTGACAGTATGGAAGCATTTCTGTAGCATAATTCAAAATAAAAGTCAATACCAGAAATGCTTTTTCATTTTCACAATAAAGCTGCATCAAATGACTGAAAATCAAAATGAAAAATCAATCCACAAAACCGCTTTTTCTTCTTCATCACTGCTCATTCTGTCACTTAATTAAATTAATACAGAAAATAGTATTTGACATTTAATTTTCTTCTCTAGTAAATGTGATAAATTCAATTAGAAATGTCTAATTTGACAATATGAAATGGATGAACAGAAATGCTTTTTCATTTTCTAAATAAATCTGCATCAAATGACTCAAAAATCTAATTAAAGATGCAAAGATGGGACTGCATTTTCATTTTCACATCCTCCGTGCGAAAAGTGTTGCATAATTCAATTCCAGTCAGCATTTCCAGGAGGGAGGCGGGGCGATCCCCTCTTTGCATTTTCGCTTTAATTATGTCACAGAATAAGCAGAAATTGCTAAAGAATTTTGGAGGATTGATTTTTAATTTCATGTTTGGGTCATTTGATGCAGATGCAGAAAAAGCATTTCTCTTAATCCATTTTAATTGTCAAGTTAGACATTTCTAATTGAATTTTGCTACATATTTACTAAAGAATTTTTGAAAATGAAGTGTCAAATACCATTTTCTTTATCATTTTAATTAAGTGACGTAAAGATTAGGGTTGTGCCGATAGACGATATCATCGTCCATCGTTATGGGTGACTGACATCCCGATGGAGAGACCACCATCGTGATGCCACGCCCCCGCCACGTTGCGCGTCGGTTACATGTACAAAATATCTTGATGGGATCAATGGTCGGAATCAGAATCCAACCGTGTAGATGGGCCCAGAAAAATGTTTTCAGAATATAAAAACGTTCACTAAGGTCACAATTTCGGTCGGAATAAATCATTCGCACATGCGCAGTATTCGCACACGGCAGTTTGAAAACCGGAAGAGGATACAACTTCCGCCGAGCGGCTTTTTTTCCAAACTTTATTGAATGTAACAATTCAATACAAAACGATAACAGCGCCGAGCGGCTATATACATTGACATGTCAGCTCGGTAAAATACGAGATGATCTTCTAAACGTGCTTTTAATAATGTTACGGTTATTATGAAACACCTGTTCGCTCATCATTTGAATTTTAATCCGTGTGGTCAGTGCTTTTTCTGAACGGAGCCAGGATTAGCAGTATGCTAACACCGGCTAACAACATTAGCTTTGGGTGGCGCTGCATCCTGTGAATAACATCAGCCTTTATTTAGTCGGGACACGACTGGAAACACAAATCCACGTGGTTGTTTGAATGTTTTCTAAGGACTGAGCGACATTTCTGCTTTGAAGCTCAAACCTCTGTGTGTGTGTGCTGACGATCCGTGCTGTGCTCAGACACACACTTTTAGACCAGGTTCTGAGTTAGGTAGCTAGTACCCCTAGAGCTGCGGGACGGATCGCAGTCTTAAATCTCCCACACATACGGCTCATGTACCCCCCCCCCCTTCCCATCAAACACAAAGCTGTAAATCCGCACTCCGCCGGTCCACTCCGCTAAGTGCGGGAGCAGACTACTTCTTTTCTGTTTTGTTTGTTACTTTTTCTGTTAAAGTCACTTCCCTCAGTTTATACTGGATCATCGCGGATTAGTCATTAGTTGGGAAATAAAATGAAAAAAGCAAAATAACAAATAGCAGTTATATAATAACGAAAAATGTAAATAATACCCCCCCCCCCCGACGATGTCATCGTCCATCCCGATGGTTGACAGCAGACATCGTCAACGGCCAAATTAGGGGACATCGCCCAACCCTAGTAAAGATTTAAATTTTGAGTCAACAAACACTGCTTTATTGTGAAGATGAAAAACCATTTCTGGTGTTGACTTTTTAGTTTTTTTTTTATTATGCTACAGAAATGCTTCCATATAACAGAACATAAAACGGGTCTTTTTTGTGTGTGTGTGTGTGTTCAGACTCGTCAGGTATCGGTCCCATGCAGGAGGAGGAGGAGGAGGACGCGGTTCGGCCTCCTCTCAGAGCATCTCCAGAGCCTGAAGCCCAGGTCAGAGCAGCCCATCCTCATCAGGATGAAGGTCTGTCGTGTATTTGGGTTGAAATCTGAACGGTTTCCCTTCAGGTGAGTCCGCTCAAGCGCTTCTTCTCAGACCCCTTCGTACCTGAGGACTCCTCGACGGAGAAGACAACCGAGTCTGTCAGCCCCCCACCTGCGCCGGACCCCCCTCCTCCACTGGATGTTGCTGCGTCTCCTGTCAACGTCTCCGTCTCCTCTTCCTCACCTCCCGCCTCGGCCGCCATGCCACCTGTTTCCTCTGCAGTGAAGCCCGCTGATGTCAGACCGGCGGCTAGAACGCCCGGTACCTCAGCAATCTGTTCCCAGCCCACCTCTCTGCCCGAGTCCAGGGCGTCCATATCTCCGGTCTACCCCCACCGCTCCATTTGCCCCCTGACGGGAAACCCCCTCTCCCCGATCTGCGCTCAGCCGCTGTCCTGCCACGAGCCGTCGTCCCCGGTCAGCGCCGGGTCCCCCGTCAGAACCCAGCCCGTCCCGGCACTGGCCTCCACGCCGGCGACCGCGGCGGACAAGTCGGAGTCTTTCCGGTCGTCCGACTCCTCTTCAGAGGAGACGCCGTCCAAAAGGGCAGATATCATCGAGGAGTTCTGGATGAAGAGCGCCGAGATCCGAAAGAGCCTCGGCCTGACCCCTCTGGACCGCAGCAGCAAGATCTTTGACAGCAGCGCCGAGAACACTCCGCCTCAGGACCCCGCCCCCTCAAAGCCGCAGCCGTCACACGTATGTGCGGGACAGAAGCCGGCTTCCGGCGTGCGAACCGTCATCCGCCGGCTGAACATCACCCTGGAGGGTCAGGTCATCACTCCCATCGCGCCCGCTGAAACCAGGAAGGAAGTCCGCTCCGGCGTGAACGGAAGCACCGCCCAAACGGCTAACAGCTACGACACGTCAGACTCCATCATGCTCACCCCGCCCTCCAGCCCGCCGCCGCCTGTGCCCGCCAACCAGTCGCCCGCCGTGCTCCGGCAGCAGAGGAACCAGGTTTCCTGGAGCAACGGGACCAAAAAGCGTCCTCCGGAAAGCGCCAAGGAGGCACCTCCCAGGAGCCCCGTCCCGACGCCTACGCCGGCCCCCAGGAAAGCCCCCTCCCCTCAGGCAGAGGCCCCTCCGGTGGTGGTGATGAGAGAGAAGAGGAAGCCACGGCAGGAACTAACCAGGAAATCCTTTGTGGAGACCGTTGAGGAAATCCCGTTTGCCGACGACGAGGAGGAAGCCTTCGACGAGCGAACGCTGCATCACGCCCCCGCCTCCAGCAGGCCCAGCAAGCCCCCGCTGCATTTGGCGTTAGCCATGGAAAACGGGAAACCCAGCGTCCCGGCCAACCCCGTTTCCAGGCCCCAGAGGGCCACTCAGTTCTCCGCAGAGGCCAAAGAGATCGCCGAGGAGAGAATCAAAGCCAGGGAGAAGTCCGTCAAGAGCCAGGCGTTAAAGGAAGCCATGGCCAAGCAGCTGGACAAGATGAAAGAGGCGGAGACGGAGAAGGGGGTGTCTCCCAAAGTCGCCTGGGGCGCCACTCCGGATTCAACCGGGAAATCGAAAAAGTCTCAGAAGAACCCGGAGCCGCAGAAAGCTGAAACCGTACCCGAGCGTTTCTTCAGCAGCAACAAGAGTCTGGACAGCTCGGTGACGTCGTCGGAAAGCTCCTCGGCGAGCAAAAGCAAGAAGCGAAGCTCTCTGTTCTCGCCGCGCAAGAACAAGAAGGAGAAGAAGGCCAAGAACGACGGCAGCCGGCTCGCCGGGACGGACGAAACGCCCCCCAAACACAAGTCCCTGTGGAAGGCCGTCTTCTCCGGCTACAAGAAGGACAAGAAGAAGAAGGACAACAAGTCGTGTCCCAGCACGCCCTCCTCCAGCTCCACCACTCAGGACTCGGGGAAGAAGCGAGTGTCGCCACTCAGCAGGTCTTCAGGTCAGAGTTTGATGACCAAGCTAGAATTTAAGGAAGCTCAACAAAATAAAGCAGTTCTCTTGATTCTGTTCAACAGACCTGAAGGCTGGCAGGAACCTGAGCGTCTCCGAGGACTCGGACCTGTCCTGTGACGACGTTCTGGAGAGGTCCTCCCAGAAATCCAAAGCAGATGTCAGTAACACGCCAGACTTTTCGGTTTTTGTTGCTTTAAATGTGTTTGTGGCTGTCCAGGTTTTTGAGGCTTTTAATCTGAAAAGCTCAAATTCTGAGCTTTGGGCGTTTTCTAGGAGCCTCTCGGTTGGTTTTCGCACATTTATCTAGAGGTAGATTTACTTTTTGATACTTAGGGCAACGTCCCGCCACACTCCTTCTTCTGCAGGGGGTGCTTGGACAGAGGGGGGGTGAAATGCCAGCCGTCCGGATCACACTCATCACCATCTTTTTTCCCCCGTCTAGCTGCACACGGATATCTTTGACCTAGTGTCAGGCATGCAGAAGGACCCGGTAAAGGAGGAAAAACTGGAAAAGGAGAGAAGAAAAGTGTTAAAGGAAAAGAAAAGGGCAAAAGAGGGGCAAAGGGAAAGGGAGACGGAGGTGCTAGGAGAAAAGGAGAAGGACAAGGAGGTATTACGCAGGAGTGACTCTGGATTTCACATTAAGAGGTTTCAATCTAACCTAAACTGTTCTGAAACTAAATTAAATAGAAATGTTCTTCTAAAACTGGGTTTATTTTATTACTTTGAGGAACATTTATTACACATTTATTACTTTTCAGCTCGTAAAAAGCTGTAATAAAGAAATAAAATAAAGAAAATGCAGAAATGAATAAAGTGAAATTCAAAGTGACTCTTCTGGCTTCTGCCGGGATCCTGTTTGTGTTTGTGGTGGTTTAGTCCAGAGGTCTGCATTTGAATAGAATAGAATAGAATAGAATAGAATAGAATAGAATAGAATAGAATAGAATAGAATAGAATAGAATAGAATAGAATAGAAGGAGCCATGACATTTATGGTGGCCTTAATGTGTTAAGAATCACATGAATAAAAGACAATAATAAAAGAAAAACAATACAAAAGCAGGAGCCAGATGGACTATGGGTAATTTATTGTGCTGGGTCTGGCTTTGTGGGATCTGTAGTTCCTCCAGTTTTTGGTCCAGGTCGTGACAGACCAACATCCACCTCACTGTTTAGAAAAATTGTTTTTTTTTTTCATGTTTTTGTGGCCATTAAGCCTTTTGTTGATAACATGTAGCTTAGTAATATATTTACAATAGGTGAATTATAGTGATAAATAAATCCAAATAAGTAAGTAAATGTTTGTTTCCAGAGAAACATGCTTCACATTAGGAAAAACACAACCTTACAAGCGTCATCGTACACGTATCAGCAACAAACAACGTAAAGCACACTAGAAGACAGAATTATGCACACTAGAAGCTCTTCACCTGACGTTTAAAACACCAGGAGCAGCAGCTGCAAAGCGGACGTCTCGTATGGTTCTGGATCAGGTTTTGGGAATTCCTAAAAGTTTTGGGTTCGGTCCGAAGATCAGGACTTAAAAGCCCAGCAATGTTTTTTCTATGCAAGGCTCTGAAAACTAGAAGTACTATTTTAAAAACACAGTGATAAAGTTTTTCTACACGACACTTTAAACTTCCTCTACTTTTGACTGCAGCACAAGTTCCTTTCAAAATAAAATACACCCTGTGTCAAATGGGGCGCAGATCTGCTGCATCAGACTTAAAACTAGAAGATCACTATGACTAACTATAAGAAACACGGCATGAAAGGTGAATAAAAACGTATTTCACCCCCCCAAACACGTCTTACCCAAGAGAAAGAGAGAGAGGCTGGAAAGGATGGAGCCAAAGAAGTTATGCAAAACTTGATCATCATATTTTGAGTTGTTAAATAATTAAATTGAGATTTCTGATTTAAAAAAATCCGACGTTCTTGTGATTCACTTTGAATCCAAACTCCGCCCTCATTAGGGGCGGTGGCGTCCGCCTCCCAGACCCCGTTTCATCAGTTCCCCTCCTGTAGTCTGTCATGTCTGTGGCTTTGAATGCATCGTGGGTAGAGTCGTGTCGGGATCAGAAGCTACTGACTGTAGAGAAATGTTTTGAACTCCGTCATTAACCCAAATCATCTGTTTGATGTTTGTTTTCTCCTCCCAAAGTCTGTTTATGTCCCTCATGCACTGGCGTTCAAGAGATCATATGCCACCAAGGTAGTATCACACACATCCCATAATAACCCTGTCCACCCGTCTGTCGTCCTGCCATCTCATCACAGTAACTAACCCCCCCCGACCTAAGAATGCATGACGGACCAACCGCAGCGCTCGCTCAGACCTTCCTGGATGTTCTTTCTGCTCAAACCTGACTTTTCTGCAAAGCGCTTACTTTCCTGGTCTGGTTGACACTGTGGGCGGAGTCTCTGACTGACGCCCTCCGGCGCCACGTCTGAACAGCTGCTCCTCTTTTCTGCTTTTTCTTCGCTCTACACGCCGGTCAGAAAAAAAAAGGAGTACACTTAAGATCTACTGTACATCACAATCATTGACTGAATATGGGAACTGAGTGGCTCCTCCCCCCTGGTGCTCCAAACAGGAAGTGGCTCCAAGAAGACAAAATCCCAAAGACTTGGTCAGAATAACCCTTCTGGATCTGTTAAATGTATTAACATCTTCTAGATAATCCTCTTTTCTTTTTTCTGTATTTCAAACGGACCAATCAGAGGCCTCAATAAAAGTGGGTGGAGCCAACGCTCAAAATGTCTGACAGAATTCGGATTGCCTGCTTTCAAGTGGAAAAGGATGTTGCCTTCCAATACTCCTGATTGGCCAGAGTGGTTGCCATGGAAACTCAGACTGTCTCAGATCAGTCGCTGATTACCGACGACGTCTGGCTCCAACGTGGCGGCGTCTATATCGCAAAAACATGGCGACTCAATGGGCGGCATAGCACTGACTCGGTCCAGTTCTCATTTACAGTCAATGGTCTCAATGTATTCATAGACGCGATAAAAAGATGTAAATTTCAGAGTTTCATCCAAATTAAACTAATTCTAATATAGAAAAATGTTCATGGATTCTATAAATCCTTCACTTGATTTTCCTTCAAAGTGATTTTTTTTTTTCTAATCCCGGCTAAAATGCACTAAAACCTTTGAACTTCCTATGAGGGGCCGTATAAGACATTATTTATTCTGAACCATTCACATTCATACATTCTTGCTCTCACATTCATATATACTCTCTTACGCATACATATATTCTCACTTGCACATATATATATTCTCACTTGCACTTACATGTATTTTCACTTGCGCATCCATATATTCTCTACATAACTACATATATTTTATCTGCATTAAGTTTCTCTTGTGTAAAATATCCAAAAATAATATGCTCATAAAATAATCTATAATCTACACATAGATGAGTTCTTACAAAATGTATCACATCTTTCCAAAATAGTTGAGTGAAGGAGCAATACCAAAAAAGATGAGGCACAGTTTCTGGTGAGGAATGACAGAATGAACAGTTTATGTCCAGATCTTTTTTAAATTTGGTAAAGAAGTGTTTCACTGGATAAAATTGCTAGTTCATGTTAGCGTCTGTTCAAAATGGGAGGTGGCGGCCTCTCGTCCAATCAGAGCACGAGAAATTATCTGCCTTCCTTTTCATGCAAAGTCACTTCCTTTTCATGCATACTCCTCTCTCACACGCATATATATACTTTTCCTCACACGCACATATATACTCGTCTTTCACATCCATATATTCTTTTTTAAGAGTGACAATGAGAGTGAGAATGTATGTATGTGTAAGGTAATATATATGCATGCGAGACAGAGAATATATGGATGTGAGAGCAAGAATGTATGAATGTGAATGGTTCAGAATAAATAATGTCTTATACGGCCCCTCATAACTTCCCGCTCAAACAAATGCTTTTAAAAACATTGATTGAATATTTTACTGGCCTATTTAAATGTGGGCTGTCAAAGGAATTCGTTTTTAGTGTCAAAAACCCTTAAAACTCTTTAAATTTTTTCCCTTTTAAATTCTTCTTAGAAACTTAATTAACAAAAAAACTTCCAGTCCTTAAAATATGTTTTCCTAAACTAAGAAATTTGTATTATAGATTAACTTTCTCAATAGTATTTTTGGCAAGACATTTTTTCTTATTTTTTACTTTCATAAGATTCAGTTTTGCAGTGTAGTTATTAAAAAAACAAAACGTTTTTTGCACCAAGTAGAAAAGCTTTTATGTTGAAATTGAAAATGTAAAGAAATTCATGTTTGCAGATTGACTGGATTCAGTTTTTCAGCTCGGAGTCCCGATAGTTTAGTGGTTGAATGTTCCTCAGATCTCCCCTCAGCTCCTGTAGACGGTCTCTGGTGGCCTAACGTTGATGGAGTCCCATCACCGGAGGTTCATCCATGAAGCCCTGCTGATTCTGATTCAGCCTTTGCTGTCCTAACAGAAAACCTACACCGAGGAGGAGCTGAACGCCAAACTCACGCGCCGAGTCCAGAAAGCCGCACGCCGCCAGGCCAAGCAGGAGGAGCTGAAGAGGCTCCACAGGGCGCAGGTACATCACGCCGTACCGCTCCCAGTCACCTCGCCGCTTTTATGGTCACTGCGAGTTTCCAAACCTCTTAACCTGACTCTTTTAGCTCAGGCTTTTAATCTGAAAAATTCCCGTCTTTTTACTAAAAGTAAATAGAAAACACGCAAGAGTGGATTTTCTGAACTCCATGCTGCATTTCTACGGAGCCCTTCAGGTGCCAGCGGCTGGAAAAAGAATCGGTTTATCCGATTTGTAATTTTTTTTAACCATTGGCACCTGGAGGGCTCCGTACATTTCTGAGTTTCTGCAATAATCCAAAAATGCTGCTTTTGCTTTGATAGTTGTGGTAAGATTGCAGGCGTTGCTCCTGATTCCTCTTTGATGTGTGAACATTTCCCTTTGATGGGGTTCATGACCTCAGATCATCCAGAGACAGTTGGAGCAGGTGGAGGAGAAGCAGCGGCAGCTGGAGGAGAGGGGCGTGGCTGTGGAGAAAGCCCTGAGAGGAGAAGCAGGTGAGAACTCCTCCTTCAGGTTAGACGGAAATAAGAGCAACTTCTTTTTTAAGAAGATTTGTGGTATTTTTATGGATCCCTGAAAGTTCTTAAAGTATTATGTAGAGATGCTGCTACGAATGTGATCATGGCAGCCCTTTCTGGACCCCCAAAGGTTAATTACAGTTACGTAAGACGGCAGGACTGAACTAAATTACACTGAAATAGTCTAAAATGTTTTGTTTTCTGGTTCTGAAGGATTGTCGTTGCCTTATTCGTTTATTTTCCAAGTAAAAGTCTAATTTCTGACCATAACAGAACATCTAAAGGTGAAGAAAAAAACATGTGAGGAGCAAAAACCAAACACCAAAATTCATTGAATCAAATGTGGAAGGAAAGTTTGCTTTTATTTTGTAGATTGTACGCTGATGCACTTCCTCTTTTGATGCATGCACAGAGAGTCAAAAACCTTCCGATGTTGTTTTAACGGCTGTGCTCCTCCTCTCTCTTAAAGGAGTGTATAAAGGTACTTATACGTTACCCAAACAGCACAAAAGAAGATCAGGTATCGGAGCGGCGCTCTTGTCTCTTGTCGCCCCTCCCGTCATTCATTCGTGGTGACGCGCAGCAGCCGTTCTCTGTTTGTGCACCATCTGTCCGCCATCACCAGCTCCAGGATGCATGTCATCAGCACACTGTGTGTCATCTGTGTGTGCCTCCTCTGGATGTGTTTGCCGGTTCAACTCCCACATGATCCAAAAGTAGAATTGACTCTTCGTCAGACAGTTCTTTGCAGAACGTGAAGCGTCTGGACTGTGGTGGAGATCCGACCGTATCTTTTCGTTGTGGAGACGCAGATTAGAACCAGAGCCGGTTTATAGACGGGCGGAATTTGTTTCGTCCGTCCGAACCAACCTTTAAATCTTCAATCTCTGCCCATAAGACGGTCCGCGGGGGAAAAATGGTGAAGCCTGTACGGTGACCTGCACGAAACATCAAGGTCGTACACCTGTAGAGAGAAAATGCTCGTCACATTTACAGCCATGTCACAGCGACGGGTCATAGAGAACACTTAAACAACACGCGTGAGATGCAGGCGTGTCACACAGATTTCTAACGTCCCCAAAATCCTGGGGACTGTCCTTCATGTGATAAGTGCGTGCATCCCGACTGTTGCACTCAATAAGATTTATGGGCTAGAGACGCTATGCTAGCGTATAGAGCGACACCTTATTGGAAAGGTCAGCAGACACGGCTTACTTAGCAGATGCAGTAAAATGACCACAAAGGATTATTTCGGTCCAATTTAAAAAAAATAGAAAAAACTCTGATCATCATGTCGTAGAATAAAACGAACATTTTCACTCTATGGGTTGGCCCAGCGGGTCGTGACCTTGATATTTGATGCGGCCCACCCGCATACAGGTTTCCCCCCACCTTTCACCCGTGTCCACCCGTCAGGGCGGGCGTGTCTCGGGCTTGACGCAGCGCCCTCTGGGGGCTTGCGTGCAGCAGACCGCGCGATGCATGCGGCGAACACGGACAGACGTTGTGTGTGTGTGTGTGTGTGTGCAGAATCACGCATGTGCCGCTGTTGTCGGACAGTTCCGTGTGTTTGTGCGTCTGTTTTGCCCGGTCTAGGGCTGCGTCCCAATAACTGTCATCTCTAATATCCCTGTCGTTGTAGACTATTGGGGAGATTCTAATTACAGTGAAATCCTGGACTTGCATCTGGGCGGTATGTATTTCAAATCTGTTGCTTTAAAACTAACTCAATGGCTAACCCCACCCGCCCCACCCCCTGTTTTTACTACTTTGTACCCATAACACTAATTTTTATCAGCTGGCTCTTCACCTCACCTGTACTTTGTGAACCCCCCCCCCCTTCCATTTCCCTCCACCCCCCACCGCCATCCATCCTCACTGGATTTATAGTTGACTTCAAACAGAAACAGACTCTCTGCTTCACGCTGTCCTCCTTGAGAAAAGCTTTGATCTCCACAAAGCCATGAATGCTGAATGAGTGAATTAATGAGTGACGGCTTCCTGTCCCTCCTTAATTCACACCATAAAACAAACAATCAAACAAAAAACTCTGGGAGACGCCACACATGGCCGTTCAAGCTGGTTTGTTTTAGCCTCTTCTCCACAGCGCCGACAAAAACACACGTCTGCCTATCATCGTGCTTCTCATACTCTCGCCACGTCATCAGATTTAGGTTGAGATTTAGACTGAAGAAGAGGAAACAACCTTTCAGATTCTTAGTCACAGAGAGGACGGACGTCTTCTGCTCTGAAAATGACGTATCTCCAGCATGGACAGACCGGCCTCGGTCTGGTTTTTCCTTTCGCCGTGTTTGTCCCGACGCACAATCCTGCAGACACGCTTGGAATAGGAGAAAGTCTGCAGCCGTCCGCTAACAGAACGCTGCGTTTGATGGACTTTACAGCCAAAAGCAGAAACTTCTACCAGGCTTGTCGACACTAAGCCGTCTTACCGCCATCAGACAACACGTGTCTCGCTCTCGATTCAAAGCGAGAAACTTTGTCGAGTCCGTTTTTGCTTTTGTCTGGAGACGTTTCGCACATTTGAAGACGTTCACGCTGGACGCTGAGCCCTCCAACAAACGCTGGACTAACTCCTTCCCCGAGTGCTGACCTTTGCTTTGACCCCCCTCAGTGACCTCCTCATACCAGCTCAGTTTGCATAACTCCCAGAGTGCATCTGGAGGCGGAGTTTAAGCCCCAAACCTCCCGCTGATCGCGTCTGGGTGGTGTTTGTCTTTTCTTGTTTCCTGACTGGAGAAAGGTTTCACTTTGCTGCGATGGTGAAGATTCGGTTCTGGTCTTTGGGTTTGCTCTGCTGGTTGTTGCCGCTCGTACGTCTGGAGGTGTTTTTTTTGGTTACCGCATGACGTTTGACCACCTCGACATGTCTGCGAACGCCGCAGCCGTCGGGGAGGGTGGTGGTGCAGGAACGGTGCAGAACTGCTGCTCTTTAACTGTCTTTAACTTTGTCGTCTACAAAGTTCCTGGAGTTCAGTCGAGCTCCTCAAACACAATCAGGTACGTCTACTAAAGACCCGCTCTGATGGAGACCTTTTCCTAATGATGGAGGACGTAGAAGTCCAAAATATTTGTGATACGCTGGGCGGGGCCACAAGCTCCCTGCTCCGCCCCATTCTGATGCGTCCACTTGTGGATGATTAGATCCATTTATGACTTGATGTTTCGAGCTAGCCTCTGGCTCAAAACTGGAGCTGTAAGCTATTGGGGGGGGGGAAGGTGTAAACGGAGAGCTTTCAGCAACGGGGAGGGGAAGAGGGGGCGGGGTTCCTCTGCTAATAATCCCATCCACAGCTTGGAGGGAAATCTTTGCTCTGCAGAAAGTATGTCCTGAAAATAACGCACGGTTATAATAAAAATAATAGCTTTTAAAATGGACGAAGAGGGGGGGAGTGGGTCTTTAAGACCCGTATTCGATCTCCTCAGATCCTGTCAAATGCAATCAGGTAAGTTTACTAAACCTGTTGGGATTTTGCGAATATCAGAAGCGCATTTTTTTTGAGGCATCAAACGTTTTTTCCTTATTTCTCTGAGAGCCTTTTCTCACATTTGGATTTTTGAGCCGGTCCGTTCCGTTTGTCGGCCTGTGGATCATCAATAACCGCCATCTTCTTCCTGCAGCTTCTCTCTTCAGGTTTTTAAGTTTTCAGCTTCATTAGGGGAACTCTGCTTTAGGATTTTCTGTTTCTTTAAAAAAAAAAAAAAAAGATGTTTCCTGCAAAATAAAGAGGTATTTGCATTTCAAAAGTAGCTCAGCTTCAAAGTGACCTCAGCAGAGGAAGCGTCTGTTTACAGGCTCCTTCCTGTTGAGGCCATTAAAGGTGGGAGGCAATAATGGGATTAAATGGACTGTGATTAGCAGTGATCGTGGATGTGGGGGGGGCTGTTTCATGTGGAAATGGACATGAGGAGCCCCCTCCTCATTGACGGACTATCATCAAAGGAAGGTTGTTTTTCTGCTCCTCTTTTGCGTGTTTTACTTTTTTTCAGTCCCTCCCCGCATCGCTCTTCTCCCCTTTTTTCTTCTGTTGACTCCTCTCCTTCGTTTTCTCTCCACCATTTTCCTTCCTGCCCCCGTGACGCCCCCCTCCCCTCCGCTTTTCCGTCCACCCGCTGCTCCCACCTGCGCCCCTCCCACACTGTACCTGCCTTGTCTCGTGGAAGTCGAGGCCTTTGTGGAGATGCCTCGCCGGCGCCCGCTCTCCATCTGCCGCTGCTGGTCCCCTGAAGGTAACCCCCCCTCTCTGCGGACCGCTGCCGACTGACCGGATGTCGGGATGAGGACGACCCCTCCCCTCTCTAACGCCTGTTGCCCCGCCTCCCCACGCCTGGCTCTTGCTGTGTTTGTAAGATTAGACTCGGTAGATTTCCCCCCGAAAACTCCAAAAAATGAAAAATCCTCCAATTTTAATCATATTAATGTAATCTGAATACAAAATAGACAAAATGAGACTTGAGGAAATATTTGACCCTTTGAAGCGCTCCTTAAAAAAAGAATTTTTCTAAATCCACTAAAGAAACCTCGTCGCTGACCTCTGAGAAAGGGCAGTGTGCATCGATGCTCATTAGATTGGCTAATATAGACCACAATGCTTTGCGTCTGAACAATTTTTGACCCAAAAAATGTATTTAAATGTATTTTTTTATTATACCATCAATGTTTTTATCTTCAGAAGACGGCGGACTCATAAAGAATCGTCACAAAACGCTCATATTAATTAGATTTTAACTTTGTGGAATCGATGATGATTCGCCCTTTAAAAAGAAAAAACAAACAAAATGTAGTGAGAATGGCGTCCGAGATGCTTTTGAAATCCAGGGCACTACATTGTCCTGCACTATATAGTGTTTAAGTTGTTAGGGGTTAGGGCGGGAATTCGGACACGGCCCTAGAGATCTCGGTCTATCGCCTCCCAACTACACAGCGCTCCCATGGCGAGCTCGCAAAAGTAGTATATCCTCATCGCTTTCACCTTTTTTGTTTTGTCTTTTACCGTAAAATGTGACACACGAATCTTCGGCTCAACCTGAGTGACACACTGTGACATGCAGTATAAAAATGCTGCAAATGCGGGTGTGGTTAACAACAAACCTCTGTTGCCAAGGAAATCCAAAAGCTTTCTTTTGGAGATTCTTCTAAAAATGACATAGAACGGTTTGTCACGCCCAGGAGACCCAAAAATAAAATGGTTGCTATGGAGACAAAACCAACAGAAAAGCCGCCAATTTGAAAACGTTTTTTTTTTTTTTTTTAAATGAATTTGTCAGTTGCAGCTCTGTGCAGAGTTGGAGGGGCAAATGTGAAGAGGGAGGGGCGTTTTGACCTGTGAGGGTGGGTCAAATGGAGGTGGCGATGGCGGGGCAGGCAGTGGCTTAAATTTGATTTTGAGGTTAAATATAAAGGTATTTAAGTTACCACGTTTGGGGTTCATGTGAGGGTCTGATGCTGCCAGGACGCACTCAGCAAATGATGCATCACTTTCTCAGGGTTTAGACTTGAAAAGAACTGTAGCCTGAAAAACACTCGAGGAAGGCTCCACAGGTTAAACTGTGAAAGCAAACGGAGCAGCTTTTCATTCTGAAACAGTAAGAATAAAACCCCTGATGGAGCTGCAGTTTAACACCAGGAGGCTGCTAATAAAACAGCATCATCTACTTTGATTTATTCTATATTCTCTCTATTTTTTTTGTTTTTTTGTTTTTATTGCTGCTTGAAATCAGTCCATTTCAGCTTTCCAGCGTATGCGAGCAGCGTGGAGGTTAAAGCAGATGATGTCACAGGCGCATCGACTGGAAGGCACAGCTATTTACGGCTAAAAACGTTTCAGTTCTTATGTTTGCCGATCAGAATTTGTGCAGACGTCAGACATTTTACCTGAAACTCTTTTTGATCGGATGAAACGGAGGATTTATGTCACATTGACAGACTGTCTTAAACGGAAAAACGAAGACAAACCTCCAACCAACTGAGGCCCAAACCCAAGTAATCAGATTACTTGGAATCCAGAGGAGGTTTTCCTTCCTGGATTTGGTAAACTCGTGTTTAGAAAACTGTTGCATCGGTTTGTTGCCTAAAGACCCGTAGAGTGGGTATGTGTCTGCCCTGGGGGGGGGGGGGTAATGGGGGAAACTACTCGGCTAATCTGGAATCAGCAGCATGTTTTTTGGTTTGATCATCTAAACGAGACTGTTTGCTGTTTTTGTCGTCGCTTCTGAAACTTAACGTCGTCAACTGGTCAGGTGGTCAGGTTGGGGGTCTGGTAGTGGGGGGTTTTGCATGGTGTGACTTCCTGTTTCCGTCTCTTTCAAAATAAACCAACCGATTGGACCTCCTGTTCGTCTCTAACGCCCGTCAGTTTGGTTCCTTCTTTTCAGACCTTTCTAATGAATCTGCCCTTTTATTTTTTCCTTTTGATTTATTAACTTGGTGGTGATTTAGCTCTTTATCTACCCCCCCCCCCCCATGCTCTGGGTGGTGGGGGGGAACAGCTGAACTTGAAGGTGCTGGTGGGGGCTCCCCTGCAGCTTCCCGTGTCTCTGCTCTGGAGATCAGAGCAGTTCCTCCGTGCACAATAGTTTTTTTTTTGCAAGACCCCCCCCCCTTGCACTCCCATGCATCCCCCAGCAGAGTATGTCACGTTGCATCAAGGTTTGCCTCCTGGACCTCCACGGGAACTGCTTGGCTCCACCGGCTGCAGTCCCATAAGAGAAAAGGTTTCTCTGCTTTGAGGGACGCACCGCGTCGACTCCACCCCCCCAGCATGCTGCAGAGCCCCCAGGTGTTGGTGGAGCTGCATGAAGCTGCCAGCAGATCGAAAATTCCCTTTTAGTTCTCCCTAACAAATCACCCCATACATTTATTAATATTTTACTGGTGTTAAGTGGAGCAGTGTGCTTCTTTTTATGGTTATAAAACCTTTGTGGGATTGTTGAAACATTTCAATATTGTACAACAAACATGTAAACATATTGGACAATCAATATTTTTTTTATGAAAGGAACCAATAAATAAATGAATTTATCATATGGATTTTAAAGCAGCAGAGATAAGTTTTTGTTTTTATGTAGATTGATGCGTTTGTCTCTTATGACCTCATCGGTAAAGACCCACTCTGATGAAAATTGTGTTTTGATGCATTTCTGAGTATTTCTTGGCTCAAATCTTGAATCGGGAGCAGACGAAAAAATTCAGTTTTTTTTCTCTAAAAGATCCTATATGTGACGTAGAAAAAATACGTTGGGAGGGGCCACCAGCTCTCTGCTCCGCTCCATAACGGGGAGGGAAAGAGGGGCGGGATTGCTCCATGCTAACGTTCCCGCCCACAACTCATGGGCGACATTCTAATGAACTACTGACGCTCAAAAGATGATCAGAGTGGGTCTTTAAGATCAAGGACCGCAGAAGGGTGTTCCAGCCCAAACGGGGTGACAGAAACTCCTAACCAATAGGAAGCATCGTGTGTGTGTGTGTGTGCGTGCGCGCGTGCGCTCTAGAGGCTGACAGTCATCTTGAGTTATGGTGCGACTGAGCATGTGGAGAGCGTCTTCCACCCCTCCATCTCCCCAGCACTGACATCCGTGCTTGGCTGTCAGTCGCCCTCGCCTGTGTGGCCTCCATGTCATCATCCATCAACCCCCCCTCCACCACCAGCAGCAGCGTCTCACCCCCCCCCTCTTTACGCCTCCCCCCAGGTATGGGCAAGAAGGACGATCCCAAGCTGATGCAAGAGTGGTTCAAGCTGGTGCAGGAGAAGAACGCTCTGGTGCGCTACGAGTCGGAGCTGATGATTTTGTGAGTAGATCGGCGAGCGCGGCGTTCCTCGCAGAACGTCAGGATGTCCTGGCGTAAATCAAATCAGCTGTTGTGTAAATTCAGTAACTGTGTTAAAGAGACTTTCTTGAGCTCAACTGTGTGAAACACATGGATGTTGGATATTAAGGTAGCTGCTAGATGTGAGCTTTGTCTGTTTAATGGATGTATACAAATAAAATATGTATTTAATCACCCTCATTTATACCTTTATTTAGAACAGGACATCACTAAACATAACAGTTTCTTTATTTGTTTTTACATCATAATTTTGCTAGAACGGAGACGAAACCTGTCGGAATAATGAACCACGTTTTTGTGAAACTTTTGTTTTCGGTAATGTCGCCATGAGCGCTGAAGCTTTTTCCACATTCCGCCTGACAGACTATCTACTCCACAAGCGTGAGAGTCAGACGCCGCCTTCTGCCGCTCAGTCTCTTGCACGCAGGCGACAAACCCGTAAATCACGTATTCCACGTTCCGCCGGAGCCCCCTGTCGGCAAAACACGCCCGGAAAACCAGCAGCCTGGAGTCCGGCACTTCTTCTGTCCAACAGAAACAACCTGTGTAGTGCATCTAATAGAGCCCATACCACTATGCTTCCACCTCTGTGCTTGACATTTGGTGTTTATGATGTAAAGACCAACAATGGATTCTGACATTTTTAGTTAAATTAGGGGGTGTTTCTCCAGCCTCTCTTCACATTCGGTGGTTTTCAGCAGCCTGAGATGAAGCGTGTTCATTTACTTCTCAACGTTGGTCCTGGAATGAGGAGACTTTGGGCTAAAGTCGGTGAAGATCCTCTGCTGCTAAATGATGAACAATTTCACAGAAGGATGTTTTATTCATATAAAAAAAGGGATGGTTTTATTATAATGGTTGCTTTGCATTCCAATTACTGATCGTCCAATTACATCATGACTGGCTAACAGCTTTTGGAACAACCACTCATTTCTAAAATGAAAAACTTTGAAAGCTGGAAGACGAATCTGAGCAGCGAGCCAAGTGTTTAATTTATTTTTTGTCTCTCTGCCTTAAAGCGCCAGGGAGCTGGAGCTGGAGGACCGCCAGAGTCGGCTGCAGCAGGAGCTGAGGGAGCGCATGGCCGTGGAAGGTAAACGCCGAAGGCCAGGAAAACGCTCAGACGGGGTCTCCTCGCCCGGTAACCGCACATCCATTTGCCTCCTCAGACCACCTGAAAAGCGAGAAGGAGCTGGCGGAGGAGAAGCAGATCCTGAATGAGATGTTGGAGGTGGTGGAGCAGCGGGACGCCCTGGTGGCCCTCCTGGAGGAGCAGAGGCTGAGGGAGAAGGAGGAGGACAAGGACCTGGAGGCCGTGATGCTCTCAAAGGGATTCAACCTCAACTGGGCCTAAAACCAAACCGTTTTAGGGGGGAAAGGCTTCAATTGTTTTTTAGAACTCCAACAGTTAGTTGCTGTGAAACTGCATTTCCCCGACAGCAGGGTGGAGAAGCTGCTTCAAGTTGAAGGTAATCTGTTGGCGGAGAAGCCCCGCCTCTCACCTGACGATGAGCACGTGTGACAGGCGTGACTCTGGAATAATGCAGTTCAGTCCTGCTGATGTAAAAGGAATTGTAAAAACCACGTTTGTTGTGTATTTTAGCGTTCATAGTTGTTTTTTTACGTCTCTTGCCGTGGAAGGACTGTCCCCGAGCCGCGTTACCTCCCCCTGCAGGACCCCCATCTGCTGAAGCGGCCTTGCTTTCCAGGAAAACCTTTGACTTTCTGAGGAAAACACAGAATCTATTTTTCATTTTTACCCTCAAAGCTTTAACAGTCGACTCTCAAAGTTCATGGAAACTTGCCGTTTTTACGCGTCTGTGCTCATCCCGAGCGCTTCGACCAGAATGAATGTTTCTCACGAGGACCCACACACTACACAACACTCGTACAACAAGAGTGTTTCACTTCATGGAGAAGAGGCCTTTTCCCCCCCTTCACAAGAATCTCTTTTATTGACACTTTTATGCAGCATGGGAAAAAAACAAATCCTCATCTTGGTTTAAAAAATAAAACCCAAGACCTTCGTATTTATGATGCATCAAACCCTGCAGGCGCCGCCGTTTACGACCCGAGCGTAGCTGTGGGTAAAAACGTTCCGGTCATTTGTTGTTTTTAGATGGTGTGCAAAGGTTGACATGACTGTATGAATATTTATTAACATGCGTGTGAATTGTAATATATGTAAAGAAAATGAATCCTAATTTTTAAATGGTTTTGGTGACACACGAGCTGTAATGTAAAAAATAAAAAAAAAGCTTCTTGTAGCTAAAATACATCATATAGGAGTGTTGGATGTTTGCTGAAAAAGGTAATAAAACAATGCAGCTGTTTTTGAATTCTGACTTTTCTGTTTTACTTTCCCAAATCGTTTTACTGTCAATTACTGGAACGTTTAGCTCCAGTTTTGCTTCGTTAATTAAATTGGGATTCACCTGTCATGGAAGCTCACAAGAAAAAACAAAAAACAATCAAAGATCACCAAAAAGCAAAGTGCAAATAAATAAATAAATAGCTTTTCTGATGAAATTGTTTGGATGAAGCCTTCCGTCTCCAGTGTCTGGCTTCTGGAATGATTCTACTTGGATGAGCGGAGAAACGTTTCCAGGAGAGAAAAAGAAAAATGCAGGCGGCAGACTAAACGTCGAGGTAACATCACCTGGATGAGGGAAAACCTTCACGGACATCAGTCTTTAGACCGCAAAAAGAGGGAGTCTAAACATAGGAAAGGAACCCTGAGCTCAAAAAAGAAAATCACTAGAAAGTAATACAATGATGTGTAAATGCAGCAAGAAATTGGATAGGAGGAAAATTTGGAAACAGTAGTTCCACACAAGCATTCAAAAAAGCTAAATGTTAGATTGACTTCAAATCAAATATGATCGGGCAAACAAAAACGTTTTGATAGTTCTTAGAGTACTCTCTAAAGCCAGAAAAAACGATTATTGCATAATAATCTACAAAACAAATCTGCTACAAGTATGGATCAGATGGGACTAAATTATAAAATGTTACAATTCTTAAGACACATTCAGCAACTGGAAGTTGTGTGTGCTGAGCTGAGACTATTTGCAGCAATTGTTCTGTAAAAAAAAGTTTTGTTTCTTATCTGGAAGTCTGGAGGAAACCTTTCCCCTGAATAATCATAAACTGATTAGAGCTGTCGTTTCAGAATAAAAGAAGTTAGGTTGAAACGTGCAAGTACACGTCATTCTAACTTAATTTTGTTTTACAAGTACGGTCTATTTGATAATGCTTTGAAAGTTTCCTTTAAATTTTATGAAGTAAAAACCCTTCGGAATAATTTTGTAATGATGTTATTTTTCCTCCCACTTTTATTGTGAAAGTCAATTGAACCAGGTTCACTTCCGATTTTTTTTTCTTTATTGCTCTTTCCTCGACTAATTTGTGCTGAAAAGCTGTCAAAAACCTGCAGCTTCTCGCCAAGAATGAACGCGTCAAGTTACAGGGATTGCCAGGTTTGTGTGAAAAATAGTATTAATTTGAAAAACCTTAATTATTTACATGTTGTCTTTTTTTTGTACAATAAAAAGAGTCGTGAAGTGTCGATAATTACTGGTTAGAATAAAGCATCATGAATGAATTCCTAAGGATAGAACCCGGATGTTTGCTTAAACATGTGAGTCTGTTTTGTTTGGGAGCAAAAGTCAGACTTTTACCCTGAAAGTGGTGTCGCTGTGCAGGCGTGGAAGGCTGAAGGTCTGCCGCTCTCCACCAGCAGCAACGAGGCGTGTAAACTGTTCGATGCCACGCTGACGCAGGTAACCGAGCCGGACACAGCCCACCTGCGCGCGTGCAGCCCCCCAAAGCCAAACAAACAGCTGTGCCCCCCGCCTCCTGTGTTTCAGTATGTGAAATGGACAAACGATGAGACCCTGGGGGGGATTGAAGGATGCGTCTCCGCCATGAAGACAGCGGACCCAAACTTTGGTACTTTTAGTTTTATTCATTATTTCCAAAAAACACAAGTTACTGGTTTGTTAGCCATTTAAGATTTAAATAAAGTTTCTTTTGTTTAATTCCACCCTGTTGTGAAAATTTTTCAGTATTTTTTTGTGGAATTGCCCTTTAATAAAAGTAAAAACTTGTTTATTTTTTAAACTTATGTGCTTTGATTCTTCATAAAGTAATATTTTCAAATCGGCTCATTTGGGCCTTTTTTTTTTTTTTTTGCATTTTGGGGATCTTGACACATACATTCACTTCACTGATGCCAGCTTTCTTATGCCACGTTTCTCCCCCAGTGATGGGTCACGTCATCAGCACCGGGCTGGAGCTGGTGTCGACCACCAGCAGCCCCCGGCTGGACGAGCGCCTGGCCGCCGCCGTGAGGCGAACCGTGGAGCTCGCCAACGCCCAGGACGTCTCTCCCCGGGAAAAACTCCACGCCACGGCCGTGGAACTGTTTTCGCAGGGGTAAGTAAGACAGAACTCATTGACCTTTGACCTCAGGAAGAGACTGCCACCTTGAATCATCCCCCCCCCCCCCCCCCCCCAAATGCTCATTCTGTATATTGTAATTCCTAGGGATTACAATCTACCGCCTCAGTCTCAGCTCTGCTCGCCGCTTCAACTTGATCTTCTTTCTTTGTAACTGACAAGATCCATCTAAAAGAGTTTATTTTGAAGCAGTTAAGGTGGCAGATTGTATAGTTTTTCTCTCGATAAACAAGTTTTCATCTCTTATTTATGAGGTGATGCGTCTTAATTCCTGGAGCTGTTGTTTGTTTTCGACCCTGTGATTCAGTCACATGCAGGAGAAGAAGAATCTGGTCTGTTCTCCTGCTGCACAGACTCAGTCTTTGTTTGATTGCAGTAAAAGCAGTGATGTTGAGGACAGCGGGGAGCGTTCTCCTCATCCTCCTTGCCGCAGTGCTCTCTCCATCCTCACTAAGAACCTCCTCTGGAATCCTTTTGAATTGCAGGAATTTTCCCAAAGCCTGTGAGGTCTGGGAGGACATTCTGCTGGATCATCCCACAGATTTCTTGGCCCTGAAGTTTTCTCATGACGCTTACTTCTACATGGGAGCCCAGGGCCCCCTGAGGGACTCCGTGGCCCGCGTGCTGCCCCACTGGAAGCCCCACATGCCTTTGTTCAGGTACCACATGCAGAGGAGAAAACAGAAGCTGTTTAGATTAAAAACAACATTATCCAACAGAGAAGGAAATCAGACCAAGAAAAATGTCAAATTATTTCAAGTTCATATATTTTGTTTCCCTAATTGGTTCTAGTTTATAATCTTATATTAGGTATTAGATTATTGGTTTATTATATTGGAATAAATATTTTCATTTGCAAAGTTAATAAAACTTTAGTAAAAGGTACTGAAGAGGATATTTAAAGCACATTAGACTATGGTTTCTGCCTATTTTTCAGATTTAGGCACTGAATACATGTTTTCTTTTTATTTTCAGTTATTTGAAAGGACTTTATTCTTTTGGCCTCCTAGAGATGCGTTTTTATGACCAGGCTTTAAAAGAGGCTATGGAGGTGAGGCTTTTATTCTTTTAGTTTTTATATATTCACTCAATTTTGTTTGTTCAGCACCTCTGGCGGTTTTCTATTCCAGGTTCTTGTTTGTTCAAATATAAGAATAAGACGTTTAATAAGAAGTTTTCTTCTGTGTGTGTAAGAAGACCAGTTCTATGTTTAAGGAAGCTGTTTGCTGAAGAAAAAGAAAAAAATGTTACGAAACGTTTTCCTCAAAGTTCTGAGCGACTCTTCCCGTTGACCTCAGGGCCTCAGTCTGACTCCAGAGGACGCTTGGTCCGTTCACTCTGTGGCCCACGTTCATGAGATGAAGGCAGAGGTGGACGAAGGCCTGAGGTTCATGGAGAGCAGAGAGAAAGACTGGCAGGTGCTTCACTCTTCACTAGACCTAACCTGCAGGTAGGGATGTCCCGTTCCGATCGCGTCATGGAAACTCAGGCCTGATCGCGTCGTTTCAGATTTTTATTTTATCCTTATTTTGATCCGTGGAAATAATTTCAAGCTTATTATTATGCGGCACAAGCTTGATCAGGCGGCGGACAAAAACACTTTGGTTAAGTTAGCCAGAGATTCGCAGATTCAGACTTCGGGGCTCAAAAGCGATTTTAATAACGATTAAAACCAACAGCAAGTTTCTATGTTGGTTTGTCTGAACGCAAACAATGACACTAAAAAATTTATATTTCTTTCTTTTTTAAGTAAAACTATTGGAGCATCTAGAAAGTGCGAACTCTGGGAAAAGGTCGTTTGTCCATTTTATAAACTAGCTATTTTCCTTTTGGGGTCACAGAGTTGCTGGAACATGCCCCGCCCACGGGCCGGGACAGGGTCGGGGTACACCCTGGAGAGGTCGCTCGTCTGTTGCAGGGCCACACAATCACCCCACATTCACGCCTTTAGAGCAGGGGTGCCTGGAGGACCGGCCCCCTGCTGTAGAGTAGCCGAGTTACCTGTGAGGCATTTATGTGGACTGTGAAGATGAAAAGCTCGTTCAAATGAAGAAAATCCTAAAAGCAGTCTTTTTTTTTGTTTTTGCATGAACTGGGAGTAGTTACTTTTTTGATAGTCTCTTTTCCAGCTAGCCCCGAATTTTATGGAAATGAGAGACAAAATGAATCAAAAAAATTCCAGAAAATCACTTTATCTGACTTTTATTTGTAAATTATGGTGAAAAATAATTTAACTCAATACTTTGTTATATACTCTTTGTTGGAAACAACAGCAGTCGAGCGTTTTCTATAAGTCTTCACCAGGTTTTTCTCAAACTGTTGCTGGTATTTTGGCCCATTCCTCCATGCAGATCTCCTCTAGAGCAGTGATGTTTTGAGGCTGGACAATGCTGACTTTCAAAATAAATATTTTCTATGGAGTTAAGAGCTGGAGACTGGCTAGGCCACTCCAGGACCTTGAAATGCTCTTTACGGAGCCACTACTTTGTTACCCGGGCAACAGTGTGTTTGGGATGGTTGTCATGCTGAAAGACCAGCCATGTTTTATCTTCAACGCCCTTTATGATTGAAGGAGGTTTTCACTCAAAATCTGACGATACATGGCCCCATTCATTCTTTCCTTTACATGGATCAGTAGCTGATAAACAGCCCCAAAGCATGATGCTTCCACCCCCATGCTTTACAGTTGGTCTGGTGTTCTTGGGATTCAACTTAGCATTCTTCGTCCTCCAAACACGACGAGTTCTTACCAATAAGTTCTATTGTGGTTTCATCTGACCATAGGACATTCTCCCAATCCTCTTCTGGATCATCCAAATGCTCTCTAGCAGACTATAGACGGCCCTGCACCTGTACTGGCTTTAGCAGGGGGACACGTCTGGCCCTGCAGGGTTTGAGTCCCTTGTGGTGTAGTGTGTCACTGATGGTAACCTTTGTTACGTTGGTCCCAGCTCTCTGCAGGTCATTCACTAGCTCCCCCGTGTGGTTCTGGGATTTTTGTTCACTGTTCTTGTGATCATTTTGACCCCACGGGGTGAAAACTTGGGGGGGAGCCCCAGTGGGCCTTGCGTCAGGCTGGTGACCTGTCCCGGCCGTATCCCTCCTTCCCCCATCAGAAGTCTCCGGCAACCCCGCGGCCCCAGCGGGTGAAGAAAATGGATGTAAACTGGATACCTGTGCAAAGTTGTTGCTCATGTGACTCCTTAATTTGAAAGAAGTGTTTCCATTGTAGTTTTGCTAAATGTCAATTTCGATACATCTCAAAAAAAAGAGAACACCTCCACCAAGCGCAAAAAACATAGTTTCGATAGATGACGTGTTTCCGTTAAGCGCATTTACAGTCACAAATCCAATTTACGCAATTTCATAGTCAAAGGAAACGCCTCTAATGATGCAATGGCAAAATATATTTTATTTATATTATTGCTTTAAACCCCTTATCTTATTTTTGGAAATTATGTAACTGGAGCATTCAAGTTTATTTACAGTTAAAAGCAATTATTTGGAGGAAGAGAATTAGTCTTTTTTTTACTCGTGTCAGGTCACGGGTTCCATAGGAGATGAATCACATCTGATCAAAAATGTTCAATAGTTCTGAAGATCCTAAAGCTCATCAAACTTTCTCACATGACTAGCCGTCACCCATTTTTACTAGTTAAAACTGTTTTTGCTTGACTTTTCAAGCGGCTTCTGCCTCTGTTCAGCAGACCAAAATAAAAAAAACTGTGTTGCTTTCTAGGACAGAGCGCCGGGAAGTTACCAGAAATTCCCCTCCGAGTTGTGGGCGGCGCCGTTAGCTCCTGCTTTCCGGCCCTGTTGGCGAGAGCTCTCTGTTTATGTGCTCTCCCGCTAACTTACAGGGTAGCCAAACACAAATATGATTCTTTTTTACAGCGCATTATTTCGTCTGCTCCTGATTAACAATGATTTGAATAAAGAAATAGTCAGAAATTTAATTTGAAGCCGAATTTTCTTTATAAATGTCCTCCAACACAAAAATGCCACAAAAAACATGCTGCATTCAGCCAAAACACCTTTTTTAAGTGTTAAATGGTAAAAAGGTGAATAAAATCAAAATGGGGGACAACCTGGGTGTATCTGTGAATATTTTTTGAATTTGTTAAAAAAAAAATGTATCTGGACTCGGTACCACTCAAAATCCAACCACTGAGTCGGATCGGGACGTCCCCGCATACAGGTGACCTTACTGTGCTTCAGAGACATGACCCCAAAGAAAAAGACGATTGAAATGTGTGACGGTGATTTCCAGGCGTCCGACATGCTGGCGAGCCACAACTACTGGCACTGGGCGCTGTACCTGATGGAGAAGGTAAGGACCATGCGGGCCTTTTTCACCATGCAGGCCAGTAGCTGGCAGCAGAGTTGTTTGTGGAAGTGGCATTCATCATTTCTCCAGGGTAATTTGAAGCCTGGAGTTGATTCTATATGAGGATTAATTTGAGTTTGCAGCTGTGCAGCACAATTCATAAAGCGTTCAAAGTAGAGCTGTGACGGTGTCGAATTTTTCATCACCGCGGTGATGAACCACCAGGGGGCGCGGTGTCGCGGTTAACCGCAGCCCCCCCCCCCAAAAAAAAAAAAAAAAAAACAAAATCCCCCGGCGGCCGCATCGGAAATAAATACAGTTATAACGTACTATTCTTTGTTAACAATGACAACAAATGACAACAACTAACAACTACATATCTAACTTGTGAACTAACTATAGGTGTTGTAGATTGTGTGTGTGAGCGCGGAGCGTCTTGTGTAGGGATAGGAGGAAGGAGCGCACACGTGTTGGGGGTGTGTGTTGATTCTTCTGCAGCGGACCGCTCTGGAGCTGCACGCAAGTTTCACTTGTGCTCTCTGGTAAAGACATCTTCTCAGAATTTTATTTATTGCCCAGTAATAAGCAGACTGCAGACACTTTGTCACCTCTCCGGTTGCCATGAAGCCTGGCACCAATGAAGATCGCGGGGCAGGAGGCTCCGCCTTTATTTATACAGACACGTAACGTTACGCTGCAAAAAATAGTTCCCAAACAAAACATGTAGTGATTTTCATGGAAATCTAACAGCGCGCGTTCATGTTTGGTGTTACGGATTGAAGGAGGACAGTAACACCCCCCCCCAACACAAAATCCTCCGGCGGGCGGCCGTGTCGCGCACTTAGGAACGCACGCAGCTTGTAATGAAAATGAATACAATGGAAATTAATAATTAGAAAGCAGTAAATTTGTCGTATTTCCTCACGAGACAGAAACTTCTGTTGTAGAATAAGGATGTTTGCTTCTGAAAGCGCGCGCCTGTGTGTGTAAACAGAGCCGCGTGCAGCGCGAAGGCAGACACTGAGAGCACGCGCGGTGGGAGAAAAGGAGACAACAGTCTGAAAGAAAGAAAGAAAGTCTGAACACAGGACTAGGAGAAAAAGGAAATTATCAGCAAAGATGAATGTGTTTATTATAGTTCCAAACACGCACCATATGCAAAACGTAAAAAAAAAAAATAAAAAAAAACAGTGCGTAAAAAAAGTGCGGTGATGCGGTTATCGTCACAGCCCTAGTTCAAAGGTGGCAGGCATCCTTCTTTTCTCTGGTTCTCCTCCACAGGGCCAGTACGAAGGCGCCCTGCATATCTACGACACTCAGGTGGGTCCCTGCTTCAACTACACTAATGTGTGAGCCTAAACACCAGGAGTGCTAACTGGAAGCAAACGCTGCGCTTGCTGTGAGTCAAGCGGGTTAAGTGTGAGCCAACGGAGGCTGAACACACAACAGACTTTGGAGCCAGAGTACCACCCACACAGGCTGTGCAGAGCGTGCCGCTCGTTATTAGATCCGCATTCTGTCTCCCAATTTTCAGACACTTTTATAAAACCTTTGGAGTGGCTTTCAACCACTGCTTCCCTCACTTTTACATCCTTGTATTTAAGCCGCACAACATACGAGTTTGGTAGTTCAATAACGTCCATAGTGTCTGCATTGTGCTATCCTAGGCACTTTGACGTTGGGAGTGGGGTCATTTTGACCCCACAAGACAGCACAAGGGTTAGGGCTGCAGGATATGAGGAAAACATTGCGATATGCGATATTACTGATCAATATTGCGATGATGATATAACTTGCGATGCATGAACAGATTGCAAAACAACCTTAAGTTGACCCTCGTCCACATTGGAGGCGAACCTCTAACATAGAATGGCTGCGTCCAATTGGTCAATAACGTGAAGGCGTCCGTCCCATTGGTCAAATGCATAAATGGATTTATTTGACTCGTTACATACTTCAAACTTCCGGTCTGCCACATTCTTCAGGTAACCGTTTATTGCACTTTTCTCCATCTTTTGCGATATGCGTATTGCACGGCTGGATATTGCGATAACGATAATTTCGAAACTTACTGTGCAGGCCTAGTCTGTATTAGTAACTGACTTCGACGGACGTGGAATCATGTCAGGCATTTGGAAAAAGAACACAACCGTGTCTGAAGTCATAGTAGTTTGGTGTTATGGAGTTTAACGCGTGTCGTTGTTCCTGAAGGTCTTCAAGCGCTGCAAAGCTTCTGGAGCCATGCTGGACATCGTTGACGCCAGCTCAATGCTCTACAGGCTGGAAATGGAAGGTATGTATGAGGGGGGGGGTGGAGAACCTGCCGGAACTCAACGCTGCGCGACTTCAGACAACCTGCAATAACATCCTTTTATTTATGCAATGCTTTAAAACACGGATATAACTGTCACACTCTGGCTAGTCCAAAAAACCTTATTGACATTTTTCATTTTAGTTTATTTTGAATATTCTTACCATGCATTTAAAATGCTCTCCAATGTGGACTGTATATCAGTTGACACTGGTGTTTTTATCCACTCATTATTGTGCTTGTAGCGTCTCAATCACTTTGTAATAAGATGTTCAGGGTGGAGGTTCATTCCTGCTAACAGGTTTTTTGTTTTCTGGGGTGGGGCCTATTACCCGTGTGAACAGAAATGCGGAGAGACGGGGCCAACTCAGTAAAAAAAATACAGGACCTAAGATTAAAAAAATGTCTCCAAGTTTAGATCAATTAATTGTAAGTATTGATGACCATTCCCATCAAAAATTATTTTTGTTTAAATTAAAATATTAAAAATCGTAAATACAGAAGGAGTTTATACAGCTATACTCCTCGTCTGTCATAACCTCCACAACTCGAGAGGCCTTCAGCGCTGATCTGTTTGCTCTGCTGCTGGACAGGTCATGGTAAGAAAGAAAAATGTAAGTAGAATATTGTGGGGTACCGTTAACCCCCCACCACCACCACCACCACCATTTTGTAGCAGACTCCTTGCCAGTTCAAACACGCTCTGACCTTGGTCCCAACTGCCCTTATGGGTGGATATGGGGGTCTTTGGGGGTGAAAATTTGCCAATATCAACGTCATAGACCCCTCAATGAACCCATGCTGAGAAAATCTTCATGCACATTTTTTTCTCCCCTTTGGACGTACTTAAAAAAACCTTCTTTTTACCTGCAGTATACAACATGTTTCCTTCTAAACTTCCCGTGCGAGTCATCTCGCAGCGTACTTAGGGGTGCAAAAACCGATGGTTCGAATAGTGTCACAGTTTCAGAGTCACACCGCCGTGTTGGAGTGTCTGTGCCGAACCGTGGCTATTGGCCCGCATGGACCACCGATCATCTATAACCCATTGCCCCCCCTAGTTGTAGTCAGCACTTATACAACACGTATAAGTTAGGGTAAGTAGGTGAGATGCCAGCGTATTGTACAGATTTTTTATACTTTTCTACTCCTCACCGCATTGCGCGAGGAACTCGTTGGAGTTGTCGATTCGTGCATGCTCCTTACGTGCAACCCCACTGTTGGAATGTTTTCACGCCTGCGGCTAAGAGCGTCCTCTGGAAGAAATGACCCAAATACAAACTAGGTCTGTTAGTGTGTGTGCGTGGGGGGGTGGGGGGTTTGTTACTGTGATGCACGGCGGCATCATTTACGTGAACTGATGCCCCGTGTGGTTCAGTCCGGGTTCGTGGTTTCGCTCAGATCTTGTGTGATGATAAATGGGAGGTGCCGTCCTCTCCGTCGTCCGCTGCTCCACTGAGGGCTAAACAACTTTCTGCCGGCCGCGCCACATTCATCTCCGCTGTAAGTTTTCAGCGAGGGGGGGGTCTTACCTGTTTGTTTAGATAAATCTGTGAGGGGATTTTCAGCGGCTGGGCAGTATATCATGCTCACGGCTTTACTGGAGAGGCAGTGGAGGCTCCAAATGAGGGTCCTTCAACCGTCAGGCGGCCGCTTCCTTCAGCTTTTTTAAGAGGTGTGGGCGGGGCTTATATGTTCCCTTTTTTATTGGCACCAACTTGATTGAGTAATCTGAGACTTTTGGTTTCTAAAATTAGATTTTGAATCTGATCACGCTTCACCTGACTGTGTGTCCCAGGCGTGTGCGTGAAGGACCGTTGGCGGGAGCTGCTCCACGTGACGCAGCCTCACACTGACGATCACGTGACCGTGTTCAATGACCTCCACTTCCTCATGGTGTCGCTGGGAGCCGAGGAGACCACAACATCCCGGCGTCTCCTGGAGGGCCTGCAGGAGCTGGCTAAGTGAGTTCCAGCCTCTCCTCAGGCTTACGTAAGAGCAAAGCTCATGCGAGGAGCGAGTGGCCGGCGCTGTCGGGGAATGGGCGGTGCCTCCCGCCTGCTGCAGATGTTCCAGGACCTGCTGCCTCTGTGGAGTTCTGTGGTTTGAATGCTTCTGGCTTCCGGACCGCGGAAACGCTGTCCTCCATTTTTTAGTCAGGCTTCAAGCCACAGCAAAGTTCTCAGTTCAAAATGAATTATTAAAGGGTTATGTCTTTATGCAGTAAATGTTTTATAGCTTTGAAAGTTAATTCTAGTGTAAAAAACTGACATTTTCTTCTTGCTTCACTCGTCTCGTTAAAGCTTCTGATCTGACCTCGGTTTGAAAAACTTGCTGTTTTACTTTACTTGTAATTGCCGTCTTTGGTTTGACGGTTAAAAGCTGAGAGGCTGAACGTTCAGTTTCAAAAGGACTTGTCTCTAGAAAATGGATGTGCATTCAGAAGATCCTCGACGCTTCCTTCCACAGCTCCTCCTAGACTGAGGCAGGTAAAAAAAACGGTAACCTCCTCTTCCAAAGAGTGCAGCGTCTCAGATGGGGGCCCGGTGAGGCTGGCCCCCCATCTAGGGCCGACGCAGCTGGACAGCGGCCGAACCAGAGGGGGGGGGATCCAAAAAAAGATCATTAAAAGTAGAAATTATTTATAAAACAGGAAACAATTAAACATTCAATAGTTGATAGTAAGGAATGTTAAAAATAATTATTGATCATTTTTTGTGTAATAATAAGATATAGTAAAAAAATTAAATGTCCTACTGGCGCTACACGCCCTCGCTCTCGTTGCCCCCCTTTGACCTGCCCTCCCTGGCTGAGCAGCTGCTAAACACCCCTCGGCCCTTCGTTTTTTTTTTGTTTTTTTTTCCAATATTGTGCTTTTTTGCTTTATCTCCATAGGAACCATTTTATTTTGCATTCGCCTGCCATTGACGAACAGGTCGATGTGATTTTTAGAAGAATCTGCAAAAGTACATTTATGGATTTCCTTGAAACAGTATTTTTCTTTACCCCGCCCACATTTCATAATCTGTTCATATTGTGTCGTTCAGCTTGAGCCAACCGTTCATGTGTGACATTTTTGCACAAAGGCACAGGAAGTAAGTCCAGGACTGCCGCGGGACAAATTTAGATAAATGGGCGGAGCCTAGCCGGATTTTAAAGATGATTAAAACCAATTCTAATCACCTGCTTAGTAAGAACAATAAAAATGAGCCTAGAGTAACAAATAATGCACTCTTTCTAAATAAATTAATGAAAATTCTGTCATTTTCAGAGCGTTTTTATCTTTGGTTTTAGGGTCAAAAACTAAAATAAAATTTTTTTTTTCCTGATTGAGCTGCAAAAACACTTCAACAATCTGTAGTTCATCCCTCTACAGGCTGGATGAATTAAATTAAAGGTTTCGTCATTTAACTCCAAAATGAAACGTGAGAAGTTCTATTATTATTAAAAAAACAAACTCAATGCTGATCCGGTCTGGTTCATTCTGGCACCAGAACAAACATCCCAAATTCACCTGACCAGAGCATCTGGAAGAGGTCGGTCTGTGCCCGACCCAAAACCCCGGCAGAACTTTCTAGAAAGTTGAGTTTGGTGAACCTGGACACCCGGAAGGGGGAGCAAACGCCTTCCAGAACAATCCAGGAGATGGATGGCGTGCAGAAAGGAAATAGCTTTGGGTTAAAGCGGCGCTCAGACTGACCCTCCAGATTGTGTCATTCCAACTACTGACCAAGAAATAAATGGAAGATGGAGCTCACAAGTGTTTTTTGAAGGATTGGATGGATCTATGAACGCCTTCCTGTCTCCTTCACAGGTGATCCTAAATGTTCAGAGTCGCCTAATCTACCCCTCAAACCTCTCAAACAGTTTTTCAGAATAAAATGCATTTGACTTGTTGAAGAACCTGCTGCTCTCCTGCACAGGGAACCGGGCGAGAATCAGCAGCATCAGGTGGCTGGCAGGGTGGGCGTATCCGTATGCAGAGCCATGGTGGAGTACAGTCAGGGGAACTACGCCGGCGCCGTGGAGCTGTTGTACCCGCTGCGCTACAGCATCGTGGACGTAGGTGGCAGCGACGCACAGGTGAGCTCCGACTTTAGGCCAAACACCTGCTTTCCTGTTACTCCAATCAAATGTTTTCAGCCTGGAGGCCTTGTTTTTTACATCTGATACCATCCATCACACTGCGCTTTGCCCCCCCCCCCCCCCCCGGTAAAACAGAGCTGGAGTAAAACCTGCTGCTGCTTCGGCGTCTTTAAGTTAATGAACGCTTCACGCTCTCCGATGTGAGATTGGAGTGCGCTGCGCACCAGCGTATGAATAATGAATCTACACATCTTTGTGATAGATGATGATGATGGACTTTATGCGTTTTACAGTCTGTGTTTTGGAAGCCGCTCTTAAAGCCGGTTGTTGTTGTTTTTGTGTGTGCAAATGCAGCGTGGGGTAAAGTTATCTGAAAGTCAGCACGGCGGCTTTGTTTGTGCGCTCTAATGTTCTGTCAATTGTTGCCTCAGAGGGACCTGTTCAGTCAGCTGCTCATTCAGGCCGCCATCAAGTCGGAGAGGAAACGCCACCGGAAGCTGGGAAGGTAAAGCACAGCCGGCGTTTGACACTAAAGGATTCTAGTGCTCAGCGTCTCACCAGTAAAGGTTTTATGTAAGGATTTTAGTCATTTTCTTTCTTAGTAACTCCACCTTAAATGATGCTAAAATGAACACATGATTAGATTTGACCAAGAGGATACCTTTTAAATTCATTTACCCTTCCTTCTAAAAGAATCTGAGTCGTCTCCAGCTGAGATTTAACGTATAGTTTTTCCAAAAACCAGCCTGAGGAACTCTAGCAATTCCTCATGTTTACTCACAACAAGCTTTCCTTTTTCTCTTGGTTTAAATTCAGTCGTCTCTTTGTTTTAGTAACCCGCCCGTCTGCGTGTCGTTTTCGGTTATATTTGTTAAACTCGAGCAGCAATAGAAGTCCAAATCATGAAACTACTGCCACCATGTTTCAGAGGCTAGGTCATGCCTCTGTAAGACAGTTTTTTTTTTCATTTATCAAAACATTTGTTTTACTTTAGTGCTGGAAAACAATTACAAATGTTAAATCTCATTGCTGGCTGCAAAATGTAAAAGAAAAAATTTTATTTTGAAAAGCAGCTGCTTAAGAAATAAGGACATGAACGTAACAGTCATTGTTTGAATAATAAGATTTTCACCTCTAATAATCCTTTTTTTCTGTTCAATAAACAAAACTAACAGATGATCTTTTTCTTGGATCAGAGAACAGCAGAACAGTTCAGTCATAACTCTGCCTGTTAGAGAAAAGTATCAGAACACACCTCAGATTTTCTTTACATGGAACTTTTTCCTAGTTTGCCTAAAAATGTAAACGATAGAAATCCATGGAAGAGTCATCTTTAGCTTTTCAGAAATAAAAGTAAAGCATGTTTTACCAAACTGGAAACTACATCTTTGAGACTAAATCATGTTGAACAACAGCAGAGAGAATAAAAGCTTCTGAATGGAACCAATGACTGATCAATTAAGCTATTGGCTGATTCAATCATTTATAATTATTTATGCTTCTTTTTCCTTTTGGCTGATGCTTCCACCGTCATTTAAGTTCATAAAACACTTTTTTTTGGCTAAGCAGCAGAACCATTGACTGTATATAGGTATATAGGGCGACAGTGGCTCAGGTGGTTGAGCGGGTCGTCCAATGATCGAAGGGTCGGCGGTTCGATCCCCGCTCCCACCAGCCAAAATGCCGTTGTGTCCTTGGGCAAGACACTTCACCCTCCTTGCCTCCAGTGTGGCTCCACTGGTGTGTGAATGGTGAATGGTGTGTGAATGTGTATGAATGTCCCGGTGATGGTCAGAGGGGCCGTAGGCGCGAACTGGCAGCCCCGCCTCTGTCAGTCTGCCCCAGGGCAGCTGTGGCTACAACCGTAGTTTACCATCACCAAGTATGAATGAGGAGTGAATGAATAATGGACACAATGTAAGCGCTTTGAGCGTCTGGAAAAGCGCAGCTAAATCTAATCCATTATTATCATTTATAAGAAACCTGGACTGAGTGACTCCTCCCAGGAATTAGCCGCTGGTTCCAAGAAGCCAAAATCCCATCGACTTCTATAGAGACATAAACAGCTGTCACTCCGTCATTCTATTGGTCAGAAAAACCGGATCTGATACCTTTTTTTTTAAACAGCTTCTTGATAATCTTCTTTTTGTTCATAAGATTTTTTCCTGAAGTTCAAGTTTTTCAAGTTATAAACTGACCAATCAGATGCCTCAATAAAAGTAGGTGGAGCCTGCTGGCCCCCCACGTCCTACGCTCCACACCTTTGATTGACAGATTCTCCCGAGCCCAATTTCAATTGGTAAGTGGTGAGGCATTCCAACAAGCTCCTTCCTGATTGGTGAGAGTGGTTGCCATAGAAACGATGATCTAGACCAGGGGTGGGCAAAGTGCGGCCCGTCAACCTATTTAATCTGGTCGGTTTCCCCCATAGATGGCGCACTACAAATACACTGACCCTTGTTTTTGTGCTGAAGGTTATTCAGCCTTCATGGGGACATCTGAAGATTTTTTTTTTATTGTTCATATATCAGACACTCATTTTTCCGATCATTCCGATAACACACGAATGCAGCATTTCTCTAATTTGTGTTCCTCCCTGAGGGACATCAACCCATCGGTGCAAATGGGACTAAAAAAACTGAAAACAAGAGTGAAAACTCCTAAATGTTCTCTTTTAAAATACATACATACATTTTTTTCTTTCTCTTATGAGTTGGATTACCAAAACACTCCACACTTCTGCTCTTGGTCCGGCCCTTCTTCAGATTTTAGCCCCCTTTGTGGCCCACGAGTACAAAACGTTTCTAGACCGCTGGTCTAGACCGACTCGGATCAAGCGCTGTTTACTGTTGTCGTCTGGCTTCAACATGGCGACGTCTGTATCATAAAAAAATGGCCACTGAATTGACTTCATTCTCTTGGGGCCAGGGGGGTATTCCAGGAAGCATGTTTACACTACCCTGACTTTAACCCTGAACCTTGGCTGAAATCCGCCTGAACTTGCTTACTCTGGTTATGTCGGTTCCAAAAGACCGGATATAAGTTTACGTAATTACGCTCCACTTGGTAACCCTGGGTTAATGCGCGTGCATGTCAAGTACATAAAGACATTCTCAATGGATCGCCAAATTCTGGAGTCACCATGGAAACGCGTGGACAGAGAAAAGAGCGCTATACTTCAGTGACACATACGCCCATCAAAAAAGTAATATGGCTGCATCAGCAAAAGAAATAGTTTCTGCTGGGAGATTTATATGTATATATAGTTTGTTTGGCCAAATAATATTTATATATATATAAAATCCAGAACCCTCTCACTCATGGTGCAGAAAGAATTAAACATAACTGGACAAATAACTCGGCAAAAGACAGTAAAACAGCTAAACAACCTAACACATTTGGTCAAAAACCCACACTTAAACCCAAATCCGTCCAGACAGGCAAAGGGAATAGTATCTAACTATTCAAATGTTCAGCTTTTTCCAGCTGTGACTTTTGGTCCTTCAAATCCTTGAACTTTTCCAGATATTCCAGGATTCCCAGGATTTTTGCTCCATTGAAATCCATGGGGAATCCTTGGTGCAGAAGCTCGCTGGTTCGATACCCGGCTCTGGCATCTTTCACAAAAATATCTATTTTGTTACTTTGCTGTTTTCACTTTATTTATGATCAACTTTGATCATTCCTTTATTTATTTTTTGCCAATTATTCCCCTTTAAGTTTCATTTTCATTCAGCATTATAGCATCAACCCTGCATGTTCTTCTGGAAATGCAGCTCCTTCTAGTTTTCGATTTTTTGAAGGAGTTTACTTGTTTTTTTACATTATTTATTCTGGATTACAGCAGTTTGTGTTTCCAGGAATGACAAGTGCTGTATAACTAAAGATCCATTTGAACATGTGATTAGCAGGTTAACATTTTTTTAATTGTAGCAGTGAAGTTTTTATTCCTTAAGAAATCTTTTTATAAAATCTGTTACCAGCATCTTAATCCGAGATTATGCCAGAATAGTGAGGAAAATTTGAATTTTTTTCTTGTTTTTGTGTGAAAATGAGTTGTTTACGGTGAAAAACTGACAGATCCGTTCTTGAAAAGCTACATTAGTGGTGATGTTGAGTAGTGACTGTGCAGACGGCTGTCCGCTCCGCTCTCCCCGATCATCCGTCTCTCCTCGACAGCACGCGGGCGGTTTTCCTCCCCGCCGCCCCCACCGGGCCGGCTCTTCCTGTCTGTGGAGCGGCTTATTTGTTTGTGTTATCGATCGAGGTATTATTTCAGCCCGACCGCTCTGGATGTGTGTTCACCTCTGTGCTGTGCTGAATTTCCCCAGATGTCTGCTGGTGGAGCGCGATTCGGCGAGGCCGCGCTCCCCCCTGACCCGGCGCCTGATGCAGAGAGCTCTGGCTCTTCACGACTAGATCGATGGCAGGTCGTGCGAGCGGCTCCCACGTGAAGAAGGGGCCTCGGTAATCTCATCCTCCATCGTTTCGCCTTCAGAGACGTCTCTGTTAGCGGAGCGGCCAGACTGTTCATGTATTCCAAAAATCAGGAATAAAAACTACAAAGACAGTTTTGTACACTATTCTTTCAATTGATTCACTTTACTATTACATAGTGTGATTATTTCATATTTTCTTATTCAAATCAATCATGACCGACCTTTCAGGTCTAAAACATTTGCTGGAAACCAACAAGACGACTGAATGAATTGTTATAGTTGTTAAATGATATTTTAGGTGAAAATGTCACATTTATTCACAAGTGTTGATGTAAAAACTGCTGGAGTAAAAGAATAAAGTGCATCTAAAAGCAGCAAGCGTTATTCCTCGTCAGAAACCTCCAGGAACGGCGTCTTTTCCTGATGTCCCGCGTCCCGCTCATGAAAGCGAGGTAATCTCCTCCTGGATCTGAGAGATGAGGATCTGCGACAGCACGATGCCGGCGATCTGGAGGACAGCAGAACCACTTCACAGTCCATCGCTGAGCTTCTCAAACAGACGTCCGTGCTGGTTTACAACCTTGCACTCGTTTTGAACCGGACATAACATCTGTAAAAAGCTGTGATGCGTTTAGGGTGTCTGTGGACGCGCAGGAACAAGATCCGTCTACTTCCCAGCCATGTTTTCTGACGTGCAGAAAACGCCTCCATTGATGACTTCAATGACTGTTTTGAGGCTTTTCTTATGTAACTCGATTGAGCAATCCTAGTTGCTGAAAGAACTGGCTATTATGGGATTTCCAATGATTATCTTCAGTCAAGTCCCTCACAAATCGGTCTCTGTTGTTGAAGGAATTTATGACGCATGATTGGTTAAAAATCGGATTTTCATCCATATATGCTTATAAGCTTTGCTCCTTACTGATATGTAACCCTTGGTCTATCCTAGGCAATTTAATGTTGGGAGTTGGGTCATCTAGACCCACTAGACCAGGGGTGGGCAATTCCAGACCTCGAGGGCCGGTGCGTCTGCATGATTTCCAGATAGTCTTGCCCTACTCGTGACTGCTTACCTGGTTCAGGTGTGTCCAGCCAATCAGAGCATGTTGGAAAACCTGCAGTGCCCACCTCTGCACTAGACAGGGGGCTGAACCTTTTTTCTTCAATGATTTGTGATCTTCACTGGTGTCCATGGATTACATGAAATCTTTCCACTTTTATCCACCTTTGTCATGGTAGGGAGAACACGTCAATGTAAGGGGGGGGTCATCTTAGATAGCACAAGGGTTAATAGTGGCTTTTCTATAGATGGGGATGACGAACAGATTGATGTCGTTTTTGAAAGATTCGACAAAAGCAAACGTCTGGATTTTTTCCTTGGCAACGGAGGTTTTTTGTTACTTTTTAAATAGAACATTTTTGGAAAATCTAAGATGGCGACCTCGTACTGAGGTCAAAGGTCAGCGAAACTTTGATTGTGGTTGTAGAATTACCCTTTTGTGGCTCAAACAATGTATTTTCTTCCAATATTGTGATAATTGACGCTCAATGGTCGCTAAGCCGTAGGCCCTGTGGCCATCCCATAATAATTTCAATACTTGTGTGTGTTTTGGCTGCATTGGTGGGTTTTAACATGTTTGTTAGAGCCCCATAAGTGATTTAGCCCCGTTCCTTTTTTAAATGATTTCTCCGGCTGTGTCATCGTGGTTTTTTGTGTGGTGGAGGGGTTGTTCTTTATATCAAAAGTGTATTTTAGATTCTGTTGATGATAAAATCCTTATCAAGTAATAAAGACACTGACTTTTTGTCAGTGAGACATCTATGTTTCCATACATGGGGGGTTCTAATCTGTCCCATCGATCCAATTTGCAATTCGCCCGACTGAAATCCTGCTGTGTGTGGAGTCCATTCAGTCTCAATGTGCAGAAATGGACACAATCTGTTTCACAAATGCACACGCTTTGATTCACAACTGTAATTTTATGCAAACCTGCAATAATAATTTGGAAATGTGCACGTTGTGTTTCACAAAAACGCAAATAATGTTTCCGAAATGCACAGTAGATGCTCCGCAAACATCATTTTTAGGTACTCTTGTAATATGAACTCACAGATCATGTGATTTACAAAATGTGCATTTATAAACCCCTCCGTTTGTGAATCTTCCCACATTTATGAGAGAAATCCCTGCATGAATTTTGAGTCTCCTGACGCTGGCAGGTCAACTAATGTCATCAATCTGTCAATCAAATTTATCAGCAAAGCAGGCGTCTTCGCTTTCAGCCAATTGAACGGCCCTGTGTGTTCACATTACAAGTGTACCTGGCGATTGTGTTTGTGAAGCATCTATTGTGCATTTCGGAAACATTTATTGTGTTTTCGTGAAACACAGTACATGTGTGAAACACAACCTGCGTGTTTGTGAAACACAACGTGTGCATTTCCAAATGTATATTTCACGTTTGCATGAAATTACAGGTGTGTGTATTTGTGAAACGGGTTGTGTGCGTTTCGGATTATTGAGCCTGAATTGACTCCATAGCTGTGTGCTGATCTGCATGTTATTCTGTAGGAGTGCGTGAACGCCAGCACGCCGTGAGTCCTTTCTGGTGCCTCCTGCTGGTCCGCCCCCCCATGCAGACCCTGCAGGTGTGTCGGGGCTTACTTACCTGAGGCAAGGCCAGGCCCAGCGTGAGCGCCCCCACCAGCAGCAGATGGGTCTCGATCCACATCACGGCCCTGTCGGCGCAGCCCACCGGGTAGATCGACTTGTTTGCATCCAGATACTTTTGGGTCTGGACCCCGAAGCCACACATGGTGTTGATCACTGTCTGTTGGCAGCAGAAGACACAGACCAGGTCAACCTTTTCCCTCAGTCTTGACTTCAGGCTGCAGTTTCTCCTGATTCATTAGGTTGGAGGCAAAACAATGAAAGTGGGTTAGCTCGTAGTGACGTAGTTGTGTAGAGAGGGGAGTGTCTTTGCCACCAGCAGGCGGCAGCACTGCATCAATTCTGTCTTCTTTAATTAATTGACTTTTTTTAACCTCATGCTTGATAAAAAGGTTGTTCTGATCTGTTTCCCATGAGCATGAGGTTACATCGATATGCACGTCGTGGCTCAGCGCGCCTGTTCCCTGCTGACTCGGCACCGGGATTAGACGGAGGTCTTTGCACAGATATGTGTATTCATACCAGCAAAAAGCTGATTACACATGCATAAAAACCCACGGCTGCATGCGTTTACTGCGAAAGTCCAAGGCGTGCCTCGTTTCTGTTTTTTGAACTTTTCTTTCAAGACTTTTCAAATTATTTGTTGTTTTTCTGTGATCCAGATTCCCTGGGGATGTTCTCCACCATCTGCAGCTCCATTCTGACCCTTTTCCCAGAAAGATTTGCTCTTCTCCTTCAGTCGCTGAACTCTGAACGAACCAGCGCCCAAAGTTCCCATCACCGACAAAATATGAAAGAAAACTGGGAATGATCTTCAGCATCTGCATGTTTCTATGAGGGAGCATCTCGTAGCTAATTAGATTAATTTTCAACAGCTCATTGACATAATTGGATATTTTCTTTCATTTAAAAAAACAAAAACACAACCCTAGAAAAAGCTTGATTCTTGTTAACGATGTTTCGGGTAATTTGCAGCCTTTTAAAAACATTTTGTTTTTGTGCTTAATTTGGGGGGATTAGGAGATCATTAAAGACTGACAGTTGGGAGGAATTTCTTGAAACAGAGTCAACAGTTGAAGCACGAATGAAACCGGGAGGCAGACCGGTTTGATGTACACAAACGGAGCCAAAAACGTCCTTTAGGTTTGTGTGTAACCCTTGGTCTATCCTAGGCACTTTACCGTTGGGAGTTGGGTCATCTAGACCCACTAGACAGTGCTCTGAACCTTTTTTCTTCAATGATTTGTGATCTTCACTGGTGTCCATGGATTACATGAAATCTTTCCACCTTTATCCACCTTTGTCATGGTAGGAAGAACACGTCAATGGAAGGGGGGGGTCATCTAAGATAGAACAAGGGTTAAACATCTTGAAACCACAACGAACACGCATCAAATCATTGAAGAAAAAGGTTCAGAGCACTGTCTACTGGGGTCTAGATGACCCCACTCCCAATGTTAAAGTGCCTAGGATAGCACAAGGGTTACTTCTAACCTTTTTGTGTCTATTTATGTTCTAACATTTTCAAAATGTGACATGCAGCTCCTCAGATTGCACTGGAGCTTCTTAACGTTTTAAGTCGCGGCTCTCTAACTGCAGTGTGTCCTCATATGAACGCGGTCAAAAACCCTCTTTGCATCGAGTTGACGGCGTCGTTTTGAATGCATTCATGAGGGAGGAAAAGAAGCACCTCTCCGGGGACGGGAGTGCAGCAGGAGTACGGCACGGCGCAGCGCTCCGAGCTGGGGTTTTCACGGGTGCAGTTGAAGTACAGATTCCAGGACCAGTCCGTGTAGCTGTTCCACCCACAGCACTTGAACTGAATCACAAAGGAGGGACAGGGACACAGGCAGACAGACAGGTGGACGGACGGACAGACGTATATTTAGAAAGATGGTTTTGGTCCATGTTGGACATCCTGCCAGCCTGGGCTTCCCTATGGGAGAATGTGCCAGTTTGTGCAGATGGAGGAGAAATGTCACATGAAGAGACCACAGAGTTGCAGGAAGTGTGTGTTTTCATAAAGCCGCTCATGTGGAAAATCCTCACCAAGACCAAAAATAAATGAAGGGAATAAACACATTTTCTGGCTTCTGCCTGTGAGGTTTTGGTTTTGTGTTCTCAGAAAGCCAAGAGGTGATGGAAACAAACGGGAGGGAAGAGCAGATTTCGTGAAGCACCTCCTTTTGGATGTAATCCATGAGGTTCTGCAGGTCCAGGTCGTCCCGGTAGTGCACGATGGCCTTCCTCGCAAACTTTTCCAAAGCGCTGCGGGTCTGCGGGAGCATAAGTGAGAGAAAGGCAAACAGTAATGTATCTTTAATAGGCGCTGGTTCACGGTTTCAAAGGCAATTAAAAGCATCGGAGCTGCAGAGGCGAGTCATTTAGACATGTCACTTCCACTGCAGCGTTGGGAGCATTCACTGGCACAAAGAAACCTCGCAGAAATCTCGGCACCATTAATTGCTCACAGTGCATTAATGTCAAATTGTAAAGTGGCTTTTTGTGTTGCATCTTTTCCTCAAATGCTCCGGGAATACCAACAGAGGCTAAAAGCGATAATAGCTGGGATCGTTTCTAATCAAAGGTGCGTCTGCAGACTTCATGAGCAGTGAAGCACCTTAAGCTTTCATGTGGGAATCTGTCAAAAGGAATATTAATTTATTTTAAATGATAATATTAAAATACAGAAAAAAAACAATTTATTTGACAGTCAGAGATTATATAACACATGCAGCTTCATTGTTCTGCTTTACATGAAAATAAATAATAAAATAATAAAATAATAGAAACACGCAGAGCATTAAATCCTCTGTCCCCGAAATGTAAAAGCATCTTGTTTAAGAACAGGAAGTGGCGCTGCTGAAGTACAGCATGAATAATAATAACACTTAAACCCTGAAAGTATGAGTATAGACTTGTGTAATTCTAATAAGCTCTGCAGGATTGAATGAAACAAATCTGTATTTGTGAGCTTTTACTTTACTGGCTAAAGTCTCCCCCCCGACCATCTTCTGATCTATTTTCAAAGAGTTCCCAGTCATCTTTTAATTATGATGATGCTGTTTTTACCCAAAATAAATGTTAAAAATTTGTTTCCTAGAAACTAGTTTCTGCAAAGGGGCAGGAAATCCACCCCTGAGATGTGGGCGGGGCTGTTGGCGGGGAGTAAGCCCGCCCTCTTCCTATCATCCCTCTGTTTACATGCTCTCTCCCACTAGCTTACAGCCCCTCACACTTATGATATTATAACTATGCCACAATGGCTGCCTGAGCTAAACTGCTGCCCGGTGCAGAGAGGCACCTCTGTTTGTTAGTGATGCAACAAAAATGGCAGCAATATCAGGGCGATTGTTTAGAGCGTAAAGTTTAGATCCAGATTCCAGCTCAGACTCATAACAGTTTCAATAAAGAAATACTCAAAAATGCAATTTCTTCATCCATGTCCTCCACCATGAGAAAAATGCCTCAAGAACACGTTAAAAACACCAAAAACAACATTTTCTTCGGGGTGGATCTTAAAACCCTACATGATAAAAGTATTTCTTCAGTTTTTAGGATGTTCTTGAGGATTATATGTTTCTTTAAAATAGTGAAAAGACAGAAGGCCATCGTGGCTGTAATGAATGCTAATTGTGTGCTAATAAGCTGCTGAACTTTAAAATGTTATCAGTCACCAAATGAACGTCTGCCTGCTAACGGCTTTGTCAGCTGTTCTAATTGGAGGTTTTTTGCGCAGACAGGTTGTGTTGATAAACGCTGTTTTCCTGCAGTACTTTTGCCCCCCACCTGCTTCAGGTGCTTCTGGGCTTTGGAGCCCGCCACCATCGCGTGTCATTAGCTGCACAGTGTCCCTTCAGATGGAACATTTGCTTCCACTTTGAAGTGGAGGCTCCTCTGAATCATTTAGCGGGGAAGGATGCTGGGACGGATGCTGGGAGGCGTGTTAAACTGCTCTGTTTAGCAGCAGGGAGTCCGAGTGCTAACAGAACACAGGAGAGAAGCGCCATCATCATCATCATCATCATCTCTGAGCAACGTGACGGCGAGCGGCCACTGCTGCCTGTTGTCTTTTCCTTTTCCCACTTGGAGCCGTGATGGGATGTTTCCGATAAGAGGACGCTCAAAGCCAAACGCTTCCATGGAGATTTTTAGGCAGATGTAGATTCTGGGGTCATTTTGTAGCCTCATCTCTACTTCCCATCTCCTTCACTGAACTTTTTCTATTCAAATTAACTAAGATAAGCCCAATTAGATGGGTTTTCTGTTCACAACTTTGAAGTAGAAAAGGTACAAATGATACCTTAAAAGGCCGATTTGTTTGTCTTTTGTTTGCAGGACAATTGTTTATAAAATGTAGATGTTTTTTATTCAAATACAAATTTTAATCTCTGGAATCTCAGAATCTTAGATCATTTCTGGCAAATCTGTTTTCATTTTTCCCCTCACTGGTTTTTATAATCTAGACCATGACACGCCCACCTATGATGTCATGAGTAAGAACAGTTTTTTCTGTCATATGTCGGAACTCCTTTTTTATTCTAAACATTTGGAGAGGTCCAGCTGCAGGAGTTAAAACTCTGCAGGCCTTATTGTATTTTTATTTTTTGATGTTTTGGATCATTTTTCAGCTGGAAGACCGATTAGGGACCTTAAGTTTGACTGACGGCTGATTAGTGTGTGTTTTGTGCCTGAAAATATTCATAGAGATATTCTCTCAGATGATCCAAACAAGACCCACCGAAGAGACGGACGAAGACTTTGTGTCCTCATCGATCAAATCTGCTGGTTCCATAACCAGAACAGACTTGGAATAAACAACAACAGAGAGAAGAACACGTTCGGTTCTCGAGCTCATCGTATTTGTAGTAAAGTTGGATTGTTTTACATTAAAGGGGAAGGACTGCCTCTAGTATTAAGCCTCTGGTTTTGGTAACCTGACCTGCTTTCTGTCGTTTTCATCTTGTTTTGACTGTGGGCTGTTTGTGCTGGCGATACTCATAACTCAGGAAGATTGTTATGTAGCACTTGTGTAAGTCACATTCCACATAAGTTGGTCGTCCTGACTCGTCAATGTTACACATCTTTTGGGCTTCGATGTGGAAATCGGAAGATTGATTTGAGGCTTTCAGGTCAGACTTATCTAAGCGTGCACACTAACTGCCCTCATGGGCGGACACGGGTCAAATCTGTACCGGGCACACAGGTGATGAAATATCAGAACCGCTCAGTGAACCTGTAGAGAGGAAATGTTTTTGTCCATTTTTCTACGCCCATGCAGCGGGCGACAGATCGTAGAGAACATCATGTTAGGGTGAAGTGGCTGGGATGCAGAATTTTATTTTTTTTCCTGCAGACCGTACAAGGATCCCGATAGTGCTGTTCACACGATACGTGCACGCTCCTTGCTGCATTCTGACTGTTAGAAACGAGGAAATTAGGGTTTGGTCTGTGTGGACATCCTACGGACCTGAGTATCACGTGCACGCCGCGTTCATCCACGGTCAGTACTCATGCCTTTCTACAGACTAGTGCGGCGTAATGACACCGTCCGACGGCTTTACCCGTACGTCATCAGTGCGTATAACTTTAATATCCTTACAAATTCTGCACAATACACTTACCACACACACAACAATGGTACGTTCCATTTCCTGATGTCACCTGAGGTGGCCGTACGAGCCTTAAGGGAACCAAAGATGTAGCCACTCCGGGTGCTGGGGACTATAAGGCTTCACCTTTAGGGGTTCAATGGTTTTTGTGTTTGCATAGAGGCAGATGTTTAAAGTTCATCTATGGGTTTGTATTCACGACTTTCCGAAAGCCTCTAAAAAGTGCGTTTAAATAAAACTGTAGAAGCTCGTGAGGGGACGGCATCCAAAAGAACTCTGGAGCTTCACAGGAGGTTTTCAGAAACAAAATACCTGGTCGGAGTAGAAGAAGCCTAGTATTGCTACGGCCAGGTGGATGAGGAAGACCAGGGTCAGGCTGAAGGAAAACTGGAAAAGCAGAGGTTGAAATGCTGCTTTAGCGGTTCGTGTGTCGTCTTTCAGTCAAACACAAGCATCAGCAGCCGCTGTAACAGGGTGCCCGGTTGGACTTTTACTGTCTTGAGGAGGCGAATGTTCTCCCTGAGGGCTCCGATGCAGCCGCAGAACGTGATGAAGAACATCACCACCCCCACCACAATTAGGATGACAGCTGGGTCGACCAGGAACGTGTCCCGCACCGTTTCTGGCAGGCAGACAGACAGGAAAAGGGCATGTTTCAGTAGCTGCTGTCCTGTTCTAGTTTTCTACCCTCATTTCTAATATTTGATCCGGTCCGGGTCCTGCACGTTCCCTCCTGCAATAGCTGCCCCTCATCGCCTGAAAGGATTATATCCGATGAGGAGCCCTGATCTCTGGGATTTAGCCAGATTATTCATGCAGGTTAATCTCTCTGTTCTCCATTAACTGTACATGGCAAAATTAATTTGACAGTTCAGACATCAGGTAACCTGAGGACGGAACCAAATCCCAGACCGCAGCTGCTGTTTATGTGGAAAACTCTGAGGGCTGCTGTCGTGTCGAACCGTTTTTTCCCTTTCTTCACTCTTTAGTCTCTCACAGAAACAACACTTTCTTGCTGGAATTCCTTCATAAAACGGAGTATTAGGGCCACCAAAGTAATATTTTACAAGAATACAATTGTAAATGTATGAATTTTAGATGCAAAAAGGTCATGTTTTTTCAAAATTGTGTGTAAATAAAGTTGCATATTTACAAAGAAGGAAATCAGAATCATGAAGATTCCTGGGCAGAGTGAGATTCATCCTTTTTCTTTGAATTATTTGCAACATAAATTGAACTGATTGGTAAAAGCATTTAGTTTTTGTAAAATCAAGACTTTTTCCCTGTAAATTGTGATTTTTTGATGCATAAACGTACGACTTTATTCGTGCAAATTGTTAAATTTATGTTTTCATCATTTTACGACTTTTTTCTAATAGTTTTTTTTTTTTTTTTTAACTTGTCCTGTCCAACAGCTGGGCAGTCAGATGAGAGCTGAGGGCCTCTTGGGTTGGACATATTTTACTTTAACAAGAGGGGTTATTAATCTTCAGACAAACCAAAGGTATGTCTGAATAAACCCCTTTTGTAATTAAGGCCAAATTTTAATTTAAATATTTAAATATTAATTTCAAACATGTCTGAAAATCTTTGGTGTTGGACCGGACGGAAAAGGAAAGAGGGGAAGAAGAAAGAGGGATGTTAGAGAGAGGGGGGGTAGGGGGTGATAATAGGAGGGGAAGGGGGATAAGACCATGAAGCAGCATAAAGCAACAAGTTTACTGGTTGTTAATCATTATGGTCAGGTTTAAATGTAAAAAAAAAAAAAAAGGGCGGAGCCTGTCCACACACACACTCAAATGTTATAAACACACCTGCTAGCTGCAAAAATGTCCACCTGTCGACATGTACACAAAACAGATAGTGTTCACACGCATACTTATGCCTTAAAACCAACTAGTGTGAAATATTTCAGTCATTCAGTCATGCAAACTGTTAATGCAAAGGTGAGCTAACACCTGTGCTCAGGTGAGTGTTTATGTTCTTCTAAAATGGATGGTGGAATGTGAAAAGAAGGAGGGAGAGTGCCCAGCCATCCCCACCCCAAGACCCCCACCGCACCAGCAGCGTCAGCCGGAATCCCCCCAACGCCACACGGGAACCGGCAGGGAACAACCGCCGCCCGGGCGACCAAGCCCGCCACCCAGGCCAGGGCCAGCAGGACCGCCGCAAGGCCCCCAGAGCCAGAGAGCAGGGAGGCACGGAGGGAAAGAGACCGCCGCCCCAGCCCAACCAGGAGAGCAGCCCCCCCGCCGCGCCGGGAGAACCCAACGCAGGGCCCCACCGGAGAAGGACACCCACAGCCCCAGACGAGCACCCCACCACCACCCAGGAGTTCCGGGCATCCCCCCGCCCCAACCCCAGGTACGAGCCAGGACCCCCCAAGGGAGACCCGCTCCGCACTCCAGGCAGCCATCCGCCCGGCCCACGGACTTTTTTCTAATAGTTGTTTTTATAATTCTCATATATTTGTCTATTTTATTTTATGTTATGGTAGCTCTAATACTCGTATCTTCCAATGATGTTGAAACGTTTTAATTATTAGGAGTCAAAGTTTGGGTGGTACCTGTAGCTTTTTGGACTTTGGCGTAGACCCCGATGGCAACAATCAATAAGGAGAAAACCTGCAAAAAAGGAAAGAAATGCTTGAATAAGATACACCACTTCTGATTATTAGGAAATCCCTTTTCTAGTTTGTATTTGCTTCTTTAAAAATGTTGAAGACTAGTATCTGAAAACCAGCTAAAGCAAACATAAACTCAGAATTATGTTTGAACTACGCTTTTACGAAGTTACGCTTTTATTTTGAAACAACAAGAGCACAACTAAACAGCATTTATTGAACCACTGTAGTGAGTTCTTTTAATTGGTTTGAAAACAGGATAATGGTCTAAAATTCACAGAAAAATCCAAAGAAGTTGGGACACAGCAGCACCCTTGGAGACCAACTCCATTATGCTGCTTTGCATCCATGTAGAGAAGCAAAAAAAATAAATGAAACCCTAAAAAAATCAGCTAATTTCACATGGAAGCAAAAGACGGTCAGTTGTTTATCTGACCGCTGTTCAGAGCTGAAAATCTGGTATTGATCAGAGAAACTTCTTGGTTTGTCCACAGTTCAGATTCCCTCCTCTGGAGTTTATAGATGTTTGGAACTCACGTCCTGATGTTCTCCGTTTCCACCCCATAATGGCTAAGCCCATCTGTGAGGGTGTTAGGATTCTGCAGCCCCGAGCCGCTGATAACTCAGCTCCGCAGAACGGATGAAGCCTTTCCTCTGGCGGGGAACTTGAAGCCCACCTGTTGTCATGGCAACCGCCCCCGTTTTTTACTTGTTAATAGTAAAAAGACAGATGGATTTTGACGCCGGGGAAAATGAAACACATGGGGTCTGGTATGAATTAGAGACATGTTGACACGGACCTTTTACACCAAAGATCCAGACTTGCTCTTTACGTCGTGTGTTTGTTTTTTTTGTTGTCTTTTGACAGAGGCCAGACAGCTCCGGGAACCAGTTCCAGATGCCTAACTCGGTCCCGATTAACTGTGACGGGCATGCAGGTGCTGTGTTTTGGTAAGATTTGGATTTTTGTGGTTAAGCCGCTCAAATGTGCTCCTTACTTTCAGGAAATGGTCCCAGCAGAGCTTTCAGCTGTTGTCAGGACGCTCAGCCTGTTCTCTGAATAAAAACCGGATTCACTTTGAAATCATTTTAACCCTTGTGATATCTTGTGGGGTCTAGACCCCACAAGACAGTGCGCTGAACCTTTTTTCTTCAATGATCTTCACTGGTGTCCATGGATTACAGGAAATCCTCTCCACCTTTATCCACCTTTATCATGGTAGGGAGAACACGTCAATGTAAGGGGGGGGGGGGGGGTCATCTGGACCCCACAAGATAGCACAAGGGTTAAGGCTGCAGATTTTTGTTCTTAAGGTCCAGCAGTGTACTTTTCCTTGAATCTGTCTAAAGAAATGTTTCCAGAACCCAAAATGTGTGCTAGGTAAGCTTCTTGCACCGTGGCGTCACACCCCGCCCGTACTCCTGCATCCTCATTTCATTTTCCAACCGTCCTGTTTTCCGTTCAGGTGGATGCGGGTGGCGGCGCACGTCTGAAAAAAAACACCAGGCTTGTTTTCTGTTTGGAGCTTTTCAAAGGGATAAATCCGCCTCCTCCCGTTGGATTGTGCACCGAGGGGGGAATCCGGCTGAACTGAGCCCTCGGGACAGGGGGACAAAGGCCTGATGGATTAGGGCTTCGCTGATCATTTGTGAGCCTGTGTCTGGCAAACAAAGTCGACTCAGGCCGGGCGTGTGGCTGCCGTGGTTATTGCTGATTGGCTCAGAACGCTGGGCTGTAGGTGTGTTTGCTTCCATTCCAGAGGTGTAAAGATTTACAGCAGTGCAGATGTGATGTCGGCCCATTACGTGGTACGGAGGCAAGGGAGTGACCTGATGGATGGCATTTAATGATCAGAGCGCCTTCACCTCTTTCTGCAGTCGTTTCAGTGCCATCCTCATCATCATATCCCCTGCTGTTTAGGTTTTCAGAGGCGATCACTTTTGCAACCATAACGCTTCTTTATCAGAAGGAAAAATAATTCACATTCAATTTTCTTTTTAACAAACTGTGACTTCAGGAAATAACGTTATCCAGCATTTGAATGCTTTCCTTCTTCTCTGTTGGCAGACAAAAACTCCCAACAAAAGTCTCCCATCCCTGCAGTCGGAGGATTTCTGTCGCTGTCGGCAGGTTCCTGATCCGTTCCTCCAGAACAAACGTCTCCAACTGTCTTGGGTCAAAAAACTGGTGAGTTTTGGGTCATTATTGTTTTAGAAGACCCGTGAGACCTGAAACCAGGAAGCACATTTCTGTGACAGATTTGACAAAGTAGCCCAGACCATAACTATGCCCCCTCCGTGTTTCACAGCAGGGACTGTATGACCTAAATTCCCTTCTTCCATTGAGTCCACGTTGACTCATATCCTCAGATCCATCTCTCCATCTGTACAGACCTACAGTCTAGTGGATCTGAGATGCTGCGGTGAAACGCTCTCCTCCTCCACCTTTGGTCCATCTTCAGTTTGTTACCAAACCATCTCCACCTTTAGACAGACTGATGGATGCTGGGAATCTGATGCAGCGGTTCAGCTCAGGTATACATGTCCCTGGTGATCATTTGGTTTGAGTTTTTTCAGTGGAAAACCCTCCTTACTGTCATGTTTAGAGAACATTCTAATGGTTCTGTTGTTGATTTAGTCGGTCTGAACTTCTTTTAGAGATTTTTGCAGATTTTGTTCAAACTGAAGGAAACCAACAGTGTTGTCCATGAAAAAAGTTGCAAACAGACGGAGAGCAACAGCTGGAACAGGAAAGTTGACACTGAAAAATGGTCATGAATAATAGCTAATAACTTGTCTGTATTGGTGTTTATTTATTTTTACTATTGCGTAGATTCTCCTTTAACCAGGTTGATTCCATCGAAGGGAAAAAGTCAGCTGGACCTGGTTTGTGTTTTATTATTGAGGACGTTTCTTGGCGGAAGAGGTGAAGCGTTTCCAATAATAAAAGATAGAGCAGGTCCAGGTTTTAGCTTCCACTTCAGTTCCTGTTGATGAAGTTTACCGGTGAGATGAAGCTCTCAGGGATCAAGTTTTAACTCAAAATATTCAAATTTTCTTTCATAAATGTGTGATTGATTCATAAATCAAGAAATATCGGTTGAAGCAACAAAAAAAGTCCCAGGAGTTTGCTCCTCAGATCAGCTGGAGATTAAAGGTTGATCTAAAGTAGATCATCTGGATCTTCTAACAGCTGATGGAGAATTCCGGTTCTTGATGCTCCGCCCCCTACAGATGTGCAGCAAAGGTTCAATAACTAGGCGTCATGAGGGCCGATGCAGTCATTAATAGCTGGTGGGGTTCTTGGTGTGGCTCAGAGGTGGGGGCTTTTGTTAGTGGGGTCAAGGAGACCCGTATCTGCTGGACCAAAAAGTTTGAAAGTAGTGTTTTTATCATGTTCTTTTGGCATTTTTCTGATGATGGAGGACATATGAATCGGTTATTTCAAAAGGGGCCCAAGTCCACAATTTTTCAAAATAGAGATATTATATGTTCTGTGGTCTTCAAGGAAAAAGTCCCAGTTCTGTTGTAATGTATTTACTATGCCTGACATTTAAAATGCATGAATGCAAAGTCCTGGACTTGGGCCTCTCTTGCATGGGTTTAGCTTGATCCCAAAGATGGCAGCACTAGTTATCCAATATGGCAGCTCCCCAGTTTAATTCAAGAAGGGCCCAAGTCCAGAGACTTTAGTTTGCTAGTCCTTTGAAATGATCAAAGTGAGGTGCTTCATATTAAAGCATTTGGAAGCTATGAACTGCTGCTAAATCTGGGTAAAGTATTAATCATTTGGTGTAGCCTCCCTGTAACCCTTGTGCTATCTTAGGCACTTTAACGTTGGGAGTTGGGTCATCTAGACCCACTAGACAGAGCTCTGAACCTTTTTTCTTCCATGATTTGTGATCTTCACTGGTGTCCATGGATTACATGAAATCTTTCCACCTTTATCCACACGTCAATGGACGGGGGGGTCATCTAAGATAGCACAAGGGTTAAACTATGCAATTAAAATCATTTTGGGTTGATTAAAATCAACCCTTTTGAACTAACCAATTCATATATAAAGAAAATAAAACCTAAAGCTGCATTTCTGAGTGATTCTTTATTCAAATCATTGTGAATCAAGAGCAGACGAAGAAAACGTCTTATTTGTGACGTAGAAAACATGCTGGGCGGGGCCACCAGCTTCTTCTTCTTCTCTGTTTTCTGATGTGTATGCTCAGGAACACGAGCGGAAGTAAGTCTCTACTCACCCAGAACAGGAAGCTGAAGAAGAAGAGGAAATATCTGATCCAGGGGTTGACGAAGGAGAAGGTCTCGGCCCGGTTCAGACTCAGTTCCCTCTCCATTGTGGTCGTTTTTTTAAAACCAACTTCTCATCCAGAGCTGACAGTGACTTTTCCTTTCACGCTCATGGTGTCCACAGGCGTGTGGCAGGAGGGGTAGATGGCAGGCTGCTGGGGTGTCGAGTTTCTAAAAAAAAATAGGGAGGGGGGGGGTTGCTGGCAGGACCCAGATCCGTCCATGTGGGCTGACGGGTCAAAAAATATCTCTGGCTGACTGCAGCTGAATGAGCGCGCAGCTTGGCTGCATTGTCGGGCCTCGCCTGCTTCCCGCTCTTCCTCTCTCGCCACGGCGTGCTGCCTCCTTTCTGTCCGTCACCATTCCCGTCAGTCTGCAGTGACTTTCAGACGGTGAAGGACATCTTTGGAAAAAAGAAAACACATCAAATTCGGGTTAAGATGCTATTTGATGAATGCGCTCTCTCTGTTTGTACTCAAAGTGCAAAGTAAATTATTGTAAAGTTATTGTTCAGGTAGAAATCTGGTAATCCACTGCCCCTGATCGATAATCTGGCTGAGTAGCCGAACGGATTATGGATTATCCAGGAGGGAAACTCAACTACAAACGTTTGACAGACTCACCGCTGGGTGATTGAATTTTAAATAGTAGTTTGAGGTGTCCTTGGCAGCTGGAACACCGTTTATGAATGCATAATCACAGGGTTGTTTTGCTGTTTAGTTATTCCTCTGAGGAGTGGTAGAAGGACATGAAGTCCCTCAGGTACGCCAGCACCCCGCCAGACAAACACCGAGACTTAATGAGATTGATTCCAGCTTTTTTTTTGTTTAATGGAATACGAGCTAAAACCCTGAGCTTCATCTCACACATCAATAACCTTTTTCCAATGATGCATCATTTTGATTTTCCACTTTACATTTCTGAAGGAGTGGTACGTTTTGGTGATCCTCCTGAGTTCTGCTGTGGTTGAAACTGGAAATGAGCTTTCTGATTTGTTTGAACCTCTTCTTCAACATGTCTGTGTAACCGCTAAAGCCTTAGAGTTTGTTCACGCCGGCGCTCAAGCCACTTCTTTGTAATGAGAAGCCCACGTGAAAGCCTGGAGCAAGATTCACCAGATTTTCACCGCTTCCACATTTCGGCTTCCACAAGGTGCCAAATCTGGGCCAATAGCTTTGAAAACTATAATGCAACGACTAGAAACTGAAGGCTGAAAAACTGGTGTTGAAACTTAAAAAACAAACAAAAAAATAGACTTTAAAAAAGTGAAAAAATTAAAAATAACCTTGATTTCTTTTTCAAGATTCAAATTTACTGTTTTTGAGTTTCAAAACTCAAATTTTCACTTTCAGTTTTGCTTTTGGTTTCAAATCAGAAATCTTCAGTTTCAACCTCTGGCTTCTTTCTGGTACGTTGGGGCGGGGCTTAGATGAAGGACCAATCGGACGGATGAGAATGGGAGCCTCAGGCTCGGTGCATTCACTGACGGTGGAAACTTGGATAATTACTACCGGAACATTAAAACACTAACTATTCCAGGGGTCCTTGTGAACAAAGTGGCCACAATAGACACACATTTATCCTCTACAAGTAATTCAAACTGTACTTTTCCAATAGAAACTGCTCAAATCTTTGAATAAGCCGCCTCAAACATCAAACTGGTAAAGGTAACATTTGTGAGAACAGCACTCTGCTCTTGCCAAAAAAGAGAAACAATTATTTAAAAAAATTGATGATACATTTAGCTCTCGGTGTCCCACTATTTGCAGTTTTTCACACATCAAATCACAGATTCTGTTTCGCGTTTTCATGGGTCAGGCATGGATGCAGCCTTCATGTTAAAGTATCAACAGCTGGGAGAGCAGTGAGCTTAACTTTGGCGGTTTAATCTTCCAATCAAGCCCCTTATTGTTCCCAACAGGGAATGTTTTAGAAATGTTTTCGCAGAACTCACCTGTGGATTTGAACCTAGGAGTCAGAGGGCAGACACTCCTCCACTAGGCCACTGAGTTGGTTTGAGGCAAAGACGTGCGGATGCGGACTTGTCTCCATTCAGAGCTGCAGGCTTAAATCCCAAAACAGATTATTTTCTTTTTACTAGATTTTACATGCAGTAAACAAACATCTGTGGATTACCAGCTAAGCAGCATCTGACTGATGTTAGCGTCTACATTTATAGGATCATTTTCCACATCTGCTGAACACTTGTTTTAGCTCCCGCCACCCCATGATTACAGGGGGGTACTGCAGCGATGGGATGCATAATTAACCGATGTTTGGAATGAGCGACCGCATGCTGCTTTCCCTCAGAGCTTCATGCGGGAACATTTATTTTTTAATCAGCTCCACTTCTGTAACTGCATGGCCTGTATTTTCAATTCACCCTTTAATCCCCCAAATGTGTTGCTGCTTCAGTGGTCGGTGGACAAATCCCACGTTTGTCCTGGGATTCGTTTGGAGACGGTTGCTTCAGATTCAAAGATCGTGAAGTTCTTCTGAGAAGCGGTTTGGTTGGCGTTCTTGTGCACCTGCTGTAACAACAGTTGAAGATGATTTCCAGGCGGACTTCAAGTACAAATCTCCTGACATTTGTCTTGATAAATAATTCCATGTGTTTGCAGGATTTGTCTTTGTGGTTTTGTGAGCTGAACTGTGGAAGAATCTGGACCATAGATGGATTTATCCATAGAACTCTACGATGCTGTTTAGAGACCCTTTTTTCCACGTTCCACCCAAAACCTTTAGTGAAACCTTTAATTCTCAGACACTAATGTTCTGAACTTTGCACTGGAACTTCAACACATCCTTATTGCTATGGTTTTATGTTCAACTATTTCCATCCATTATTTGTTTTTACTCTTGTAACCCTTGTACTATCCTAGGCACTTTAACGTTGGGAGTTGGGTCATCTAGACCCACTAGACAGAGCTCTGAACCTTTTTTCTTCAATGATTTGTGATCTTCACTGGTGTCCATGGATTACATGAAATCTTTCCACCTTTATCCACCTTTGTCATGGTAGGGGGGGGGGGTCATCTAAGATAGCAGAAGGGTTAAAAAACATTTCTGTTCATCCTTTGCTCCTAAAAGGTCTTTTGTGACAAATCCTGACTTCATGTGTTGAAAATAACTTTATAGCTGTTATATGTAGACCTCAACTCTGGAGAACCCACAGCGTCAAATTTGTCCACCTTCAGTTTTTTTCTAAATTTTAATTTTAGTTTTTTTTCTTCCAGTTTTATATTTTAAATTTAATTTTTGACTGGAATAAAACCTGCTCTATGGTCATTGAAAACGACTCATGTTTATGAGTTTTGTGGATGTTTTTTTTCAGTCTACATGTGTCCCATGACCCTGGACCACCAGAGGATAAAACTCTTGAGGAAAAGTTTCTATTTCCTGACAATGAATTTATGGTTTTATTGTACAGAGCTGCAATTTTATTTTATGCAGATAATGTGATTCTGTTTATTAGAACAGGAAGCTTTAAGTGTCAAACAAAAGGACCTCTAAGTCTTATAACAACTGGTCGTTCGAGTCATAATAATAGTGTCTTTTGGTCTTTGGCTGTGAAATGAACGCCTCAGAGGTGCAGACGTTCACACCATTCCAACCCAGATTGCCTCCAGTTCCTATAATCTGCCAAATTAACGCAAGCGCTTTGGTTGAAACGTTTGCAGGAAACACACAAACATAAAATCGTCAAACTGTTTTCTTGGCTGGACGGAGGTTTGGACCAGAAATCAAACCCGAATTATGTAAATGGGACCTATTGCCAGTTTGGTAGAAATAGGGCCAAAAATGTTTTGAATCCAATTTTCAAACTTTGAGTGGACACTACCAACTTTTGAGTTCATATTTGTGTCTGAAAACAGAGCTGCTAGTTTTGGATTTTGTCAGAAGATCAGAGGAGATTCAATCGTCTGTGGAGACGAACCAATAGGCTTCATTCTGTAGTCTCATAATCACACTGTTGAGGAACTAAATAACTAAATAATAAGATTTATAAATAAGCAGCGGCATGCGTGTTGAGTCTTATTTCTAATAATCTCGTTTCTTTTAACCGCTAAAGCCAAAGAGACAATTTTGCTCCTTGGCTGTGCTACTAAAAGGGAAACGTTGCTGTGATACAGAATGTTGGCGTATCCGGATAAAAAAATGTAAAGCCGTGTGTTGAATCTCTAAGGCCACAACTCCTCTGGCAGACCTGATTCTATCAACATACAGCGCACCAAATGGAACAATGTGCGCCAATTCCGCTCTGCAGTCCCATTCTGATGGGGGAGTAAGGTGCAGCTCTCTCAGGTTAACTAGCATCGTCTCTGAAGAGATTAACTCTGTGTCTAACTTTACCATAAACTGCTGTATCTGCTAGGAACTGCTTTGTGGCTTCGACTGCTTTGTTCTTCCTCCTCAGAAAATACACATAAATGGCCCCTGAAAACTCATCTGTAAAAGTGATGGCATATTTGTACCCTTCTAGTGACTCTGGGGCTATAGGCCCACCCAGGTCTGTATGGATGAGTTCTCAAGGTGCTTTAGCTCTTGCATCTGCTTCCCCGTTTCTGCTTTCAGTGAATTTTCCCTGCAGGCATGTTTCACACACTTTTTAACCTTTGATTTTCATTCCATCCACCACTGTTTGGAGTTTGATAATGTCATCATAATTACAATGCCCCATTACTTAGTGCCAAATTTTGAGATCATAACATGCATTACAGGTATCATCACAGTTCTCTTTTGCCACGTCCAGATAATGCAGTCTTTCTTTTACCTTCATTTCACATGTCGTACCGTTGGGAAGCGTCATTTTGTTGTTGCTCTTCTTGAAGTTGAACTTTGCTCCCTTTGAAGATGACGCTTCCACACATCAAATGTTTAATGGATATCCAGGGATCAAAAATGCATTTGTGAGCTGGACACTCACCACTCTGCCATTGCTGTCAGTAAGTTTGATCTGGGCGTCCCCCTTCTTCAGTACACTGCCAGCAATCCAGGTTCCATCTTGCAATTCCATGACGTGGTCCTTGGGCCGAAACGTCTCGTCAAATCTGATGAATGCTTCTTCGCTGGTCATGATGTGAGTAGATGCACCACTGTCCACAAGCAATCCCTCTGGTTGTGCACAGTGAGGTTGCCTTTCACTTGTCCGGAGTATGAAGGTCTGCTCAGCCTAGTGTCCGTAAGGGCGGCCACTTTGCTGCTATTTTGTGTGTAAGCAGTCCTGAAGTTCCGCTGTGATTTCTTAACTTTGCTTCTGCAGTCTTTTGCTTTGTGTCCAACCTTTTCGCAAATAAAGCACTCACCGTTGAAGTATTTCTTCTCATTATGTCTAGGTTTGGTCTGCTTGGCTTTGTAGTTGACTGTCATTATTTCGTCTGCTCGTGGCCTTGAGCGGTAGCGAAGTGAGCATTCAAAGCTCCTCAACCTAGCCTTGAACTCACTGAAGGTCAGGACCTCTCTTGTCTGAGTAACATGTACAGAAAATGGTGCATCTTCATCTGAGTCCTTTTAATACCATGGCCACCAACAGTGCGTTGCTGAGGGTCTCTTTAGCTCTGTTCAGCGCTGCCACAACCTTCTCAACACGTGCTAGATAATCTGCCAGCTCTTCTTGATCAGCCATTAGCATGTTGGGTAGTTCTGTGTAAAGTCCGACAATCTGCGTTTTTTCTTCTGATTGAAAATGCAGTATTTCTAGACTCATCCTTCCATCATCTGGCGCTTCATACGGGATTAGCATTAGCGTCTTATCATCCAGGCAACCACATAGCTCTGCATATGCCAGCTCGTTTTTCCTACCGGCTTCTGGATCTGCAGCTCCCGCTTGCTGGCTCCCGATAATAGCCTCCATCAGGCCGATGGTGTTCAAGTACGCTAAAAACCTGGCCTCCCATATGTGGTAGCGTGCTTCCCCTCCGTCAAATGGGCGTCCGTGTTTGGCCGTGCTTAACATTCGACTGGGGCCATAACCTGTTGAATCTCCTGCAGCGGACTGCTCCCGAGCTGCACGCCAGCTCCCGCCTGTGCTCTCCGGTTCAGACATCTCCCTACAATATTATCTATTTTACTGTGACAAACGAGACTGGAGGCACTTTCAACTTTCCGGTAGGGAATCCTGACACCCATGAAGAGGGAGGGGCAAGTGGCTCCGCCTTAACCCTTGTGCTATCCTAGGCACTTTAACATTTGGAGTGGGGTCATCTAGACCCACTAGACAGTGCTTTGAACCTTTTTTATTCAATGATCTTCACTGGTGTCCATGGATTGGTTTAGCTCGTGCTGGTTTGCGGCGCCTTCCGTCCGTGAAACCAGGGTTCGAATCCAGGCTGCTCCCTATTCCCTTCTCTACTTCTGTGCCGGTCCCAAGCCCGGTTGCTTTGAGAGGGTTGCGTCTGGAAGGGCATCCGGTGTAAAACATTGCCAAGTTTACCATGCGACTCGTTCGCTGTGGCGACCCCTGATGGGAAAAGCCGAAAGAGAAACAACTGGTGTCCGTGGATTACATTAAATGTTTCCACCTTTATCCACCTTTGTCATGGTAGGAAAAACACGTCAATGTAAGGGTGGGGACATCTAAGATAGCACAAGGGTTATACAGGCATGTCGCTTTGCGCTGCACAAAATAGTTCCCCAAACAAAAACACGCAGTGTTATTCATCGGAGTTCAACACTGTGACCTTCATGGAGGGAAGACCTCCTGAGCTGCACGGTGGGATGAAGAACCAGCTTACTCTGGAGCTTATTTTTTAACATTTGCATGTTTGCAGTTTGGGAATGGATGAATGGTTATTTATCTTGGCTGATGTGAAAAGCTCACCTGCTGCAGATCCAGCAGGTAGGATTAACCCGCTGGTTATTCAGCCTCCAACCAAATGAAGTCAATTCAGACACCACTGGACGCCACCATGTTGGAGCCAGACGTCCTCAGTAAAATATGATCTGTCCAAGTCGGTCTAAATCATTGTTGCTATAGAAACCAGTCTCACCAATCAGGAGTGAGCTTCTTGGAAGACCAAATACGTTTATTGAGGCATCTGAGTGGTCCGTTTATGACTTGAATAACTTGAAAAGATATTTAAAAAAACGAGGATTATCAAAAAATGTGTCAGAGGTGTTCTTTCTTCTGAATGAAACGCCAGGAGGGGCGGGGTCACTCAGTCCAGTTTTATATAGTTACGTTTTTTTTTTAAATAAAGGGTTAGAAGTTTTGGATAGATTTTTATTTGATCTGTTTTAAACGGTAAACGGGGGAATCTGAAAGCGTTCAGCCACACTCAGCCGAAGCTGCGCCGAGTCCCGAAGACATTCTCATTTTGTCGGGTTTTTTTTGGCGTGCGTCGTGACATAACCGCTGGTGTGAAGTTAAAAAGAAACAGCAGAAGCAGCCTGCAGGCGCCGCCGGCATCACAGGTGAGAGAGCTTGGCGATGGCGTTGTAGGAATCAGAAAAAAATAAAAGCCTTTTGAATTCAGGTTAATAAAATGCAGAACACAGCAACTGTGATGACAAAACATACATGATCCTTTTCCCCACTTTATTTCAGTACATGTCACTCATACAAAATAATATGTACAAAGGCTAAAATAGGTCTTTTTTTTCTTTTTTTGCATAGAAGGAACAGTGACTTCAAAGGAAACAGCCAGGGTGGAATGGCACAATGAACTTCACTCACAAGCCTGATGACAATTAGGTTAAAAAAGGATGAAGCGTCATACAAAAATAGTCTGCTGCTAGCACTGTGCTGCTTAAACATGACACAGAACGCCAGTGGTTCCTGCTTTCATCATCTCCCTTTTGTTCTTTGAAAAGAGGAACAGCTTAACCTGCCGGGCGGCGTTCGCTCAACCCCGGATAACGCTCAGGATTTTCAAAAAGAAAGCCTTTTTTTTAAGGCAGGAACGTCGCTCTCTTAAATTAGACACATCATCTGCGATGGCTCCTGGAACCCCCCGCCCCCTTCCCCATCACTAAGCAAAGTCACTCGTTAAACAGGGCCTGAATAATTGACAGCGGCGCAAAAGAGAATAACTCAGAAGCATCAAGTCGTTCAACAGAAAAGGCTGTTTGATTTCATGGGATCTTTCTGACACATTTCCTTTCATTTGATAAGAAAATGTTTCGATACGAAAGAAAAGCCGCAGAATTTCAGGTGAAACTCCACAGGAAGCGTTCAGACATAAAACGCAGGAGCATTTCCTCTGCGCAGAGGGATTACGAGATAACAGGAAAGAACTTCTGTTCAATTTAAATCATATATGAACTTCTGTTTTAGTTTGTTTTTGGTATCATCGGTGCATTTTTGGTTCCCAAAATCGCCTTCTTCTTTTTACTCCTGGGGAGTGCTTCGTCCACAGATGAGAGGGAATATTTTATGCCTCTTCATGGAAATACTTGAAAACGTTTGAGAAATATGTTTCTTAACTGTGAGATCAAACAGCAATAAAAATAAAACATGAAAACCACTCTGACAAAACCCAAAAATTCACATCGACTTCTGCACCGGCTGTGTGCAAAAACGGACATGGAGGACGGACAGAACGCACATTTCACGTGAAGGAGGAGTTTGGATTGGCCTTGGAGCACGAAAACGTTTTGCCTTGTCAATATTCTCATCAGTGGCGTGACAAACGTGTAACACCGAGTTCCAACAGCTGTAAAATGAGCTTATGTACAGTTGGGGTGGATGTGTCGGGAGGAGCGTCACAAATGCATCATGGGTCTCGTGTCGGCACTTTGAAAAGACGAAACCGTCAATCAGGAACTGCCGTCGTGATTCCATTAAACTAGAAAACCGTGTCTTCTGTGATCTCCGCCTGACTGACGCTCCACGCAGAGTCGCCCCCGCCATGACTTGGGGTGTAATTGCTTGAAGTGCCGGGAGCAGTGTTAAGACAGAAAGGTGTTTTTGCACCTTGCAGAGCGGCACTGCAGTACAGAAAACAAGAACGCTCCGTGAGGTTCCAACTGCCAGAAACCAAAGTAAGAGAAGCAAACAGCATTTCGGTATAAAAAACAAAACTAACATTAAAACAGCAACAACAATGTAGAAAAATAACACCATTGTACTTGTTTGAACTGGTAGTCATGGCTGTGTTTTCTAACACACAAGGGCTGAGTGCTGTGAAAGTCCAATCTTTCAGGGGGCGGGCGGTTAAAGGAACCTGCAGGATCAGGTTCTGAAGTGCGATGCCAGAACTGCAGACAGCCTCTGGATCTGTTTTCCTTTCTCTGTCGTAAAAAATAAAAAAAGGACATAAGAGGGAGCTGCGCTGAAGGGATTTTTCCTCAAACTTCCAGGCTGCTGTCAGGGTTCGGCCGGATTTACATCACAGTGAACCCGTCCTGAGTGCAAAACATTCTCCATGGGTGCTTTGAGCTGGTAGTGCAAAGGGGTGATGTGTCTGCGCTGCAACTGCGCAGCTGCAGTCAAGCTCCCCCCAGCAGGATCCCAGCCTGCAGCTTCCTCCTGCACAGCTGCACTCTCCTCCCCTAAAAAAACACCGTCTTTGAAATGATCGTAAAAGAAAATCGCCGGGGCAGACCAGATCTTTGCACAGACGGGAAACAAGTTCTGTGCTTTTGGAATAAATCTGTGCGCTACATTTAGATTGGAGCCACTTCAAACCTCTGCAGGCTTTCAGCAGCAGCTGCTGCAGACCCACTGCTGCCCTCGTGCTCGTGAGCATGGAAATGACACGTGGCCGGATCGTTTCAACACAAATATGTGGCCTCTTGTTTTTAGGTGCTTCTATTTTCTAACGAGAGCACAACAGAGCGATGAGAATCAGAAGAAGGAGACTAAAGGACTGGTGGTGTACCGATGGACCATTAAAAAAACACCTTTTTAGCAAAATCTTTAGTGTTTAAAGACCTACGCCCATGACAATGGTGTTTTTAACATGTTCTCTTGGCATTTGTCTGACAATGGAGGACGTTTTTAAAGAAAATTTATCTTAAAATAGCATTTTAACAACTCTGAGGGGAATTTCTAATGAACTCCTGCCACTCTGCAGAAACTATGTCCCAGAAAAAGAAACGGGTTTTTAGATTTCCGGCCAAAAACGTCCCAATCATGATGAAAGGGGAAGGCTTGAATGGACGATCAGAGTGGGACTTGAACTTTAAGACGAGAGTTCTTCAGTTCATTCAAAGCTAATGAGCAGAAATGAATGATAACTTTTGGAGTTACCGCTCTCCCTGCCTCATTCATCCTTTGACATTTTCCAAACGCATTAGCTCGCAGTAAAGCGAGGTCACGGCCTCGCTGATTTTCAAGCTAAAAGGCGGCTGAAATGATTTACCTAAAAGTCCCCACAGTGAGGTTTTTCTTCCAGCCACTTCATCTCAGGAGATTTGGAGCAAACGCCCCGGAGGGCGCTCTCCTTAAGTCGCCGTTCTCCGTCTGAGGCGGAAACTTGCGACTCCTGCGGCGCATAAATGTGAAAACGGCCCGGCCTTCGTCTCCCCGCCTGCATGTAAAGCCGGCTCACGTGAAAGGTGCCAACCAGAGGTTGAAGTAAGTAATGAGCAGGAATGTGAGCTGAGACGGTGGCGGGAACAGAGGATCAGGGAAAAGTGTCTCGCCTCCATGGCTGAAACCATCGAGGCTGCTGTTGGTTTTTTTTTCTTCCTCTGCTGCTTTCTTTGTGTGCATGACAGGACAGAAACACACTCATACGATCAGGTCCAGAAGAGCGTCATCCTCTCAAAGCGTGTCCAGTGGCGGCTTCCAACCCATGAATCTAGGAAAATGTGGTATAAAATAAACTCTCATGGTTGAATTCCTCTTTACCAAAGTCTGACGTGAAACGCTCGCCTCAGACTCGACTGCACCGACCTCCACGCTTACATTCCACAGGAGTGCTGATGACAAACCAACAAAAATACATTTAAGATGAAAAACTAAGATATTTCCAGGAGGACTTAAAAAAAGAAACCAAAATAAAACCGACGGCATGCCGTATCGGATCTGTACTCATTTACAGGGGATAAGGAGGGGGCTTCTTCTTATCAACACCAGGAAATTCATGGGTGTCTTTGCTGTGGAGAGGCCTTCACAGTCTCCATCCTCTGCTCCTCCGGTAAAGTGTTAGTCCAAGCAAAATAAGCCCACATAGTATTAATAATAATACAACCAAGTATGCTCATGAAGAGTGCCAACAAATGGGATGCTCTTCGCGCCGAATGTCCCTTGTTGTTGTCCCTTCCAGTTGTGTTACTCTTTGGCAAAATGAATGAGAAGATGAAAGAGCGGGAAAGGGCAGGAACACATCTGGAAGCTGTACAGATCAGGGAAGGGGAGGCAGGATGCTCCACAGAGATTAAAAACGAAGGGAGAAGAGATGTGAGTGAGTCTGATCCCATCCTCTTCGTCAGGCGACCCCGTCCGAGGAGGCTAGGCGTCGTACTTCTTCCCCGTTCTGTGGATGTGGTGGAAAAGTATCATGGAGAACGCCATTCCCAGGAGCTGCGAAGGAAACGAGAAGCAGAACGTCAGATTTCCATTCCTGTAATCAAACATCACAACAGCAGAGCCGGTTTTCTGTTTGATGTCGACGCTCCTCTCTTCTGCAGCAGATCCGACCGTTTGCTGTCCGTCCTCTCAAACGGATCTTTGTGGCGGAGAAAATGAACAGCAAGCATCAAGCCATTGAAGGAAATTGAGATGCCACTGAATCAAAGTACCCAGCTCCCTCTTTGAAGTTTCCATTACCCCCCCTCCCGATACGTTCCGACATCAAACGGCGTCACACGGCGGGTCCTAAAACTGTGATGGGGAACTTTTGGGGTAAAACTCACTGCAGGGCGCACATTTTCAATATGAGGGGAGCAAGATCTGGAGATGGCTGCGCTTCCTGATGAACCTGGAGAAGCCGCCTTTCTTACGTTTTAGTCAAAATGTAATTTGCGGAGCTGCTTAGGAGTGAAATCCCACCTTAAGCTCCTGTCATTCAAACCGGATCCGGCGTGTCGGGTGGATCCACCGCTGGAATGATGAGTCAACTCAATTATTTACACATGGCTGATTTTGGTTTTGTTTAGGTGGCGGGGGGGCACCAAGCGTCATCCTCCACCGTTACAGAACTTAGTGAGAAAGCATTTTGGATGGAAACAGGAATTCAGCCAGCGTAAGTCTAAATTCAGTCTCAATCCTTCGCTAACCGCATCCAAGCGCCCGTGGCTACCATGTAACGCTGCCGACTCCAGGAGGATCCGCTCTTCATCACACTCTTTGTTGTCATGTCCTCCACCTTGCCTTTAAATGAGATAATCTGACAGCTCGGCTTCCCATCCCAGACTCTCCACACCCACTTTGAAGCAAACGTTGAAGGAAGGAATTGAGATCCGGGAGAAAAGGTTCAGACTGACGGAAGCTTGAATAACAGTCTGGGAGGATCACACACGTGTGGATTTTCTCTGGTGACACGCTGTTTGTTGGGGTTATGTTGTTTTTTTGCTTTTGCAAACTATACCCTTATTTATATTTAAAACAACAACAATTATTGTCACTGTAGCTTTGCCTTAAGGCTCAGTCTCGTACAGAGGTTGATCCGGACGGGTTCTGCGGGTTTCTGGGCTGTCCGGCTCCGTGGACGATCATCTAAACTACCCAACAACCCCTCAGGTTCTTCCCCGTCACATTTATTAACATCCTAAACGCCTAATGATGCAGATACGCATCAGCTATTTTGGGTCCAAACTTATCTTAGCATCCACTTAAAAGCTAAAACATAAGTGACCATTTTTCTTGGCTGGAAATAAATTCTAAAAGGTTAATTCTGTAATCAAAGTCGTAAAAGTATGAAATAACAATGACGCAGATGATGCTGCATGGGGTTCTGCCAACAGAGATTGACTTTTTATTTTTATTTTTAATCCCACAGAATGAACAGAAGAAATGTTAAACATCTTCAGATAGACTCTTCATTGGTGACTGAAGATTATCTGGATCCACAGCTGCACTGTAATCCCTGTTGTTTCTGCAAACGTTCTGCTCATTTCTCTCTACCAACCCTAAATTAAGAAAAAAAGAAGTCAGAATGCATTAAGAAAAGAGGAGTGGCCTCAAAGGAAGAACTGATTATGAAGAATAAGCAGATTTATAAATCTAACCTGATGTGAGGCTCAAAATGTGAGCATCACATTTGTTTTTTCCCAGAAATTCAATACAATTTATCTGTTTTATGAGTAACATTGATAAAAATCAATGCTGAAAAAAAACACCATGATTGGCTGCATCAAGGTTTAATAAAAAAAAAAACCTTAGGTGGAGGCGCAAACTGGAGATAAACTTTAATATGTTTTAAAGACAAAACATTTTTTTTAAATCTTTGTTAAAAATGAAAAAAAAAACCTTTTAGCAAATCAGTGAAAAGAAAAAAATGACAGATTTGGTGTAGAGATGACGATAATATGGGTGTCCTGCTTCTTTTGCTGGGCTCACAGTGGAGCTGCTAATGGACCGATCCGGCTTTAAATGTCATTTAGCTGAATAGAGAGGAGAACTGTGGCAAACAGGTGTCGGTTTTTAATGGAGCCTCATTTATCCGGACCCCCACCGATCCGTCCCTTTCCAGGGGAGGCCAGATTAAAGGCAGCAGAATTAACTGGATCTGGTGGCTCTTTTTCCTCCTTCTGGAATCACTTTGGATGAAATCTCGCTCAGGATGGCGAGATAACTCCGCATTATGGCGTCCTCTGGACGCTGCCGAGCATTTATGATTCCTGCAGAAGGAGCTTCTGTGTCAGAGGAGTCAGAGCCACCGTGGCGGTCCAAGGAGCCGCGTGCTTTTCCTGCGACAAAAAGGGCCGCCGCTGAGGGCGAAGGAAGATTAGCCTGAAGTTGAGGCCCACTAACCGCTTGCTCACTTTTATTACATTCAACAAGCAGATTTCTGCGGAGGCCAGCGTGCTCTGAATGACGAGAGGATTAATGTTCAGAGGCTTAAGGCTGGCTTTGACACCGGGGTGCAAAGTAGAGAAATCCCAGCGGTGATGGACAGAACCGTCATACCCGGAGATGAAAATGCACAGCAGTACACAGCAAACAGCTAAAGATAGCAGACGCGGCAGGTGGGCCGAACGCACACGGCTGTTTCGCTGCAGGGCCGGAGGATTGCAAAGGATTGGAGGGTGAGGAGCAGCCTGAACTGTCGGGTACAGTAGGTGCCGGAGATTACAGGGATTTAGGAAAAAGGTGCAGCGCAGACTTCTATTGTTATGAAAGCTGGCCGGGAAGAGAGCTCAGGTGAGAAAAGGTGGACATTTTCAGAGGATTGTGAAAATATTCATACAAGATCGTAGGCGGACCGTCTGCCGCTTTTCTGGTTGTTGTTACTATTTTTTTTTTTTTAAAGAAGGGAACTCAGCCCTAAATCTTTTCACATTAGAAAGAAAATTCATATTTTACTGAAGGAAAATATGTAGAAGAAAGAAACGAGACAAAATAATCAATAAAAGAACAATGTCGGTCACAGTTTAGTGTATTATTCAGAACACAGAAACTTCCAGGTATTGATACCTAAGGATTCTTAATTCTGTATGATAAAAGTTATGAACCGGATAATGATAAAACATTTAATAAAATGGTTAGGGTGAAACAGGATTATATAAGTTTGCTTCCTTCCACCCCTTTCAAGCAATCTTTGATTTAATGTCTAATTAAGTAAGTATTATTAACCAAGTATTATTCTTTTTTGATTGCTTGAAATAAACTATTTCAAATCAAATTAAATCAAATCAAAAGTTCAGGGTTAAAAATAGTCTGATAATAAAGCTGGCTCAACAAAAACTGATGTTCTGCTATGAAAAACACCAAGAGGATCATTCTGTTGAAGTTTTTAAAGAGCAATCAACTAATTCAGCCACCAAGCTCCTGTTTTATGGAATAAACTCCCAGCTCATGGAAGAGAGGCCGACAGTTTCTACATTCAAAGTTAGACTGAAAACATTCCTCTTTAGACAGGATTATTGTCAGACTAGTTAGTATTCAGAGATTATTTAACTTAATGTTAATTTGTTTAAATTAAACTTAACAATAACATTGTTAGTAGGCTGCTCTTAATTTTGAAGCTGGGGTAACTATGGTGCACTGGGGTTCTGTCCTCTTTTCTCATCTTCTTCTACCCTCCTCCTCTCCTCTATTCTTGATCATTATTCATCATTTAGTTCCTCTGTTTGGTGCAGTGTGATTCATGTATTGTCCCTATTTCCCTCTTTCCTCCTCCTGGGGAGTGGGAGGTCTTCCATTTGGCTCATCCGTGCTCCTGTACCTGACCGTGTACCTCGTCTCTGGCTCACCACTACTAATGCTCCTTCACCTGGCTGTGGATCCTGCCTCTGGCCTGTCTCACGCCCCCAGCCCCCCCCCAACTCCATCTGGATGAAGCTCATCTGCTGGACTTTAAATATGTAGTTGTAGAGTTAGATATGTTAATTCTTCTCTATGAGTTCTGGTAAATGCCTGTCCGTCCTGGGGGAATCAACTTCGGACCATTAATATCACTATAGAAGATGGAGAGAAAGAGAAACGCCACCAAGGCTGTGAGGCTTTATCTGCTGGTCTATATGCAGCATCTTTTCTCTCCTCCCATGCAGGCGACTCTTTACCTGAATCCAGCAAAAAAAAGCAGGTGGCTTTGAATCTCAGGTGATATTTCAGAAGGCGTGGGAGCGCAGAACGCCTCACCGGCCTCAGAAGTTTCCAGAGGGATGTTTTTAAATCTCACCTGCACCACCAAGATGACCGTGCCGATGGTTCCCAGCACGTGCTTGTTGTCGTCCAGCCATTCCTCCACCTTCTCGAAGCAGCCCTGAAAATGCAACACCTTCGATCGGCTGAGGATAAAAACAATTCGTCTGTGTTTCGGTTTAGTCAGAATCAGCGTCTTGAGCGAGGATGGTGAGGCGCAGCGTGAAGCTGCCTCCTCTTTCAATCCTCTACATTAGAAACATGTCAGCCCAAAGCAAGGGAAGACTGAACAAAAATGACTTTTAATGACAAACACATCTGTTGTGACCAAAGATCATTTGGTTTTGGTTTTTATTAAAAAGGATATACAAATAAAACAGAGGGAGTTATTGCTAAAAACAAATTATTTGTACTTTTTATTTTATTTTATTGAGGATAAAGAGATGACTTGTAAACAGAATGTAAATTCCTGGTATGTAAATGTGTTTTGCAGCACAGCTGAGGACCGCGATAATTTCATTGTAACTGACTGACTATAAGATAAAGGCCATGATGTTAACGGCTCCCCAGCTTCAGTATGCGGGGGCCAAACACCCATCTAATTTACATTTACTGCCTCCTGGTTTCCCTGAGCTGGAATTAGGGATGCCTTAGTGGTCGTTCTGGACCGGCGTGCTGCTGTTTTGTATGGCTGTGCTCTTTGTGGATCTGTCTGGACTCATTTTGGATTTTGGTGGTGTTCCTTTGCCCAGGATTTAGAGTTCCCTCCCTACATTTCATCTGTGCTTCTTGAGTTTGCATCCAAACAAAAAAAACCCAAACAAACTCTGCACTGTCCTGTGCTTTCAGTGGAGAGGAAGTCATGTTTGCGTCTGCATGGCGATGAACTCACCCGCTCCCAGAACATGCTGGTGGTGTTGCGTCCACAGTTCTGGTAATGCTCCTGGCAGCAGCGGTCAGGAACCACCTTTTCCTGCAGGGCCTCGTACCAGTCGCTGTAGGCGTTCACGCCGCAGCACTTCCACTGCAAACGGCCACACAGTGTGATGTCAGAGCTTCACTCAAACAGGTCATGGCGGCTAACCACCAGTGCCAAAGGAAAAGAATGCTTCTCCTAATGAATTCACATATTAACTATAATTACACACAGTCACATGCTGATATTTGTCCTTTATAAAGACATTTTACAGAAACCTTTAGCTCCTTTAAGCAGAATCTCAACATGTTTTCCCACAAATAAAATGTTGAGTCTTTAATTCTTTTACAAAAGCCTAAATATGCATATTATTTTTTAATATTTAAAAATGCAGATAACTGTATAAAAAAGACAGTAAGCTTTAAATAAAGATAAACTCCAACAGTTTCAAAGTGATGTTCAGACAAAAATACAGTAGTGAAAAGCTTTATAGCATGTACCGGGTGATTACTCGATTCTGATTGGCTGAAGGGTCTGAAGCGATGTAGTAACCCATAAAAGACGTTTTGGTCAAAATGTCTGATTTTTTCTATGATAATGTTCACCTAAATGCCAGTGGGTAATCGGAACAACAGAAAGATTTATATATTAAAAAAAAAGTTCATGTGGACTTTTTTTTACTTTGAAACAAACTATTGCTTCATCATCTGGACAAAAGAAGCGATAAAAGAGAAGATAAGAGAGTTTTCCCTCTGAAAATGATGCTTTGGATCACTTTATGTCTCACTCCGATTTTCTGATCTATTGTCAAAGCATCCCAGTGCTCTTTTAATTATGATGATGCAGTTTTTAGCTAAAACCAAAAAAAAACCTGTGTCGCTTTCTAGGACATAGTTTCTGCAGAGCGGCAGGAACTCACTGAGAGCTCTCTGTTTACAGCAGTGCAACAAAAATGGCGAGCTAACCAGCGGAACAGTTTTAAGCTTAGTGATCTGTGTGTCAATTACGTAATTTTAGCGTTATATGTGCGCCGTGTACGCGATATAAAAGTTATACATTGGTGGTACATGTGTAAAACATCCGGTGAACATATGTGGAACGGTTGTGTAAAGACACAAATTTGCATATAAATCTTGCAAAAATCACGCACAGTTGCTTAAGATTGGCGTATTTCTCAGATAATCAAAGATCCGTCGGCAGAAACCCTCGACGGACGGACGATGACGTAAACGAACGATGAACGTAAGAAACACTTAGAAGTTACGCACATGTCCGGGTGAATACTCGATTCTGATTGGCTGCTGGGTGTTCATTAAAACGTGAGCTCTGTGGCGGAGCTAGGTGCTATGTCCGGAGAATCGCAACAGTGTGGCGAAGCAGCAAGCTTGGGCATCCTAAACCTTATGATATTTTTCTTATATTCATTGAGACAATAATAAATTGATCATTCTTGTTTTTCTTTATCCTTTCTTGAACGAATGTGGGTCACAGAACGGAGAGGGTATCCGTCTTTATGAATGACTTATGACGTGAATAATTATTTCATTCGCACAAATTAATTATTTCGAGGGAACGAAATAGTATTTCGTGCAAACAAGATATTAATTTTTGGGAACGAGATATATTTTATTTTTTTATGTCAGGACACGGGCTCAGTAAAAAAACAACAAGAAGAAAGTACTAAAAACTGATAAAAATATTTATTTGTTTGTAAGTGGTACCATGGTATAAGCGGATAAATGGTCGACCAAGTGCGCATCATCAGAATTAAGACACTTTGTGTCGGACGGTTCAGGCTTCCACAGCGTGCGTTATTTCTGAAAATGCACACTTCGTCGGCCAGTAACCATTACATTTCACGCCAGACAGAAATTTCCCACGGGGACAAGGTAGTGATAGTGTGACACGGCCTCTAACATATGTTCAGCATGAAATCCACTTTCATCCGCTGGTTAGTCCTCATTCTCCAGAAGAGCAAGCGGCATGTTACCATGAAAACGTATCGCTATCAAATAGACTGCTTCACGTGAAAAACGATGTTAGCATTAATTAAATAAATATATATATTTTTTTCGTCAGTAAAAGTGAGATGACAGGTTAGCATTCGTGGGCAGAAACCTGCCTCCTCTGCACAAACGTTAACGGCAGAGTTGAAAGCGTGCACGCTAACCTCCGCCTGGATGATGTTCCACGCGTTCCGGAGGCCCAAGTTGTTTTCTGAGTTGTAGAGAGCCAGGCCGTCCTTCAGGTCCTGCTTGGCGTTCATCCTCACCTGCAGATGAAGAACAAACATCCGGCCTAGTTACAGGTGATGGCTGATAACTCAGGTAGATCATAAACTTCAGTTACGGCGTGAAGAAAGACATTGGTGATCCCACCAACGAGGGATCAGGGGGTTAAAGCTCCTGACTTTGCTGGTTTGCTGGTAAACAGCAGCAGCTTTGTGTTTGTCCAGATAAATGCTTTCAGGCAAAACAGTTTTATTGTCCACAGCTTTCATTCCTCATAAAGTTTATGACAATAATCGTAAAATCTGTTTATGAGAGTCGTTAGTCATGAAAATCTTCTTAAAATGGAGCAGCTTCATTCATTCATTCATTCATTCATTCATTCATTCATTCATTCATTCATTCATTCATTCATTCATTCATTCATTCATTCATTCATTCATTCATTCATTCATTCATATTTCTCACTAGAGAATTCATTGAATGCACAGTTTATTAGAGGATGTATCATAAAACATTTAACCAACCAATTTCAGCAAGAATTTCAGAAGTTTCAATTCAAAAAACGTTGTCATCCGTCACTATTTTCCCCGCTTTAATCAACATTTTTTTTGCAGTTTTTTCTAAACCTCAAAAAATGTCTGAAACGTCTTCTGAAGCATTTGGCCTGGAGTAGTCAGGGTCGGAATCTGACAGCCTGACAAATACTGCTGAGATGCTTGTGCATCACTAAAAAGTCCATGTTGACTTTATTTGGACTTCTTTGGGCCAAATACAGTCCGTTTGCATCTCCATGGTCCTGTTATTATTAGTTAAACTATTCTGTCACGCTGAGAAGTAAAGAATAAGAACAATGGTCTGGAATGACTCTTTTCTAGACTTTCTAATTATGATGAGACAAAATAGCAGCAATAATTTGTTGATTTTTGTTACAAATTCTCCTATAAATTCAAATTTCCTTCATGCCCCCCCTCTGTGTAAAAGTCTTTTACCGTCATGGCCTTTTTTGCCGTCTTTGGTCCGTCTCAATGCTTTTGTTTGCCACCTTGATGTGGAAAAAATGGACTTTATTGACTGTACATGAGAACTGGACTGAGCGACCCCTCCCCCCTCTAAAACCAAACAGGAAGTAGATCCTATAGACTTCTATAGAGGAATAAACAGCTGTTGCTCAGTGATTCTATTGGTCAGAATAACCATTCTTGCTCTGTTACATTTAAAAAAACTTTTTCATGATAATTCTCTTTTTCCCCCCATTGTTCAAGTTATTCAAGTTATAAACTGACCAATCAGATGCCTCAATGAAAGAGGGTGGAGCCTCCTGGCCCCCAAGCCCAACGTTCAACACGTCTGACAGATTTTGTGCGGCCTCCTTTTAAGTGGTAGGGGTGTGGCCTTCCAGCAAGCTCACTCCTGATTAGCAAGAGCAGTTACCGTGGAAACGGCAACCGACTCGGACCAATCACTGCCTACCGATATGGTCTGATGACATCACACTGGGTCAGTCCAGTAGGACAGAGGGACTTTCTAGCATCCTGGATTTCTCAATTTCCCAAGCTGGGATCAATAAAGTGTCTGTATCTTATCTTATCTTTATTTTAATGCAATCGGAAAACATGCTCACTACTTTACAGTTTCAGAGTGTCTTTAAACCGACTGACTTATATAAAGAAACAGGTGGTTTCCTTATTCAAAGGCTAAACCTTGACTTTTGATTCTTTCATTTAGTCAGTTATTTTTGAGTTTATCATCCTTGCAAGTTTTTGCTAACCTTCATATGAAGTTAAAGTCTTTCTGACCTTGTGAATTTTTAATTGATATAACTGTCGTCAAATGAGGAATACTTGAATGCCTTCCTGCCCTTCATGTTGCCATATTAGGAAGCTCCACTCACTTGCAATCTCACGTCTGCAGCTGTGAAAATCTTATGCGTCACTTCGTCGAGCCCTTCTGCAGTGTAAGCAAATCAATTTCTTCTGGAGTGAAGCACGACAATGTCATGAGTGGCAGAGATACTCGTCTCTGGATGATTTAATGAGATAAAAATCAGAGTTTTTGCGCTCCTGCTGCTCCCACGTCTGGGGATTCGCCAGCTGCCAGCAGAGATTGAGAAGCTCATCAGATACGCGCTGATTACGGCTGACGGGAGGAAAAAGAACCGCCATGCAAAACGTATGACACAAAGATAATAGTGGCTTTTGAATGTCACCAGATATGAGTTTTTAAACAAATAGAAAAACATTAAAAGGTTTAATTTAACTTTGTGTTAAACAAATCTGGTATTTTAAAACAGAATCCTGATTTTGAGCATGGTCTCCAAATTGCTTTTAAAATGCAGGGCACTAGAGAGTCACGCGCTATGTAGTTTTATAATAGTTAGGGATTAGGGTGAGAATTTGGACACAGCCCCTATTTTAAGTAGGACTCCTGGTGGTTTTTTTTCCCCGTTCTTCCGTCTGTTCCTGCACGTATCCCTTAGTGTTCCTTGCGTTCGTCGATGTGGGCAGATGTCCGTTTTGAGCAGTTCAAAATTTTAGGTCGGCTGAGAATTACACAGTTTACGTGTATCTTACGTACTTTGTACGCAATTATTACATAAATCTCACACAATTGTGTACAATTTTTGCGAGATGCGTACACAAATTTGTGTCTTTCCATGACTGTTCCATGTATGTCTAACAGCCTTTACTTGGGATGGGTACCGAGCCACGGTATTGAATGAGCCCCGGGGCAACATTCTTCAAGACCGAAGTATCGTTAACCCTTGTGCTATCTTAGATGACCCCAACCTTCCATTGAGGTGTTCTCCCTACCATGACAAAGGTGGATAAAGGTGGAAAGATTTCATGTAATCCATGGACACCAGTGAAGATCACAAATCATTGAAGAAAAAAGGTTCAGAGCACTGTCTAGTGGGTCTAGATGACCCCACTCCCAATGTTAAAGTGCCTAGGATAGCACAAGGGTTAAGATCTGACCTCAACGTTTCTGCCATCGGTTCTGGAGAAGTCGCTTTTTTTTTGTGTCCCACAAGATATAAACGTTATCTGCCATATTTAACTCACCAAGTCAGTCAATTTTCCATTAATAAATGATGATATTAATTTAGCTATTCTCGCTGAAGTGTAGGGTCTGCCTGGCTATTTGTGTGCACGGGGGGCAGGGCTGGTGTTCAGACAGCACGCGGCGTGCACGTAAAATTAATAAAATCTGCGGTAGAGCGCCCCGACTATCGTGTCAACCTGCTGCTATGATGAGAGTATTTTGTGCTCTCTGTGTAGGACACACTGGAGGAGCGCGGGAAAAAACAACTCTCTGCTGCAGAGGATGTGAACAGGTAGAGAGGAAAAGCAGGTAGAGAGGCGGGGCGAGGGGCTTTGGCTTCAAACTCTGTCAGATGGAAACACGGGCGTCAGATTCAGACGCAGCTTTCACTGCGGGAGTTGAAGCAGAGACTTTCTCTGGGATGATTTTATGAACTCAAACATTTATTTAATTTGTTTGATATTTACATCATGACAGCAATATGTCAAAACATTGCTGTTTATTTTTATTTAAATAGCTTCTTTTTTATGTATTTTAAGTTGGACAAAATGTATAAACTAAAATGTTTTATTAAAAAAAACATTGTTGCATAATGAGGAAATAAAACACTTTATGTTCTTAATTTGTAATTTATTTATTTATCTTCCTCAAAAAGTATCGATAAGAGTATTGTTAAAATACCGGATCAATAAACAGTATCAATAAGAGTACCGATAAATCCTTAACGATACCCATCCCTAGCCCTTTACGGCGCGCATGTCACATTAAAAATACATAATTAACATACCAATCACTAACGAGTTGCATATTAACAACCCAATAATCACGCACGGTTCATGTTCTAGGTTGCTTTACGTGTTCTTTGCTTGGTTCATTCGAGATATTCCTGTGAAGACATCACGTAAAGACCACACATTTTCTCACTTTTTCCAAATATATTCACATGTGACCAATTTTCATCTGTGCAAAAATGACGATGTGTGTGACACGGCCTTAAAATACTTTATTTGATTCTGTCTGACAGTCTGCACTGCAGCGCTGCATGTCCGTTTTAACATACGTTGAAGTAAACACGTATTTCCCCGCTTGTCGCCACGACGTCATGCTTGTTTTACCTTCTGCATTTTGACCGCAGCTCCTCCCACTCTTATGGCCTCACCCATTCTTTTAAGAGCCCACCCACAATTGCTGTAAAGATGAAGTGATTGGCTAGAATTGTTCTGCTAAACTGAATAGAATACTAAATTGACATGAAGCAGCAGTGTGGGTTTTTATTTAGAACTGATACCGACTTGGCTCAGAGCTTTGGTACTCATCCTTGGGGTGGGTGGTTGGGGTTTGGACAATGATTTTGCAATGGTTGAACCTGAACTCACAGCACAATCCGAAGCGCTTTATAAGTCAGTTCCAGCCAGCCTGCGAAGCTTCAGAGGTCATCGTGGTTTTCTGCTCCTCCCCTAAATGAAGTGAGCCTGGAAGGAAGTGAGCGCTTCAAGAAAACGCCGCCTCCACTACTCGCCCCACGCCTTGAAGTCTCGATACAGAACGTCACATCAGTATCTGCCTCCCGGGTAAACCAGGCCGCTCTGGTCACAGTACATCCAGACCATCTCAGACTGCAACTGTTTGATCCAAAACAGGTCTCAAATGTGCATAAAAACTGAGAAAACGTTGTGTGATTCTGTCATCATTGCTGTTTGCGGTTTCTGATACCCTGGTTAAATAATTGAATAAATGTTTTAATTCAAAGATCTAACGTGTCAGCTTACGGGCAGTGATGGTTTTTGTGTGTTTTCCATGTTTTCCAAAGCTGTGATCACACAAAAAACAACAGCTTATATAAGAGATTCTCTCCAACCTCTTTAAAGGAGATGCGTTTCATTGCAGATGACAGTTTACTTTCAAGCTGGATACTGAAAAAGATCTGCGCTCTACCTCAGGCTGCTGGAACCACCATTTTTGTCCCATTGCAAAGAAAGAAAGAAAAAAAAAAGCACCAGAAGAGCATCATCAATCTCTGCCTCGCTCTTTGTTTCTGCCCTTTATCTTCCGGTTTCCACTCTGGCTCTATGTGATGCTTCTCACTCATTACATAGTCCTGGAACTAACACAGTCACAAGAGATCAAGTGCCTTCCTTCCATGAAGGAGTCTGCATCCCCAATAAGTCACTGCACATGTTCCATTTCCTGTGTGGAAGTCTTTGTTACTGCCTGAAAAGCAACCTAATGATCCAGATTTACTGCTAACGAGAGGCAGAACGATGAGATCAGAACAAAGGGTTTGATCATACAACACTGACCTATTTTCTCTTTGGAAAAGAGCAAGATTAAAAGATATTTTGTTGCTTCAACCTATTTTTCTTATAAGACAAACAAACTTCTAGATGGAGTTTGTGGGTTTTTTTTAGCAAGGAAAGTGTTGCTACCACGTCTGACTCCTGGTCATTTTTCGCCGTGGGGCATCAATCCCACATTTGTTGACAAAGCCCAGAGAAGCAGCTCATACTTCTCTCGACACGGATGAGCTGATTGTGTGCTGACCCGCTCTCTGCTCAGCAACATCGGACGGTGCATTCATCACAGGAAGGCTTCGGCTCAGCCAGACAAACAGAAACGGGGCGGGCTTTTCTTCCACCGCTCGCCGAAACGCCGTCTGATAAACAGCTGTCTCCAAGTGCTGTAAAAATATTAGCAGATGGTCAGGCCTTGTCTTTTTTATTTCATTTTATTTTCATATTTTTTGGGGATTTGGGCTAAAAATGTCATAATTATAATTAAGAAATCCCTGGGAACACTTTGAAAATAGATATAAAGATGATCGGAGTGGAAGTTTAAAGTTTTGATTTTGGCTGTGGGCGGTACTAATGAAGGTAGGGGCGTGTCTTTAAGGAAAAAACAGACAGGTAAACTGACAGGTTGTATGCTGACATCTTAAAGCTTTTTGCAGGCGCAGTGATGCGTTCTTGGTCATTATGGTTGCATGTTTAAAGCAGAAACTATATCCCAGAGAATTAATGACAGAAATGTTCACGTCTTAAGATACAGATAATTGTATCTTTTATGCTTCTAGGCCTCTTATATGCCTCTTCATATGCTTTTGAATACAGTTTAAGAGGAAAAAAGTGACATTATGAGATAATACTGGTGTCCTAATGAGTTCCCTCATCATTATGCGACAGCTTCTGTCCATTGAAAACCTGAACTGACACAGGTAAATTTAAAATTAACTTTGAATAAAACACAGAAACTCCATAATATGCAGGTAGTTTGGATGGAACATTACCATTTGAAAAAAGAAAAGGAAAAAGTATAAATGCACTACCTGTGCGGTAGAGCTTTACAGATGGTGTAAAAAGTGTTGTACTGTTATAGTAAAAATATGTTTATGTAAAATTGTTTGGCTTTTTTTAAACATTTCAATCTTTCTGAAATCTTCACATCTCAGTTGTTGTAAGTTTCCTCAGTGAATCTCTTTAGGACTTGTGTTTGAAATGTTTTGACATAAAGTTGAGCTGACTTCAGCATTACTATAGATACTTGATGCTTTATAGGAACAAAAACAACAACCTTTGTTGTGTTTATTGTTGGCTGACCGCTTTGGAAGCACTTTATGAAAAACTTAACATGTAAACAGAACCCAGCTGTTACAGAACGGGACCATCCTTCATGTGGATCTGGATCTGGCCGTCCTGCAGCGAGTTCAACGCGTGGTCTCTATGCTCAACCTGCCAAAGACTGAACGTACTAAGCAGACCAGCAGAACTGGAGGTGGGCTGTTGGTCTGTCATGATGAGCCAGATGTTTCAGTTCACACAAACTATAATAACAATAATTGATTGGATTTGAAAGTGCCGTTCCAAGCCCCCAAAGACTTTGTAAACTTTCAAAACTATGATAGGACAGCACAGATGAGATCTCAAAAGTCCAAAGTGAAGAAGTAAAAACTCAACGTTCAGGATATCCGGACGAGAAAGGGTTCCATCATTCTGGAGCTGAGTGGATGAAGGCTCTGTCCCCCAAGTTGCTGAGGGCTTTGTGAGGGGAATGTGGGTGGAGGATCCGAGGCAACCAATGAGGGGAAAGTAAGAAGAAAGTTCTAAAGGTCAAAGGGTTTCATTATGTATGGATTTAAGGATTGGGAGTAAGAATATCTTCTATTCTTTGAGGAATTGAATGCAAATAGAATTTAATGCATGTACTGTAGAACCGTGTCAGACAGAAAGGGTTTGGTTGTGATACATGCTGTGGAATTCTGGACTTGTTGGACCTTAAGGAGAGATTTCTGGGTAAGCTCAATCAGGTGAGGAGTTACAGAAAAACAAGACAGGAGGTAACAAGACTATGGACGTGGATGGATGTAAGGTAGGAAGTGAGGCAGTTGTTGGTTGATATTACAAAGGTAGAGAGAAGCTGTAAAGTATGATGCTAGCTGAATAGGTACAGGTTATTGAGCTAGCAACGGACAGGTGTGTTTCTGGCAAAAAAGGCAAAGGGTTTGGACCACTGTTGCTGTGAAGAATGTAAGGAGGAGTTCCCGTTATACCATCCGTAACAGTTAAACAACTGTTTAGCTGTGTAGAAGTCAGCAGTTTCAAAAAGTAGATGTAGGTCCGATACCCTGAGATCCATAGACAATCAGAGAAAAGCTGATGGTTTTAGAGAAAATGGCAGTTTTATCATGATTGGATTCAATTTTGGGTTGGTGGCTTTCCATATCTAGTGGACAGTAACCCGTTATCCCAGGGGTATAAAAAAAGCGGCCCACATTATAATTTTAGACAACATGCTCGCCAAGAAACCCAGCAAGGGCAAAGGCCCAGCACCCAAAACAAAGGTCCATGATGACCAACCACAGCAGGAGTCTTCATCTGAGGAAGTGCATCTATGCTGTCTCCCCGTTTTGACCCAGGGTTGTCGTCCTGTCATTGCCGGGCCCCAGGCCCATGTCAATAGACCTGTCAAGTTCCCATGCTGCTACTGTTGATACCGCTGTCATATTTTAACTTTTTCTCAAAACCTCCAATGTCGCAGGGTGGCTTGTAAAAGGGTGAGAAGGTGAGAGAGTCACGCTCCCACGGGGAGCGAAGGAGGTGGAGGTCCTTGAGGATGATAGTTGATCCAGTACTCGCTGCAGCTAGCCAGTTACAGAAAGCGAATGGATGACCAGACGAGTGCAGACCACATCCAAATGTGGTGGAATATCGAGACTAAATGAGTAACAGGTAGCGTTAAACTCCCCAAGAAAAGAAGGTTGAACATAAGAATAAGGGTGCAAGGGAGAAATAAGCCAATCGGACTTATCTGAGTGTGGATGCACTAAAAAAACAAAAGGTAATGAAGTTAGAAAAAAGTAGCTGCAAGATTTGCCTGCATTTGGAGAAAACAAGAAGCAAGTTGTCTTGGGGAAAGTATGAAAGCATTTGTGTAGCATAATTAAAAATAAAAGTCAAAACCAGAAATGCTTTTTCATTTTAAAAAATGAAGCTGCATTTTTTTACTTTAGCAGATAAACGTTTGCTGGTCGGACCAACACGTATCTTCTAAATGTCCTTTTATTACTGTTATGATTACTATTAAGGGTCTGCTCGCTCATATTTTTTTAGTCTTTTCTTGGCTGCAATGACCCAGAAGAAAGGTTAGCATTAGGCTAATATGTGCTAAAATCATTAGCTGTGGAGGAACAGAACTCTGTGCGGGCAATGCCGCAATGAGCATCTTGGATGTAAATATGTGGGATTACATCAGCCTTAATTTTGTCTGAACACAATTGGAAACACAAATTCATATGATGATTTAGAGTTTCTCAGATCTGCAGAGCAGCATTTCTGCCTTCAGCAATCCGGCTAGTCCCGGGGGAAGTTTCGACGAACCGTGGTGCATCCGAGGAGGAGAGCGTAAATGCTGCTACGTAGTCCTGAGAAGCTGTGTACAATCATCAGAAGTTCACAACCATCACAAAGCTACACTGCTCCTAGCATGTCTGTATTTGTTAGCAGCCGGACACACGAAGATAGCACTAGCCGCGTTTACATGGGCAAAAGTAATCGGAAAGAACGCCTGATCGGAAAGAAAATGCGTCATGTAAACGTACCGTTCGGAATACTCTGCCCCGGTCAGACTCGTTCGGATCAAAATTTCTTTTCGATCGAGATGGGTGGGTTATACCGATCGTTTATCTGATCGTGTAGCATGTAAATCACTTCTGCTCTTGTTTACGTCATGCATAGACGGTGTTTCGCTGAGAGAAAGCTTTGGAGCGCAGACAGGACCGACCAGCTGCTCTGCGGACACCCCGTGAAAAGCGCCGCTCCGCTCTCTCCCCGCTCTCGCCCCGCTGGCTCTCCCCTCTCTTTCACCCCTCACGAGGGAGATGCGGGGACGGGGCGCTTCGTGCCCCCCGACGCTCACTTGGTCCACTGGCACCCGAGTGAGCAGAGCAGCTGGATTAATAACTTCGTGTCTGAGGGGAGGAGGATGCTTGTTCAGTGTGCGTTTTTTTGTTTGTTTTGTTATGTGTGGGAGAATTCAGACTGCGAGCCGTCCCGCTGCTCTGGGTTAGCGGCTGCAGGACTCAGGAGAGCCGCTAGCTCACGCAGCTAGGTGGGGAAGCAGAAATAAATGTCGCTCAGTCCTTTTCAGCACTACTGCGCATGCCCAAATGATTCATTCCGACCGAAAGTGTGAGCCATGGGAACATTTGTTCTAATCTGAAAAAGGTTTTCTGATTCCGTGTGCATGGATGAATTTTAACCCGACCATTGATCCGATCAAGATATTTTGCCCATGTAACCGCGGCTACTGACGTCATCCCCCCGCCTCCCCTCTGGAAATACTAAGTAGAATTGAATTATGCAAATTTTTTCTCAGGGTGGATGTGACAATGAAAATGCAATCCCCTCTTTGCATTTTCGTTTTAATTATGACACAGAATAAACGGTTTTCAAGTAGAAAATGAAAAAGCATTTTGGAGGATTGATTTTTTATTTTAATTTTGAGTCAAGAAATGCAGCTTTATTTTGTAAATGAAAAATCATTTCTGGTTTCGACTTATTTTTAATTATGCTACACACATGCTTCCATAGGAAAGCAGGTTTTAGTGGAATTATTTGTAAAGCTTTCCTTCTAATTAACTTTCACATTTAGAAGTTTAGGTCTAAAATAAACTGGAAAGATTTATGTTTCCAAATAGAAATAAGCCCAATTGTATTACTGTTGTAGTATGCAATGCACTGCCTCCAAACAGCACATGGAGGAAACTCTGTACGTGGATGTCAGAGAGGATTATTTCATTTATAAAAAGACAAACATAGTTGAGTCTTCATTTAATCTGGACTTAATCAAGGCGGCACAGAACAAAGCAGGATGCAACATATTTACTTAAAATGATAAAAGTGCTTTTGTGTGTGTGTGTGCTGTCTGAACTCAAACGAGTGGTTGGCTTGACTTCAGTCATTTGGAAAAGTGTTGACTCATGACCGAAGACTCAACAGACAATTACGCCCGATGCTTTATCCTTTGTTCCATACACTTACAGGATGAGCTTGTATCAATAAACAGAATTGTTCTCTTTCTGAGCTAATTTATCACTCTGCTGCACCTCTTTCAAGCATGACCTGTACTCATATTGTCTCTAATATGATCGTTATTGGATCACACATAATCAGGCCACGCTGGCTTCAACTGTCAAATCTTTTGACACATGAGAAGCCAGATTCCAGATCTGCTTTCTTTGCACAGGACTAAACAAGTATGTTTGAACTCCTGAGAGCGTGAAAAATGATGAGGAGACAAAAAGCACCTGAGACGTTTTCACCATTAACTCACTGCCTGGAGGCACAGCACCACAGCCACACTTTCTATGTGCAAAGCTCCACTACTGTCATAGTTTGATCAGAACATGGGAACGTGTGCAAAAATGTACATTTTACATTGATATGTGATTTGTTGGAGAAGCTGTGAAGACCTGACAAATCCATTTACCCTCAAATTTAGTTTATTGTGAAAAATTCAGAGGCTGATGGAGAGCTGGGAAGCTGCACTTTGTGTCAGTAAACAGCCTAATATACAGCAAATACTGCAGTAAAGCCAAGGATTAGAGATTTTAATGAGGAGTATTATGGAGGCAAATATGAGCACTTCGTGCAGAAGAGTCATTAAGCAGATGTCAAACATTGTATTAGTTTTGAGCTAAATAAAACGTTACAAAAGTTTTTGTTATGATTTAGCAAAAAGTTTAACGTAAGCCACAACTGTCCTTAATCGATTAGACACCCTGGTGACATCAGTGTAACAGAAAAATAAAGAAATGGATTCTGTGGTTCACTTGGTTTGTGGAAAAATATCTAAAATATTACTAAGAAAAATGGGTCTGAGTTCTTATCTGTGGGGCAAAAAATGGGCAAATCTTGGTCATGTAAAATCTTTTGTGTACCTGTCTGTGTCCATAAGTCTTGTCAGATAGATCTTCCATTATTAATGTACATCACATACATATACATCATTAATGTATGAATATACCTAAAACCTGTAAATAGCTGTGTGCAGGTTATTTGTTGGTGTGTGTATGTGAGAAGTCATGCAATTTACTGATGACACTCTTATGTTATGACTCTGTTATCGACTGCAACTTTCCCAGGCTGGAGCATTTGATAAAATAGGGAATGTGTAACTGTGTGTAGCCGAGTTTCAATAATTAAAAGCTCTTTTACTTTTTTCTTAAAAGAAACTTTCCATTAAAAAAGCCTAAAACCAAATATTTGAAACGTTTTATTGATTCCCTAGCAAACACTGAAACAACATATATGGGTAAGATAAGATACCTTATTGATCCCATCTTGAGAAATTGGGTTGTTGCAGCATCCATAATGGGTGACAAACAGAAAAAGTAAGGCTGAAGGGTAAGAAAGGGTGAAGTAGGTGAGACGCAGTCTTGTCGTACAGATATTTCATTTTTTTAAGAAGTGACGAAATTGGACAATCAGAATGTAGTTTATCTGGATGTCCTACAGACGTCCTACGGCACTTACATTTGACCGTGGTCAGTAAGGAGCCAGTATTTGTACAATACTACAGTGTGGCGTAAGGGTTTTATGACATCATCACCCTGTTCATCTGCGAGGCTCCGCCTTTTTCTCCTTGTGGATGCCGCCCATTTCATGACTTCATCTTAGAGCCGGTCCTGCAGCGTGTCTGGGTTCCGCCCACAAAAACAAACATCTGAACTTTTGCGAAGATGGATGCGCATACCGTGCATACAAAATAAAAGCGTTTAGTCGATATCGGGTTTATGTGTGTTAGCTTTGGGGGTGTTTTTTGTGAGGAGTTGACATTATAATACACTTAAAAGATCAAAAAAGTTGATTTTGCATGAGTTAGGTGCTTTAATATCAGCTTTGCACCGATACCCGACACATCATTAAGGTAAAGTGTTGCATGATGGTGCAAAGCCGCTTAACAACTGCAACACAATCAGCTGATTTATGTTGATTGGGTGAGTGCCTCACTACTTTAAAATATTGAAATAATATGTTGTAAATGGTTGAAGAGTTTTGGTCGTCAAAATAAGTTGGTGGTCTGAAGGTGGTCTAACACTTGTAGATGTTTACCAGATGATAAAATAAAGTTTTGAAGAGTCTTGGAAACGAGGAGCGAAAGCAGTGACACATATTGTGTCCAAAAGGCCTGTTTAAGCCTCAGTGAGTAAAGGGTTTTTCTAAAGTCCTTCAGTGGCTCGACGAGCCGACAGCAGGCAGCCCGAACGCCATGGCACTTGACTGACCCAAGGGAAGACTCCATCTCTGGTTGTGTAATTGGTGTAGAAAATAATGTATGGCCAGGGACTGAACACAATTCCACGGTGAAGTCTGTGTGTGCTCTTTAGGGTTGTTGGTTAAAAACAAAAAGTCAGACACAAACAGCAACCTCGTCTACCGTCCAAAACTGCCTCAAAAGAAGTCAAACTTCCACCTTTCTCTACATCACACTTCTCTCCTCTTCACATCTTAACTTGAGTCCCACCTGCCACCTTTCATCACTGCTTTGGAGACTTCAGTGTATTTCAGGAAACATTCAACACGTCTACATCCTCCTTGTCATCCTGTGCTTTGATATTTCAGTTCCCTCCTTTCCACACTTCACTGAACCTTTTCCCACCACTTCCCTGCTTCACTGTGCATATGTTGTGGAGCTCCATATGCCAAGCTTCGCTTTTTAATCCCGAGCTAATAAACCCTCCGTGGTGTTCTGCTGGGCATGTTGGGTCGGCAGAATCACAATCAGGTCACAGTGTAAAAGACGGATGGTTGTAATCTGGTTTGTAGCCTAGCCATCTGCTGTAGTCAGCTGGTTGCTAACTGCAAGGCTGGCCTTTATTATACTATGAACCTCGACATGGCACTTAATCAGAAGGCTTAATATCACTAGGCAGCAGAGGGAAAGCGGGACTACCCATTCATACCTGGGGGCAGGTGGGGGTGGAAGAGAAAGTCTCAGTTAAGTGAAAAGAGAGGAGGAGCAGGAATAAGAAACTCAGTTGTGGATGCAGAATGAAAGGACTGAACAGCATGTTCCTGCATCAAAACCAGATACAGTTCTTTAGGATGTTTCCCCATTTGATGTCAACCGCTTGTCACACGCATAGATCACAGTCTGCACTCATCATTTAAGCATGACCTATTTAAAGGAATAAAATAGCTCTTTTGCAAGCCTGTCGATGTTTAAAGGTTACCAAATACTGTATGTCTTCCAGACTGGTTAATACATGCCCTGTGATTAGAGGATCACATAGAAAGAGGGAATCAGTGATTCATCTGATATCAGCAGATGGAGAGAGCTTCACATAGCATACAAAATCTCACTGGAGAGGCAAAGTCGGTGAGAAAACACTTAACAAAAAGCAGCTCATCAACAGTTTGGGTGATGAGACCAACTTTCACTAATTCTGACGCCAGTTTACTCTGTTTGAAAACACTCAGAGCTGTTTTAAAGACCCACAACGATGAAAATAGTGTTATTGGTGATTTAAACATGATAAACATGATGGAGGAGGTACATAAAGAAAATTAAGCTTAAAAGACCATCTTTGAGTATTTATTTTTGTCATATCTTTGTGTATCAGGAGCAGACAAAGACAATTCCATTGGAAAAGGTTTGTAGCTGTGACGTAGGTGCTACTATGGGCTTCCTGCTTCCATGAAATCTCAAAAAACACTTTTGGCAGGAAAAGTTTAGCTACTTATGAAAACTGGTGTGAATAACTCATATATTGTTACTTATTTTATTAAATGTCTACTTTCTGTACTGAAATAATGCAAAATTTGCTGATAATGAATTCTTTATAAGACATTATACCATGTTAAAAATGTGTGGATTACATGTGAGACAGTGTAAGGTGATTTTTTTTTTTTACCGAACAGTCATGGTAATATTTTTGCATCTTAAACTAACATCTTGACGGCAAAAACGTACTAAATCACCCAACGGATCATAAATGATATGATCTATCTAACTCATTAGAAAAAAAGATTTTTGGGTGGATCTCATCAATAGGTTTGAAAAACAAACTAAATAGAATTTTCTGTCAATCCTTTGATGTAGTGGATTTAACATTAATAATATTTTATCATGAAAAAGTGTTAAAAGGCCTTCAGCCTTAAAGTCGAAAGGCTTTAAATGTCCTGGAATGGATTGTTGGTTTTCGTTTCTACTTTTTCTTCCTCTATCTATATTTTGTCATATTTTTTAGTGATTGAAACACAGAAAATGTTTAGTCCAGTCAAGGTTTGGCTCTAAAATCTGACCCAAGTAGAATAATGGATTGTTCAAACGACTTATTCTTGACAGAGATTAAGCAATAACCAACAAAAACAACGATGAAGATGGGGAATTGCCTGAGGTGCTGATGGCTGTAGCACTAACAGATCTATCAAGATCATTGTCATAAAAAAAGTAAAACACTTTAACTTTTTGTCTCATCAAAACCCCTCTCAATGCAAAACCATCTGTGGAGTGAGTAAATTAAACAAAGAGGAATCTAACCTCTCTATGGAGGTCAATGATATTCTCGGCCGTTTATATCCTCAACTGTTGTCACCCCACAGATATTCACCTGACTCGACCCAACGGGGGTCATGGGAAATGTGTGTGGCTAATTACAGGGAGCCAACTGCTGAGTGCTGGGCTGTTTTTAGTGGCCTAACCTTTGACTGGTCTGTTAATGGAAGAATGGAGACATTCAAAGCCGTGCCTGAAAATCAACCACATGTGCAGAAGGAACTCTGACCTCAAGAAGCAACTGGGGGGAGCATGTTCACTGCGGCAACACCTTCGTTGCTTCACGCCATAAATCTGCAACTTTCCTGGGCTGGAGCATTTGATTAAATAGGGAGTGTGTAACTTTGTGGAGCCGAGTTTCAAAAATTAAAAGTCTGCGTAAAGCTGAATAAGAAACGTTATCTATGCCCTAAATGAAAACAATAAAATTTTGTTTTTTCATTCTAGCATAAGAATTGATTCATAAATTTATCAGAGGAATAAATCTTCACAGATTTTTAATTGACAGAATTTCAATAAATGTCTGATTTGAGCTCTAAGTGAGACTCAAACAGTCTTTCATTAGATTTCAATGCCTCCCCAACATACAAAAAAATATATAAACAATCCTACGGATGCTCACTATGTTCCCAGTGGCTCAAACTGTGAAGAAGGCCTTCCATCATCATACTTCCACCACCATGTCTGACTATGGAAATAGCAGTTTTAATGATGCGCCTTCCTCTTTGTGCCAAACAGAAAAACAAACTTTAGAATCTAAGCAGTCTTAACCCCATCCTTGTTTTTTATGATCTAAATCTGTTATATTAAAGTCTGACATATATGTTTGTATATTTCAAATTATTTAATAAATAAGTAATGTACGTTCCACTTTAGGACACCTGTCTACTGCCATCAGTTTACTGAACTACTGAACATGACCGATTCATCCACCTACCCATGTCTGTCTATCTCTGGTTTTCTCTTGACCTTGCACGTGTCATTTTGCACAAAATCTCTTTGTACAGTTGTATTTATTGTGTTTATTTAAATTGCATCCGTCTTACCAGCCAGTGTTTGACCTGACCTGCCTCCTTCTATTGCTGCGATGTCTAGACGCTGTTTCCTTGTGACAGGAGCAACAACATTTTGTTTGCTGTGCACAACTAAAGAACCTGAATGTAACATTTGTGCTTATTTCATGCATTGGGTGTACTAATTAACTAACGGGTCATATTTTTATAAATATTGCAACACCGACTGTTTTGAATCCATGGTTCTTTTCAGGCAAACACTTTGGACCTCGTTATTATTGCTTTTCACCCGGAACGCTTTTAGACATGTCGTGACTGTTGTGCCACAACACAGATGCTGCGTTTGAACCAGCAAACATTTCAGTCAGATGGTTTCCTGTCTTTTTTTAACCCAGAGCACATGTTGTCCATGAGTGCTAACGGCATCGTTTTAACTTTCATTGACTTAAATGGGGCCAATAACAGGACATCTCTATAAAATACGTTTTTTTTTCTTCTAAAACTGATTTAATGGTTAGTGCATTTGTGAAAGTAAAGTTTTTCTTCTTGTTTCTGCAACTGTATAACAAAAATACATTACACGAAGATGACATTAGGCATGAAGCTCCTAATCGATGCATAACTCAAAAAAAATTAAACTTACCTTATCCGAGTACACGAAGAACAGGATGAGTAATATCAGCTCCGCCAGAAGAATTACCAGCAGAACAATGAAGAACTGCAGAGGAGATGAAAAGACAGAAAAAAACGGCTTTTTAACAGTTGCTCTGACAACATAATTGGTTAATGAAATTGTTTGACATTTGGTGGAAGAATAAAAAAAGACATGTCCCTTTCGTTGGTACGACTGAAGCAGAAACAGCAGCCCCTTGGCTTATTTTAGATTTTATATAGAAAACAGAAGGAAACTGCAACAAAATGAGTCCATCAGCGGCTCTTGAAGCTCATTAATCAAAAAATGTTCTGCAGGAAACCCAAGGCTTCAAAAGGACACATTGTGTTTTTGACATCTGGATTTTTGGCAACCTCGTTAGCTCTGGCATAAAGACTTTGGACTTTCACTCCAAAGTTTTAAGGCTAATTAGTCATTTTAGAGGAAGTTAACTATATGGAAGCTGCTCTAGCCAGTCTTGTGATCCTAATATAGGCCGGTGTTGTCCAGTGTTCCTCAAAGGGTTGAGGCACTGCTCCATTTTTTCATTTCTCAGATTCCCCCCCCCAAAAAAACCTGCTTATTATGTCCTGCTTGTTCTTTGTATCAGGCGTGTTTCCAGACCCTTGACGACTGGGACTAGCCCCCCCCCCCTTCTTTCAGGTGAAAGCAGAATTTTTTTTTTTATAAGATTTGAATATTTCTAAGTATTGAGGGAGAAAATTATTTGACAAGATAAAACTAATAAAAGGTGTGTAGCGTTGTTAGTGTTTTGCATGGCCCATCGACGCTGCCCGCCCTCGTCGTCCCCTTTTTACCCGCCCTCGCCGACTGAACTAATGCTACATGCCCCTGACACTTCTACCCCTGCCACACTTTATATTAAAAAAATGCAGTTTTTTCTGTTGATTTTATCTACAAAGCAGCTATTTTGTTTTTTGAGTTTACTTGGCAACCACAGGTTTTCGGGTAACCACTCCCACATTCCTAACATGATCACATAACATGTCATACAATGTCATTCAGCTTGAGCCGATGATTGCTGAAACACATTTTTACAATATTACAGCAAAAAATATGTGAGCAACAAGGACACATCGTTTCGAGTTTAAATTTGGTTGTGTCCAAATACCTGTTGAACGCCCCAGAAATTTCCCAGAAGCCTCTTCGAAAAACCTGTGTGCATCGATGCTCACTAGATCGGCAAATATAGACCACAATGCTTTGCGTTGGAACAATATTTGTGGCAGAAAAAATGTACATGTAAACCATCCACATTTTTAGCATCAAAAGACAGTGGATTCATAAATAATCGCAAAATTCTCATTTTATTACGATTTTCACTTTGGGAAATCGATGACGGCATATTCGCCATTAACAAAAAAAAAAGTAGTGAGCATGGTGTCTGAATTGCTTCTAAGATCCAGGCCACTACAAAGTGCAGCACTACAAAGTGTTAGTAGTTAGGGGTTAGGGCGGGAATTCGGACACAGCCTTTGTGATTTATTTATCTTTTTAATTCAAGATGGCGGCTTGAACTTCAATTGAGGTTGTAGATTTAACCTGGTGGCGTGCAGGTGACATTCCGTGAAGATCGCTCCAACAAAAGTTTTTGTGTTTTGTGGGAAAATATGAAAATTGCCAAATTTGTCACTTGTCCCCAAATCCAAACCACAAGTCCTGTAGCCATCCCATAATAATTTTAAAACTTCCCTTGGACATCCCGACATGCGTGTTTCTGCATCGTTAGTGGATTTTAAAATATTCTCTTGAGCCCCATGAGAGATTTTGGCCGCATTCGTTTTTTCTTTTGAAAGTTCGTCCCGCTATGATGTCATCATTTTTTGTGGAGGTTCGTTCACAATGAATAAAATTAAGATAACAATCTGGTCATTGGCGATCCGGGACGGCGGCGGACCAGGACAGACGGAAGACAGAAAACTAGAGCACAGACTGAGGAGTGAAAGGGGGCTGAACACTCCCATGATTAATTTCCAACACAGCCTTGGATCTCAGACTATTTTCATTCTCTTCCCCCCTCTTCTCGATATTGGCTGAATATTTACCAGCCTCTTCTTCAAAACATGGGGGGGGCTGGAGAACCTTGTTGTTTGAAAAACCCTGTTAATTCCAAACTCATTTGGTGGGGAGGGGCCCAGGGGTAAGCTCATTTCTATGCTGTGGCCCACATGAAAGAGTTGCAACAATCTCCTGTTGTGTGTATCTGGGTTGCCAGTGATATTCTTGTGCTGCTGTGCTTTCACAGTCGACTCGTCACATTTTCCTGGTGCTGCATGTTGGGGGGGCGGGGTGTAAATTAGCAGCGCTTTGATGGCCTTGAATAAGAACACATCGAGCAGTTCAGCAGCATTGTTGGCGTGGGTTCTGGGGCTCTGTCTTTTCACGGTTTAAGGTCCTAAAGAAACACAATCAGACAAGTCGGAGACTGTCAATCTGCGATTCTTTCAGCTGGTACAAAGGACACGTCAGATCATTCACGCTCATCTTTTCACCCTTGTGCATTTCTGTTTACTCCTCTCGTCTTACGGGTCAAAAATGACCCACCCTACCAAAGCCCCAAAATAAAACAACTCAATTGAATCTGAACTCTTTTATGTTTGATGAAACGACCTGTTCCTTATTATCACCTTATATCTTAATTTTTGTTATATTGTTTGTTACACAATACAAATAGACAATCACCAGTGAACATTATCACCCCTTTCTAAGTTTTCTTTTGCACGGTAAAGGTTTTTTATTGCTCCTATATAAATCTGAAGGAATGACTTCTGCATTAATTATATTCAAAAGGAAAAAACAGTCAACAACCTGGAATGTCTTCGTCAATTGTTTTTCCTCATAAGTTCGAGTTTTATATACGTTTTTATTTTGTATTTGTGCTTAAGTTTGACAGTAGGTCTGTATGTGTTCAGTATTATTTCTTTGACAGTTTTAAATTAGTATTTGTGTATGAGTGTAAAAGCGTGTGTGTAAGAAAATGGTGGTTGTGTGTGTGTGTAAGTATTTGGTATTGTGTGTCTAAGAGTTTGGTCATATTTGTGTAACAATTTGTGTTTGTTTATTAAAGTCCTAGTGTGTGTTAAGTTTGATAGTGTTTGTGTACGGGCATACTACTGTAGTGTTTCTTTATAATAATCGTAGTACTTGTGTAATAGGTATAACAGTGTTTGTGCATTGTGTCTCATATGGTCTCTCAGCTTTCCTGTGTACACTTACGGACATGTGTGTGTATTTGTGTGTGTGTGTGTACCTGTGAATTAGTGAGTTTGTGTGTGGCCTTTGACCTTTTGCTGGTGTTTCAATACTTTTTAAATTCAGGGGTCAAGAGTGACCCGTAAGACAATCTTTGTACCCTAGTGATGAGCAGCCCAAATGGAAACATGAATGAAAAGCAAATTTGACTTTTTCTAACGGTGGAGTCCGTTTAGGAAGAGTCATAAAATCTCAGAAGTTGAAAAAGATTGAAAGGTACAGTTCTTTTTTCTACATGGTAATGGGTCACTTTTTACTCTCACAGCAACACAAGGGTTGAACAAGGCGGGTTTTGTTTGGAGTAACCCCGGAAACTTCAGGTGAAGACGAATACTCGGACCGGTTTGCTCAGATCACATGTAAATAGTCTTTGATCTTTTAGTGTGATGACCACAACACCTTTCGTCAGCAGTCGCCCCAACTTTTGGGTGTGTTTGATTAGATGAGAAAAATGACTCCCAGAGGAGAACCTCTGCTATAAACAGACAATAAATGTTCTGGCATGGAGGCGCGGCGGCGTCTAATGAGAAACACTCCCTGTTTGAGTCGTCTCTTCCATTCATCCTCCTCCCCTCCATCCTCATCGCTGCTTCACGGTTAAGCAGGTGAAGCAGGCCTCGTTTAATATGGAGGATTTGGTGGGCTTTTGAGCGATGCAAGAGCTTCAAGGGATTGAGCTGTTTGTGATGTTAAGTAGTCAGAGCCCCAATTCCACTTCTCATTTAAACTTTCTACACATGAAAGTTTTCTCGCATTTGTTTTTCATCTGCACAACCCTCATTCCACTTTCTTAATTAACTTGTTGCTCAGGATAAACCACTTGTTCAACTTTAGGCAAACAATGCAACGGCAATAATTAAGAATAGGCTTTGGAATAAAAGATAAAACAATCGGAATTATTGAGCCGGTAAGTATCAAGTGCTTTTCATGCCACTTTTAAAAAGGACAATAATGTGAAGCCATAATTAACAATATTGTCTACTGACGGATTTATTTTTAGTTTATTGCAAAAAAAAAGCATGGAAATTGTCTGCATTTGCTGTTAGCTCCAATCTAATTTAGATTATATGCAAAACGAATTTTTAGACTGCTATTGTGCCTTTGCTCTGACTTGCATAACAATATAGTAACTTTATTTAAAAAAAAAGTTCTTTTCAACTGTATTCTATTCTCAATAATCAAACCAGATCCCACAGATCAGGGTACAATGTTGATTTACGCATAAGGGAATTCTGTTTCCAGCCAATTGTCAGTCAGGCCGCAGTACAGTCTGCAGAAGTAAGGACTTCTGCCTGGATGAATGATTGGAGACTCTGAAGACGGCGCTGAAAGGAGGCAGAGACAGCAAAATTAAAGACAAGACGCATATAAGACTGCAAAACAAAAAATTTCAAAGAGATTTACCTTTTTTGTAAAAACAATTCCTTAAATATGTTCCCTTAGTTTTTTATATTTTTAATAATCCAAAATTTAGGTTTTTCTTCTTGACTTCATGAGAATTTGAATCAAGTCCAACAGATTTAAGTGATATTTATTTGTGTCATTTGTCACTTTTAGAAGAAGCTGCTACGTGTTATGCTAGCCCAAAATGTTACAATTATGGTAAAAAAAGATGAAAAACAAAAGAAAACAAGGCTAAGATGAAATTTTTACACCAGAATCCCCAGATCATGTAAATAATCTTTTTGTGTTGTGTTAGCATTGAAGCTACCACTTTGCCAAAATTAGCATCTTTTGAAAAATGGTTTCAAGATCCATGCCATGACAAAAGTGTTTTTTAGTGTCTTTAACGTAAGAAAATTAAAACTAAAATGGCATTTCTGAGCATTTTTTTCATTCAAAATCGTTGTGAATCAGTAGCAGATGAAAAAATGCAATTTGAAAAAGAGCTGATTTGTGACAAAGAAAATATGCTGGGGGTTTCCTACTTCAAGATCTCAACAGTGGGAGGGGGAAAAGGGGGCGGGGTTGCTATGAGATGAATTTCTTCTTCCTGCCGCTCTACAGAAACTATGTCCTAGAAAACGACACAGGTTTTTAGATTTAGGCTAAAAAAGGCATCATCATACTGAAAAAGACCACTGGGAACCCTCTAAAAATACTCTCATTGTTGATAAACCTTCTTGCATTTTTACTTACTATGGTAGAAAACAGTGGAGAACAGAAACTGATGTCTAAACGAAAAGGACAGAAGTGACATTGAAGTCTCAAAATGACATTAAAATACCGAAACACAAAAAATGCAAAGCTTAAGAAGCAGTTTGAAGCATTTGTTTACTGAAATTCCCGGTTACACACAGCTCAGACAGCCTTCAGCTCAGGCCCATTTATTAGAAATTTAGTTGAGCTGGACTGTTGAATTATCAAAATTTTCAGGGCCACCCCCACCCCCCACATCACCCCTTATCTAATATCCCTCTTTCTGCCCCCCTCCTTTCCTTTTCCGTCCGGTCCAACACAAAAGATTTTCAAATATGATTAAAATGAATAAAGTTTGGCCTTGATTACAAAAGGGGTTTATCCAGACAAACCTCTGGTTCATCAGAGGTTTTAACATCAGAAGATTTATAACCCCTGTTGTTAAAATAAAATATGTCCAACACAAGAGGCCTTTAGCTCTCATCTGTTTGCCCAGCTGTTGGACAGGACAAGTTAAAAAACCAGGGATCCAAATCTTGCTTAAGTAAATATGATGCTTTCAGAATGATGGGTTTTTCCTGAAAGCAGGAAATTATGGGATAGCTCCTACATATAGGTAAAAACAGGTGAAAAGATAATATCTCACTGGATTTTTGCAAGTCTAAGCAAGTACTATGACACGAAACAACGTACTTTTGACAGGCTAAAAGTGAAAAAGCCGCAGTTTGCAATATGGGTAATCAATGACAGTTCAATAAAAAGATCATATTCATGCAGGGTAGTAATAATTTTCTTCTTTTAACAAAACTCTATAATGGAATGTTTTTTTTCTTTTTTTAATTGTTTAATTATTTTTTTAATCTAAATTTAAAATGGGATTTTTTAATTTTATTTTTTGTTTTCGCAGATGCATCACGAAAGAACCATGTTAAAACAACGGAAGAAGTACAAATAAACCACGCATAAAACAAATAAATCAATGTAGAACATGAACCGTGTGTGATTACTGCGCTGTTTATGCAATTCATTAGTGATTCATGCAACAGTTAAGTAATTTAAACATGATGTGTGCGCCATATACGTGATATAAAAGTTACACATGGATGTTACATGCGTGAAAAGTCCGTTAGACATACGTGAAACGGTCGTGGAAAGACAAGAAATTCGCGTGTGCATCTTGCAAAAATCCCACACATTTGCTTAAGATTTACGTAATAATTGCGTATAAACTACACATAATAAACTGTGTAATTCTCAACTGATCAAAAACTCGTCGACAGAAATCCTCGACAGACATCTGGACACATCGAGGAACAATGAACGCAAGAAACACTACATGTATGACGTATATATCACGCAAGACAGAAAATTGCCACGTGGAAAACGTACGTACTGATTGTGTGACACGGGTTTTAACATTAAATTTCAGCATGAATACCAATTTCCGCACTTTCCGTATGTATTCCCAGCCTCTCAGCATCTTGGGCAGAGATGTGGCAGAGGTGGAGGAGTACAAGTACTGGGGAGTAACCGTCGACAACAGACTGAGCTGAGACTGAGGATAGGAAGGCCAGCAGCAACTCTACTTCCTGAAGAGACTAAGGTCTTTCAACGTGTGCAGCAAGTTGCTTGAGATTTTTTTTACCAGTCTGTTCTGGCCAGCACTCTGTTCTTCTCTGTGGTCTGCTGGGGGGGGGGGGGGGGGGGGGGGGCATATCTGCCAGGGACAGTAACAGACTGAACAAACTGATTAGAAGAGCTGGCTCCATAGTTGGATGGAAAACGGACACGTCTGAAGCTGTGATGGAGAGGAGGACTTTAAATAAGCTGGTATCCATCATGGATAATCCAGAGCATCCTCTCCAAACTGTACTTGATGGTCAGCAGAGCACCTTCTCCAATAGGTTAAGGCAGCTTCGCTGTCACACCAACTGTTACAGGAGATATTTCCTACCTCACTCCATTGGACTCTATAACTTGTCATCCATGTGCAATAAATAAACTCATGTAACCCTTGAGATATCCTGGGCAATTTAACATTGGGAGTTGGGTCATCTCGACCCACTAGACAGTGCTCTGAACCTTTTTTCTTCATTTCTTCAATGATTTAGATCTTCACTGGTGTCCATGGATTACATGAAATCTTTCCACTTCATTATCCACCTTTGTCATGGTAGGGAGAACACGTCAATGGAAGGGGGGGGTCATCTAAGATAGCACACAATACAACTGTTCTTTTTCACTGATGTTTCTTTCTGATTGATTGTTCTAGTCCTCTGTTGTCCAGTGATTCAAGGTATTGGTGACTTGCAAAGATTTCATCAGCGAAAAAAGTAAGAAACATGAGGGAGAAGCTGCGTCTCTCAACTGATATGCTAATTTCAACATTGCCCTCAGTAAACCTGTATCTTTTGCCCAAAGAAATAGCTGTAAAATGCATACATAACAGTTTTTTCAGCATGAGTCAGGCAAATTCATGAGTCATTTTTTCATTTTACATGTTGATTAGAGTTAGGTTTATTGTAATATTATTTTATATATAATATATATATATATATATATATATATATATATATATATATATATATATATATACATACATACTTTTCATATATACATATATATATGGCTTCATTGTCTCTTGTGTACCTCTTTAGGTGGCTAGGAGCCTTTGTTTGGCAGTTTCCAGTATAGAAACCTGGAATAGACCATACCTGGAAAGTATGTCTCCAGGTATGGGCATCTGGCTGTATCTCTTAGGTACTTGCTTTCTCATTGTACCTCTTTGAGTCTCTGTCAGCTTACTCACATCCTTCAGAGTTGCCTTGAGTTTGGCCTCTAACCGTTGCTTCAATGGTGGGTATTGTTTTCTCCCAAGCTGTGTTTGGTCTGTAATGTTTCTCATGTACAGAGAGACAGAATGTAAAAAAAATCCAGGAAATCACATTGTTTGATTTTTAAATAATCTATTGGAATAATGGAGCAGAAATTAAGGATTTATCTCCCATTATAAATGCATTAATGTTACCGGATTGGACGGGTTATGTGTGTAAAAGACCACCCTTAAACAGTCAGACTGCAACCTCTCCACCAAGATCAAAGATCAGGAAGAACTGATCCACAGTAAACAATCAGCTGGATGAGAAGATGATCAACTGTTGGAACAGAAATGCAGGACCACTGATGATTTTAGTCCACCATGAGGTCCATGCAAGATCTCACCCAGCGAGGTGCAAAGGATCTTAAGAACGGTGAGAAAACAGCCCAGAATTACACTGTTCAATGACACGAAGGGAGCTGGAACAGTTTCAAAGGTTGCTGTAGTAACCCCCGATGTCATCATCCTGCAGAGCTCCAAAGATCCTCCTGCTTAAACTAGCACATGTCCAGATCCGCCTGAACTTCTCCAGAGACCATCTGGATTACCCAGAGGAGAAGATCATGTGGTCAGACGAAACCAAAATGGAACTCTTTGGTATAACCTCTAACTCGCCGTGTTTGGAGGTGAGAAGAATGTGGAGTTGCGTCCAAAGAACACCATATCTGCTGTGAAGCATGGAGGTGAAAATATCATGGTTTGGGACTGCTCTTCTGCAAAAGGGGACAGGATGACTGATCTGTATGAAGGAAAGCATGAATGGATCCAAGATTTTGGACAAGAACCTGTTTCAATCAGCAAGAACATTAAGGATAAGTATGGTTTAATCTTCCAGCAGGACAATGATCCTAAACACATCACCGTGGCAACGAAGGAGTGGCATCGTAAAAAGCAATTTCAGGTTTTGGATCTGTCTAGCCAGTTTCTGGACCTCAGTCCAACATGGAATCTGTGGAGGGGGTTGGAAGTCTTGTGTTTTCCAGAAAGAGCCCCAAAACATCAGAGCTCTAGATAAGATCTGCACGGGAGAATGGACCAAAATAAGAGCAACAGTGTTTTGAAACAAGTCAATAGGAAACCTTTGACCGTCATTAAAACGAGGCTTACCTTACAAAGTAAGGTTTTATTATTGCACAAATCCTTTTTTTGGTCCATTTTACAAACACTTTCTTTGAAAAAAATGTAACAATGTGATTTCCTGGCTTATTTTTTTATGTTCTTCTCCTCACAGTTAAGGTGTTTCTATTATAAACATTACAGACCAAACTCATATTTTTAGGTGAAAAAAACCTCCACTACCAGTGACCGACAAAGACTTTTTTACCCCACATGGTGTGTATTTATATGTCAACATTCAAAGAAAATTCTCATAAAGAAATTCAGATGTTACTCACACTCAGAAGCAGGCACTTATTCTCCTTGATGGCGCCCAGGCAGCCAAGAAAGCCAGTTACCATGACGATTGCACCTATGGCAATGACCATGTTGGCAGCTGACAGTGAGGGGAATGAGGGTGAGAAGGTGGCGAAGCTGCCCTGCGACACAGAGAGCCAGATGCCCACGCCAAGCAGTCCACAGCCACATAACTGCAAGGCAAAGAGACACGACAGACAACAAGGTGAGAAATCGCATCGTCAGCGACCTCTTTATTGAGACAGAGAAATTATTTACAACTAAGTTCCCATTTTTAGCTGCGGCCCCTGCAGGCCAGGGTTATGATGGTGGACCTCCTCTGGAATGCAAGGTTATCTGTTTCCGACTGAAACTGGAAAGCTCGCCTGAGAAAAGCATCATAAGTCTCAGCCTCCCTCTTGTTTATTCAGCAAACACTGCTGCATAAAGAAGAGCTTTTACACTAATTACAGCCATGATAAGTCAATAACATCTTTGGAGGAGATTACAACAGAATTGGACATGGGCCAACACTAAAATCTACATATTCAAGCTGATTACATAACCCCCAGATCAAGCAAAGATGTAATTACTCCTAACCTCATAAATAAAACTTTAAGCTCACATAACTGAAGTTTGCTTACAGTAGAGGGAGCAATTCCCTGATCTCACCGTGGCCGACCTGGCTGATGTGTGTGACATCTGGAATCATGTTTGTGGAAGGTGCTGGTGTGTTGGTCTGTTTGTCAAATGGTTCAAACATCATAAACACCATTCAAAATGGCTGAAAATAGAATAAAGGTCTTCCAGAATTGAATATGTCATGAAAGTATGGCTAGCCACTACGCCTGCTTTCTCTTCTCCTCCTAGTCCCTGCACCACTGCGCCAGAACACGTCAGCCACATGCAGGGAAAACCTGCAGTGCATGCAAACAAAAACACATTCATATTCAGCAACCAACATCAGGTGGGAATTATGGAAAAATATGGTTTAGTTTGAAAATTTTATTTTTCTACCGAAGAATAATGAGCCCACCACACACAGAAGGGATTTTCAAACATCAAAAGCTGTCAGCTAGCACGCCGACTCATAGGTCGGAATGAACTGGGGATGGAAGCACTCCTACAATAAACAAAATGTGACATTAGTTTGACTAATGGCAGGTCTGTTTATCAGCATTGTGACACTAAAAGTGCTCAAAGTGCCTTAATGCAAACCACTAAGTCCTCTGAACCCAAAAGTAGCTCTTGGTGATGTTGGTTGATGATGTATGAGTAACTCTGGGGCCTCAACAGCGAGCCTCATCAGGCGATGATAGATGCTGAAGGTTTAATGAGTCCTACAGGATCTGCAGATTCGTACACCAAACCATCCCATCTCAAGTGTCACATAAACTCTCTCCCACCATCATTAACCTGTGACTTTTGAGCTGAGGAGGTTCAACCGGGAACAGGTTGACCTCCGAGACAGAAACTTGTTTTGCACACAGATAGACAGGATAACAACTGTTAACACGTCCATTACGCGGCCGAGAAAACGATTTGGTTTAGTTAAAAGTAGGAGAAAATAAGTCTCTGAACTAGTGTGAAATGTATTTAGAGGACAAAATTCCAGCAAGAGTAGAGTGCGTTGGGTAGAGAAGTCTGTTTTAACAGAATGCGCTGTCAAAGTTAGGGGCAATAGGTGGCCGCAAACAGACTTTGACATTTACCCCCTTTGAGAATAGGCCGTTTATTGGGTCACAAACACACAGATAACAGCCCGGACACACCGGTTTTCCAGGCTCATGAGGGTGAACGGTATGAGTAAACACCACTTCCAAGACCTCTTCATGCTGTCTGTTCAAGCTGGGACTGCAGCACGTCTGTTGGGTGTACAGAGCCAGGATGGTGGGCTGGAGGAGGAGCACAGTTCTGGTACCCCTCTGAGCTGTCACTGCATTCTCAAACCCTCTTCCGAGTCTTCATAGAAGCAGGAAAAAAACACGGCAGACTTGTTGTTAGTCCATGCATCACTTTTGACTGCTGGCAAACAGAAAAACATCCGTTTTTTTCCATCTCTTCACGTACACCTGAGGTGTCGATGCACCTCATGTTCTGACCCTCTGTTAACAGGAAGTGTTTGTTCAGCACCAACAGAAACAGGAAACGCTGTTGTTCTCAGTGACGCTTTGTCCCTCAATGGATTCCTCGACGTCGGCTTTCTGTTTAATCTGTTTGAATACATAAAGGAAACTTAACAAGGACATCTTTTTTTCTCTGAAATTGCACCAACACTGTGCTGAAGGAGCTTGAGAAGAAAAAAAAAGAAAAAGATGAATTGGCTCCCTGCAATAGCTTTAATTATTTATATTCTGAATAATTCAAAGACAACTGAATAACTTGGGAGGCACGTGCCTGCCCTGTGTGATTCACCGGCTAAAAACAGGACAGCAAAAGCGCTGATTTAAAATGCTGGTTAAGGTCATGTTTTAATGCCAAGCACCTGATGTGCAGAATTACTGCTATCTGGCAGAACGGCCTTTATATAGTGTGAGGAGGGATTTAAGGAAGCAGGACTAATAGTAAGTTAAAGAGGACAGATGGATCAAGTGGATTTACAACTAGTGAGGGGAGCGCCAAGAGGTTTAAGACTCCAGGTGGGGAGGGATACTGTGCTTTATTTTAATTGTGTTTAATGCCCGGTGAAGTGAGCCCGTCCAAGTGTGTCACTCTCTTAAGTGACTATGAAACCACCCAACCCCCTTCAACTGTCTAATCTGATTCTAAGAGAAGGACGGTGTAATCTCTGCCCTGCTTTGACTGCTAATTTTACACCACAACTAAATACCAGCCCGTCATAAATCCCCGTTTCCCTGACAGACGATGTACCTCTAATGTGCACCCCCTTGAAGGCCTGACCTTCCATCAAGAGCTTAAAGGGACTTCTGTTCTCAAGTTCACCTTTTGAGACGGTCCAACAAAGATTTAGTCACACCCAAAATACTGGAGAGGATTAAGGTCACTTTCAAACTGGAGTAGTTTCATGGATTGGGTTCAAACGGGCTGAGAACGTTGAAAAAAAAGGTCTTTCCTTTGTCTGGTTTGCTTTGCACGTTCACACGTTCTCCGAAACAAAGCAGTAACTGAGGAAAACAAAACTTCCTAGAAAAATTAGAGTTCTGAATGCCACTTATGCTAGGACCACATACACAGCTGCCTCCGCGCGGGGAGCAGGCATCAGCGGGATCTTCAAGATTAGCTGCTACCGCCTCATTTAAAAAACAATTGTTGCCGTGGTCATGAATGTAGGCGGCGGTGACGTCATTATAAAATCGCAGGATTTCCAGCTCTGGTGGGACGAAGAGTAAATATTTCCACCAAACTGCCGTCTACTGGATAAGTGTACATAAAAGGCGGCGCACATTATAATTTTTTGACAACATGCCTCCCAAGAAACACAGCAGGGGCAAAGCCCAGCACCCAAAGCGAAGGTCCAAGGGTCCAACCACAGCTGGATTCATATGCAGGACCTACGGTGGCCGGGGTGGCCAGGGTCCCGGGTTATGTTAGCAGCCATCGTCGAGTGCCCACGCTTTCTAACAGTCAGACGGTGGCTGTGGGACGGCAACACAGGGGGAGGAGGGTGGCAGTTTGAAATCGGCTGATCATTAGACGATTGTGGAGACCTTCCTATCACTCGATTATCACGCTTCCGCCTTCCTGCCTCCAAAGGTACCCGGGCGGCCACTGACCATTGTCCGGTTGCCGTTTAATTTTTTTCTTAAAACCTCGGCGGACGCTATGCGGCTTGTAAAAATGTGACTGCTGCCTTCCTCTAACAAATACTGCTGCACAGACACCTGCCGCATTAGCTGAAAAAACGTGCATTTAGGTTTCCGGGCGGTGAGATTTAGGGATATGGGACCTTTATTGCTTGTTTTAGGTTTTAGTGCTTGATCAAGATGGTGAAAAAACAGGAAAAAGCTAGAGTCACTTAGAGTCACTAATAGAAATGACTGTACCTCTAATACACCTATAAACCCCGCTGACCATTTTTCAAACTTTTTGTGAGTTCTGCTTCTTGAATTTAGCATCCTGATTAGTTTTTTTTTCACTTCCAGGACACTGCAGTTATTCCATTGACAAAATCAATATTCTTGGTCTAAGGTGGACCAGGTTTTGGTTGCTTAGTCAGCACTTTGTTCAAATGAGGGCAATCAAATAAAAAATATATCCTGGATTCAATCAAGCTACAAATCCACAGGAAAAAAATAATAAAGTGTTTTTGTAAAAGTAAAAGTTTAAGTTCCAAAAGTTGTCACACCTAAAGTTGTGACACTGGTTCTCTGCGCCCCCTAACCTGAATTCCCAGCTGCGTTCAAGAACCATCTGATGTTTTAATCCTTAATCCAACCTTTATATACTGAAGCCCTCTTTTTAAATTCTTTGGTATGACCCAACTTTGAATTTTAAACACACAATATTCTAGTCTCAGAGCAGAGACCACCAGAACCACAACAAGCCGTAGTCTACATTTCACTCGGTATGACCAAATACAACAGGAGGGTCCACAGTCCCAATATCAAATGTTTGAAAGACTACCAAAAAATTCAAACGTCTTAACCCTTTAATAGCGGAGCTTTAACACTTTACTAACATAAAATGTTACTCATCTGTCATTCTCGGCCCCAGATCACAACGGAATTACATTAATTGGCTAAATGGTTGAAGAGTTACGGTAGCGTGAGTTATTCTGTGTCACTGGTGACAGCTCTGGTATTAAAGGGTTAATTCTTTTGTTGGTTTTTCCAAGAAAAGAGTCTTGACCGGGTCAGCTGCGTTGGGTTAATGGTAGGATCAGACTTACAATAGGATGTGAAAAGAAAGTAAGCAAAACGTGGTGAGCTCCATTGTTGTCCTTCTACTTAACCACCCATCCATCTTCTACTTAACCTTTTACAGATTATTCCTTCCTGGAATTTATTGACAGTGCTGTGTGGTACGGAGCCCCTAAAACAGGGGTGTCCAAATGTTTTGCAAGGAGGACCAGATTTGGTGAGGTGAAAATGGATGAGGGTCAACCAATCGGCCTCCATTGTTTGAACCCTTATACATACATTTTAATGCACATAAAATATTTGATGAAAACTACGTCATGAAAAACAGAATGACAGAATTTAGCCCACCATGGTCAAGAAATCGTACACACTTTAGAAAGTGTTGGGGGTCACATATTATTGATTTCATGACTGGAGCCTGCAGGCCAATGGAAATTTTGGACTTTGGACATAGCTGCCCTAAAAAGACAAACAAATACAGCACACGACTTTAGAAATGGTTTCAGGTGACGTTCAGCGAAAACATAAGAAAAGCAAGAAAAGCTGTATTATCTTTGTAAGCAAGTCCAAAGGTAAAGAAAAACGCAAAAAGCTCAAATAATGTCATCTTCTGGTAAGTGACTCTGAACAGGCCTCCTGTGCGCAAAGGACAACACAGTTTCATGTGAGCATCAGACACTTTCTTGTGCGCATGAGAAACCAGTACTTCTTTTTTCTCTGCTTCTATGACCCTTCAAAGGTTCAGGGGGTTAACTGTAGCTCATGTAGTTTAGTAACCCATAACTTAACAGAGGAAAGTCAGGGCGTGATGTAAACCGAACTGGAATGCAGAATAAAAAAGTGCCAAAGGAGGTCAAGGACACTTGTCAATTTAGGTCAAGAAATCGTCAATCAAGCAGTGACTGATGTGGAACTCAATAAGGAAGCGTGTCTGCGTTTCGCCCACGAACACAAATATCCGAACTTTTATCAAAGATGGTTGTACATGTTCATGGAAAAAGAAAACGTTTCGCTGAACACCGCTAGCTCCACAGGGAAAATGGGTGTGTTTGTTAGTTTGGGGGCGGGGCTTGAAGTGCAGACTCTTCCTGAAAGGGGGCTGTTCTTCACTTTGTGATGTCACAATATGAGAACCCACTCGTTTTTGTGGATTGGGATTTTTCCTTGGAGGAATGAACATCATAAATACACTTAAAAGCTAAAAAAAAAGTTGATTTTGCATGATATAGGCAGTGAAAGCATCTCAGTAGATTAATTTAGATGAGTGTGATTTGTCTTATTGTACAAATGACTCCGGTGTGGTTCTGACTTGTTTCTGTACATTTTCTGACCTCCACAGATGCTCTTGATTTAACGTGTTTATTCACGTCTATCAGTGGGCAACCAAAGCTGACAAACTTTTCAAATTCACTGCAACTTTAAGCATGTTTCACTGATGGATAAGGTCTTTTGGCATTCTAGTTCTTCGGATGTCTTTCTTGTTTACTTACTGGGGAAAAAAGCTGTCAGGGCACATCAGCTGCTTTCCCTTCATGTTGTGTTCTATCATGTTGCAGAGCATCCATGCAGCACTGAGCTAGTTATGTTCCAGGTGCTTCCTGCATCACTTTGAAGGTTACTTTCATATTTTAGGCTGATAGGAACATTTTCAAACTCCTCTTTGGCAGGACTGAATGCCTAAATGTCACTTGTGGAAAACTTATTAAGAATCCTCCTGAGAGCCGACAAGAGGAGAGCAAAATTAAGTTTTCACCGGAGGAAACAGGAGGATATGAGATGAGACTCTGACAAGACGAATCAGTGGGTCTGGCTGTCAGGGGGCTTTATAACAGTCTCGGGGTGAAAATAATTGCAATAATACTCGCAGAGGCAACTGTGACGCAGCTTTCCAAACAGAGAGGTGATGTGGAAGAGGTCAACCATCCAGTGTGTGAAAGAAGATAGACTATTAAGGGCCAGAAAGATTGGAAAACAGACTTGAAAGGTGTGGAGGAGAGAGATGTTGAGGGAAAAATGAAGGATAAAATAGAGGCTGACCCCTCATCCAAGTGGCTGACTTGGAAAATTATCGGTTGCTGCGGTAACTGGCTCAGTGACATGGAGCTGCCTGCCGCGGGATGCATTTCAATCTCCCCCGCATGAAGGGGGTCTAAGCCTGCAGGTGAAACAGTGGAGGATGTTTCACACTCTCATCACTTGGAAAGGTCCTGACCTACTGTAAGGAATGGCTGCCTCTGTCAATTACCGCTGTCCTCTGTGGCTCCTCTCACTGAAGGAGCTCAATGAAGCGCTCAGTTTGTGAGGTTTCAGTGAGTTACGGAGCGTCAGAAATGAGATCGTGAAGCTTTTGAATCGGGTTCAGGGTTCGGCTTTGTGGAGCTCGTAACGGGTCGGATGTTTGGTCACACTTTAGTTGTAAATACCTAATATTTATTTCTAACAATGAGAACCTTCATCGACATCTACCAATTCAGTTCCTTCCATTAACTAATGGACACAAAGAGTATATGGACAGTCCACGTCTATGATGTCGATAACACATTTCCTCCTTTCAAGTACCACTACACCATAAAGATCTGCAGACAAGCTGCTCAAGGATAGCTTATTGAAACCCTTAAAGTCTTAGTCAGATGCACCAATACTCGGGTTGTACAGGTTCTGTTGCTTTTTGGGTTGTTTGGGCCCATGTAGGGTCGCAGACAGGAACGCCAGCATCTCAAGGGCAGCACAGGTTTAATCTCAAAACCCACTTCTACAGACTAGCATATCCACCCTAATTCATTTAAGATTCTATTGTTGTTTTCACTTTTAACCACTGTTTTATTCTTGTAACTGTGTTTTTTTTTAGTGTTTTGTACCTGTACGGTGACCTTGGGTGCCCAGAAAGGCGCTATCTGTGTGGGCGGCCGTGGTGCAGCGGTAGGGCGGTCGACCTCTGATTGGAAGAGGTTTGATTCTCGGATTGCCAACCCATGTGTCGAAGTGTCCTTGAGGCAAGACACTGAACCCCAGCCGCCAGAAGTGTGTGAATGTGTGTGCGAATGGGTTAATGGGTTTGTGACTGTAAAGCGCTTTGCGTCCTCCGAGGAAGGTAGAAAAGCGCTACACAAGTATACGCCATTTAGCATATTAACAAAATTCATTATTATCAATATTATTAACAGGTGTAACTAACAGTTCTGTCACATTAAGGAACATCTTAAAAAAGGAATGTACCATTGTCGTGTGTGATGTAAGTACATCGTGAAGCTTTTGTAAGGATAATGGAAGTTATGATGTAGGTTAGGTGTTGAGTACTGACCCCTTACTGACAGACAGAGCTCAAATGTTGCATGTATGGAGTGTGCACGTGGTGAGCAAGGGATTCTTACACTCAACCTCATTTGGTGTCTTATCCCCTGAGGTGTCACAAAAACGGCGACCATAAGAGTTCCTGCTGCCACTATAGCATGGTTTCTATCTAAAAGGAAAGCAAAAATATTCTCCATTTCCATAACAAAACACCTGCATTTTCCACACCTTCTTTAAATGGCCGGTGCTTTCTTTGTTTTTATTTTCACAAGTATTTGGAAGCAAAACAGTAAGTAGAAGTTAACCCCTGAGACAAACTATAGGTTTTGGGTAAGCATTCAGAATGCTTATTGCTCATGTGTGGGAGGGCAGAGCAAATATAAGCGTTAGTTTTCATTAAGAGTCTCTGACTATCAGCACATACCAATGTGAGCCAACTGTTCTGGACACGGTGCAACATTTTTTCCCCTTATTCTTCCATTTTGCAAACTGACACTATTACATATTAAAACATACTATGACGATTTCAAACCTGCCTGTAAAATAAGGCAGCACTTTCCATTTTGTTTTAGTAATTGTACTTATGTCATCCTCAATTGAATCTATGTTCACAACTCATTTACAGTCCAGAACAGTTTTCTTTGCAAAAGGCAGAGAAGCCTCCAAACAAAATGGAGAGAGCGGTGGATGCGAGTTTTGGTAGGATTTCAGCACAACGAAACAGAAAATTAGACAAAATGTCTACATGACAATGTAGCTGAAGATAGAGCCACTCCATCACTCCTTAATCCCCCCCACTGCTTTACAGGGACTCCATCACTTCTTCTTTTTTCTCTTAAAAAAGACATTCTTGCTGCACATAAAATCTTCTGGCCTTGCCAGCATCGATTTCTTTTGCCGAAGAGAAGACAGAGGATATTTGCTGCAGCTAAAAAGAGACTTTTCAGTTTTCCACATGCTCCTGAGAGCCACTGACTTAGGTTACAGAATGGGTGCAATTTACAAAGTAACTGTAAACACCCGAAAAGTGTGAAAATCCCCCAAAGTAAAGTACAATTATTTATGTTTTCTCCACAGCAAGTGAAACGCTCCGTCCTTTGAAGCGTGAGCTGAAAGAGGATGAGTTATTTACGTGTGGGCTCTCCAGAGATCCAGTCATGAGTGAGTGTCTGAGAGGTTCGGTTTATTAAGACTCAGCTGTGTTTATCGCCAACAACTGTCACGTCTAAACAAACAAAAGGCCTTCTTTTCGAAAAGCTATTGAAAGGAATTTCTCAAAATGATCCGTATCAATAGGATTGAGTCTGCGGCCACCTTACTCTTCTTAACCAACCTAGAGAAACTTCAGTGCTTTAGGTCTTTTATCATTATTAGCATTTTTCGGTTCAGCCTCACCGCACAGCACCACTGAGCTGAATTACAATAAGCACAGCGCATTAAACCCAATTAATCTGGCATTAGCAGCACTTGTAGCAGGACTTTTGACTCTAGCTGGTGAGTATTCGTTCATGGATTTAAGCAGAAGCCCATTCCAGCAGAAACACATTTAAAAAGTGTAAAAGTCCAACTATTTTAGGAGCTGTTCTACCCAAGAGTCCTGAGGGTGGACAGAAAAAAAAAGGAAAAATGTTTTTACTGAGAATATTTTCATAACCAAAGTTTTATCAGTATTTTTGGTGAATAAATAGGATTAGATGAGAATAATCAGTGCAAAAGGTACATATGTCCTCGTACTGTAGCATCACAGGCCAGCTGACAATCCAGTGAAATCATGAAATCCTTCAAGTTTGCTTTCATATAGTCATTAGTTTTTTTTCTGATTCATATTTGTGATTTAAAATACTGCTTTTTGGAAAACAGGACTTTTTAGGGAGTCAATATTCTAGTGTTTTAACGGGAAGGGATTGTTTATAGCCCGTCAGCCGAGGTTCTTCCTGACATTTGGATTTATAAAAGTGTGTTTACAAGTTATGCATATTTATTGAGCCCCCCCCCCCCAGCATGTTTGTTTTTAATAGATATTCTGATGCCCATAACTGGCTGACCTGTTGTCCCACAGGAACGAGACTGTTTAGTTTGATAGCTTGAAGCTTTGATCTGAGAAGATGCACTGAAATGGGTGCGCTTGATTCTCCGTCTGTTCTTTAATAATCACCTGGGATTTCGGAACATTCTTGTATGGGTCCATGTGTTCCTAATGCTGCCTTCACATCAAACCCAATTCCTGCGTCAAAGTCCTGCCCCTCCACCTCTCTTTAGATGAGCGTCAAATTTGGTGCTCAACGCTGGTAATCCCGTCTCCAGTACAGTGAGCTTCAGGGCTGTATGGTGGCGCAGTGGTTAGCATTCTTGCCTCAAAGCAAGTCTGAAAAAGAATGACCACCTGGGGACCTTTCTGTGTGGAGTTTGCATGTTTTTATCGCATGCGTGGGTTTTCTCCGGGGACTTCGGCTTCCTCCCACCGTCCAAAAACACATGTTCAAGGACGAAAATATTAAAATTAAAATAAATGAGAGGATCTATTGATTATTGTCTTGAAGCAACTAAAAAAAAGATCCTATAGTTCAGGAAGAGAGCAGACGCCAACGGTCAGATTCTCCTCCATAGTGGCTTTGAACTCCATCCACGTATCACATCACGAATACGTCGAGGGCCAAAGCTGAGTTCCTGACTGGTTGGTGCAGTGGGAATTTTTTGCCAAAGTTCAGATATTTGAACCTTATACCATGGTCCAGGTGAATATTCGATTCTGATTGGCTGCTGGGTGTGCATTAAAAAGTGAAAACCGCATGCCCCAAAAAGAAGTTCTGGTCACTTAGCTTAAATGTTTTGTATCACTGCGCCGGCTTCTTTAAAACAACCTTTAGCTTCATCATCTGGAAAGACAAAAGCGGTAAGAGGTGAACTTTCTCTCTGAACTGATGCTTTATTCAACCCATCGGAAAGATCAGCATATATTTATATATATCACTTTATATTGGCGAATCTTGACTGCAGCGGTGGTGCAGCGCGTTGTCACGAAACCAATATAACAAACGGTCCGCTTTTCGGGAAAAAAGCGATTCAAATTGAAATAAAATACAATAATTAAGGACTAAAAACTGGTTAATATTTATTTCTTTTGTAATTGACCATGGTATAAGCGGAATAATGGCCTTCGAAGTGTGCATTATGACTTTTTAACACACTTCGTGGAAGCACGGCGTGCGTTAAAAAGTCATAATGCACACTTCACCGGCCAAAAACCCTTACATATGTTGCGCCGCAAAATGCCAGGATGCAACGACCAACTGGCGCTGCTGCTAGAATGCAGCTTGGCCCTTTAACACCTGAGTTCTAGCTCCAGTTTTTGAGTACTGTTAGTCCAGAACCGTTTATGGAATTAGGGTAAATCCATTCTGAACCAGAGGAAAGAGGTTTTGCGCCGACATGTAACACTTTACAGTAGTAAAGTGTTATAATGGATTGGATTTATCTGTGCTTTTCCACAGTGTGGAAGTGTGTTACAGTGTGTTACAGTGTGTTACAGTGTGTTACAGTGTGTCCATTATTCATTCACTCCTCATTCATACTTGGTGATGGTAACTACTGTTTTAGCCTCAGACTGACAGAGGCTACCAGTGGCTGCCAGTTCGTGCCTACGGCCCCTCTGACCATCACCGGGATCATTCACACACCAGCGGAGCTTCACTGGAGGCAAGGAGGGGGAAGTGTCTTGCCCAAGGACACAACGACAGTTGGCTGGGGGGGAGCGGGGAACGAACCGCCGACCCTTCAATCATTGTACGACCTGCTTAACCGCCGTAGCCACTGCCGCCCGTGTTGACGCTCATTCTGCTGCAGAGAAAAGCAGTTTTGTGCTGCAAAGCCAAAATGAAAAGCCCTTTTCCTCCATGTCCCAGTTAGCGGATTGACGATTGCGTAAAATGTCAGTCAAGCGTTGCCGGCAACATCTCCAGTGATAAAGGGTTTAACAGCTTTCAACAGACACTTCCTTCAGCTCTATTGGTGGAAACCTTAGAAGGTCTTCTGGGTTGAAAAGCTTTTTGTAGTCCTATAGCTGAACTCCATAGGATGAGTTGAGGAAGTTGTTAAAAAGTTATTCTGAATTAATTCATTCATTAAGTGAACCATCTTTGAAAAAGAAAACAGACGTTGGAAATCAGTCACATAGATCTCTGCAAACTCTGATATAGTATATGAAGAGGAAACTGTGCAGCTTCTCTTTAGTGTTTAGTTCGTACTGTTCCTAAAAGTTCAATTGAGTTCCCCCCATCCGTCCTCACTTGAGTTGGGTGTGTCTCTTTAGGCTTCCTGGTTATTGCCCAGTGAATTCTCTGCAGCCAAAATGAGCTGTACGGCAGGTAAATTATTGACAGAGGCTGTGGTGGAAGCTGAGGTGCTTCAGGCTCAAAATTAACACTGCATGAATTCAAAGGACCTCAAAAGATGAGAAATGTGAGATTAAATAGTTATGCGAGCAAAGTTAATGTTTTATTTGACCAGTTAAGCCCCAAAGGATTTACAGTTTCTCAGCCTGACTGAGTGCTCAGACAGCATACTGTTTTGTTGTGGTGGTGTATTAACTTTGCACATTTTTTAAGGCGTTTATCATCTTGTAGGGTCCCTTAATGATAATTGGATGTGTATGTTTCTGCGTGGGAGTCTCCGCCAGATCCCTCACATACAAACCATTTCCAATGGCAGAACTGCTGCAGCGTTTTGACTTTCTGACCGAGTAACTCAGCTGGCACATGGACATCTGGGATTTCACGGGTCTTCGGTGATGCACCTGTAAATGATGCAGGGCTTGGCATGCTCCCCCCCCCTTCCTCTTTTCTCTCCCAAGACTAGCTGAAAGGCCTATTCATTGCAAAGTGACTCTGAATCGATCACCGCAGGAAGGATTAAAGACAGACATGCCTTTCTGCGGCTGTCCACCGATATCCCTGCTCGCCGCACGGACACAGGCGAACATTTTTCACCCTCAGAAAACAAGACACGGGGTGGAAAGTCAGGAGGGTGGCAGAAGAAAGGAGATTAAACACTTTTTTTTAACTAATTCAGTCGGATAGATCCCTAATGTCCCAACAAGACTCTTGGAGGAGCCGAGAACCCAAAGGCACCTCAATTATGCATCAGGAACAAGCAGCAGATAGAGGACAGCCATTCTGAGATTGAATGAGGGAGCTCGGCGCGCCACAGTCAGTCAGAAAGAGTCGGAGAGGCTGCTCAGGAAAACAGGGCGTGCAAGCCAAATACAGACTACAAAGCATAGAGCCAAAGACCAAAGGCGTCTTGGTTGAAAACACAGACAGACACCGCTGCAGGAGAGAAAAGCTTCCCGGTTTCTTTATGCTGCAGATGTGGGGCGGCTGCAGGGACTGCAGCTGCTGCTTCAAACCCAATGCAAAATCACCCCATTGAAATATATCCTTTGTGAGTGCAAATACTTCAAAACGAAAGAGAAGAGATGTTGTCTGGTTGACCTCAAAGATGACTTATGACAGAATCTTTCTGGGTTTCTGCTTACAGTCGACATGTTAGAAAAGTACCTGCTCAATCATGCGGGCGCCGTTGCTTTTATTGGGCCTGTTTGTTGTCACATAAAGAGGCTAGCCTGCAGAGGCACACAAACATTTGGCTGATGGAAAATTCTCACTCTGCTTTGCCAGCGCAGTCACGCCGAAAATCCTAAGAGGCAAGCGGAGGCTTGGACAATCTCCCAGTGACTTTCACTGGTTGAAAGGCTTAATGAGTGTGCTGGCTCAGCAAAGGTACCGGACGGCCAGAATACTGTGAGTTAAACAGTTTCAACAGCCCACCTGATTCCCTGCACAACATGTGAAGCACAACAGCAAAGGGCTCTCAGGTAAAAAAGAATCAGTCCATCCCTCACAGCCTCTAAAGGAGCTCAGGGTGAACTACATCGTCCTTTGGAGGCAGCAACCTTTCAAATGTTTGTGCTGTTAACATTTAAGAGTCCAGATGAAGCCTAAGGAAGATTTTTTATTTTCTAAAGGACAAACCATTGAATTCCGGTCTGAAGTGCCTTTGGAAAGGAAATTATTAGGTCAACATTTCCCTGTGTTATAGGAGGCACATCAGCCCTACTGACTGTAGTTCGGCCTCCGAAGGTCGTTCATGTTTTCATGCACTTAAGTTTAGCATTTGACCATCTTGAGTTTTTTGCTTTGGTTACATGTTTTTGGGTTGTCAGAGCCAAAAAGACCCACTTTGATAAAACTTGTGTTTTTAATGTTTTTGTCCTTGTGGCATTTTTCTGTTTCTGGAAGAAATATGTAAAGAATATTAAGATTAAAAATGAGATTTCTTTTAAAATTCAAATAGTTGTAAATCATGAGCAGACAAAAAAATGAAGTTATACCATGGTCCGGGTCGATTCTGATTGGCTGTATTTAAAAAAACGATAATCCACAGTGGCGATGTACAAATAAAAAGTAGTTATGGTTGACATAGCCCTAATATTCTGTATCACTGCGCTAGCTTCCTTGAAACTGCTTCATCATCTGGACAAAAACAAAAGGTAAGAGGTTAACTTTCTCTGTGAAGTGATAATTATTTTGACCCATTGTGACAATCGCTGCAGTCAAAGGTCGTTGCCGGCCTAGCCGTTACCATGACAATGCGCCACACCATGTGTCAATATTCCGCTTTTTAAGCAAAAGTAATTTAAACCAAAAGAATAACAAGAAAAGAGTACTAAATTGATTTAAAATGTATTTCTTTTGTAAGTAACCATGGCATAAGCAGGATAATGGCCTTCGCGGCGTCTATTATAATAAATTAACAGGCTTCGCAGAGGGTTCAGGCCTAAAGTTAAAGTCCCATTATCTGTCACTTGGTCCCATTTTCGAGTCTTTGGTATGACTCAGCCTGGATTTGAACTCACGACCTTCCAGTCACAGGGCGAACACTCCCCCCACAAGGCCACTGAGCTACGCATTGTCTGTTAATTTCTGATAATGGACACCTCATCGGCCATCATCCCTTACTTGGAAGGGATGATGTCCTTATAAAAGGATCGTATTAGTGATGTAGAAAATACACTGATCAGGTCAAAGGCTCCCTGCTCCGCTCCAGTCTGATACATACAAGCCCAATGCTGATGGTGCCCTAATGCCACACGTCCATAGGATACCCACTCAAACTACACTCTGATTGTCTAACATCTTCTTTTCTTATAGTTGGCCTTGCTGTGCCGTCATCGACCTTGATATTTCCCGCCCCGTACTGGTTTGCCCATTGTTTGCCCAGATCCATCCGTAAGGGGCAGTAAGGCCTGAAATATAAATGATATCAGCTTTCAGCTCAGCTGTTAATTTAGAAACCAAGCCCAAGATAATAAATAAAGGTAGACAAAAACCTTCTTTATTTGTTATCTTTTTAAACTCAAACTGAGCTTCTCCCTCAGAAAATGATGAGGTGTTTATTATGCAGACATTGTAGCCAGAAACCTCAGAGAGTAACGTAAATAAGCCTTAGTTTCTAATACACAGCAAATCCTCAGGATTGACTGATGTGACCTTGCCTGAAAGCCTAGATCTTTCGTTGAAATCATGTGTGGGGTTTCTGACAACAGCTCTCCTAAAGTGCTGTGGGATTTGTGAAAATGACTGAAGCACTTGGACATCATGTGTTGCATAAAGGTGTCTTACATGTCGAGGGTCATTTATACATTTCTGTGAACACAGAGAGGAAATGGCCTTGCTGCAGGGAGAATCTGCACGCTGCAGAGCTGACCAAGATCTGACCTGCTGCTGCTGGAACATGACATACATTAGGTGGCGGAACATCGCCAACGATGTTCCCAGCAATGTCACCAAGGCTTACCCACACTCCAATGAAACGCTGGGATTTCTGTTCGCCAAAGGGCCACTGGAACCCAAAAATAACGCGGCGTAAGGCCACGAGTTTCATCTGCAAAAACCCAACGGCTCTGCTCTCTAGATCTGACTTTGCGAGGTGGAACGAATTCTGAGCTAATGTATAAGAATAAAATCATCCACGTCTAAGCACATGTTTATTCCTGAAGCTGGTGCTGTGAATTGTATCACTTTGTTATGTAATGCAGAGTATTATGCATCCCTGAGGGGACGGGGAAGATGAAGACACAAAATATGCACATCCACTTAAACCAAAACCACAGCGGATTCCTATAGATAAGAGAGGATATTTAAATTGAAAGACGTGTAATCAATAGTTACTCTGCCTGTCATGTGGAAAGTGATTATTTTCCTGCATTTATGCCGGACTCTTTAATATCCTTTCCTCTTCAAGTTGTAAATTATTCATTGGAGCTTAAAACACAACTATGGAACGACACGGTGCAGGAAAGAGTTTGCTAATGTTGTTGCACCCTTTGTAGTCAAGAGATGAAGCTGCACATAATGGAAGTTGGTGATATTTATTTTTATATCTCTCGGCTCCTTTGATGCATCTTTAAAGTCATACAGAATTCCTAATTTCCCCACAAATCTTCTCTTTCCTATTTGCTGTGTCTGCTGGAAATAATACGTTGTAAAATTAAAAAAAAAGACAATTCCTAATAAGGCGATGCCGCAGAAAAAGCACCCACCCTCCTTCCTTCTTTTAATTTTGCAGCAAACAAGTCACAGAAAATCGACCTTATTCAAAGAATCGACTTCATTTTGGAGACAATGAATTTAAAGCACTATTCAAAACACAACCTTACATTAACCAGTGCAAAAAAGTAATCTGTATTCATGGAGTTGCAGGGTGTGTGCAGACACCGTTTGAATGTTGATGATGCTCTGTCTGCGTGTGCTGCTCTTCCACTGGGAATCTGGGAGGAGAAGGTTCTGTTTCCGTGTCGGCGTCCCATCCACCAAACCGACACCCCGCTTTAACGCCACAAACCCAATTTTGAAGCACATCGCAGACGCGTTGTCCTGTTACCACATCTCAGTTTAAAAAAAGGAAAAACTGTGGTTTTAAAATATCACTGCATCTTCACCAACAACTATAATGATTAACCAAAAACAAAAATGTTTTACTTTTACTGTTCCAATTAAAATTAAAGCCACCAGCAGGCACTGCCCGCCTCTGCCCCTGGTGCCCTCACCTGACCCACCCTCACTGGCTGAGCGGCTGCTACACGTCGCTGACTCTGCCCCTTTACCCTGCCTCCCCAGCCCGGTCAGAGCTGCACACGGCAAATGAATGAAAAAAAATCCTTTTTACAAAATGCCGGCTTTTCTGTTGGTTTGTCTCCATAGCAACCATTTTATTTTTTGATCACTTGGGGGTGACAAACACGTCAATGTAATTTTTAAAAGTATGGGTTAAAGTAAACCTTTGAATTTCCTCGGCAACAGAGATTTTATGTTAACCACACCCACATTCCTTATATGTTCATATCGTATGTTATATTGTTTTGTTCAGCTTGAGCTAGGAGTTTATGTCATCAATTTTCATAATATTCTGGTGAAAAATGTGCGAACAGGGGAAAGTCACCTTTGTGAGCTCACTGCGCTAATGCCGTTCAACCTATAACTTCTAAATCCAACATTTGTTTTCAAGTATCTTTCCAATGATGCTCGAGTGAGGCGATAGATCAGAATCCTCGAAGGAGTTTAAATTAATAAAAGGTACAGAATGTGTGTTTTTTTATTTCAAAATGGCGGCCTCCACCAATAAAAATATGGTTGTGGTTGTATACTTACAGAGATAGGGATAGAATGTACTTTACTAATCCTGAGGGAACTTGCATAGCCATCCATTGCTCCACAAAATACACAATACATTCAATATTAGGATCATAATTTTTTTTTTATATTTTAAAGTAATTAATGGTCATATAAACATGAAAAATAAAAATACATTGGCAAGATTCATGAAAACTACTCAGATTAAAGTTTTCTTTCCCATATTGTGTTAAAATGTCAAATGTTATACCTTGCCACAACATGGTCGCCAAACTGTAGGTCCTGTGGCCATCCCATAATAACTTTAAAAGTTCCTTTGGACATCCCTGGCATGTGTTATGGATTTTGACTTTTTTTTTTTTACTTTTTGTGCCTCATAAGAGATTTTAACCCCATTCATTTTGTTTCTCCTGTTATGATGTCATCACTTCGGGGGGAGGGGGGTCATTCAAAATGCCCATTCATTTTTACCAGGTGTGTGCAAATTTTGGCGAGTTTTTGAGTTTGTGGTGGAGGCAAAAATTTCGCTCAAACGCACAGAAACTTTTGTCAAAACATTCTGGTTCTTGTGGTCCAGGATGGCTGCGGGACAGAATAAGTCCCGCCTCCTTCTGGCCGTTACAAAACTTTCCTCCCTTGATGCTCCTTTAGAATCTTATGGCTGCTTTATACTCATCCTAAAACAGCTTAAGTGGGCTGATTTGTAGGAATGACTAAGTCTTACAAGGATCACTGAGTCGGTCGGGAAACAAGTAATGACCGTCCCCTCAGTGCTTGATAACACCGGAATCTCTGACAATTTCCACTAAAAGTTGCTGCAACCGTACTACAAAGAATTGAGCTTTGAGCGCAAAATGCCGACCTGCTGCCACGCGCAGCTCTGCAAAATGCAGAGTTTCTCCTTAGATCGGAGGAAAGGTCACATTTCGGAGGCACAGAGAGGCTTTCTTGCTGGTGACTTCTTCCATTCACCGCCGAACGCCTCATTGGAGACGCTTTACCAGATGACATTCCAATTAGCACAGAGAGGAAATGGGCTGTGTAACGACTCCTTTCTGGTCAGCCAACCTCTGAATTCCCCACAGCAGAACACCACACTGCACCGGACCTCACAAAGAGACGTATCACTAAAGAATAGTGCGGCATAAATCCCTGCAGTGATATTGTGATGTAATTGAAGTCGTATTATTCACTGTCATAAACCTCAAGGGCCTGAAGGAAGGACAGGAGCGAAACACTGCACTGGGGGGGCTGGTGGTGAGCCGTCATTCAGGTCTGATGTCTCACTGAGGAGGCTGTAATGTGACTTGACTGCTCTGGAGACCCATAAACCCACATCAGCTCAGAAAATCCTGTGTGCATCCTTGCTTATGTGCAGCACAGAACCTGCATCTCCTGAAGGTTTACATGACATCACACTTAGGTAGTGATGGCTTCACCGGGTTTGGTTAATTCTACACCCGAGATGGATGACCAATGACTAGATGACTCATTTGCCTTGTTTGACCAACACTCGGCCCTCCTGCAGAACCAGTCTGTGCTGAGCGAATCTGTGTTTAAACTAGACATGCAATCCAACACTTTCACAACCATTACAGATTAAGTTGTAGTCACACTCACCGTGCTGTATTCTGGTCAGTGGAGGGTCAAAGCGACACAGGTGTGTCTTGGATGACGTCCTTTGAGGCTCGTTTGGAGACCTCAATGGACGACACGAAAACAGAACATACCATTGTCATGCGTGTGGTAAGTCTGTCGTGAAGTATCCGTAAAAGACTAACAGAAGTGATACGGACTCATGACGTACCGGTGATGCTGTTGTACGGTGTTCTTAGGCCACACTCGTGACCACGAATAGATGCCACACACGTGTTGTGTGCACATGATATGTAAGTGTCCGTAGGACGCCCATAGGACGTCCAAAAAAACTACACTGATTGTCTCAGTCCCTCATTTCTAACAGTCAGGCTGCACACAAGGGGCTCCTTCTGCAATCTGCAGGAACTGGCGGGGTAAAAAAGATAACAAATCTCTATGACACGCTTCCCCCCTACGTGTTGTACAAGTGTTCACTACGACCTGCTGCATGCCCATAGAGAAAATGTGCTCTCTATGTTGCTCTCTATGTTTGTCTGCAAACTTGACATTACCTGTGGGCGTCCTGGGTACCTCGTACAGATTGGACTATATTTTTGCCCATTAGGGCAGTTGGGGCCTAAGGCATTAAAATGACAAGCGAACACTGTGACACTGTCAGTAAACCACATCAGAAGAGAAACAAAAGCAGCTCAAACTAGTTTATCGCATCAAACTCTCACAAAATCATGAAGACGACTGTTTTGGTCCGGTTGTTGCAGGCGCTCCAATAAACATTGCACAGACCAGAACTCCATTGATTTCTCCTCCTCCATGTTCCCCTCTCATGTTTGGCATTATTTTTAGATATTCCTGCTCTTTTTTCCCATCTTCTGTTTCTTCCATGACACACTCTTTTTTATTGACTGGTAACACTCGCAGATACACAGTTCAGTCAGGTCACAACAGCAGACTGTGCACAGAATCAGCTACATAGATTGGCTGGATGATGTAACGCAGAAAGGTGGGGATCTTGTGGGTAAATTCTGTCCAAAGATGTAGCAGTGAAATATCGGAGTGGAGGAATCTTTGCCATTAATGACGCCTTAAAGGTGTCTTCAGTTTGTTTATGAGCAACGTTGAAAAAATGTCGAAAAAATACAATTTTGCAATGACACCATTTCCGTGAAATCATGGGCGAATAAACAGAAACCAACTGATGCGATACGTCCTTCAAAAACACGGTGACGGATGTGAACACTCCTTTGATTGACAGCGGATCCATTCACATTCCTACCACGGCTCTAGCGCTCATCATCATCCATCAAAGGAGACGTCGGCGTCTTCTCCAGGCCGTGGCGCGACGAGCTCCTTAAAGGTGGGAGGGGCTACGAATGAAGCCATTCTGGGAAATAGTGGTTGGTGATTTTCCAGAGGAACTGTGGATCCAACAATTCCACATGACACGCTCAACTTTGGATGATCTGTTTGACGCTTTGGGACGTCTGATGGCGCCCGCTGTGGTCGTCTGGTTGTTGGTCACGAGACTCATTTAATTAAAAAATAAATGTTTCCACTGCAGTTTTATGAAATACATCTATTTCGATATGCCTCGTCTAAGAGCAAAAACTTTTTTTTAAATAAATGTCAGTTATTTTGGTTATTGTCGTGTTTCCATTGAGCTAATTTATTATCGCAAATCCAATTTGTGCAAGTTCCTAATCAGTGGAAATTGATGCAATATCCGATGATATTTTACAAACCTCTCTGTGAATCTTTTTTGTGTCTTTAAAAAGCCCAGCCTTTTTTACCATTGATGTCATGAACTTTAACGCTTTAATATTCTGTGTGAGCGCAGTAGAATCCGAGTTCTGCTGGATTCCTCTGACGGCTGCAGAGCCTGACCCCGGGCTGACCCCGGGCTGAGCCTGCTGCTATTCCTGATCCCAGATTTGCAACTGCCTCCAATGTTTTCCTGCTCCGGATCATTCTATTACTTTAAAATGACGGACTCTAAATGATTTAAAAAATGGTTTCAGTCTGATGGACAGCAACCATCGCTTCTCCAGACCCATTTCTGTCTTCGGTTGATAAACACTTGAATGCTGCAGACAGTAAAAAACTACCAGAGATTTGGTCCTTCACAATTGTTGGTATTCAATTACTCCTTTTACTTGGTTTGTAGTATTCCACCTCCTTACACTGAGTTGCTTCACTTAATTTAAAGACTCAATATGGATGGATGGATGGCTTTTTATCTACGCTTGTTTTCAGGAACAGCGCTCGTCAGACTGAAAGCCGGACCCTCATGGAAACCTTCTAAGACTACTTCTTTCCAGGAGCGTGCCAGCTGCTCCCCGCCAGCATGACAATGATAACGTCTGAAGTTGGAGCAATCTGAGAAGCTGGCAGCACGTAAAGGGACACGCTTCACCACTTTACAAATGTGCATATTTTATAGTCGTGGTACTGAGGCGTCCGGCGAGGACTTTCATACCAGCAGCAGGATTCTCTTTTCTTTTTTGATTTTAATCTTTAGCTCAAAAAATACTCAGAAAGTTTATAAATGAAATAAAGTTTCATGAAAATGTGTTTTATAGCTGATTTTTTTTCTGAAAAACTAAAAGTTTCCTCCAAGCTGAGAGCACTGGATGACATGTATGAAGTAACTAGAAATAAAGGGGGTCGTATTTTTGTATCTCAATTCAAATATGTCATAAATGTGCGTTTAAGGCGCTCAAAGGGCTGCGTGCCGACTGCATGTGTATTTCACTTTCCAGTTGCCAGCCGTGCCCTCCAGTCATCACTCCAGGAGCTCTGGTGGCTGCAGTGGAAACGCCTGTCATCAGACACGGGTTCAAAGACAAAGCTAACACGGATTACTTTCAACACCATATTGTGTGTAATTGCTATACGCGATAGGCACTTTGCCACGCTGCCCGTCGCCTTGGACCGCAGCCAGAAGCACGGCTGATACCACCAGGGAGAAGCATCTGGGTGTTGAGCGTGAAATGCAGCAGCGCTCGCTAAGGGACTCTAACCTTTCTCTCTCTCTCTGAATGTCTAGGATGTAAAATAACTTACAAGATCCACTTTGAAGCTTTCTAGAGTCAAAACATGCAATCGGCCTGGAGCTGGGACACTAAACACAAGAGAAGCAGAGCGCTTTTAACAAAAAAAACTCATAAAAAATGAAAGTTCTGACAAATTACAAGCCCTCATTTCCTAATTTGCTTCGTCGAACGCAATTTTTTATGCATCCAAGCACAACCAGCGAAGAGACAGAAAATCACTTTCATGTGTGAGCTGGAAGTTGACTTTTCGTTGTGAGGGATTTTTTCCAGTGAAGATGTCATGAGATTAGATGAGATGATATAAGACTTTGTTTACTCCGACCCAGAAGGCTGTGATGATGAATCAGGAGCCGCAGACCGAGCAGCTCTACTGTGGGCGAACTCACGCTGGCAGGAGGGGAGGTTTCAATGAGAAAGCTTTTATGGCATCCAGACAACAAGCAGAAAGATAGATGCCAAATAAGATGCAAACCCAATCATGTCGATTCTTTAGTAAAGGACGAACCTCCATTAAGTTAAAACTGCTGACTTCACGTGAATTCCTGCACTGAAGGAAGTTGGCTCAGGCAAATAAAGAAAAACATTAATATCATTCTGTCAAAAAAGGCAGAGCAGGCGTGTAAGAATGCACGGGGCTGAGGGTCAGGTTTAACTCAGAACCTGACACAGCAGCTGCTCCTCACATGTTTATGCATCACTAAAATTCAGTCTTTCTAGAAAACGTGGAAGTGACCATAAAGAGCGGCGCGCTTTTGTCGTTTGTTGGTGGGAACATCAGGAGCCCCGGTGGTCCAGTATGGGTGGGTGAGAAAAACGACACAAGAAAGCCAAAAGCCTTTAAAGAAACACGCTGCCATTTCAATGCAAAGCGAGCGGCGAGCCGTTAGGCTGAAGTTTAGTGTGGGAGTTGACAGCTGACTTATTTGTTAAGAGAAGAATATGTTTAGAGAATAGGTGGGCCGGAAAAATACAAATCTTGGAAAAGACGACACAACAAAAAAAGTTCCAGTCCAAGTTTTCAGTCGAAGACGCTGTTCATTAAAAGGATGTTCCCTCCTCATTGCTGTGAAGGAAAGTTCACTGAAAATTTCAAAGGACTTCTTATTTCGAAGTGACATTCAAAATAAAACCAGGACAAAAAAGATCCAAACCTTCTGGAAATTGTAAAAGAGCACTTTTCTAAAAAAAAGGAGCGGAGTTAAAGATGCTGCATTTTCCTTAAATGTCACCTCAAAGTAAAATAGGGAGATTGTACTTTTACAAAATGATGCCATACCGGGTTTTAAAAATATGCCGGCTGCTCTGGAACACGCAGCAAAGGTCAAATCCTGCTCTCCTAAAGGGTCAGGATCCTGATTACTACAGACACATACTTGAGGAAAAGTTCACGTTTCATTGCAATCGATACTTTATTAAAAAGGTACAGACGAGCAAATCAATGTTTCTTAGTAAGGACATGAACTTCTGGCGTCTGGGCTGATCGATGGCGAAGGCCTCGGTGGTCACTCATCAGCGGGAGCATCAGGTTTACATACCGGGTCACGCGTGGCTGTGGCCCACATCATGCTGGAAGGTCAGCCGAAGTCCAAGCATCCCTTAGGCTGACTGATCTGGCTATATTTAGACGGATCTGGCAGGCTCGCTCGTTCGGCGGGGGGGTCCAGGTGGGGGTCCTGTCACAAGGCCTGCAGTCACTTAGCGCGAGAATCTTTAATCTAAAAGCAGCCGGTGGTAAAAATGGAGTCAGACCTCTTTCCGTGACACAAACCAGAGCGAGATTTCCCCCGAGGGGAAGGAAATAAAGTGAATCAATTCAAAACCAATGGAAGATGATGAGACAATAATTGCTGGTGCAACGGTGAGGGCTTCGGGGGGGTGGGGGGGGCAGCTATTTACCTCTATGACTGAAAAAGAGCATGCCTGTGGGCTTCAGGGTACATGATCTGAATGGCCCAGTATTTTAGAAGATGTAAATCTACCAGGGGTGACGGGGGTGACTTTAGTGGGACGGTGGCGCTGTGACCATCTTTTCAAAGTCACAGGCAGAAATGTCCTCCTGAAGGGGGGCGGGGGACACGGCGGGGGACACGGGGGGCTGGCATTGTTCACGGCACAGGTTATATATTTCTTCTATTTGTGGACGATGAGGTCAGTCTTTTTTTCTTCTTCTAACCGGACTGGAGGGTCTCAGTTCCGCCAAAGACAAGAGCTCCTGAACTTCAAATCCACGCTTTTAAAGAAATGGAAGTTTCCAGATTCAACAGCAGCAAATACAAAAGGCCGAGTCATACCAAAGACTGGAACTCAAATGAAACTCAATGCCTCCCTGCTTGACGCTCAGCATTAAGGGGTTGGATTGGGGGGTTGTTCAGCTGCCACACAGCAAACTGTGGGACTTTGACTTTTTTTCAAACGAATCAAAATATTTTAATTTTCCTATTGAAAATAGAAGCAAAACTAAACAGAAACTGTTTTTAAAAAATTCCCCACCATGTGAGAGATACGCCACTGCTGAGCCACAGAAACATTTTCCACGCCGACTTCATTGCTTTCACTGATGCACTTTAAACTTCAGGTCATACTTAGGAAGAAAAATGAAAATTCACAACAATTTCTCAAACCTGGAAGCCCATTTTCGAGGAATAAATAGGTTTCCAGCATCGAGCCGCCCAAACGTTGACAAAAAAATGTATTCAGAGGGCAGAATTAAGCCGTGCACGGCAGACGAAAGCCCCGTAAGTGGTGAAGTTATTAGGTTTGAGAAGCTTCAAGCGCTGAATCAAGAAGGGAGAAAAGGCTTCTCAGCTTTTCTAGTTCTTTCTTTCTTTTTTTAACAGAAATGAGTCAAGACACTTTCACCTTGTTACGTCTCGCCACCATGGAATGAAAATTCCCCGCATTATTAAAAAATGGAAAGGTTGATCTTCATTCTCAGAGCAGAGACTCATCACTCACGTCCTCCTCTCATAGTGAGGAAGAGCAGACCCCAACAGGTAACTTTATTTGTCTCTGAAGCGCCAGCGTAGCAACAATCAGAGCTTCTTTTCAACGTCATTTATTAGCTTCACTGGACGCGAGGATTTCCTACGCAGCACGGACTTGATGAACAAAAGCTTCTATTAAAAAAGTGCAACCAGACTAACGAAGGTATGGCTCAACATATTAGGGGGGTATTTGTAAAAGAAAAAAAAAAGTCAGGGATAATGACTGAAGCATCTGTCGTTGCTTCTGCTGAAGCGAACTGTTTTAGTGATAATCCTTTTAGCTGAACGCAAACAGGCGGCGAGAGGAAACGAACTTCTCGTTCAGCCAATAAAAGGTTCAGTCTGTGGAACAGTTGGACCGGCCTCTGCCTCCTTTTTCGTCAGCAGCTTGGTCAGCGTGCCGGCATCGTGTTGAGTTCAGGGGTTCCTCGTGTTCTTTGGCTGTGAATGCCAGATCGGAGGTCAAACGAGGGCGTTGCTCGACACCAGCGGGAGGCAGGCGGCCCTGGAATATCTGCTTGTCATGTCCGCCGGAGAACAAAGGCAGGCTTTTCATGTTCTGCAGGTTTTACACGCGGCCAATGCTCTCTGTTTCAAATGAATATAAATGAGGAAGAGGAGGAGGAAGAGGTGGTGGGTCTGCGAGGCAGATGCTGTGCGTCCAAGAAAAAGTATCTCCCTTCTGGAATTTTATGTATCATATTTATCTGAATACTGTTAAAACATGACGAAACATTCTCCATTTTACCCCAAAATCAGATCTCCAGAATCAGTCATGCAAACATAGCGTGTTCATCCTGCAAGCTGTGTTTTCAGTGACTATCAAACTGTGGTAATTGTATTTGAGATAATAAATTCGCCAAATGGAAATTCAACAGTAAAAAAAATCTCACTTATCGAAAAAAAACCTTTCTATGCTTGGAGGAGGTGGTTATGTGTCGACATTGACGTATTTGCTGTAAATCAAAGCATTGTTCATGTCCATCACCGTGATTTTTACTGACTAATTGTGTGATTTGGTTTGTGTTTATTTGCATAATTAGGGTTTAATGGAAACAGTGTCATTGTAAAATTGTGTTATTTCGACATTTTATAGAATTTCCACAAAGTTTTGCGCATATGTGTGATGGAAACGCAGCTAAAGTCAATAAAACGCCGAAACTGGTAACTTTTACTTGACAGTTGGATTAGGCGTGCTAATATTTAATTCCGCCTCGTTTAACCACAAAATCTCACTTTTCAGATTCCTTTACAGAAGTAAAGTCCATTAGATTTAGCAGATTTCATCAAATAAAGTAGGGTGATTGGAGTGGATCACCTTTCTATTTACCAGGAATTTCCAGTGGTCTTTTAATATGATGATGCCATTTTTTCTAGTTTCTGCAGAGAGTTCATTAGAAATTCATCTCTGAGTTGTGGCCGAGACTGCAGGAGTCCCTCCTTCCTGTCATCGATCAGTTTAGCTAACAGCGCCTCACAAACCCGACACAACATTAGCGGTACAACAAAAACGTTGAGCAATATCAGAGCCGTCCAGTTTAGGTCCAGATTCCCGCTCAGACGAGGAAAACAAAGACCTTCATGGATCTGTTTGTCTACAAGTGGGTGATGCATCAGAATGGAGCGGGGAGTATTTTCTTTGTCATAAATAAATTGCATTTTTGCGTCTGCCAGAGGTTTAAGCTTAATTGTCTTTATAAATGTCCTCTGTCATCAATAAAAATGCTACAAGAACATGTAAAAAACACAATTCTCTTGGGAGTGGGTCTTAAAGACCCTCACTGAGCGGCTGACTTGCATTCTTCAAGATTTAATAGAGCAGGTATTTCAGACAATATGGATGCCTCAGAGCTATACACCAAATCCCCACCTAGAATGAACACTGCAGCGCTGGAGGAAAAGCCTTCTGAACAGCAGTTTGCTACGTTTTCTGCTGATGGGGAGACGAGGAAGAGAGCCAGACGCTCCTGGAATAACATTGCAGAAACATAAGACGGTGATTAATCAAGAGGGGGTTCTCATTAAACCCAATCAATGCAGGACTTAGTGTTTGTTTGGAGGAGGCAGGAACAAAAAAACACAAACAGGTTGGAGTTACTTCAGTCTTTGACTACATAGAATGTATGAAATATACGTTTAAATCAACATTATTTTCTCATGCAAGAGAGATGCTGCTTAATTATTCAAAGAATCTGATTCTTCAATGACTTGAGCAGAGAATCTAATACTCATTTAAAGTGAACAATGATGCAGAATTAATTAGAGAAGATATTTTGCATTTATCTGATGTTAGAAAGAGTTTTTTTAAAAAAAATCCACATAATGCAGAAGTGAGGAAAACAAACAAACTAAGCATTCAAAAACACAGCACACTCACATTCATTGTTTCTAACCCTTCAGCTTTTCTTTATTGGATTTGTGGTTATTTGATCAGCCATAAAACTTAAGAAAAGTTATGCAGACAGTGTTTCACTGTGTGTGATGCAGCTTGCAGGTACATGTGTGCCCTTGCTCGCCCGTGTGCCCTTGCTCGCCCTGCCTAGCTTAGCTCTGTCAGTGAATAATAAATCTCTGCTGGCAGCTGAAGCTGGCCCAGTCAAATTCGGAGAGCCAGTTGTTTTCTTTGAGCATTTAAAAGTAACGGAGCGTGACTGTGAACAAAGATGCTAGTAATTTCAGCAAAGTGTTAGACCCCCTTGATGACTTTCTGTGTCTAGCGCGCCGTGTCTAGCGCCGTGTCTCCCTCCACAGAAACGAACGACCTTCTGACAGCTGGTCTGCATAAACACACCGAGACTCATTACCCTCTGGGAGCGGGTTAATGGCTCTGACATTTACCATAGCGTTGGAGATACCTCAGATAGACTGGTGTTCAAGAGGAGGAAGAAAGGTCGCGACTGGGCCTAGTCAAGCAGACAAGTGGGGATTACCGTGTTGTTAGAAACAGTTAAAGCACTGATCCGGTGTCAAAGGGGCTTTTTTTTCCCCAGGTGAAGCTGCTGATCACAGAGGCGACTGAAATCTGCAGCCCCGTAAATGTCCAAATATTAGCAGCTGAGAGGGCGGAGTCCTCCCGATGTAGGACGATCTATTAGGAGTAACAGAAACCCTAATGATTGACGAACGCGGGGCCTCATCCATCAGGTCAGGCGCATGGGGGCCTGGCACTGCCATGTCCCTCCCCATGGCCGCGGACATACAACCCTGAGTTATGTTGTCCAGCTGACATCAGTCCTGCTCTTCCCTGACTATACGATTTCCCAGGTGTACTGCCCCCTTTTCAGATCTGTGCTGTTTCATCAGACTGCTTCTCCATTACAGAACTCAGAGACACCAACGCTTCAGGGGAAGTAACTTTTGCTCAAGGGGCTCAACCACGTGAGCCAGCGTGATTTCTACATTCGGCTGTGAAGGAAAAAAAGCAGGAGCTGCTGGTGAGGGTGCTGTCCTTCCCACTCCTGTCACTAAACAATAAACACAAAAATCGCAGATCAAACCATATATATATATCTTATAGATCTCCTGTTCTGTTCAGAGACTACATCACAGGTGGGGTACATCACCATGGAAACATGGAAAATGTCAGGAAACTGCAATAAAGGTCTTTTTATTGAGTTATTTGAGGATCCTATTTTGATTTTCTCTTTTCTCTGCCAAGTACTTCACTGCCCAAACTCATCCGCTTCATTTAAAGACCCACTATGGGATTTCTTGCTGCCTTTTTCTGATAATGGAGGACATATGTAAATGAAACGAAGCTCAAAACTGCAATTTCTGGGTTTATTCACGTGAATCAGGAGCTTCCGAAGAATTTCTGTCTAAAAAAAGAGCTTAATTGTGACACGAGCTCCCTGCTCTGAGCTCTCGGTAAAGAGAAGGGGGGCGGGGTTGCCTCACGCACATTCAGAGGTGAATTCCGGATGAACTCCTGCCACTCTGCAGAAACTATGTCCTGGAAAGGTCAGGATGGAAGAGTCAGGCATGGATCGGTACAGGTTTGCAACCCCCCCCCCCCCCCCCCAGACCGAGTGTTGATGATTAAACATTGTGCTTATCATAGAAGGATCCCTTCAAATGTGTCCTCGTGTGTCAGAAAAAATGTGAATTTCAGGCAGGGATGAAATGAGATGGGGGGGGGGGGTCCCTGTTTTGAAAGCTGCTTCATGGGAGTCGTTAATTGTCTCATGAGAGATGTCAGGTCTCTTTATTTCCCACCCCCATCTTCATTTTCATTAGAATGAAATTAGCTGTTGATCCGTGCTGTAATTTTAATTAAAATGCAGAAGTGAGCACCACTGAGAACAGCTGAAATATTGTTTATCTTTGCACTTTAAAGTTGGGACTGTTCGCGGCGGGGAGCAGGGATTAATGAGGGGAAAGAAAAAATAAAAAGGTGCATCAGATTCAGGTCAAGACTGCAGAAAAATGGAGAGAACTCACCCTGAGACTCCAATGAGAAAAAAAAGTGCGGCTGTTTAAGTGCAAAAGGTGAGATCCAAAGACAGAAGAAGAGAGACCCAATAAACAGAAGTAAAGACATGAATCCCATTCATCTGTTCCCCTCTCGTTCCCTCCATTTCTCTGTCAGGCGGTTATGCTGGCACTTTGTGTGATGAAGGATTTTGAACACTTCCTGTGAGACAGGTGCGCTGAACCACAACAGCTTCTCCGTCTCTTCTGAAACCAATCGTTCTCTATTTTCTTTCACTCGTTCCTAAAAACTCCATCAGAAATGAATAAAGTCCTTCACTTATAGGATATAAATAAAAATATCTTAGTTGATGCATCTGTACAGCCTGTTTGTACAAAGTAGTCCCTCCTATCTGACTCTCTGAAGGCTTCCTGGTACCAGATAAGTGGTGGAGAACAGAAGTGAGTCCCCCCCACACGGGCGTCAGGGGGGTGTCCCTCCAAAAGAGGTTGGTTAGCATTAAGTAGCTGCGCTCACCGCCCTACTGTACCAGTGAGGCGCGTCATCAACAAGTGCAGATCAGCAGAAACGTCCATTTGTACTTCCAACTGCTCCACCCTTTCTCAGCCGTTGCACCACCTGTACACATCCATGTAAACCTGAACGGTCGCGCTCGGAGCGCCGAGTCCCAGAGCAGTCGCAGAAGCGGCTGTCCGCTCTGCCCCACTTATAATAGTCCACGGCGATTCAAGGACGACGGCGCTGATTCACTTCAAAAGAGCTGTTTGACTTTATGCTGACGTGGACTTACGTATGGATTACCGTCCTGACGTCCGTGACGTTTTCTCGCTAATGATCTGCATTTATCAGCGGACGAGTAGCTTCTGTCCATCAGTCCCGAAGATTTAACATCCTGTCAAACAACACAAGACTAAAAAAAAGTATAGGTTAAAAGACGATTTTAAGTAAAATACAAGAAACCAGCAAGCAAACCATTCATGATTAGAATTCCTAATAAGGGTAAAGAGTCTTGATGATGAAATATCTGTGAAGATTATTGTGCTGTATGGTTATTTAAAATGACTATCTAATGGTAAATATTGTAATATAGCACCTTTCTGCCTTGCTTTACCCTACCAGAATTATTTCCAAATATATAATAAAATATTGTTTTATGCCTTTTCTGTTCAAAGTGATGCTAAATTAATTGAAGTTCTGGATTAAATGGATCGTTGTAAATTAGCGACAGACGGGGTGAAGGGCTAGGGCCCAAAGTGCTTTACATTCCCCCACGCACCCACTGATGGCGGCTCCGCTGTCTTATGCTGCGGTCACGTGTACGACCGCCACAGCGCGATGGGGGGACATCGGCAGAATCATCCAAGATTTCACGCTGTCGAAGGGGGGTCCAAGGGCAGGGATGCCAGTATAGCTTAGTCAGTTTGTTAGTCCATTTTAGTATTTTCCTATTGAACTCTTTGTATTCGTGATCCTTTTGAGTTCATGTTTTACTTCGAAGCCCATCGAGACGACTGTTGTTGTGATTTTGGGCTATACAAATAAAATTGAATTGAATTGAATTGTCGCCTAATTTTTTCAGAAGTCGTTGCCGTGGTCACGATTGCAGACGTTGGCGGTCACACAGCCATAAGTCAGGAGGGGATGCTGTAACGAAATTGGGCGACAGCTGGGCGGCCGCAGACTGGCAGCAGCGCTAATTGGACGATGTGTAAATGTCTCCGGACGGAGGCCGTCAATATCAAGTCACACCGGCTGGGGGGGTGGGGTAGATAAAATGAAGGCCATTCTGCATCACTGGTCATTTGCATTCCAGATTTGGAGCACATATTAAATAATATTGTCAATTTACAAAATCAACATTTTTAGACCACAGGTCTCCCAAGGAACCCAGGAAGGGCAAAGCCCCAGCGCCCAGGAAAACGAAGGTCCAAGTGGTCCAACCTCGGCAGGAGTCTTCATCGCATGAAGCATCAATGCATCATCAATGCAGCATCAATGCAGTCTCCCCATTCAAACCCAGGGTGGCCAGGATTACCAGATTGATGCCCAGCATTTGTTGGGCCCTCGGCACGTCAACAGCCTTTGTTGAGCGCTGCTAACGTACGATTTCTAACAATTGGGGGTGGGCTGTCGGAAATCGGCCAATCATCAGACGACTTTAGGGGACCATGAAAAGCCTCCTATCAGTCTATTATCACGCAGCTGCCTTCCTGCCATAGCCCAAATGTACTTTTTTCAAAACCTCAGTGGGCGTCACGCAAAGTGTAGAAATGCGATTGCAAAGATTGCAAATGGCGCCGCGCGGCCATCTGCCGAATTTGCCTAATAACGTGCATTTAGGTTGCGGCGCGTTGGCATTTTGGGATATGTGACCGTAGTCTTACAACACATAACCACGTTGTGGTTTCGATGGAGCCGGAAGTAAACCATTTTCTAAGTTCTGACAGAGAGTCAACTGCCTTGCCCAAGGACACTTCAGGTACCCACCCTGTAACCCCCCAACAGATGGTTACAGACTTTCTCTTCATTCATTCACTTTTTACAGTAACTTTGTGTTGCAGCTTTATTCCACCCTGCATACTTTCCTGAATGTATACCTAACACAGATGGAGGGTTTCATGCAAACCAGCCGTGGTCTTTTTGAACCGGCCTCATTACGCAGCAGGAGCACACGCCTGCTTTGCATCGACTCCCACTTCACGTGCTCTTTGGTTCTGACCTCCTTTGTTCTGAAACACAATCTGCCGCTCGCGCACACGGCCCTTTAGTTATGCGTGCACGGTTTCTCCATATTTGTTCTGACTTCTAATCAAATTTAAAGACCATTTCAGCAAATTCCTCGTGTTCCTGCTAATGTAAATATGCGGCATCGTTTGGTGAAAATTATAGCTATTATTAGCTTTTTATATAACAGTAAACGTTTTGGTTTTCCTCCCTCCAGCTTGAGATGCTGCTACTGTTTTTTTTTAGTCATTTAAAATCTAATAATAACTCAAATTAATCGAAGTTTGGAGAAACAAAAGAACCAGAGGAGCATCAAAAACTTAACCACATCTAGTGATAAATCTAGAATTTGATTATGTGGCAAATTAATTCAGCTGTTATAAATGAGTTCTGACATTTTTCCCCAAATCAAGTCTAGAATATTGAAATGCATTACCACTAGAACACTGTCCATTAGTCACATGTCCTGCAAATTCATCTCGACTGAAGCCATTAAAGGACTGAAACACTCCATTTAGCATTGTTGTGCCCGCTTCATTTTCCTCCTGATTGAGTCTGCATATTAGTGGTTTCTAACCTCGATATAGCCAACCAGGAAACAGGGATTGCTGTGGAAAAATGCACAAAAAAATAAAAAGCAATGCCTCCAGTCGGTCAGGCCTTTAGTGCTGGGAGCACACTTAAGCTCACATATAATTAACAGATGACTTTGGATAGCATTTTGAAGCTTTATGAAGAGGAATTAAACATGTCGTACACCTTATCACACTTTTAAGAGGACTGCATTTGGGTAAGTGGCTCTGCTGGAGAAGTTTCACGTCGATCTTTAGTATGCAGATGGATGTACGCGCTGCATCACTAAAAGATGGAACACAGATAAAATCTTCTGCCTGCGTACATGAGGAAGAGTGTAGAGAGTCGACTGATGAAGAATCACCTGCTGTCACCCAACAGCACCTAAGAATCCTCAGATCCACCTCACGTTAGGTGATAGACAAAGAAGCCCTGCCAGCAGCCGCTTGCTGCTCGATTCATCTCCACCTATGAATCCATTTAGGCCGCGAAAGGAAACCAGACCGTGTCTACATGGTTATCGGTGAACTGTTTGCTGGTGCAAAGCCCTGCAACAGCCTGAGCTCCTGAAATATCTGCTTCATGCTGCTTTGAGGGAGGACGCCATTTAGATTGTGCCTTAACTCGGTTGACCTGAGTGTCCGACTGAAAAGAAAGAGGGTTAGAAGAGAGATAAAGATAGATGAAACATCGAGGGAACTTTCGTAAGCAGCTGAGGACAACTTTAGAGAAACGGAGACGGCCCCAACGGATGAATGACAGGAAAAGCAGCTGAAGAAGAACTGATGTTAGCCACTTCGGTAAAAATTTTGGGATTGAAAGGAGATTTTTTCGTCACCGTGGCGAGCTTGTAAAAGTGGCGCTTCCCTGTTACAAGCACATTTTCTACCAGAATACTGTAAAAGCTGTGTTGATTTATCGAAACAATATGGGACATGATATGACCAGTTTAGGGGCGTGTTTAACGAAAAACCTTTGTTGCCAATGGTTGCTATGGAGATAAAAGCCACACAGAAGCTGCCATTTTGAAAAAAAGTTTTTTGTCACCTGCAGCTTTGACCAGGCAGGTAGGGGCAGAGGGGGGAGAGTGAGGGGGGTCAATATCCATCCAGCCAGTGAAGCAGGGTAAAAAATAAAAAAAAGGCGGGTAAAGGGGGGAGCCGAAGGCGAGGGCAGGTAACCAGGTTGCAGCTTTAATCCTCTTTATTATTTATCATCCTACGTCTGACCATAAAAAATCACTTCTGCAGCAGTAAACCAAACAAAAGCAAGGTCAGTCGACCAAAGAGACAACACAGGTGATCAATTCTTTGCCTCTCCAACGTCTAAAAAAGCCGGTCTGCTACTCAAACTAACTAATACACAGATGACAGTCCAACCACGTCCTTCAAGCTGGAACTGCTCTGTTTCCTGCAAATAAACCATTTTGAAGGGTAAAAAATAAAAGAAACTGGCTTTAAACCAACTTTTTCAGTCATTTATTGGCTGCTGCACAGACAAAAACCTTTCTACAAACGACACCATGAAGGCTGAAGAACGCTCCGTCCTCCTCAAACCGACAGATCATCGCTGTTTAAACAGGAGACATCAGGAAAAAAACAAAATCAATTTGGAAAATTGTTGTTTTTGCAAATCATGTGTTTGTAATCATCTCTCGTTTTTGGACCTGATCTCGATCTCTGCTGGGTCATTACACCGCAGGATAACTTCATCCTGGCCGGTCTGAGAGGTTCAGCTTTTGCTGCTGTCGTCTTTTTATATCACACCTGCTTGAGAGGGAGCAGCAAGCTGGAGATCTCACAGATTTATTTATGCACAGGAGTGTGGGCACACGAAAGGTGATTTATATTCTGGACAATGACAAGTTAAAGTCCCTTCTCAGCCCTGGCTCTCTCTGTATGTGGAGAGCATCCCTTATTGTGCAAAAATGTTGCTACTCGGGAAACTCACCGGTCTGTGAAGCTCAGCTCTCAAGGAGGATGATCAATACACTCCCATCTCACTATTTTCCCTCCGAAGCTCAAAGAAACCGCTATTCGCTGCACCAACACAGAGGAGGTGTGAGGCGAAGGCGGATAACAGTGGGTGGTTAAGGTGGTCAATTCAATTATCTCCTCTGTCAGAGCACATTTTCTGGAGAACATCACCTGCAATATCTCTTAGAAAGAAACCGACGAAGCTTCAATTTCACGTCATCTTTATCTGAACTGATTTGGGGTCATTTTCTGTTAGAGATGCTCCGTTGGATTCACTTTAAATTCATCAAGTGCGGATCAGAATTTTATAGCCTGGATCCACCGAGCAACTCCAATAAAAATTTATGACCGAAATCGCGGTTTTATGAGTCTTGCCTTCACCTGTGAGTCCTATGAGGGTCAGCGAGGGCTGAGCTGTGAACGAACCGCAGAAGTCCAGACGGCGTGGGCTCAACCGCAGGAAAAAATGGAGGCCGGCACACGGATGGTTGCTTCCGTGACCTGAACTCTGCTGAGAAACTAATTTAACCCTCGTGCTATCCTAGACACTTTAACGTTGGTAGTGGGGTCATTTAGACCCCACAAGTGGATTACATGGACTAAATGAAATCCTCTCCACCTTTATACACCTGTGTCATGGTAGGGAGAACACGTCAATGTAAGGATCGGGTCATCTGGACCCCATAGGATAGCACAAGGGTTAAGAAAAACACTCCTACCTGGAATGACATTCTTTCTTTTTTTTATTTTTACTCTGGAACAGATCTGTGGACTCACTTCAACTCCACAAGGAACGTTGATCTATATCACAAGTGATTGCACTTTTGCTGACTGAACATTTAACAACTGTTTTGTTTCTGACGTTAGAATCTTTTTGGTGGCCCCCAAATGCCTCCAATTTTTTAGTTCAATTTTTGACAAAAAATGGGAAATCATCAATGCAAGCTTGATTACAGATTCCTAAAGAACCATTAAATATGTTTGTAATGTGTATTTTTTCTATCCTTTGTAACGGCCTTCCAGTCTGCTGATCTCAATTGCCACCCTTCCAAAGTCTTCTGCCCCCTCATATAGAATGGTCTGGCTCCTCCACTGCGTAACACTAACCGTCATTATTTAACCAATCCAACACCAATTTACACCCAGATTTTACCAAACGGTCAACATTTTGAATATTCCTACTAGGAATTTTGTGATAAGACAGTCAAACCTCTATTGGTAGGATGGAAACATGTATCGTTCCAACACATAAAAGGTATTTTTTGTTGTAATCACCAAAATCTTTACTGTGATTATAAGCTTGTCGAAGAATTCTCTATGGGGAAAGTCAGGTGGAGTTTAATCAGTGATAGGAGTTCAGATGTATATAAAATTGAAGAAATAATGATAATATTTAACAATGTTATTTTAGTTTGGAGACATAAAAATAACGGATTGCAGTTGCATCTGCAGATAAAGCATCGTTTCAACTCTGACCTGCTAAATATTTACTGCACATGACGGATGTTTCCCCAAATGAGGAAATGAAATCCGATATCCGGGCCGCTGCAGCGGCAGATGTTTAAAGCTTTTATTTCATCCGGGATGGGACCCCATTTAAATTTGACTTTAGATAACAAGATTTATGGGAATAAAAGAAAACATGGAGCTGTAACTTAAAAAGGCCGATATAGATCAACGTGGCACAAAGATGACGTGTTTTAAACTGCCCCCCCCCCCATCACATCAGCTCCACATCTGGCTGCCTGAAGATGGTTGCTGCCTGAAGTGATGCATAGCTTTTTTTGCCATTATGTATAATCATTCAGTCAGATATACACTAACAATTGTGAGTCAAAAAAGTCATCCAGAGGTGAAGATGATAATAACATATATTTTTTCGATGCACAGACTCTGATTGAGCGCGGGTTCCTGTTCTCCTTCACAGGGGCACCGACATTTACCAAACACATGACGGGTAATAGATCTGACAGAGCAGCAGGCGGCTCCCGATGGCTGCTCACGTCACGGCTTTGCTTTCCACCCGCTCTCACACTGGAAAGGCATCTCCAGTCTGTCCGTGCAGAGAAATCTGATCAGCCGGTGCAGACCGCTGCACCTCAGTGCCCATCAGCTCAGAGCCAGGGAACAGGCAAGGAAAAAAAAAAAAAAAGAAGAAAATGTGACTTTTTGAACCGATTTCTGATTCTCTGACGTCGAATAGACTAAAATGTGTTCCTCGTGGTTTGATTATGATTAGTTTTTATTTGGCAGGATATTAAATAATTGGGTTTTTTGTCATTTTTCTTGACGGAATATTAAGAGGAACGTGGGAAAAACAAGACTGGATGACCTCACCGTCATGGATCAGAGTTCTTCTTCATTTAGCTCATAATTTAGTTTATGAGAGACAGATACAGAAATTTATTGGACTAAATTAGAGTTTGTGAAGTTTTAGTCGACTCCTGACATTGGAAACAAACACAACGTGACTTTAAGTGCAGCATGTATTCGGTGGTTTGGTCGCACAAATGTAGAAGTCAGTGAAAATATGCAAAGAAAAATGTCAGACTGGAAGTTTTGGCTGCAGCTGACAAGACATTGCAGCGAGGAACTGAAGCGGAGCGGATATTTAACCTGCAGAACGGAAGAAGGTGACAGGTTTGGTTGGAGAAAGACATCATGGTTTTAAACCTGACACACATGCCACCAGCTTAAGTCTACACACACACACACACACACACACAGCTGAAGTTTTGTTGACCTTTGACCTCGGAAAGAGTTCGCCATCTTGAATTAAAAAAAAAAAAGATCACCTTTAGGGCCAGCTAGACATCTAAACTCCTCCTAGGGGGTTTCGATCCATCGTCTCCTAAGTCCTGGAGCGTCATTGGGAAGCTACTGAGAAGTTTGTAGATTTTGAACGGCGTTAAGCATGGCGAGCTCGCCAAAGCAGCGTTCCCCTTTTGCTAGCACATTTTGAGAGAATTCAATGCATGAATCTTGGCTCAAGCGGAGCAAAAGCATTTGACATATGATATGTACATATTATGGGTGTGGTTACTAAAAAACCTCGGTTACCAAAGAAATCCAGAACTTTACTTTTGCCAATTGTTCTAAAAATCGACATAAACCTGTTAGTAAAATGGTTGCTATGGAGATAAAACCAACAGAAAAGACACCATTTAGAAAAAAAACTTTGGACAGGGTAGAAGAAAAGAGGGGTAGAATGAACGACCTGAAGCAGCCCCTCAGCCAATGAGGGCAGGTGATAAAGGGGGGGCGAGGTCGAGGGGGGGTACTTCCCGTGCTCACGGCTTTCATTTTCTTCTTTTAAATTAACGACATCCTTGTTTGATGGCACTTAACTGTTAACAGCAACAGTTTAGTTTGGCTTTCCTGTGATTTGTCTTTTGTTGCTTTGGTTAAAAACTAAATATTAAAATGACTACTTATTAGTTTTTTTGTGCAGCAGCCTTGATTTTGATGCTGTTTGGATGAATACAGAAACGTCTCGTCCTCGTTTAGCACTAAAAACATGGTGGAGAAGCTGCTGGAATAATTAAGACTACCTGTGAAAGGTAGAAAATGCTCTATTTACTGTCAGTAGAAGCCGTTTTTCTGTTTGGTGTGTTTTTGCTGTAGACGTGGCTCACACAGGTTTGTAGGCGTCTGATATCAGCCAGTTGGAGCCTGATGTTTTCCCATCTTATCGGACTCAAGAATTTCCCGCACTGAAAACTTTCAAAGCTAAATTCTACAACGCAGCGACAAAGAAACAACAGCAGAGCAAACAAGCACACAGCCAGGAGCTGTGGAGGCGACGGAGACGCTGCTGAGCAAACAAGAAAAGGACCCGGGGACAAACGCAGCACAAGTCAGCTAACAAGGAAACAAACATCACTGCGACACGTTTACACGGCTGCAGACTTAGAGATGCAGGCAAAGCCAGCAGAGGAGACGAAGGTCTGAGAGCCCATCGGCAAACCGTGGTGTCCCACCTTCTAATCGATGCAGTCGGGAAACCGAAAGATCGCATCTGCAGCCACAGGCGGCTGTTAATCGAAGAAACAAACCTCTGAGCAAAGCCTTCTTCTCAATCCATAAACCCATTTGCCATGAAAAATTGTTTATTTTGATTTTCTGGACCTCTCCTCCTTCTCCAGAACAGCCTGCAGCGGGAAGATCGGACAGAGATGTAGATAAAATCTGGAGATCTGCAAGAACTGCTGCAGCAAGGCGGGGCGGGAAGGGCGAAGAGGGAAATGCGAGGGGCGAAGGGCAAAGAGGGCGAGGCGGGGCGAGAAGGGCGAAGAGGACGAGGCGGGGCGAGAAGGGCGAAGAGGGCGAGGCGGGGCGAGAAGGGCGAAGAGGGCGAGGCGGGGCGAGAAGGGCGAAGAGGGCGAGGCGGGGCGGAAAGAGAGAAGAGGGCGAGGCGGGGTGGGAAGGGCGAAGAGGGCGAGGCAGGGCGAGAAGGGCGAAGAGGGCGAGGCTGGGCGGGAAGGGAGAAGAGGGCGAGGCGGGGCGGGAAGGGAGAAGAGGGAGATGCGGGGGGCAAAGGGCAAAGAGGGCGAGGCGGGTCAGAAAGAGAGAAGAGGGCGAGGTGGGGTGGGAAGGGCGAAGAGGGCGAGGCGGGGGGCGAAGGGCAAAGAGGGCGAGGCGGGGCAGAAAGAGAGAAGAGGGCGAGGCAGGGTGGGAAGGGCGAAGAGGGCGAGGCGGGGCGGGAAGATCGAAGAGGGCGTAGCGGGGCGTGAAGGGCGAGGCTAGGCGGGAAGGGAGAAGAGGGCGGGGCGGGGCGGGAAGGGCGAAGAGGGTGAGGCGGGGCGGGAAGGGAGAAGAGGGAGAAGCGAAGGGCGAGGCTGGGCGCCAAGGCCGAAGAGGGCGAGGCTGGGCGGGGCGGAAAAGGCGAAGAGGGCTAGGCAGTGTGGGAAGGCCGAAGAGAGCGAGGTGGGGCGGAGGGGGGTAACGGAAAAACAACCATTCATTCTGCTTTAAAACTCAAAGGCAGATTTGACTTTAGCAGGTTAGAAAAGATTTTTGCAAAAATCTGGGAGAGAACAAGATGGTCCATCATATTTTTGGATTTCTAAATTTAAATTAAAGACTCACCTTTTAAATTTGCGTTAAATTAATGTAGAAAATTTAGCCGTCCAGCAGCTGTCCTCCACTGCAAGGACCAGATCGCTTATGCAATTCTTCTTAATGATAGCGCATCTGAGAGAAAAATTGACCCTCAAAAACTCACCCCCCCCCCCTCCAAAAAAAGAGGGCGAGGCTGGGCGGTAAGGGAGCAGCGGGAGAAACCATTAAAAAAACAAGACCAGGGCCAAAATCTCCAATAGGATTAAAAAAATTATTTCAAAATCTATTAAGAAAAGCAAAACATACCTGTCGGTGGGTTATTATGGGATGGCTATGGGACCTTTTGTGAAATCTGTGAAATTTGGCAATTTTTCATGGTTTTGCACCCTATGGAAGAAGAAAGCTTTAGTACGAGTGATAGCAGCTTAAGTCTACACGCACCACTGATGCTTCTATGACCTTTGACCTTGGAAAGAGGCCGCCAACCTGAATTTAAAAAGTAAACCTACAGATCTAAACTCCTCCTAGGTCTTCAATCCATGGCATCTCTGCATCTTAACCCCTCAGGCATCACTGCAAAGCTACATGGGTTTAAATGTTAGGCTTACAATTTGCACATTTTGAACGGCGTTAGCATGGCGAGCTCGCCAAAGTAGCATTTCCCTGTCGCTCACACATTTTCTACCAAAACACTGTGAACGTTTAACACATGCATCTTAAGCTCAAGCTGAATGAAAGGATATGACACACAAGATGAATATATTAGGAATGTGGGTGTGGTTACTTAAAAACCTTCATTGCCAAGGAAATCCAAATGTTTACTTTTGCCAATCCTTCTAAAAATGACATTGACCTGTTCATCACCACCAGGTGACCAAATCTTAAAATGGTTGCTATGGTGATAAAACCTACAGAAAACTTACAACGCTACTTGCAGCTTTAATTTACTTGTTTGTCTGGCTTTGAATGGTTCCTTGGCGTTTATCCTTTGTACATAGATGTAAACAGGAAATCAATTTATTACATCATCTATCTTTAACTTTAAACAGTTCCTTCTCAAACTATTAGCTGCAGCATTTCCGACCATCTTATGTGCGTCTTTTGATTATTGTTTTTATTTTTATTGTTTTTATGAATGTTTGTTTTGTTTATTATTGCCTTTCATGTCAAACACCGTTAGTGTGTGGGGCGGCTGTGGTGCAGCGGTAGGGCGGTCTACCCATGATCGTAAGATTGCAGGTTCGATTCCCGCCTTGCACGCCCATGTGTCGAAGTGTCCTTGGGCAAGACACTGAACCCCACCTTGCCTCTGGTGGTAGGCGGGCGCCTGTGTTTGGCAGCGGAGCCGCCACCAGTGTGTGAATGTGTGTGTGTGTGTGTGAATGTGTGTGTGACTGGGTGAATGGGTCTGTGACTGTAAAGCGCTTTGTCCTTGTAGGAAGAAAGGCGCTATATAAGTATACGCCAGTGTTTGATTCAAGTTGATGATGTAAAGTGGTAGATTGATTGATAAAATATTTCTTAAATATCTACATGTCCATCTTTGCTCATAATTAAATGCTGGGTTAACAAACTACTTTGTTGTTTTTTTTTTTTTATATCGCTATATCTCCTGAATTTAAATCTGTTTGGATCCATTCAAAGTCATCTTTTTTTCACTTTTGGAACAGGTGCTCTCCAACTTTTTCACAGCCTAGCAGGCACATTTCCCTCCCCAGAGGTGGGTTCTCCACAAAGTCACACGTGGAATCAAGTGTTTGGCAGATTCACAATGAACTTAAAAAAGCACTTCTCACGGTGAGTGATAAACATCCTGCTCCGTCTCAGCTCTTCCTGAGCCATCGCCGCTCCGACAAGGGGCTTCTTCAAAGGAAATCCTATCAGCTCGAGCACCTGCAGGACCTCCAAGCAGCATCAGAGGTGTTGGCTCCGATAATTCGGTTCCCTGCTGTTGTGCCGTGCTTCCACAAAGCTCGTCCCCATCTGCTTTGTCCCCTAAAGCCTCTTCTTCTATGCAGTTTGGGCCGGATAACGATGACGCAAAGAGTCTGCTGGACCAGAACCGCACTAAACAGTGTGTTGCTTCGCCAGTGTGTCACCTGGCAGCAGACGACCGACTGATCCATTTTCAAAAGGAAAATTTAGACTCCAGATATGATCTATTTTTCACTGAATATCAACAACTTAAAGTGTGCTTAAAGAAACCCGAATGATTTATCCAGAAACAGAAAATCTTTCCGGATAACGTAGCACATGTTGATGCAAGGTTCTGGCATCTATAGGTCACACATGATTGGTTAATTATTATTTTATTCGATCCCTAAGGCAGTTGCATGGCAGTCCATTTCTCCATTTAGTCATCACACAAGGAATACCATACAAAAGAAAAATTAATAAAAAAGAAGCTTAAATAAAAATGCAAAATAAATTGATGTATGAAATTGCACTAAAAACTGTATAAATTGCTTAAAAATCTGATTTTTTTTTTATGAAAAGATGACTGCACCATTGGCCAAATCTGAATTCATGTCTTACCCCTATTGCTCCAGTTGTAAGGGAATTTGTCCAAACGTGTGTTTTTTGGGAGGGGCGGTAGTGACTAGAGGCTGGGTATCCCTCTGCCGATGGGGCGATCCAAGAAACGCATTCCTTAATGTGGGTGTGCTCTGAAGCACAGAAAACCGATGTTATTATGTATTTTTCAAGCAGCAGCAGCTATGCGCTAACGTAGATGACCGGCGACTATTCACAACGTCGAGTGGTAGTAACGTATAGATTTGAAGACACTATTTTTCATCAACTCTCCGATTAGAGGGCTAAATGTAGGGATAGGGAGAAGCTGAAAGGGTAGGGAATGAATTTGGATTTAGCCTCATAATCCGGAGTGCCTTCCAAACGGATTCATTCTAATTTTTCTTACCAACTACTTTGTTTTCCCACTGAGAATTCAGAAATTCGGAAATTGCGCAGTGGTGCATTGGTTAGCGCTCTTGCCTCACAGCTAGAAGGCCCCTGGTTCAAGTCCCGGCTGGGGGACATGAACCAGAATGGGGGACCTTTCTGTGGGGAGTTAGCGTGTTCTCCCCATGCATGCATGGGTTCTCTCCAGGGACTCCAGCTTCCTCCCACCGTCCAAAAACATGCTTCAAAGGTTCATTAGTTACACTAAATTCTCAATGTGCTTGTGGCCCTGCGACAGACTGGGGACCTGTCCGTGGTGTAATCAGTCGTTGCCCGCCAGATGCCGGGATAGGCTCCAGCAGCCCCGTGACCCCGAAAGGGAACAAACGGATTAGAAGATGAATGAGTGAATGAACTCTGGGAAGTTTCTAGGGCACTCGATTTCTAAATTGTAGATTTCGACGGCTCTACAAAATGGCAAACGCACAATATAGTACACTATGTAGAGAGTAGTGAAGCAATTTGGACACAGCCTGTGGGTTTCAGTGATATGCAAACAAGGTTGGAGTGCCATTGTATTAACGCTAATGCAGCTCATATGTAGTGAGGTTGGACTGTGTTTTTTTTCACGTGTTCCTAACGAAAAGTTAAAAGATAGATCATTCATTGACAGTGTGTCATACTGTGTAGCTTATAGTGCAGGAAATATGGTAATAAAAACAAGTAAGAGACAAGAAAACGCTAAAAGCACACAAGAATTCTTTAAAATGTAGTCAAAAATGAAAAAGAGACATCTCACAAAAAAATCTGGATAAAAGGTAAGTTACACAGATCATCAAATAGTTATCTGTTATTGATGATGACTTTTTTTTCTGGTGCCTGCGTTGTCTGAGCCACACTCGTAGATGCTTCCACAAAGCTGCAGCAGACCAACAGACAGCAGGATAAATGAGCAAACATCACCAGAAAAAACGAGAGCGTGCCTGTGAGGATGCATTTTCCCAAAACACTCAAATGTGGTCCAACTTACACCAACAAACCAAAGGATTTACATGGTGATAAGAAAGCAGCAGAGCCTCTTCAACCTGCTGTTTTGAGATCATTTAAATATGTTCGCTGCACAACCAGAACACACGACAAAAAGACGTTTGAGATGCAAAATCCACAAAAACAAAACAGAGTAAATATTTATTTTGAGCTGCAGCTTTTAAAAAGTACATGGGGTCATATATCTACATATCCTTATTGCTTGTGTGCAGCAGATTCACCGGCACATATATGTTGAGTAAAAGCAAGCGTACACTTCTGTGGAACATCATCACAGGCGCAGGGACAGTGAGTCTCCAGGGGGGCGGCGGTCTGCATCAGAGATGGACTCTGCTGGATCCCTGCAGATGCACTCTCCTCCGTCTCTGCAGTGGACACCACTTCAGAGTACATTGATGCTTTGTTTTTTTCTGTCTTACCAGAGCACATCCTCTGCAAACAAACAAGTCTATGAGTGAAGCTGCTTCTGTCTCACAGATGAGAATTGAAAGTGATCACTGAGTGAATTCTGGAGGTGAGGAAGCTCACAGACCACGACAGAGCGGAGCATTCTGGGTATGCTGAATCAGCAGGTATAGGGGGGTCAATAAAGCCCCTCTGGTTCAGACCAGCATGAGCTTTGATAGCTGTGAAAGATGATTTCTCATTCCAATGACTTGTTAAAGTGCGATTCAACCTAAAAAGACAGAAGTTTGCTCAGGAAAAGGCCATTTTCTCCCTTCTTGTTTGAGTAAATCGACTTTTTGGGATTAAAATGAAGACACTATCACAACAATGTTTTGGCTTTCAAATGAGACATTGATAAATCACAAAAAAAAAAAAAAACATGGTGCAAAGTAATATTTTCTCTGCAGACAGGAAAAGTTCTAGAGACGAGGAAATATTCGCCACTGAGGCGCAAGAGGATGGGATTTTATGACCCAATTACTGACGGAAGAAAGCAAGACGTAAACATTCAGAGGCGAAACTCATTGCTTCTTCCTGGTCATATTCAATTCAACTTTTCGGATTCCCATGATTTGAATTCAAGTTGAATCAACTTTCGAAGACAAAGGAGTGCTCCATCAGTGTGGGTCTGGACTGGAAGGTCCGCTTTGGCTCATTTGGTAGACGGCGCTTTCTATCATCAATCTCTCATTGCTCTGTGGTTGGAATGAGATATGACAGCTGCAAAGGCAACATTATGTGATTCATAAGACCGAGAGATTCGAACCATCTGGCCAACCCTCGGGCCGTTCACCAGCAAAATATTTCACTGTTGTGAGATAAATGTGATTATTTAAAGCAACTTTGGATCAAGAAAAGCACAAATGGAGCTCAAGTGGGACAGCTGCGTCCCTCGCTGTATGGATCCGAGGTCCTGTTCGGGTCAAGAACAAAAGTCTATCACTAAATAAAGCTTTTTATTTGTTCCCCGATGAAGAACTCTGCTTTAAAAAAGAGGATAATCTGAGGACTGTCAGGCTGAAGGGTTTAGTCTCTCTTTAGTCCTGGATGGCAACGGCCAGATTGTCTTTTCTTTTTGCGCATTTGAGCAGAAATGTGTCGCATTTGGCACTCACCAAAATGTGCATACCCCTGGTGCCCAGTGACAATGAATTTAAAGCATAGTAAACGACCACAACCCCAAAAGAAAATGATGACATCACGGCGGGAAAAGCTGTCGAAAAAATGAATGTTTGAATGAAATTTGTTGCGATTTTCATATTTTCCTACAGTAAGGAAAAAAAGCGATCATCACAAAACTTCACAAAGGTTAAATGTACAACCGGAACTGACGCTTTGATGACCTTTGATCTCGGAAGGAGGCCGCCATGCTGACTATTTCCCCTTTGCTGCCTTCAACAATTTTGAACTCCTCCTCAGGATTTTGATCTCTCTCCTCCTAATTCCTCGAGGATCATCGGGAAGCTACTTTGGGGAAAAAGCGTTTTTCACAAAAATCCCTAGAACATCATGAAAATGGAATTAAAGAATTGTTGGCTCAAGCTGAACGAAACGATACGACCTACGAAAGGACCATATTAGGAATGTGGGAGTGGTTAACAAAAACCCTACGTTGCCAAGGAAACCTAAAAGTTTATTTTTGCAGATTCTTTTCAAAAATAACATAGACTTGTTCATCTTTCCAAGGAGACCAAAAGATTTAAAGGTTGCCATGGCGATAAAACCTATAGAAAACTGCCATTTTAAAAAAGATGTTTTTTTTTTTTTAATAAATTGGCCACACAAGGCCCTGACCAAGGGGGCTGAGGGCAGACGGGGAGAGTGAGGGGCAGCTGGTCAGCCAGTAGGGGTGGGTCGAATGGGGAGGGGCGGGGTGGGGGGCAGAGGCAGGTGGGCTGTCCTACGCCAGTCGTGGCTTTAACTCTTTCTTTTGTGGTCCTCAGTTTCACAGTTTGTGTGATTCTGTCCATTCTAAACAGAATAAAGCTGTGAATAAAAATGTAATGGAGCGCATTTAAATAAAGTTTTTTTGATGTGGTTGAACACTTCCTGCCATGTTGGATTTCTCCACTGGCCTACGAAATGTTTAGAAGGTCGCACGCCGGTTAACAAATCTATGTAACCAGGGGTTAACTAAAAGATCAACTAACAGACGGTTGCTGATCAGAACGAAAAGCTAAAAAAAATGTTTTTTGAAATGAGTTTTGTCTCTTTTTTTTTCTGCAGTTACTTATTTTTAGGGACACAGATATAATGATTCCTACATTTACCCACTTGAGAAAAGCACAAATGACATTATGAAAGGGAAAGAGAGAGGAGAGCAGGATGATTCACCTCTCTGGGAGCTGTCACCAAGCATCAGTGTTTTCACCTCTCTGGCCCCGGGAAGAGCCGCCACCCCCCCACCCCCCCTGTCCCTGCCTTCATGCTTCGCTTCTTCCTACCACTGAAAAGTACAGCATTCGGGATTTCTGCCAGTCTGTCCTCTCAGAAGGGGACTCGGAGAATAATCTGGCCAGCCCCATCTGTGTGAGTTCAGTGATGAGCGGTGCTTAAGGATGAACCGGTGTGGGCAAGCTCTAGGTTCGGTTGTGACGGCGGTCTCCCACACCGACAAACAAACAAACATCGTCATGGAAGCAGAGAGGGCATTAATGGGCTGACCCCCCCTGCCCAAAAGTGCCTCTATTTCTATCCCTGAAATCATCAGTGTAAAAAAAAAAAAAACAGGTTTGTCTCGCTGCTCTCCACTGATGAGGGTCTGTGTTAATGGTAACTGAGGCTCAGATGATTAAGACCATCCACTGGAGGTGCCACTGACCCCATAATCAACTCAACAGATTAGCCTAGCTTGAACGTGGCCGCACCAAGCTGCTGCTAGACTCAGACTCTGGCATTTCAGTGTTGACTGAAGCTGCAGCAGCTTCTGCAGATAAAATGAATCCTGACCATCAAAGGAAATGACACTTGAGCTGCATTCCAATTTCAAACGTTTTTATTACCAGTTTTCAACAGCAAATTAAAAAACAAACTAACCATTGTATAAAGTCAATACTCAGCCATACCAACCCCTCAAGGGTGGCTTTGGGCTGTCTGCAGGCAAAAGATGGTCAAACCCCTACGCCGAACACAGTAGACTGGGCGACAGGTCATAGAGAGAGCTCTTAACACATGAGGGTGAATTATGTCAGATGCAGGCGTGTCGTGCAGATTTTTTCTACCCCCAAAATACTGCGACCTTGCCCAAAGAGGCCGTTTGTGATGTTTGTGTGCAGCCTGACTGTTAGAAATGAAGAAATTAGACAATCGGAGTGTAGTTCTTCACACGGGCGTCCTATGCACACATAGGTACCACTTCACGACCTCGAGTGCAGCGGCAAAAGGAAAGTGATATTTATGCTGATCGTAACGATGGGTTAAATAAAGCCTCAGTTCAGAGAGCAAGTTCAGTTCAATTCTATTCAATTCAATTTTATCCATATAGCACAATATTTACAACAGTCGTCACAATGGGCTTCATGTCAATAGTCGTGTAATAAACATGAATTATAAAGAACATAAAGATATATATGGAATTCATATATATAGAACATCATATATAGAATTCAATAGGTAATGGCTAAACTGAACTAAACGTTGTTTTTAAAGAAGCCAGCACAGTGATACAGAACATTTAAGCTTTGTGACCGGAAGTTCCTTTTTAGGCGTGCATTATCAGTTTTTAATGCACACCCAGCAGCCAATCAGAACCAAGAATTCACCCGGACCACGGTATGAGTGCGAGTAACGTAAATTAGCTTTAAGAAGACTTCAACGATACATTGACCACACGCACGACAATGGTACGCTCCAGTTTTATAGCGTCCCTTGATCAATATCAGATTGATGACATTACTTGCAAAACAAAACAACCAACAAATTCTTGGCTAAAGTTTTATTTATAAATAGCTTGAATTATAATCCGAATGCCCCTCGTCTACTTGGGAGGCGCCCATCTACACCTGAACGACAAAGTTTATTTTTTTAAAACTCCTAGCTGCCATGAGATAGTTTTAGCATGTCTCTAAAAAAATAAGGCAACCATTTATCGCAGTGTACGCCACGCCATCTTTTGTGAGAAATTTTGGCCATTTTTTCTGCAGGTCTAAACCTGGGTTCCTCATAAAATGCAGCCGCTCCTCCCCTTGACCCTCCAGGGCTCCAGGTGTATCTTACAAGCGCCTTAAATGCAGCACAGAAGAAAAATAAGCAACAGAACTTGAATGCAAACTTGGCATCAAATGAGGCTCCGGCATAAATTCAGCTAATGAATCATTTATTAATTGAATCAGAGGAGACGAAGGTTAATGAATGTAGGAGCAGGGCAACCCCTGTGTGTCATTTTGCATAATTTAAAAGTCTCGCATTTCATGAGGGGTAATTTGTAACTCCGACATGACCACCCATAAACTCCATCATGGCTTCAGTGGAACATCTACGCCTTCACAGCGTTTCCTTTCTAGAACGCACGATCAGACACATCCCGTGTGTTTCGGATTAAAGAAAACTGAAATGATGGAACGAGGCTGGATGCTTTAAACAAGGCTTCCTTCAGGCTGCTTCAGATTTAGGACGTACAAGAGCCTGATATCTTCTGAAATAGAGCAGATACCCACAGCAAATTCCCTTTGATGTCTGGAAATTTGACTGGTAATTGGAAATTGACGTAAAATAAACAAGCGGAAGCGATTGCTTTGGTTTCATGATAAGACTCAGGCAAAGTCAAGGGGACAGGCCATTGCTCTGCCGCGATAAGACGGGAGGACAAATCTGCATGCAGGTGGAGGCAGTAATAATCCCTGTTTTGTTTACACAGCCTGTCAGTCACTTATCTGGGTACTGTAGCAGCACCGGATCTTGACTGCTGCTCGCTGCCTTCTCCTCTTCAGGGAGACTATCAGAGCCTGTTGTGAGCACACCTCATGCACATTAAACAAGACTCCAGCTCAAATTGGATCTGACATAACCGGAGCACAAGAACAACTTCCTCTGATGAAGATCTGGCTTTCACTAAGAAAACAAAACGGAAAAGAAAAATCCCAACTACGAGCTAAAGACGCTGCTTATGTCCTGAGTTTCACAGCATACAAACGCTTGATTAAAAATGTGAAAACAATATGTTATTCCCATTCCAACAGCTGGTTGTCTAATGCGTTTTGCTCTGAAAGCTGCTGATTTTATGAGCTCATTTCACCACAGCAGCAATCTGCAGTGTTTCAGCTAAATAAATCCATGTGTGCACGAATGATTCAGGCATAAATTTGGTTTTTATTTGCCACCACCAGTCAGTGTTGGAGCCCAGCTGGAGTTTTGAACTTACTATGTTCAGGCGGGAAAGGTCCGATTCTAAGATGTCACATCAAGAATCCACACCTTCCACTTGACCTCCTCGCTGTGTCTGCCTCTGTGAACCATGATGCTTCCCCCGACGTGCCTTTAATGATTGTGTGGAGACAGGGGGGAGTGGAAAACAAGACCTCTGCACTGTGTTTGAAGAGATTTATGGGAAGAAAACAAGCCAAGTACTGTAGCCTCCCATCGTTCATAGAGCCTCTACTGCAAACAATACTTATGTAATATATGAAGCATAATCAGATCAGAGTTTAAGATTCTGATCAGAAGGATTGCATTTCCCGGAAAATCCTCTTCCACCTGAACGCTTTGCTGGAAAATCTAATATCATGCATCAAACATGAACAAATACAGAGTAAAGCTGAATTTGCAGTTAATTAAATGTGGACAAGAGATGATAATAAACATATATATATATATATTGCTTTTAGGAAGCCAAACAATTAGGAGCTCCAGAAATTCTTTATAAGGGAAATAAAAAAAGACTGGAAGACTTTAGATTTGACAGAAATATGCCTAAAGCCATCGAAAAAAAAGAAGAAAAAGCAAAGAAGTTGACCTAGAAAGCCGTTGTGTAGATTAATGCGCTCCTGCGCTGCAGCCCTGCGCTGACAGGTCGTCCTGCTGCCGAAACAAAAGGTGAGGATGCAGAGCGTGGCTCTTTTAAGCTGCAGCATATGGACAAAGGCGGCGTCTGAAAACAATTTTCATTTGAATAATGTGTTCCGGTGAGCCCAGATGATGCTGCAATAACATCATATAAAATTGTTCTGTAAGCCAAATACTAGGAGATAAGGCGGAATTTTCTGCATTACTGGAAACAGCCAGCAAAGCATTATTAAGATATAATGCATATTAGGAGGCATCTGTCCCAGAGAGCAACTGAAGCAGCACGAGGTTCTATATGAATCACAGGACGTCTCACTGCCACACTGTAAGTCCATAAAATAAGCATCATAAACACCATCGCTGGTTAAGATTCCAGCTCCGTCAGGACATCAGTCCCTTTCTGAACACATAAATCACACTGAATGTGGAATATTTTGTCCTTTTTCTCCTCACTAACATTTGCAGAGAGGAGGAGGGATGTTTTCAAATACCTTATTTACCATTACTGAAAATACATAACCTATCATAATATCATTTCCATTACAGTTTGGTTTGTATATAAACTCACATATTTTCTTTTTTATTGCCCGAGGAGCACAATTTGGCAAATACTTATTCCAAAAGATGCTGCAAGACTAATGGGACACTTCATTTCTCCTATTTGCTCTCAGCTCTCTGACCGCTCCCATCACGCTGAGAGCTAAAAGGGCCGTATGCAGCCCCCTATAGCTTCTATATCATCCTCTGCATCAGCAGACGGGGACATTTCAGTTAAGTGTGAACCGCGAAAGGAATAGGACGGCGGTGGCGGTCGCTGTTCGGAAGTCTTTGCAGCGGCCGTTTGTATCTACAGTGTGAGGGAGCTGCATCACGCGGCTGAGACCCGAGGTGGCCGCTGGGACGCTGCAGCACAGCTCTTTCAAGTATTTGCAGAAGCTTTATCAGTGCTTTGGGAAGAAAGGGAGGAGAAAAAACACAAGCCTAGGAACAGGAGAAAAGTGAAGAGCCAACTCCTCAGATTCAAGCTCACGTTAGAATCTACTTTATTCTTTAAAAAAAAAAAACGTTTATATATATTTTATTTGGATTTGACCAGAAAAAACAGAATCACATCCGAGGAACACAAAGGTCCATCCATGTCAGACTAAGACCAGTCCGATACACACATATGCCCTACATACCTCTATAGGGCAAACAGGACACGCCGGTTGAATTGACTTCATTTGGTTGGAGCTAAAAGGAAGTCATTACCTTTGGGGGACGTCCCACTAACTCGGTCCAGGTCTCACATACAGTCAACGTCTGCAACCCAAGTCATCAAATATGAAGGAATGAATTCTGAAATTGATGTATAGCGGTCTGGCATTTATCGCGGGACTTCCATTCTAGAAATAACCTGGTGAGGAGGAAATTCCTTAAGTTATCAGCTTTCTTTTTCCAATGATTGCAGATGTTTCCAGACACTTCATATACTTTTCTCAGACAGACATGAACATGTTTACACTTTTATTTCTTATTTAAGGATTTCAAAGTTCAAATCTTTGCTGAAAAATGAGTCGAGAGTTATAAAATAAAAAAAATCTGATCAAAATGGAAGATTTCCTGTGCAGCACAGAAAGCATTAAGCTTTCTGTGCTGCACAGGAGATTGTTTGGTAATTGTCTACAGCCAATCAGGATGCAGAACACACTTAATAAAGCATGCTTAAATGTACCAAAAAGAAAATCAAAAAGCAGCAAGACTGCAAAAGGTAAACCGCCATATGGCGATGGACCTTTGTCCAATCTTTACGTAGCAGGCCTTTGCTTAGTGTGTTTAGAACATGTTCCTGAGCTCGGATGTCTGGCCTCTTTTCTGTATAAAGCCTATCCAAGCCTTCTTATTAGTGCTCCCTTATATCACTTAGCATTTATATAGCCTGACTGACCTGCTTGGTAAATTTCTCCATATGCTTCCTTTTGTCCGGTGAATCATTTGGGAGACGGCTTTAATTCACACATCCCTCTCCTTCTGCTTCGATTTTGTGGCCATGCTGTGTGGAGCCCCCGAGCTCATTAGCTCGTGTTGCAGATCCGCTGGGATATGAAAATGCTCTGTTTCGCTCACTGGAACAGCTGAAGCGGAGGAGCACTTTGCTCCTGGATGCGGAGGGTTGATGGGGCTCCAGCGGGGAAGGTAAGACCCTGAGCTCAGCTCTGGTCCACTGTCTGGATGGGACCCACGTCCAATCAGACGCTAAAACGACACAACGACTCCAGTAGGCACGATGTGAGCCTCAAACAAGCTGCTTTTTACAACAATCTTATTTCTTTCAAACTGATCAAGTCAAGTGTTTCATTATCTGGGCGTAATGTCTGTCGACATCAAGCCTCCCAATACGAGAATTTCTCCTCTGATTGGGGACCTGACCTTTTTGTGCCAGGTTTGAAAGCACCGCTTCCCTGTTCTCCATCAATTATGCATGTCCTGTTTCATTTACATAATGATGATTGATGTCAAAACTGGCTTGATAACCCAGAAAAAGAGGGCGGAGTCGCTGCAACGTGCAGCCTTGGTTCTTGGCTCCATTTCAACATAAATGAATCTTTAAATTAGAGACGTGAACTTCTTGCATCCGTCTTAAAAATCAGATGGTGGCTGAAGCAGAATTTTCCGTCATTTCCGGACTCATTTAAAGTTTCACGTATCGTTGTCTCAGTTTACGTAGGAAAAAAAAAAGTATAGTTTTAACTGGCACAGCTGCAGTTTTTTTAGTTTAAAAAAGAATAAAGAAAGTAAAGCAGCCTCTCTGGAGCCGTTAAAGGTGACTGAGTGTTTCATGTGACTGACAGAGAGAACACAAAAAAACAAAAAACAGGCGATTGTTTCAACAGCTCATACCCCAGGGTGCTCCAGCCCAAAAGACTTGACCGGGTTTGTTTTCTGAAGAAAGTCCACACAGGCAAACATCCACAGGCGCCTAATTGTTCCAAACCTCCTTGAGTCTGTCGACAGCTCTCTGCCGCATCAGAGCACGTGGAACCTTAAATGTCAGACTCACAAATGAAATTGAAACTGCGGCTCATCTTTTGGCGTCTTTGACCAAATGTCAAAGCAGCAGGCAGAGGGATTCCTGAACGCCGTCTGGTTTTCTGCAGCTTGGAAACAGCAGGGGTAATAGTGCAGATACCTTCAGCTTGGTTATGAATGTTAAAGAAATAACAGTTTTTGCTGCGACGATGCCACAGGAGAACGGGTCTCACTGCAAAAGCATCCTCTCACAACATAAAGGATGCAGCTTGTGAGTTAGGAGAGTAATTGTGAGGAGCTTTTCTGAATCTTCTTACTCCTCTGAAGCGTTGAAGACCCCTGAAAAGAATGTTTTTTTCAGCGAAGAGGAGTCTGCTGAATACTGAGAGTTTCCCCGAAGACGGCTGAGGATGTGCAGCACAATGAGACGAAATCCTTGCTCCCAGCAAGAACACCAGCAACGATGAGCTTGGAAGGCCGACCCCGACAGGCCTCGCATCAATCAGGCTGGCTTGCCATTTGAAAGCGACCTTAGGAGATCTTCTGCCCCGCAGAACTGCACTCTGTCAAAACCACGGAGGACATTTGCTTTGATGGTGCAGGCTTCAGCATAGAGCAGTCCTGAGGAGCTGAGCTCTCAATCTTCAACAGCATAACCCAATACTGCCCTAATCTGCCCCCCCCCAACAAACACACAGACACTCACACAGCACAGACTCTTCTAATCCCCAATAAGAAAGAGAAGCCAGATGGTCAGGAACAACTGTGAGGGGGGGCCAAGGATGATCGCATGTATGGGGATGCCTGGAGTGCTTTCCTCTGTTTACCTCCTGCTTCATGTTACCAACTTAAGCAGCAGGCTGGGCGGGGGGGCGGGGGGGGGACGCACTTCCAAGGAAAGCGTGGTATCTGCTGTGTGCATGCTCAGAGAGTGGGATTGTGTGAACAGTCAGAAAGGGGAGACCCTTGAAGGACCGGTGTCCACTTACTTCCTTTTCTTTTTTTTTTGTCATGGAATGAGAAGGACCAGGTGAGTCCTGGGAGTGTCGAAACAGCGAGCCCCTCCCCGTCTGACCCAGCAGCCCGACTTAGTGACAGGTCAAACGCTTTTTTTCCCCCTTAAATACTATCAACCCCGCTTCCAAGCCCCCCCCCCCCGGTGAGCTCAAAAGCTGCCACATGCTGATGGATGGAGCAGCCACGTTACCTCACTTTCTTCCCATGGGATACTGGTTACACTGTCATTCCAACGGTACGACACCAGCCTTAATCTGTGGGAATAGAAGGGAACGTGCACGGCAGGGCACGTGCACGGCAGGCCCATCACCAGAGTAGAACGATGGCTTTTCTCTGCATAAATCAGATCTCAGCACAGTGGAGGGAGACCTTCTGCTGGCCCCTTAAGTCAAAACCAGAGGCCACCAGCCCTGAAACCCAAAGCCTCTTTTCCACTTCCTTATTAATGGAGTGTGGTGGTCAGTTATTAGCAGAAGGGGTTTCACCGCTGAGAAGGTTTGAGCGCAAACTGAGCCTGGAAAGAGCTGGGGAAGTAAAAGCCTTCACACAAATCCCCCAGAGACCGGCTCTTAAGGATTAATGACTTTGTAACCTCGGCTAAAAAGTGACCGACACGCTCTTAGACGCTCCTATCACCAGTCAAGGTAACTTTCTGGTTGTTGGTGGCATCTTTGTCAATTAAACCAGTAATATTCAAATTTCCTAAATATGGATTTTGAGTTTTTAATAAAAAGATTTGTGGAAAGAAAACAGAGGAATGGAAAATAATTTAAAGATTGAATGCGGAAGACCTACCTGGCCTACAGGTACGATGTGCTTTTATGTAACTCTACATGTCCATCAGTCAGGCCAATCAAGCTTTGTTTTTAAATAAAGCTTACTAAATTTGTTCACTAGATTTCATGTAGGACCCATTAAAATGTGACAAAGAATTACAACTGTCAAAGTGGAAACTAAAAAACTTCAGCCTCCTCTGACATTAACTTACGACAGATATAAAAAACTCACTGGTTAATCCTTGCTGCTGAATATTCTGATTATTATTATGATGTGTGGGAACAACTGTCACAATAAATTCATATTTGGAGTAAGGACACTTGGTTTTTATCTGTTAAATGAAGATTTCTTTTATTTTGAAATCAAAGGCCGTTTTTCTGATTCCTCTCTGAATTTTTTTTTTTTTTGCAAAAAGAAACTTTCCAAACATGATTGATTTTCTCGATTGGGGATTTTCAATTTAGCGGTCGTTGCAGCCGCGTTAAGAAGGTAGCGGAAATATTTTCCACACGTGACCAACCGACTTGACGTGTCAAGAATGAGGTGGAGAATCCAGGAGTTTCCAAAATAAAACTTCCTCAGAATCAGAGTAGAAATTCGTCCGGTACCGCCTGCTCCAGATGGGTTTCTGGGCATCCTCCACCCTGTTCTCCACCTGGATGCGGCTTTGGCGTGGTCTGGCCTCTAACCACCATCAACATCTACAGGGATAGGAAACTCATGTGTTTGCATGATTTCCAAATAGCAAAGCCCTACAAACGACCTGAATGAATACCTGGTTCAGGTGTCAAGCCAATTAGAAAATTGGAAAATATCCAGGAATGCGGCCCTAGAGTTCTGCAACTATGGGGTTTTTTCCATTTATGGTCGGAGTTCGTAAATGTCCTTGGTCCAGAGTCAAACCAGCAAAAGGTTGTGGACTTATTTTATTCACATTTGTCTGTAACACAATTACATTTTTACTTTCATTCCCAACGTCCCAGTGGCACAAATAACCAGCAAAAGTATGTTAATACAAATGACTGAACTCAATCCTGAACTAATATACCATAATTCTTGAGGCCGCAGCCCCTTTTGTTGCTGCGGCAGAAGCATTTATCTGCTTAAGAATGTTATTTCCAACACCTGAGTTGGAGCGCCTGCAATAATGAATCCTTCATGAGCTGAGCTTTTCTGACCTTTTCCATCCTTAAATAAATACAGACTTTATTTAAGGGAAAAGAAGAGCCTGTGAGCCCTCTGTGCGCTTGTGCTCATCATCTTCCCTGTCTGGGAAGATGAGATGAGTCTGGGCTGAAAACAATGCCCTCAAGCAGCAAAAGTGTACACAGCTTCAGTCAGAAACACAGCCCACTCACTCTGCCGCCTGTTTTCAGCTGCAGCCTGGCCAGTGGGAGAGATTTTGCACAGTGTGTGCTTAAAGAAGGCGCCCTGTGCACAGCTGGGCTCGGGGTAATGCCACCACTGTGCCCCAGTTAGCAAAGCTCCGGGCCCAGGGATGAGTTGGGCCCGGCTAGATGGAGTCCCCGGTCTCCGGATGTTTTCAAGCTTCACGCTTCACTGCATCGACACAAAAGACTTACCCTCATAAACCATAAGCCTTCTAATCCATTCTGTAAACATTTGAGGGGTGCCCACTTTTCCCATAAATGCCCGCGCATGGGCAGAACCAACAACCTCAGTAAATTTGACTCACTAAGAAACCAATAATGTCATCACTTCATTTACAAGCTAATTCCAGGCTTTAGCCCTTTATAGTTTCCTAATTGTATTACAAAAGACCTCTTTATGTCCAAGAATGTTCCATGACCAAAGGCCAGCCCGGTGCCACGAAGCAAGGCATGCAGCTTGAATCTCCTGGAACCTTTGTGGACCAGTTCAGCAAACATTTCCACCGCATCCTCACCATCACTGATACAGTCACATGAACGGGTGACCCGACTGAACCCACACACTCACCCGCCGGCTCGCACAATACAAAGGACCGGTGCAAAGCTACTGGATCCATGGAGGCGTCCAGGAATAGCAACTTACACCGAGGATCAAGCATCACCACTGATGTAATTAGAAATGCGTGATTGCAATGACAGCCAGCATGATGTCACACGGTTAAGCTTCCTAATCAAGTCAAAGAAAAAAGTGGGCTCCAGCGAGCCAGGGTTACCGTCAGCTATGAACTGTCAGCAGGATGGATGTGAGGAGATAACGACACACTTACCCAGAAGATGAGGTTGAAGACAAACATCAAATACTTCAGGCAGCAGAGGCAGCCTCTCGCCATGTTGCACTTCTTGAATTCTAAAAGGAACACAAAGGATAGATCCAGGTAAAAGACCACGTATTTGCTGCCTTTGGGCGAGCTGTACTTGTTGTTGGTCTTGTCTCCTGCGCCGGCGTCGGCTGCCACGCCGCCCTGTCCCTGTTGAGCGTTTTTGCGCGGCCCTGTGGAGCCGTAGAAAGCGCCGGCAGTGAAGCCTCGGCCGCCAAATGGCCGGCCAGACGTGGAAGCTTGGGGAAAATCAGAGTCGCGGCTGTCTACAGAGGGACTACGGTGAATGGCAGACTCCTCACTGCTGGACTTCTCCATACTCTAGGGCTGCGGCTGATGATGAGCGGCTCTCTGACGCACACTCAACATAGTCTCTGAGGTGACAGGACAGAAGGAGTTGCCTCCCAAATCTTTACTTTGAAGCAACAAAGCAGAAAAAAAGAAGAAAGAAAAAAAAAAGGAAGAAGGCACACGGATGCAGAGCTACATCCAAGTCAGAGTTTGGGATTTGCACCTCTGGCACTGCTCAGCGCTGCTGCTCTGCAGGAGTAATCCTCAAGTAAGTTGTGGTGGAGCGTCCTGTCAGGAGCATAGCTCTTGGCTTCTGACAGGACTGTCACTCCCTCCTGTAAAGCCAGTCTCCCCCCTACTGATGGACTTGCTCCTCCGGTGGAAAGTGAGCCTTTTTACGTTCTCCTGTTGGCCGGCTAAGTTTATCTCCCCTCCGTTTCCTCAGCGGTCCTCCTCCTCTCTACACGTGCTGATGCTCTGTCTGCCTGTGATCCCGTCCTCTCTAGTGAGCCGGTCTGCGCTGAGCGGATCAGCCCGTCTGCTCCGCCTCTGCTCCCGCTGCAGCAGCGACTGGCTGATGTGCTATTATCGGCAGGCGCAACTAACGGGCATTCCCTATCTCCCAACCAGAGCCCACCTCCTCCGACGGTCTCCCCTCTCTCTCCCTCTCCCTCAGCCCCTCCCCGCTGCTGCGCCGACAGCCAATGCAGCAGCTGCTGCGAGGACCGGAGCTCCTCCTCCCCGCGTCTTTATTAGGCTCCATCACTGTTTGCTCTGACTGTACATGTTCAGCAATTTTACCCCATCAAGGGAGCCGGGAGGTCACAGATGAGATCAGCAAAATAAAACAGAGAAAACGATGAAAGTGAGGGTCACTGTGGTGCAGAGTGCTGTGCTGTGGGGCTCAGGGAGGGAGCTTTAGAATGCAAAAGGGATCACATGCAGACTTTACTTTCATGCAAAAATTGTCTCACAAACTACAGTCATTCCTCAAAATATCTGTAACAACGCTAAAAGTCCCACTCCGATCGCCCTCTGATGGATTCTCAAAGGGGTTCCCAGTGGTCCTTTCATTACGGTGATGCTGCTTTTAGCCAAAATCTAAAAACCAGTGTCGTTTTCTAGAACATAGAATTCACCTGAAATTCACCTCTGAAATTCTGAAATTACCTCCTCATTGCTGAAAGTATTTTTTTTGTCACAAATAAGCTCTTTTTTAAACGACCTTTTTTTTTCCTGCCTCCGATTCACAACGATTTGAAATAAAGAAATGAAACGTAAAGCCTAATTTTCCTTACACACAGAATGACCTCCATCATCAGAAAAATGCTACAAGGACATGTTAAAAACACCAAAAGCATCATTTTCATTGGAGTGGGTCTTTAAAACAGCAGGAGATTTTCAGCTTTGAGTCAACATATTCAGGCAGATTCTGTCACGGACCCGGAGCTCTCCGGTTCTTTGACCGTATATGACAGATTTCGTGTACAGTGATCCCTCGCTATAACGCGGTTTACTTTTCACGGTTTCGCTACTTCACGGATTTGCATCGTGCATTGTGTTCTGCATTCTGATTGGCTAAAAAGTCACTCCGCTTCTTCTCTACCTGTGCGTCAATAACGTTGCACTTTAATATGTACACGCACGTAAAACAGCTTGCTAAAGTTACATTACGTACGTGCAAATTCTCTTGCAATTTCAAGTTTCTCTAAAAACCCATAGAAAAAAGAGCAACAACAACTGTCAATCACTATGTTCTTCCCCCGAACAAACACAGCTGCACCGCGGACTTCAAAGGGAGAAAACACTGCAGAGCGGAGTCAAGATGCAGCGACTCAGTCTGAAGAGCAGTGAGATACACCTGAGTCACTATTTGTCCCACATTACTGTATTTTATTGATTATAGTTTAACATTTTCTCCCGTTTAATCCAATTACTCGGGTCGCGGTGGGCGGGGCTAATCTCTGCGATTTGAAGTCTTCTGTTCACATTGATGATTAAAATTATTATTTGACAGAAGTTATTTGTTGAAAAAACGTTTCTAAAGTACTTTGATTTGTGAAACACATGCTTGAGCCTGTAAAATAGTTTGTTCTTTCTTTTCAATGTATAAGAGCATTTAATTGTATAAACAATATTTAAAAAAAAAGGTTTCTACTTAATGGACTTTGCCTATCACGGGTTCTTTTTGGAACGTAACCCCCGCGAAAAACAAGGGTTTACTGTACCCCGCTTTTGAGTGGTAGGGGTGTAGTCTCCCAACAAGCTCACTCCTATTGGGTGAGAGTGGTTGCCATAGAGACGAGGCTCAGACCGACTCGGACCAATCACCGCTTGCTGAGGACGTCTTGCTCCAACATGGCGGCGTCTGTACCACGAAAAAGTGGCAGAGTAAGGGGGGGATTTTGGTCAATATTGTGACAAACTATGCAGAAGGTGACAAGTATCTGCATTTCTGTCACTAATTTTCATTGAATAATGCATTTTATTCATTAAGGTCCCTTTTTAGACTCTCAAGGTCGAACGTCTGAAGTGGAAATACTAAAGAAATGATGAAATCAAGGTAACTTCCTGCATCAGTTAAAAGGCAAAGAAATAATCCAGGGTCATCAATAATAATCTATTTGACTGATTAGTCAACCTGTAGTTGGGTTTAAAAGAGACCGCAGTCCTTCCCCTTTGAACACAAACATGCTGTTTTATTCTTTAACAGACTCTAAAGAGCTGAAGGAAAGTTTAGTGATGAAAGTTTAACACTTTAACCAAAACGCAGTCAAAATATAAAAATACAAGATTGTTGTTGGTTGCTTCAGGTTTGAAACTGTTTTGTTGAAACCCAACACTTCTCACGACAAGTAAAGAGATATTTGATGTGAATTTGAATGAGACACCTCAAAGTTCCCCTTGATATTTCTAACAATGAACTAGAGGAAACACAACATTCATTAGCTTGATATTTATTCCCCCGAGAATTAAGACGGTAATAGAAATAGCCAAACATGGTCAAACAGTGACCATATTTCCACCATTTGCTGCCATGACAGCGACGCCTCCTGCTCTTCACTAGACACATGATGTTGTTCTGAGGCATTCTACTCTTCCACAAGTGCTACATGCATTTCTGCCAGGTCACATGGGGGTCCGATCATCCAGTCTCTGCTTCAGCTGGTTCCAGAGGGGCTCTATGGGGTTCAGGTCATGGGTCACTGCTGGTCATACCATATGAGCCACGCCCACTTCCTGAAGTCCAGCTGTGACAATTCTGACACCATGTGTTGGAGCATTTTCAACCATGATGGTGGTTCTATGATGTCTCTGAGGTAAGAACCTGCACTGATTGGACCGTCTACAAGAAGTTGGTGATGCCGGTCCAGACTGTTGCTCCTCCTCCACCAAAGTGAACCTTGGGGACCATGTTGACCTTGGCGTATCGCTCACCTCGCCTTCTCCAGCAACGCTGACCACCATCATTTCTGTGCGAGGTGACTCGCCACTCATCAGTGAACAGTACCGAAGACTATTGCCACATTGTCCGGGTCACACACGGCAGTGTCTCTGTGCAAGCGTCGTCTGGCATTCCAGTCAAAGAGGTGGAGTCGAATGTTTTGTATGGAAACCCCAGCACCCCTCACATCTGGTAAACAGTCCTGCAGCTGTGTGCCGTGTGCCAAACTGGTCTGAGGTCAGAAGTGCTTAGGTTCTGGTCATGGTTGTGGTCCGCTCCACTCCTGGGTCTGTCACAAACTCTGCAAGTAGTTCTGGGTCTTGATCCAAGTCTGCTGATGACACTTTGAGACCTGCAATACCTGACTGTCTACTACCAACCTGAGGGCGCCGTGGTCAGGTGGTGCTGCTCGTCCCATAAACAACGTCGTGTGTTTGAACTATGAACTTTGAACGACTTACAGACTAAATCAGCTTTTTACAACCACAGGATGTTGTTAAAACAGTAAAGAGGTTTTTCTATTAGAATTTCTTTGGTTTTGGCTCCAAACACAGCGAGACCATTGTGTGGAAAACAAACAGTGAGAAATGTGTCAGTCACCCCAATACAATTACCTTCCTACTCTGAAAGTCTGTGAAGTGAAACAGATGCAGTGTTTACGACACCCGATGAGCTTTTCACAATATCCTGAACTTATTGGGAGTGGTGTAAGTAGATAATAAACATTTTTAAATTGAGTTTGGTATCTTTCCTTACTTTGTAGCACAGATTCACGCTCTGAAACCATCAAAGAACAGAAACATTTATCCCAAATCTTCCCTCCATATAACTCCATTTGTTAACGTGCGTTTAGCCCGGGTCTGGTTACCATTAAAACATATTGAATCATTTGCAGCACTGCTGCAAAAACCGTGAGATGCTCTTTAAGGACCTGCCGACAGAAGAGAGATGAAGAGTGGCGGGTCGGAATTTGCACAAATCCACTTCTGTTAGACTGTGCAAATGCAGAACATCTCTCCCGGTTCTTCATGAACTCTGCTTTATTCTCAAGAAAATTGCCTTTGGGAAGTTTTAGTTCTAAGTTAACACATGTTCCTTCACATAACCACAAAAAAATTTACAGTCATTTTTTTTGTTTCCTTCTACAATACTTTTAAAGAACAAAATGAACATTTCCTTTGGCTTCTGGTGATTTTAGGGGTTAGGGAAAGACATTTGTTTCTGTCATCGCAATGTTTCTGTTTTTGAGGTTTTTCCTGCAAGTTAAAAAGACAAAAACAGAAACTTAAAATGATTTATTGCTCACAAAGTTGGTTATGACTTTTAGTGGAAGTATAATGATGCATTTGAACCTCAAGTGTCCTCGTGCAAACATAAGCAGCTCCTCACCCTGATCAAATATCTGTGAAATCTAGCAGTCCCGTAAAGACGTCAAACTTCCTCCCAACATGTTTCTCATCTGTGCTGCTCTCTGTGATGGTTAGAAACATTCATCAGAACTCAGCGGGGCGCTCGCATTGCAGAGGACTGGTTGCTCACGTTGCCTAAAGAGCACACAGCCGTCCAACAGAAATGGAATGTTCTCCTCTTTGGCAGGAACAGGACCGTCTGAGACGCAGCCGTCGCTTTGACACGGACAAACGTACAGAGCAGGGAAGCAGTGAGGAGACCAGGCCTGGACGTGAGATGACAACGGGCGGGTTAAGAGGGAACGGAAACGTCCACCCCGGCACGCTTTACTCTGACGTGAGTCTGAACAAAGCTGAAAGAAAATCAAGTGGGACTCTCATGAAGCCCTTCAGGTAACACCTCTCAAACACTTAACTCTGCGGCCTAGCTCAAGCCCCACGAGGAGTGAAATATGAGATGGGTTACAAATATGCTTCAATTTTTAAAAGATAGAAAGCATAAGGAAGAGTAATGACTATTCCAATTATACACCCACTCTGATGGTGTTTTTTTATTATCATATTTTAGTGGCATTTTTGTGATGATGGAGGACCTTTATAAAGGAATTGAAGCTTAAAACTGCATTTCTGAGGTTGTTTTTTTTAAATTGTTGTGAATCAGGAGCAGCCAAAAACGTGAGGTTTGATAAAGATCGTATTGGGGACAAACAGAAAACACAGTGGGTGGGTCACGAGCTCCCACCTTCACCACGTTCTGCTGCATCCATTTGTAAGTGACGACATCCATGTACGTCTTGGTTTTTCCTGCCTGAGCTCGCCATTTTTGTTGCACTGGTTATGTTATCTTGGGGTTGTGAGCGGCTGTAAGCTGGCAGAAGAGTGTGTAAACAGAAAGCTCTCGGAAATGGGGCGGGGAAGAGGAGTGCAGTTAGGGTAACTCAAAGGTGAATTTCTAATAAACTGCCGCTCTGCAGAAACTATGTCCAAGAAAACGACCCCGGGTTTTTAGATACTGGCTAAAAACGGCATTATTATACCTGAAAGGCCCCTGGGAACACTTGAAATCAGACCAGAAGATGATCGGAGCAGGGATTTAAAAAAAATCTGTTTAGAGCAAAAAAAACACCACTTGGGTTCAGATGAGGGGGGCAGTTCCTTCCTATCACGCCCTTTCAGGAGCCACTGTTATCGACCACAAGAGCACAAAAGTCCCCCAGGAGCACAAGGGCACTTTCCAGTCCGCGTCCGAGAGACACCAAAAGAAAAAGTTGCATGGATGGATGAATGGTTGGATGGATGGATAGTTGGATGAAGAGTTGGATGGATGGATGAATGGATGAATGGATAGTTGGATGGATGGATGGATGAATAATTGCATGAATGGGTGGATGGATGGATGGATGGATGGATGAATAATTGCATGAATGGATGGATGGATGGATAGTTGGAAGGATGGATGGATGGATGGATAGTTGGAAGGATGGATGGATGGATGGATAGTTGGATGGATGGATGGATGAATAGTTACATGAATGGATGGATTGATGAAGAGTTGGATGGATGGATGGATGGATGGATAGTTGGATGGATGGATCGATGAATAGTTACATGAATGGATGGATGGATGGATAGTTGGATGGATGGATGAATGGATGAATGGATAGTTGGATGGATGGATGGATGAATAATTGCATGAATGGATGGATGGATGAATAGTTACATGAATGGATGGATTGATGAAGAGTTGGATGCATGGATGGATGGATGAATGGATAGTTGGATGGATGGATGAATAATTGCATGAATGGATGGATGGATGGATGGATGGATGAATAAATGCATGAATGGATGGATGGATGGATAGTTGGAAGGATGGATGGATGGATAGTTGGGTGGATGGATGGATGGATGGATAGTTGGAAGGATGGATGGATGGATAGTTGGGTGGATGGATGGATGGATGGTTGCATGGATGGATGGATTGATGGATTACTAGTTGGATGGAAGGATGGATTGATTTATAGTCGGATGGTTGGATGGATAGATGGGTGGATGGATGACTAGTTGGTTGGAACTATGGATAATGGGATGAATGGATGAAAAGTTGGATGGATGGATGTAGGGTTAGTTGGATGGAAGGATAGTTGGATGAATGGATGGATAGTTGGATGAATGGATGGATAGTTGGATGAATGGATGGATAGTTGGATGGATGGATGGATGTATGGATAGTTGGATGTATGGATAGTTGGATGAATGGATGGATAGTTGGATGGATGGATGAATGGCTGGACGGATGTATAGTTGGATGGATGGATGGATAGTCGGATGGATGGATAGTTGGATGGATGGATGAATAGTTACATGAATGGATGGATGGATGAATAGTTACATAAATGGATGGATTAATGAAAAGTTGGATGCATGAATGGATGGATGGTTGCATGGATGGATTGATGGATTACTAGTTGGATGGAAGGATGGATGGATTTATAGTCGGATGGTTGGATGCAGGGCTCCAGACTGCGACCAATTGGTCGCATTTTGCGACCAAAATTTGAGAGTAAATTTGCCCCCCCACCCTCCGTATTTTTTTATACATTAAACGTGGAAGGGGCACGTCAATGATCAATGAAATAATCAATGAGACGCGAGCGCACACGCACGCAGGCAGACACACACACTCGCGCACATACTCATGAAACGCGAGCACACACTCTCGCGTGATGCCCGTCTGTGAGGCGGCCACTGCGTGTGGCTAAAATATGTGGAGCGGGCCGGGCCTAGAGATATTTGCGCGCGCGTAAACATCTGTGGGAAGGAAACAGAGACAAATATCATTACAACCTGATATGTGCGTCTGAGCTATGGGTAAGCGAACCATTGATTCGTTCTTCCGACCTGCAGCTAGTGTACCAGTGCCGGAGTGTACAGCAGGGGTCTCAAACTCGCGGTCCGCGGGCTATTTGCGGCCCCCAAGATGATATTTTGCGGTCCCCGCCTTAATATGAAGGTTTAATGTTACTGCAGCCCCCAGTTTTAATGAATGACACTTTTTCATGGTCGTGCACGGAGATGACCAACCAATCACAGTGGGGTAAATGACTGTTGGGGGCGGGACAATGACAGGGCTTGAAAGCAGGACACCTGACCGCCCCCTCCCTCCCCAGACCACATTAAGGAGTTCCTTACTTTCCTTTCTAGAACCTATCTATTCGCTCGTAATTTTCTAAATACATGCAGTCCGTTTCGGACCTTCTCTCTGGGTCGCACAGAACCGGAGGAAGGTTTAGTGTTTTGGTTACGGTTACGGCGGCGCATCAAACAGTTTTTGCACAGCTGTTACGGCAGCACACCGCTCCCGCGGGAGTCGGGTCAGCTGAGGAGAATAAATGTCCCCCACGTACGTGCGTGACAGCTAACGGGGCTTAAACTTTAAACACGTGCGGGCAAAAACATTAGTTTTAGACACACAGAAAATACGTGGGGAAAATGCAACGATAGACGTGTTTAAGATGCTTCAGTCAGTTCAGTTTCCAGCTGTGTCCGGGTAGGTTTGCCCCTTGCTCCCACCCCTTTCTCGCGATATTTTTGTGATGATTGACAGTTGATGTTGGGGCAAAAACAATCATATATGTCACACACCAGGTGATCTGCGCAGCGTTGAGTTCACCTGGGTGATCTCAAACACGCTTATTGTGCATCTTGGCTGCACCTATTTGGTGTCACAAAGATAAATTTCCATCCGTTTTCTTTACTATTTGTACTGTCATGACAGCGATGCTGCTGTCAGTTTACCTGTTGTTGCATTTTCAAAAGTGAAGAATAAAATGTGACACTGAATTAGAAACAGCACATTGTAATTTCTGCATCTATTATCAAAGTATTTATTCGTAATACACTGGAAATTAGTAGATTTGGTTACCATGTTGATTTATGGTATGCGCCCCTAAATCTTCTGGTTGTGCCCCTAAAATTTTCAGTTTTTCCTAGTGAAAAAAGTTAGTCTGGAGCCCTGGGATGGATGAGTAGTTGGGGCGACAGTGGCTCAGGTGGTTGAGCGGGTCGTCCAATGATCGAAGGGTTGGCGGTTCGATCCCTGCTCCCACCAGCCAAAATGTCGTTGTGTCCTTGGGCAAGACACTTCACCCTCCTTGCCTCCAGTGTGGCTCCACTGGTGTGTGAATGTGTATGAATGATCCCGGTGATGGTCAGAGGGGCCGTAGGCGCGAAATGGCAGCCACGCCTCTGTCAGTCTGCCCCAGGGCAGCTGTGGCTACAACCGTAGCTTACCATCACCAAGTATGAATGAGGAGTGAATGAATAATGGACATAATGTAAGCGCTTTGGGTGTCTTGAAAAGCGCAGATAAATCCAATCCATTATTATTATTATTATTAGTTGGTTGTAACGATGGATAATGGGATGGATGGATGAAAAGTTGGATGGATGTAGGGATAGTTGGATGGAAGGATAGTTGGATGAATGGATGAATGGCTGGATGGATGCAGAGTTGGATGGATGGATAGTTGGATGGAAAAATAAAGAAGTGTATTGATGACAGTCCTCAACTTTTTTGAATGTCATTGAGTGTTTTGTTTGTGTTGTCTGCTTAGTCAGCTGTCAGGTTAGGACAGGAGGGATTTCTGTGCCAGCGATGCAATATCAAGCTGAAAGCTGTCAGGGGAATATTTAGAGCAGAAATATAAGCAAGAGTGACACATGCTGACATTCAGACTCTACTTTACATTTACATCCCAAAAATGTATATTTAGAAACTGGAAGGTCTTTACCAAAATGCATCAAGAAAGTCCCGTAAAGCAAATGGACTACAAACAAAAGGAAAGTTTTGCTGCAAAATGTCTGAGAAACAAGAAAATAAAAGAAATAAGTTGAGGTTTTATTTCTTGATTTTGAGAGAACACTGGTCAAGCTCTGGGCCCTCTGTCTTTATAAACTGGCTTCTTTTTCTTGGAAATATTTTCATGTATGTTTATTCATTTCCTGTTTTGGGTTCTGATGATTTGTTGTATGACTGATGCTCGTCTTTTGACATTTTGTTCATGCATTGAACATCAATGGAGAACCTATTAAGAACATTTAAACGGTGGAACCATTAAGTTCAGACATTTACAGATAAAATTAACTTGTTTTATATAAAAAAACATCAAGATGTATATTCGTTTTCGAATCAAAAATATTAATCAAAAATATTAATTTTACAGACAAAATCATATAAAGCTGTTGATTTTAATAACTGCAGGCAGAATTGAGAATATTTTATAGGTTAACTTTAAAATCCTTTAATTCAATAAAGTTCATTGTGTCTCCAAAATTAACTGAGTTGTTAAACTATTATTTTTTTGTCAGACACGGTTTGTGTTTTGTCAACATATCTTACATGTTTCGGCGGACTTCGTCAGAGTCGTCTGACTGAATTGTTTCCGCCGAAACATGTAAGGTATGTTGACAAAACACAAACCGTGTCTGACAAAAAAATAATAGTTTAAGAACTCAGTTAAAATCTTTTGAAAATAAGATAGATACTAGCAAAAAGTGTTTTCTTTTTTTGTGAATGGGTGACATTGCAAAAGTAGTTGGAGCCTCATATTTTGGCTGGGTCAACTGAAACTTGTCCAGCCTCGTTTGGACACAAGAAGCTGTCCTTGCTGCTGACCCACAGTGCCTTTTAGGGCAAAGATTGTTGTCACAATCGCAATCAGACACCAGAGCGCTTTTCCACAACACAAACAGTCACGGCTCCGGCGCACACAGACGGCAACTCTGGGACACGTGAACGCAGATGGATCAAAAGACGGGGCTGACGCAGACACGATTAAACAAGCTTATTTCTGATCTCTTCTCCCGTATCAAACCCAACGAAGATGTCCAGCTGGTTCGGTATTTATAGCTCTTTCTTGCCCTTTTGCGATGATCACAGCATTGGCCCTGCAGACGTTCTGGGGTGATTTGCAAGCCAGAAGTCGATGAAGGCGTCTGGAAATGCTGTTAATTAGGAATTTATGACAGAATGTGCCTGAAGATCACACTGGGACTACATGGAAGACTTGCTGATGATGAGAAAAAAAGGCTAAAAAGGATCAATCTTTGCTTCTTAAGGTCAAACACTTCAAGCGCCAACCCCCTTCTGGGTGCATCAAGCCGTTTGCTCGTGCTGGCTGCTGCTTTTGTCTGACCCGATTTCATGCATCAACTTCTTTTATGCAATTACACTTTTGCAATTATACTCTTGTCCCCCGAAGTGTGAGACCTCTTTACTGTTACATGGTTAGACAGGAGACTCTGTCTGCAGGCCAACTTGTGACTCTTATCAGAACGTGATGCAACCCCTTACACTCATCTAAAATTAAGCGGGCAAGAAAGCCCAGAGAAGTTGGTTCGGCGCCGAGCACTAAACGTGCGTCTCTGCAAGCGGGATACGATGAAGGACGCGCCGGGCTTTACAAATAATGTATACTCTATCGATTACAGGATAATACATAAGCCTGTATCGCTATTGAAATGCGGGGCTGCATCACAGAACAGTGAAGTCGAATTGGATGAAGGCTGCAGCTTGGGGTCAAACGTCTGTTTGTGGGACGGCGAGATGCTCTGATCAGAGGGGGGAAGAAGCTGCAGACACTGCCGTCCTTGATGTCCAAAGGCCCATTCTGATGAAAGCGGTCGGTGTTTTTGCTGTTTTTAACACGTTCTTGTGGCATTTTTTGATAAATATAAAGAATATTCATCTTAAAATTGCGTTTCTGAATATCTCTTTATTCAGATCGATTGGAAGAATATAACCTATAACCATTGTATCATGTTTCATACCCTGAACTCTGAGACCAGTATATCATGACCACAATCTAAGCTTGTCGTGAAACTCATTGTATAGAACTTATTTCAAGTTTTCTTCCTTGTAGTTCATAATCAGTCCACTAGGGGCAGTAGAGGAGCTTTTCCTGCTCTATTCAAAATGGTTGCTTCAATAAAATCTCAATTAATACTTTTAGCAAATAACGTTTTGTTAATTTTTAAAACTTTGTGGTGAGAATAGCTTGTCTGTTGATATTCTTTTTGTTAAGTGACTACTTGCGGTATTAGAAGAACGTGTTATAGAATGAAAAATTTGATGGTAGTAAATTATTTATTTAGCCTACACCAAGGTAAAAATGTCTGGATTACATTTTGGGTAAAATAGGTGATTCCTGAACACTCCTGTCAACATTTTTGCATCTTTAGCGAACATTGCTGTTCCAAAAACGTTCCCAACAGATCATCACTGAAACTATGGAAGCCTGCAGCTCATAAACAAGCTACTGCAAAACAGTTTTTGTGGTTTTACCACATATAACATTTGGATTCCAAACAAACAGAATTTTCTGTCAGTTCTTTGATGTAGTGAAGTTTGCAGAGTTAAACATGTTTTATCTCCTGTTGAGCTGCAGTTTTAAATCACTTCCAGTTAGCAGAAAGAAACAGATTTCAGATTAAAACATTTGAGGATCAAAATAACAGGTCATTCCAGAATTAGGAAATATTCAGAAAAACATGGTAAAATGTGCGGCAGCGGCAGGAATTTTTCCGGTTAAATGTTTTTGAGCCTTTTCTGAAAAATACACAGAGGACATCTGTTCATTTGCTCTGATTTCCATCAAAGACGTTTCTGGGCTGTTCTTGGATTTCCTCAAATTGTTCTTGAATTTTTGATGTTCACAGTTAAAACTAGCAAACATGTTTACAAGCCGAGCTTTAAAGTACAGAAGCTGGGAATTCACATCCAGATCGCCAAAGATTTTGAAGGAAAGATTGAAAATAAAATAAAAGAACAGAAAGAATTGACTAAAAATTATCATAAAACTTTCATAGAACACAGTGAGAGTTGTGGTGATTTTTTCCAATTCTTCCTCTAATTATTGTCCTTTCATGTCTATATATCATTTTCCTGCAAGTTTCCTCCTGTGTCATCCCAAACAAGGTTTACTGGAAATGAGCTGGTTTTTATTTAAATGGTGTCGTTTCTGAATAGGATTGGAATATAAGTCAGGCTGTAATCATTTAAATGTTACACTTTTGTATTATTATTTTATATTTATAATCTACTCTTCTCTTTCTTAAATGTTGTTCCTCTTTGTTGCGTAGGTGAGTGGAGAGACATTTCTATAATTATATTTTTGTTTTTAATCACAATTAGACTTTTGCAGAAATGCAACAAATTGACAGATGAGAAGCTCTTCTCGCTCTCTGCTGCACCACTTAGTCAGATCGTGCGCTAATATCCCCGTGAGAGAAGAGTGAAGCAGGTGAGGAGTCATTTCAGAGCTTCAGGAAGTGAAAGATGGACTGCATTTAGAGGATGTAGGTATTACTTGAAGCCACGTGGAAGAAAAAAAATGAAAACGGCATCCGGAACGGAAGCGATGCCACATTGAGCTGGAGTTTCCATAACCTGTGAATGCCACTGGCAGAGCATTAAACCTATTTAAGGCTGTGGAGGCAGCGGGGGTACATGGTGGTCGGATGTTGCTTTAACTTGGGAAGCCTGAAGCCCTGCGGCTGGAGCGAGCTCGTGTGTTGCATTCAAAAGCAGCCAGAACGCAGATCCCCTCCTGTGCTGCGGGGGAACATGTGAAGGGCAGTCCAGCAAGCTTAAGACACAAATGTCCTCTGAGTAGCTGGGAGGGGTTGACAGGGAGGAGGTGCACGGAATGGCTAAAACCCAAGAAGGGAAAGAAATGTGATTTTTACAAACTAGAAAGGACGGAGCGTCTGATGTAACTGGAGCTGAGAGGTCTCAGTGCTGCGTTTAGGTGGTACTTTAATATTCTCTGTGTCATACAGGTGGGGGGTGTGAAGGAATGCTAAATCAGTGCAGGATCTCTGGCTTCCACGACCGGATTTAAGATCGAGTCCGTGCTCGGAGTCAAGCTGAAATGGCCTCAGGAAGCCGGGAAGCTGCAGCAGCGCACGTCTGCATCATGCATCCAACAAGGAGCGGGACTCCAGATGAGTGTGATGCCTCTATGAAGGCATGTCGAAAAAAGCTGCTGACACTGCAGTGAAGGTCAGATGGGGTTCATCAATATTTTAGCTGGATGTTGCTGATGCGTAAAAAACAAAAAAAAAAAGGGGAGAGAAAGCAGCAGCACTGCTGAGCTGAGGTGAGATGAGTCTCAGACTTAAAGGGATGGAAGCAGAAGTGGAAGAAAAGAAAGCATCCCTCCCTCTTGTTACATGCGTTGCAGTTCCTGGCAGAAGATTGAAAAGAATAGAGGGATTAAAGGCAAGACAAAAATGCCTGCAGAGCTCTGCCCCCCTGCATCTCCCCCCGTCCCCATTCCCAGCCCCGTGTTTGCTCCTCAGAAGTTTGATCACAGGAGGATGAGGAGCTGCCTGTGTCGCACGCAGTCCTGCCATTTACATAATCATCACACCGCCAACTCATATCCGCACAGCCCCCGTGTGACCGAAAACAGAAGGAGGCGGAGAGGAGAGAAACAAAGCAGAGAACACCCAACCGGCTTGGAGGGAAACCTGCGGAGCGGAGACGGGGAGAGGACCCACCTCGGTGGGGCTTCAATCTGCTCAGCTGGGTTGCACCTCCCCACAATATGGCGAGCTCTGGCTGTCCATATGAGACTCTGGGATTTGTGGCTTTGAACTGGGGGTGTCTGTCTCCTGGCAATAATTTTTAATACGGCTGTGGTCACTGCCACGATGCCCCTCCAACCCCTCTAAAGGGCAAGGGTACCAAGGGAGGGGTGGGTTACAACAAAGCAGGGAGATGCAGAGTGAATAAGAAATAACCCTGTTCTCCCCTGTCTTACAGTAACAACCCGTGAACCGTTCTTGTTTCTTAAATTAGTTGAGCAAAAATCAAATCAAACCTAATTAGGTAAAATTGAACGATGACTCAAGCTTTGATTCTTTAGGAGTCAAGTGTGCAAAGAAATGCCAGAAATCTTCCCTTGGTTTAGTTCGCTGCCACAACGACCAACAACACATCTTGTAAGGATCACGCAGTTCCAACAGCTGCCCCTTAGGGGGCAGTATTGTGTGAAACTGTCTCTGGCTAGGAAAGAAATAAGCCTCGAAGAAGAAAACCAGCTAGCCTGCTCTCTGTCATCAACAAAAGCCTTCATCTACTGAGGGGGGCTAAGCGGATCAATGGCCCCGCCCCATTTCACATTGAATTAAATGAAATCAAACTTTATTTGTGAAGCACTTTTCCTGCTACAAAGCATCTCAAAGTGCTTCCCATAATAAAATAAATAATAGCAAGATAAAATATAGCAGTTAAAATAGCAAACATCCTATCTGTCCGATAGGTATCAGTTCGTTAACGTAAATGGCCATTCCTCTCAGTGCACTCGAGTCAACTATGGAGTCCCACAGGGCTCAGTTTTAGGACCCATCCTGTTTACGCTTTATATGCTACCCCTAGGAAACATAATCAGGAAACACAGCATTTATTTTCATTGTTATGCCGACGACACGCAGTTGTATTTATCCATGAAGCCTGACCAGAATGACCACATAGAGAAACTGAACGCTTGCATCAGTGACATCAAGACCTGGATGACAATTAATTACCTCCTCTTGAACCCAGAAAAAACTGAGGTCATTATACTTGGACCTAAAAACCTCAGAGATGCTCTGTCTGCTCAGATAGTCTCCCTGGATGGCATAAGTATAGCCCCCAATTCCATAGTTAGAAACCTTGGGGTTTTATTTGACCAGGATTTATCATTTAAGGCTCACATATCTCAGGCGTGTAGAACTGCCTTTTTCCATCTGCGGAATATTGCTAAGATCAGAAATCTACTTTCTAAGAGTGATGCTGAAAAACTCATTCATGCATTTGTTACGTCGAGGCTGGATTACTGTAACTCCTTGTTAGCAGCGTGTCCTAAGAGTTCCTTAAGAAGTCTCCAGCTTGTTCAGAACGCAGCAGCTAGATTGTTAGCAGGAACTAGCAGAAGAGATCACATCACTCCTGTGTTAGTTTCGCTCCATTGGCTCCCAGTTGATTCCAGAATCAAGTTCAAGATCCTCCTGTTAACCTATAAGGCCTTCCATGGAATGGCCCCGTCCTATATTAAGGACCTCATAGTCCCTTACCATCCAATGAGAACACTTCGCTCGCAAAATGCAGGACTGCTTGTGGTTCCTAGAATTAGTAAAAGTACGGTTGGAGGTAGAGCGTTCAGCCACCAAGCCCCTGTCTTATGGAATAAACTCCCAGCTCATGTAAGAGAGGCCGACTCAGTTTCTACATTCAAAGTTAGACTGAAAACATTCCTCTGTGGACAGGATTATTGTCAGACTAGTTAGTATTCAGAGATTATTTAACTTAATGTGTTTAAATTAAACTTAATAATAACTATTTGTTTTAAAAGGCTGCTAGAAGTTGAAGCTGGGGTAACTATGGTGCTCTGGGGTTCTGTCCTCTTTTCTTTTCTACATCTACCCTTCCTCTCCTCCATTCCTGATCATAATTTATCATTTAGTTCTCCATGCCTCTGTTTGGTACAGTGCGATTCATGTATTGTCCCTCTTTTCCTCTCCCCTCCTGGGGAGTGGGAGTGCTTCCAGACTCCAGTTGTTTCATCCGTGCTCCAGTTCCTGACCGTGTACCTCGCCTTTGCTCCTGCTCTTACACCTGGCTGTGGATCCTGCCTCTGGCTCATCTCTGGCTCGTCTCTGCTCTGTACCTGCCGGGGACCTCGTCTCTGCTCCTGCTCCTGGCTGTGGATCCTGTCTCCGGCTCGACTCGCGCCTTTGACTGTCCCCCCAACCACGACTGGATGAAGCTCGTCTGCTGGACTTTAAATATGTAGTTGCAGATTTAGATAAGTTAATTCTTCTCTAAGAGTTCTGGTACATCGCCTGTCCGTCCTGGGGGAGGATCCCTCCTTCATGTGGACACCCCTGAGGTCTCTTCGTTTTTTCCGGAATCCGTTTTTTTTGGGAGTTTTTCCTTACCGCGAAGGGGGGTCTAAGGGCAGGGATGCCAGTATAGCTTAGTCAGTTTGTTAGTTCATTTTAGTATTTTCCTATTGAACTCTTTGTATTTATGATCCTTTTGAGTTCATGTTTCACTTCGAAGCCCATCGAGACGACTGTTGTTGTGATGTCACGGGGCGGCTTTGGTGCAGCGGTAGGGCGGTCGACCCATGTTCGTAAGGTTGCAGGTTCGATTCCCACCTTGCACGCCCATGAGTCGAAGTGTCCTTGGGCAAGACACTGAACCCCACCTTGCCTCTGGTGGGAGGTTGGCGCCAGTGCTTGGCAGCGGAGCCGCCGCCAGTGTGTGAATGTGTGTGTGCGTGGGTGAATGGGAGTGTGACTGTAAAGCGCGTTGGGCCTTCGTAAGAAGGTAGAAAGCGCTTTATAAGTATACGCCATTTACCATTTTGGGCTATACAAATAAAATTGAATTGAATTGAATTCAAACATAGTTATAGTATAATATAGTATTAATAATAAAATAAATAAATAAAAACACATAAACAACACATAAACAAAGACACAAACACATCATTAAAGTGCAATCAAAATAAAATGAAATAATTGTTAATAAGATTAATTAAATCAAATGAAAACATGACAAAAACATGACAAAAAGGCTTTAAGTTTTTTTTTCTTAAAGTCCTTCACAGTGGATGAAGCCCTGACGTCCTTCCACAGCGAGGTCCACGGCGCTGGAATGAGGCCACGCCGTGGGATTTGGTTCTGACTACCTGCAGATCTGCACCTGCGGATCTGAGGGCTCTGGGAGGGCCATAAATACAGAATACATAATACAGAAGTACAAATAAACCCGTAAATCAACGTAGAATATGAACTGTTTATATGCAATTCATTAGCGATTTATGCGTCAATTACGTCATTTGAACGTGATATGTGCGCCGTATATGTTATCGGTGGTACATGCGTGAAAAATCTGTTAGACAAACGTGGAACGGTTGTGGAAAGTCACAAATTTGTGTAGTCATCTCGCAAAAACCACGCACAATTGCACAAGGTTTGCATAATAATTGCGCATATACTACATAAAATATGCTGAAACTGCGTAATTCTGAAACGACCAAACATTTGGAACAGCTTAAAACAGAATTTCTGTCGAGGGACACTGAAAAACGGACAAAACACAACGCAAAATGCACATTGTGGCTGTTGTGTGACACAGCCTTAATATGAACCGGTCAGTTTGGTCTGAATCCAGAACATCCCTCCTCCTGCTTCTTATTCCTGCAGCTACTAAAGTGACTTTACAGGTGAAGGAGGTTCAGCTTGTTAAAAAAAAAGACAAAAATATATGTTAACGCATTAACACCATTAAGGACCACTGTAACTCGCTTTACGCAATGAACGTAATTCCAGCCGGGAAAAGCAGCTCTGCTTGGAAAAATCTGGGCGCTCCGACTGACGGTTAAACGCGCCTCAGAGTTTGAGAATAAATACCAAAACAAGAGGAATTTTATAAATCCAATTGTCTGTATTAACAAAATAAAAACATAGACAGAACATAACCAACAGGTATGTTCCATGTCAGGGTCATGAAGGTGTCCTCCACAGGTTCTTCATTCAGGTGGGTGGCTCGCCATCAATCATGTTTTTGTTGTTTTTTTTTCTGCATGGGCTACACTTCACCGTAGTGAAAATCTTACACAATCGACATAAATCAGCTGACTCTGTCGTGGAGAAAAGAACCTTCGTTTTTTCTGCATCCGAATCAGAGGATTGATGTTGATTGCATAACCGGTCAGCGTTACGGCACGGCAGGTCAAAGAGCTTGTGCTTTTTAGCACATTCAGGTGTTAAAGGGGTTAAAGTCTGAAACAATCTGTAAATACTAGTTATATAGAATAAAGCTATAGAAATGAACCAGCAGCATCTGTTACTTATAGGGGGATCATTTCAAACAAAAGTTTCCATGAAAAACTTTCACAAACTTTAGTGGGACTATATTAAATCTATATCGATGAAAAAAAATACACAACAGCTCATCGTCAAAAAGAAATATCTATATAATTTAGGAATTCTTTTATATGTTTCCCTTTAAAGTTGCACAAACACTCTTAAAACAACAAAATACACATATATATTGTTTATAAGAAGTATCTAATGAAAAACTTACTTCCAAACATAATATTTCATCTTATTTATACTCTTTGCAGGGTAACCCGGTTGCTGGAGCCTATACCAACCCACTGGCCCTGTGGTAGAGCGTCTTTCCTGAGACTTGTAGGTTGACAATCCACCAAGCTAGACAGTCAATGAAAGGGGCCCAATGCCCCTTTCATTGACTGTTCCCGTGTCTGCAGCTCACCAACCCCCCAGGGGAGGGTTCAAATCTGTAGAACAAATGGGACTTTACCTTTAAATCAAGCACACAAAGACAGAACACCATATACACAAGGGTGCTGACCACTACCCCACCGTGCAGCCCTCTTGAATATCTTCTATAATTGTCATTTCGGCTCAATGCATCCAGTAATGTTTCCAATGAAGAGTCTCAGTAGAGTTCCAGCTGAAATTGACTCTGGTGTCCCCCCTGATTTGACCTTCATGTGCTGGTGGCCTGAAATATGTTATTGGTTTAAAAAGTCTGTGATTAGAAATGAACTCAATATTCCTCCTCCCAGTGCAAACGCATTTGCAGCCTCATCCTGGAGCAGAACTGCTTTGTAGGTGATTAAAAATGAGAATAATTCTTTTTTTCCCCGCCGCAAATCCCCAAAACATAATAACGACAGAGGCAAAAGCAATTTACGCGGCCCATTAATGAGTCGAACGCTGTTCATTGTGCACGCGTACATATAAAAATACACCGCATAAATAGGCAGCAGAAATGAATGCCGATCCTCCGAGGAAATGACTGAGTATGAATTCTAACAAGATTAACCGTGACATGCCCCAAAAAACCTGGAAAAGCAAAGGGCCACTGGGAAGGAAATGCGAGCAACTCTGCCACTCTGTCATCAATTTTTTAAACCGCTTGGAAACGCACAGGGTCTCCTTGAAAATGATTCAGGACCAGAAAACAGCTCTGCTTCAAGCCCATCACCCGTTGCAGCAGATTATAATATACTCCTTTCCTCCAGAGTCTACAAATCATGATCTGCACACATCAAACGGTAACGCGAAGGGAGGTTTTGCGTAGGCAGCAGCTGACGAGATCGGGGGAGAGCAAATGCACTTATTTCACTTGGAAGGAAGTCTGATCTTCTCTTTGCAAAGACGTGTCAATACCCCCCCCCCCCCCCACCTTCTAACACTCTCAGCGTTCAAATACCTTTCTAGTTAAAGACCCGCTCTTAGAAAAATGAGGTTTTTGGTGTTTTTAACATGTTCTTGTGGCGTTTTTCGGATGATGAGGGGGAAAAAAATGCAGTTTCAAAAAGGTCGCATTTGTGACGTGGAAAATACGCTGGGCGGGGCCAAAGTCTCCCTGCTCTGCTCCATTCTGATCATCCGCCTGCAGACCAACAGATCCATGAACGTCTTTGTTTTCCTCGTCTGAGCTGGAATCTGCATCTAAACTGGACGGCTGGACATCCCCAAGATTGCTCGCCATTTTTGTTGCAGCGCTTGTGACAGGTTGGGGGTGTGAGGGGCTGTAAGCTAGTGGAGTTTTCTTAACAGACAGCTCTCAGACTACGGTCACATATCCCAAAATACCATGACGCCAAATCGGCAGTCACATTGCTACACGCCGCGCAGTGGCTGTGGAAGTTTTATTAAAAAGTACAATTTTAAGGCAATCAGACAATTTTTGGAGTGGCTGCCAGGGAACATGGAGGTTTTGGGGTGGCAGTCAGGTGAAAGGGGGGCAGCATGAAGGCGATATCCCACTGCCACCCTCCAGCCTCCCCCTGCCCACGTCTCACAGCCACCTTCCGATTGTTAGAAATCGTACGGCAGCACTGGATGGGGTTGTGGACATGGGCCGGGGTCCGGCGATGAATGGGGAGACGGCATTGATGCTGCACTAAACCCATCATGGCGTTGACAGCACCACAGCAACTCTGAGACTCTTTATCTGGACGAATTTTGTGATTCCTGCACAACTCAAAGAAGAAGGCTGTGGTAACTCCCGGGTAACCAGGCGACGGCTTGATACAGACAGCCGCTGTCCGGAGACATTTACACATCGTCCAATCAGAGCTGCTGTCCAATCCAGCTACCTAGGCCATGTGGCTGCCTGATTGCACAATAACATCATTCCCGCCGACTGCCACCGTCTACATTCATGACCACGGTAACAACTTTCCAAAAAGTTGGGCGGCTGCTGCTAATCCTGAAGAATGTGACGATGCCTCCGCATTGCGCGGTGGCAGTTAGATTTGTGACTGGAGCATGATGGGGAGGGAAGGGCATTTTTGCCTAGAAAATAACATACTCTTAATGAAAAGAGCACTGGGAGCGCTTTGACAATGGATCCAAAAATGATCGGAGTGGGACTTTAAGTCCAGGGCCATGAAACATCTGATAATGTTTTTTTACCCACTGAAAAAGAATATCCTGCAGCTTTTCCACAGGGGGTGGACGGTGTTCCGAACATAAAGACCCAAATACTCTCCATGCTCAGCTGTAGCATTTCACAGAATGGAAGAAACCAACTCTAAATAGACCTGAGGGAAACCAGATATGGCGCCGAAAACGTCTACCTGCAGAGCTGCAGAGGTTTTAATGCAGCATCTCTCCGATTTCTGGTCTGTGCACGCAGAGATGTACTCTTTTCCTCTCAGCCCGTCTCATAAAAGCGCGCTCCCTGGCCCGTCATTAGCCATTCTCACAGCGACCTTCAGTAAAATGAGGAGCCGTTCTCAGAGATTTACATTCAAATAAAACATTTACATAGTTCTTTCAGCAGCAAATCGCCGCACAATTATATGCAAAAACCTGCAGGATCATTAAAACTGCATTCCTGCCTGGGCTGTTGTGAAACCCTGAAGGTAAAAGCAACATGATTTCCAGTTGTCTGACTTTTCATGGAAGCAGCAGGTCAAACGATAGGAGTTGAGTCGACGTCACACTGCGACCTTTAAATCAGGCAGCAGGGTGTCTGCGGCGTTTCTCAGCCTGCATCCCTGCAGCTCCGCGGTCCGTGCGTGCCGGTGTAAAACACAGAATCCGGGCCAACCGGGTCAGCCATTCCCAGTTCAGGAGTTTTGTTTCCTGTTCGGAGCGTGCTGGGCTCCGGCCCGTCTCCACTGTGGCATTCCTGCCACATCACAGATGGAGACAAGGAACAGACTGCTCACTGCACTGAATGTTGAAGTGGAGGAAAGTATCAGAAGGACCGGGAAAGCATCGTCCTTCACTTTCATTTCTTTAAGCACAGCCACTTTAACAAGCGTATGAACTCTAAGCCACTCCGGGGCTGTGGAGGAGTCCTTAATCTTACAAAGATGTAATGCAATTTAAGGTTTTCTGATAAGGCCAGACACTTGAAATATTTCAGTAATTTTAATACCTTGCTGTTTACACAGGAGAGCAGTACCTACAATAGAAGTCAAGCAGATGTGCTGAGGGACGACAGAGAAAATAGGATTGGAGTAAAAGGTCTCACTGCCCTTTATCTCAAATACCTTCAGGAAGCTGGGCCAGCAGATGCCGAACTTTCTGGTTCAACACTTCCACCTCCCTCAGCCTGACCGTGTGCTGCATCCACATTAATATTCATTATGGGTTCTGCAGCAGGAGGTGGAAAACGTACACATGAAGGTAAAATCTGAGCAAACATACAGTGGCCCTGAAGCCCAAATCCCATCAACAAATCCCTCTACGCAAAAACAGCATAAAGAACACAGCAAGAATTAGAAAAGAAAAATCATTAATAAAAAATAAAAACAACATTCCTTTTTTGGAAATCCAAACCTTGAAAAACTAAAACACAATTCCTGACAAAATGAAACTGAATAAAAAGGAAACATTTCGAGAAAACAACGTAATTTCCAGAAATCCAAATGAAATGGTAAAAAATGAAAGAAAAAAGAAACTGGAAAAGGTATTATGGGACATCCCTGATTGGATGACATTTGAGTTTTGAAGAAGAGGGAAAAGCAGAAGGACGTTTTGCCCAAAAACAGTTGATTGAGCAATCACCAAACGTTTGCAGTGGCTGTGGCCAGAAGCTTAACCCTATAAAGTTCTACTCGGATCCTCTTTAGATCCGTTTTCAGTGTTTCTTTGAATTAGGATTAAATGAGATTTGAAAAAGCCTCTTTTTCTGCATCCAAATCAGCTGATTAATCACATTGGTGCTCGTTATTTCAAAGAGTGCATGTTTTTTAGATGTCACCGGCGATAAAAGCGCAAAGGAATGTCTTCTGTCGGAGGATAATTCCACACCAAATCAGTGACGTCCCATTGAATGCACCTTTTCTGGTTTCTTATTTCAAAATGTCTCCTTTTGTTTCTTTTTTTAAAAAAAAAATCTGTTTTGGTTTGTATTTTAAATTGTTTTTCATATTCTGGAATTTTGTTTTGATTTCTAAAATGTATTTTTTCTCTCTTTGTTTTGCCTTTTTATTTGTTGTTAATCTTTAATGTTTTTTGGGTTTAAGTGATTTGTTGACATGATTTGTGCTTTTGGGCCACCGTACAAACATAATAATGTTAACCTTTTACCATATAAAGAGTTAACGGTTTATCTTTTTGTGCTTAATACATTTTTCTATGAAGTGACAAACACAAACACCTTAAAGACATATTTATTCTCTGCAATTATAGTCCATTTGTCCTAAAATGCCACAATAATAGATGTGCTTTGTGTCTCTACTGTCATTTCTTTTCCTCTGCTGTTTTTGTCTTTTTGCTGTTAAGATGTTTTCATCGTTTTCTGACAAACAACTGAAAAGGTTTCCCGTGTAAGCTGCGCTTGTCTCTACAAATCACAGTAAAGCTGACATATTCAGACTGGGAGCTTTATTGGATATGTGATACACACTGCTAAACAAGCCCGCAGGCTTGTTTTCATGAGGCTTCTAGGAATAGCTAAAAGGAACTGATCTGGGTTTACTACACGGGTCACATGACCGCATCAACCCCACTATGTGATGCGTTCCTGATGTACATCTGAATTTAGGGGCATTCAGGCTTGGCTTTTAATGTCGGTAACACAATGACGGCCCGAATAAGCAGGGGTACGGCATCTTTGGCAGGTCATAAATCAGACTCCTAGCTGGGTTTCGTGTCCCACAATGCCTCTGTGCCCTGATAGGCCTCCTTCCCACCTTCTTTGACACAAATTCAAATGTTATCAGCGTAGTTGCGCTCGCAGTTTTTCATCTCGAATTTGCAGGGACGTAGCATTGACTCCAACTGACGTAACAAATAGAGCTCAGCAAATTGACCTTAATCTGCGATGCTGAGGATGTGGGAACGGCAGAGGAAAGGCTTTGTACTCTCTTAGTTATGCATCTCAAAACTGGTACCACGGAAATAGAACCTGATAGGAATGGAAAATAGAGCCACTCGAGGCAGCAAAACACAAAAATAACAGCCTAAATAAAGAAATCCAGCCGTGTTGGGTTGACGGCATTCTTTCAGCAGAGCGCCTTTGTTGTGTTTTGCAGAATGACAACTGAAATGACAAAGAGCACCATGGGAATCCCTTACTGTCTGCGATCCACGACATAATAGGATACACTAAGGGCAATTAGAAAACATGCTTGCGGAGGATTTTAATGCGTTTTCCAGAGGGGCAACCGTTGCTGCTGTGCAAAATAATTCTAATGCCAACATTGATCATGCTGAGAAACACAGGTGAACAAGGAGTTAACCAACTAATAAATTCATTATCAAAGGTGCTGCTGTCAGAAATGCAGTTTAAAGTTAAGGTAGAGCTTGCAAAACAGTTTTTTTTAAATCAAACGTTTTAACGAATGAAGGAAAAGAGAAGAGAAGCAATTAGACATAGAAGTTCCTTGATAGGAGCAGCAGGAAGCAGAGACGCAATTGAACCAGAAAACTGACTGAAACCGGGAAGACAAAAGTAGAGCAAATGTATCCCAGTGGAGGGTTTTCACGTGGATCTGTCACTCTAACAGTCTGGGGGACTGACAAACTTGATCAGTGAATCAGTGGGGATTCACTGATCACCTGTCAAACATTAGGCCACACCCACCTTTGTGTTTAGTTTTGATTCTAAAAGAACAAAGGAAACAAAAAGGACCAAAGAAAATCACCATCAATACAGTTTTGGTAGAATTGACACTGCAGTGGAACCTCGTTCATGGCAGAACTTCTAAAAATAACTCGCGATACACGAGTCCGAGAAATAATCAGGTTTATTTTCTACTATATGTAGAGATGTTGTTCAGATGAAACCCTTTAGGAGGGGAGCTACAACTCTGCTGTTGATATTATTTGACCACTGTAACATTTACGCAATTGACATAATTCCAGCATATGACTATTCTTACCGTCCCAATCCAGAGAATTTCTGATGTCCTGATGCAGGTTAGATGCAGGTTAGGTGACCTAAGGTTAGGATTAGGTCACTTACTGTTAACAATAAAGGCAGCAGTATCCCAGCATGCCTTTAGTGCTACCGTGACGTCGGTCCTTCTGCCTGTAATAGCCGAGTGTAATTACCTTATTAGCTCTGCCATTAGAACCTCACCTGGGTAAAAATCCACATGAGCTGTCACTACGCTATGAATTATTCTTCCCTCGCCCAGTAAAGACAGTCGCCATAAAACCCAAGGTGCCTGATAATGGCGTTTGGCCCCTTTTGCACTTGAAAGCAGACATATAAGACAGCTTCAGCCTCCCTGAAACGCAGATGAGCTCAGCTCCACAAGTGAAGCGAGTTTGAGCCAGTTTCTCTGTGGGCTGTCTTTCTTTGATAAGAGAAATCTGAGCTCAGCACACCGAGCGTTCAGAGCCAGTCTGAGTTAAGAATTATGACACGTTCAGGATGGACAACAGCTCTCCATTTCAACGCCAATTTAGCTGACCTTTCTATGAATTTATGCTTAATGCAGCCCAGCCCCGTATGCAGGTCCAGGCCCAAAGGGGATGCTCATTAGAATCCCCCCCCCCAATGTGAAACGTATTGTACTCTTAAGCCAGAAAAATTATTCTTGTATCATAAGATTAAAATGTTATCAAAAATCCGCTATGATGTTTAGTAATTATGAACTTGCAAAAAAAAATCTACTTTTAATCAAAATTGAAATGAGGAAATAACTGCAGTGCTTAAGGGAGAGCGCTGCTTGAACATGACCCCGTTTCGCTGATAATTTAATCCTCAAACACTTGTTTGATGATTGTCCCCTACCATGAAAATATACTTTGGCTTCCCAGCTGTTCCCATCTGCCTCGCTTACCTACCAGCAGGGTGGTTGTGTTGTCAGAGTTTCCGACCAGTTAAAGGCGGCATATCAGCAGGCATCCTCTTCAAAAAGGAAATGCGTTCTTACTGCAGTTTCATTTTCGCTTGAACTTTGCATGGGATTTAGCAAAAACATTTTGGCAATGCTTGAGCTTCCTGCTGTAACATGACTAAAAAAAAAAAAGGATTTTACGCCAAATGATCATATGTGTACGTTGGGAATTGTACCTGTGTTTTTGGGGGTATTTTTTACCTAAAGATCTACATTTTATTCCTTCTACTATCTTTATAAAATGTGGAAAATTAAAGAAGAAATCTGAAGGGAAAACAGGACAACTACTCGAGAAAAGCTAAGTAAAAAATGAAAACATTCAACAAATATCCTCTTTTTCTTTCCATTTTGCATCATTTTTTCTAGATTACAAACTAATCCCATAATTCCAGATAATCCCAGTGTAAAACTGTGATAAGGAGGTTGCAGTGGGTGCCCATTACTCTCTGGTATTTATAAGTGCGTCTACTGTGCTTTCCTTAAAAAAAGTTTTGTTTTGACTGCAGGGGAACAGAAAAGTTCCTGACAAAGCATATTTATATCTTGGCAGCAGTGGATGCAGTTTATTAAAAGAGGCATAACTTTGATTGCAATTTTTTTTTATTACTTAGAGGAAATATTCATGACAAAAGTCCAGTGAGCCAATCAGAAGAGAGTTCATTTTAAGAAGAATGGGGAATCATTCACTATTGGTGGGAAACACACAGAACGAAAAAGGAACAATGTTCATTTTTCTGAACCAGAGATGCTCAACAGTCCCTTTTTGCAAGTCAAAGTAAAGTCTGAAGTTTTCAAGAGTGATTTCAAATGAGGTCCTAATACTTAGAGTTAAAATGAATACTTTGTCATAAATTGCTGTTGATCTACTTTGAACCACCTTTTGGGGACATGATAATGTGCCGTTTATGCTTTTCTATTAATAATATAAACTTTGTCTTTAGATCTGAAGGCGATGGAAAATTTTTGTTTGTTTGCTTAACCTGGATTTAAATAAAGTTTTCAGCTGATCTAAGGCTCTCTGGAAGGCTGTTCCAGATCTGTGGAGCATAGAAGCTGAATGCAGCTTCTCCATGTTTGGTCTGCTAAAGCATTCAAAAGCTTTGTACACCAGCCACAGAACTGTTAAGTCTATCGTCTGGAAGACAGGCAGGCAGATGAAAGACCCCAGAAGTGGACTCATGTGGTCTCCTTGTTTGGTTTTTGTGAGAACCACAGAAGCAGTTCTGAACCAACCAGAGTTTCCTGATTGATTTTTGTGGTGGTCTTGTCCTCTTACAGGATTTTTACAGTCTGTTCTGGAGCTAAATATCACGAATGAATCAATGAATATTGTGCCCCAAAGGTAAAGACTTGACTCTCTTGTTCTTCAGGACGTGTCATGAGTCAAATCTCAAGTTGCTGCACGTGAGACTCAAATGTGACTCAAGTCCCCATTTCTGTTGAGATCAAACAGATGACGGTGGTGAGGAGAGCATCCATCCATCCATCCATCCCTCCATCCCTCCCTCCATGCATCCATCCATCCATCCATCCATCCATCCATCCATCCATCCATCCATCCATCCATTTATCCATACGTCCATCCAACCATCCATCCGTGCGTCCGTCGACCCATCCATCCATCCATCCATCCATGCATCCATCCATCCATCCATCCATCCATCCATCCATCCATCCATGCATCCATCTATGCATCCATCCATCCGCCCACCCATTTATCATCCATCTATCCATCCATCTATCCATCCATCCATCCATCCATGCATCCATCCATCCATCTATCCATCCATCCATCCATCCATCCATCCATCCATCCATCCATCCATCCATCCATCCATCCATCCATCCATCCATCCATCCCTCCCTCCCTCCATCCATTCATCCATCCATCAATTTTCAGAACCTGCTATATCCCTCTCGGGGTCACTGGGCTTAAGACATCTTTAAGACATTATTGTTTTTTCATCACAAAGAAATGTTTGCATTCATGAATTCAGGACCAAACACAGACTGAGGACCGGTCCAGAGCTCCTGATGATTGTGAACAGCGTGAAGCTGGTACACAGACTACAGAGACGCTAATTAACGTTATTATTTTCACTGAATTTTTATTGCTTAAATAACAGTTTACATTGTGTTTTTTTTTTGTTTGTTTCTGTAATATAACAGGTTCCCAGATTAACTGCACATTACTTATTTATGCTATAAACTGTTGAGCAGAACGTTAATGAGCATCTTGAATCACGTTTGACACAAACCACAAATTAACAAACGAGAAGAAAACCTCAGAGGAGTTTAGAAATTCTCTGCATGAGAGCAGAAGCCCTCATTTACTTTACATTTAGCAAAAGTTCGGCCACTCCACTTCAATAAAAATTTAACTCCAGACTGGAGAAGCGGAGCTGTTAAGTGGCCTTTTGAGGGAAGCTCTGGGCTCAATAGTTCAGTCATTTATGGCAACTCCACCGTCCTCCTGCTCCCCAGCACTATCAGCCACCGCTCAACAAAGAATCATATTGCTGGTAAAAATAAACGACTCCACTCCGGCAAGTGTCTTAGATGGACAACAACTTGGCGCTAGCCACGGTTTTCTGAAGTGCTGCCCTCCTCGCTCTATTTTGATGACGGCCTCGGTGACACTAAGCTCCAAATTTTTTTTTAAATAAACTCTTTTCAGGGCGGAGAACAAACAATATGAGCTCCATAAATTTATGATGGCTTGTTTGGGGAGAACAGGCACAGGGAATAGAATTGGCAATGCACTAAACGCGGCGCGTTAGACTAGAAGAGAATATGCGGCACTGATGGACTCCATTACTGTTTACAACCTTCAACAACAGGGATGCCAAAGCAGCAAGCTGCAAAGGAGAGGAGTGTCCGCCTTAACAAGACAGCAGCCAATTTCAGCTGATATGTTGCAACAAGAACATTTCTTCTCTGGCTGTGGGTCATTTTAAACGTTTGATTTTTTTTATTGCAGAGAATATTGAAATATACCAAAGCCATAACAGACTGCACACATCAGAGGAAGTCAGAAGAGGAGCTGTGCTCCAATCATTGACTATTTCCCCTTTTTTTTTTGTCCAATTAATGGACTGTGTGCTCACGACTCCGCTTGGGAAAGTTAGTAAAAGGACAGCTGTTGATTGCGCCCGCTGAAGCCAATACAGACAGCAGCAGTCATGGTTGGCAGCTGATTCACAGAAAGACAAACAGATCATTACTACTCAAATCACATCTCTCCCCATGCCCACACTCGTCCACATTCTCAGCCTCTAATTGCACATTTCTTTCTTGCTGCACACCCTTCTTCCTCTGTTTGTTGTTTTCCCTCAAAAACCATATCAACGATTCTCTGCCTGCCGTCTTCAGCCTCGACGTTTCTCTGCTGACATCCCTCCTCCTTCTCCAGCTCGCTCAATCAGCATCGTCTCCGTCTGGAAGTGAAAACGGCGTCCCTGCTGTCCGCTGGCTTCTCAGCAGCAAATGTGAAAAGTGAGCGTGCACCACTGCTGCTCGACGCACGCCGCCCGGCTTTCACGTCCAGATTCGTTTGGAGTCCTCTCGTGATTTCACTCAACCTCATCACTCCTGTTTAAATTGCAAAACGAACACTTCTTTGTCACTTCTCTGTGCATTAAAGACCCACTGGAGTGAAAATAACGTTTTTAACATCTTCTTCTGTAAATATTTTAGTCAAAAAATTTAAATTGTAATTTTATTGTAAATCAGGACCAGATGAACAAAAATAATGCCGTTAGACAAATGTGACATTTTTGGATGTAGAAAAGACGCTGGGCGGGTGCACAAGCTCCATTCCTATGCGTCCATGTGCAGCTCTCCCGCTGTAAGCTAGCAGGAGTGCATGTAGACAGAGAGCTCTCAGCAAGAGGAGGAGAAGGGAGGGGGCGGGGCGAGGTTGCTCCGCCCCACAACTCTGAGGTGAATTTCTAGTGAACTATTGCTGCTCTGCAGAGATGATGCCCTAGAAAATGACTCAGGTTTATTGATTTTGGCTAAAAACGGCATCATTTTAACTAAAAAAACCACTCTGAACACTTTGAAAATAGATGAAGCCATGGTCACTGGACACGTATCCTACATCCTCATGTGCACGCATGTGGAGATGCAACACTGTGGATTATCCTCTAACGTCTGCGTGTGCCTGGAAGGGCTTGCAGTGTCACATTTGGAGGACTCACTTTGCTCAGTCCCTGTGCACTCAGGACACAAAAAGGCTTGCGTCGCCCGGCACTGGAGCAAGTCATGCATGCTGTCTGTGTGCACACAGAAATTCAGCAATCAAAGAAATGCGGTAAAAAAAACATGTTGGATAACCTGAACACCTCCACAATCTTCCCAAGGAAGAACGAAGCCCTCAGGGTAAGAGAGGCGGAGGAGGCCGGGCAGGGTGCCTCCCCCTCATAGCTCCTGTGATTCTCAGCTCCAGGCTGCAAAGGTGCTCTAAACCCTACATGCTGTACATTAGCACCAAATTCTAATTTTCAAAGGTTTGCAGGCATGCTTGACTTCAAACTGCAGACGTGTTTGATGGTTTAATTATTACCATCTCTCCCTGATGGTTCTCTGAGGGTGGCATGACAGTTAAGGATCTGAATTTCCCCCGGAGATCACTCGCACGCTCCATTCTTTAAAAAGCCACACGTGACACGCGTCTGCTGGAATTCACAAAGACAAGAAGTGACATCTTATTCAACGCAGAAAAAAGGAGAACATCTGTTCTCCGGCTGACTCATAAAAATTGAACAGGATCTCCATCCTGGAATGCAGATGGATTCCTTAATCCTCTGAAACATTGTCGTCCCCAAATGCAGAGCTCGCACTAGCAAACACACAACACCCTCAGACAAAGTTCACGTCCTTTACATGGACAGAAATCAATTTATTACCTTGTCTGAGAACCCAGCTCTCCTGACATGTAATCTGCAAGGTTGGGAGTATTTGATATGTTGAAAAAACACATATTTATTATCCTTATCTACCTATAAATCTCCTTTTACACAGCTGCCTTTAAATGCAGCCTCCTTCCGCCTTTCCCTGCAGTGTCTTCATTACAAACGCAGGGAAAGCACTGTAGCCGTGTGTATGTATATAATATGCTGTTAGGCGGATGAACTCTTTTATGTATGGATGCACTCAGCTTTCACGCAGACTTTGAAGCGTTTTTAAATGCGCCCTTGCTAAACCTAACCTTGCAGCGTTATCGTAAACACCAGCTGAAGTTAAGCTGCAGTCTCAGGTGTGCCTGCATGACCCCTCTTCATACCAGCAGGAGGAGACGGGTTTGGTAAGACGTGACGCTCTCGTACCGCGCCGTGAGTGTTTGTGTGCTGAGACACACAAACCGCTGTTAAAGAAACAGGAAATGCTAATGTGGTCTCAGGGATGCTTTACCTGCACAACAATACCAAACCTCCCAGTAAGATCAATATTTAAGGGCAGAAAACAGCCCAAAAATGTTCATGCTTAAATTAAAAGTTCATTTGGATTCTGCTTTTTAAACAGCCTAGAACAGCGGCCTGCAAACTCTATAAACACTGAAAAAGCCATTTGGGTCAAACACATTTAAGTTATTGTTACTAGTTTGACTAATATAAATAAAGTCTTGTTTGGCATAAATAAACCATACAGAAAAAAAATAGATGTTTTTCAAAATATAAAATAGTTTATAAGTTTTGACAGAGGTTCATGACTTCCTTTCAAAATAAAAGACAGCTTGTACCATGGGATCATCTTAATGCAGCAAGTTTAAAAGTAGGTAAAGTCTGGTGATACAATTTGTTTCATCTTACACATATTATAATATGATATATCCCAATGTATCCCAATGATGTAATAATTTTTAGGGAGTATAACTTCGAAAGAAATTGGTCTGAATTCTAGCTCGCCATCCACAAGAGCAACATAAAATAAAATAATTGTTTCATTTAATTATCAGAGCAATAAGCTCTGCAACTGTATCTCACATTCCAGGTAATAATAATTAGTATATAGTATAGTATAAATATAAAAATAGTAGGTAGTGTAATTTCAGCAGTAAAACATACATGCATGTTTTACCGTTGTTAAGGCATTGAAGAACTTTGAAAAAAAGTGCAACCCAAGAAGATAAATTAAATCTAACTTAAGCCTTGTTTCCACTCAGCAGTATGGAACGGTCCAGTCTGGTATTTGGAGTATTTCCATTATAAAATGAACCCATGAAGCTGGACCAAATTGTACCATTTTTGGGCCCCCGTGGGTTGTGTGTTTACAGAAAAATGGAACGGATCGGTTACGGCATAGCTGCTGTTGAAACCCGTTGGTTGGATGGAGGTTGTTACGACAAAAAAAGCGTCTGTTTTCCTCTTCGCCGTCCGCAATCTTCTCTCAAACAGCATTAAATGTTTTGTATCTACGAAGAACCAATAGCCAATGAGCTGCTGGATAACCTCCATTGTTGTTAGCTTCACCCGACTTGCTCCGTGGCGGTCTAACTCAAACGCTCACCTGAACTGGACCATTCTAAACTAGACCGGACCATACCGCACCGCTCAGTAGAATCAAGCCTTAACCCTTGTGCTATCTATGGGGTCCAGATGACCCCACCCTTACATTGACGTGTTCTCTCTACCATGACAAAGGTGGATAAAGGTGGAAAGATTTCATGTAATCCATGGACACCAGTGAAGATCATTGAAGAAAATAGGTTCAGAGCACTGTCTAGTGGGGTCCAGATGACCCACCTCCCAACGTTAAAGTGTCTAGGATAGCACAAGGGTTAAGTGACTCTTACTGTATTTTTCAGAAATCTGCCATAGAATCCGACACGCCTGATGTTTGACTTCTGCTGGTGCTTATTGATCTCCAGTTGGTTTGTTGTGGTGCTCCAAAATGTATCAAAAATGTATTACGGCTTTGGTAAACTACAATGTTGCACAGCTTGGTGGATTATTGGAGCATTATGGGTACTGTAGTTAGGAACCACACTGAGCGGTATGCATGGCACGTATGAATTGAATAATGAGTTAAATTAGGTAAAAGAGCCACAATGGAGGGGTAAAAGAGCCAAAATGGAGGGGTGAAAGAGCCATACTGGTGGGGTAAAAGAGCTACATTGGAGGGGTAAAAGGGCCAAAATGGAGGGGTGAAAGAGCCACAATGGAGGGGTAAAAGAGCCACAATGGAGAGGTAAAAGAGCCACAATGGAGGGGTGAAAGAGCCACAATGGAGGGGTAAAAGAGCCACAATGGAGGGGTAAAAGAGCCACAATAGAGGGGTAAAAAGGCCACAATGGAGGGGTAAAAGAGCCAAAATGGAGGGGTAAAAGGGCCTCAATGGAGGGGTAAAAGAGCCACAATGGAGGGGTAAAAGAGCCAAAATGGAGGGGTAAAAGGGCCTCAATGGAGGGGAAAAAGGGCCACATTGGAGGGGTAAAAAAAGCCACATTGGAGGGGTAAAAGAGCCACAATGGAGGGGTAAAAGAGTCCCATTGGAGGGGTAAAAGAGCCACAATAGAGGGGTAAAAGGGCCACAATGGAGGGGTGAAAGAGCCACATGGGGGGGGGGGGGGTAAAAGAGCCACAATAGAGGGGTTAAAAGGGCCACAATGGAGGGGTAAAAGGGCCACAATGGAGGGGTAAAAGAGCCGCATGTGGCTCTGGAGCTGCTAGGAGCTCTAGACTAGGAGAAAGAGAAAAGCTTTAGATCTACGATACTTCTATTATAAGCATATTTCTGAATGTATTAAAGATGTTTTTCTGTCGTCTGTCTATAGATTTGATGGAACATATTTGCAAATGAGTAGAGCGGAGGCGTGACCTGGCTGGAAGACAGCCGACTGGAAAAGGAAAATATATGAAGTAACAAGTTGAGGTGATTTGAGTTTTAAAGTACTCACTAATGTTGATGCTTTCAGCTTGTTCAGCAGTTTGGTCGACTAACGGCGTCTTTTACGGTTCCACCAGAACTAAACATTTCCATAATGAGGGGGCTCTGCTGAGATCAGGCTCCAGCTCTCAAGCGTCTGCCGGTGCTGCTGCCCTCGTGTCATCTCAGGAAAGTGGCTGATCCACCTCATAAAGCTGGCAGAATCACAGGGTAGGTCACTAAACGAAGGAGCTTCAGATGAAGTTTCCATAAAACACAAAAATGGAGCTCCTTAAGATCGTTGGGGATGAACGGGATCAACGGATGAATTCACTATTTTCTGCCCAAGTGCCAAATCTCATCTTTAGGCCGATTAATTTGAATGATGTCGACTGCAGTGCGGCGAGAGCCAAAAGCGGCAGCGCGGTTAACCCGGGCTAATTGCTGCAGAAGAAGTGAATGATCAGTTATTCATGAAATCATCTTTAATAAGAAATTTAGCAGACAGCAGATGGAAGTTGAAAAAGTGATTGGAAAAGGCAAACAGTTCCCCTCAGTCTCCTCGCAGGAGTTTCCTCAAACAGGAACCTTTCAGGAGCAACATGAGGAGGGAACAGAGAAAAACAAACTCAAATAATTCATTAAAAACTGGCATGCTGTTATTTAAAAACTGAGATAAAAAATTATCAACTCTCCTTTTGTTCTTTCAGCCCCCGAAGCTAATCGCATGAATTTTATTTAGTATTAAATCTTCAGAGGAGCTGACCTTTCCTCACCCTCCCTCCATCCTCCAACTGTGTGAGCATCTGAACAATTCCAGTTAAATTAAACTCTTATTACATTTCTGCCGTAAAATGAAAATCAATTATAGCTAATCTGTTACATAAAGAAGGAAAAGAACAACTTGATCTCTAAAGCTGTTAAAAAAAAGAAAAAAAAAATCAGAGCTACCCACTGCTGTCTGTTTTCAACCTTTCCCGACAAACCCGACTTTACAGAAACGTTTATGTGTCGGAGAAGTGTCGACAAGTCAGGAAGAGGCAGGGCGTAGTATTTAATCAGCACATGTGCGCTAAGGCGTGGAGTGAGCCAAAGCAGGAGGCAAAGAGTTCCATTACTGTGTGTTTTTATTCGGGTGGAGTTCCTCTTCATCCAAAGTGGTTTGGACATCTGTTAGCATCACTGACACCTTCAATGTCAAGAATTCCAGCTACGTCCTGGCAGGAGCAAGGATCTANAAAAAAAAGAAAAATCGCCCTCTAATTGGTCTGAAATCTCAGATTAATCCCTCCTCACCCCCCCACAGCTATGCCCATTAAACACCAATCTGCATCTCACACGCCAAATCCACCGTGCACAGCAACTCCATGCACGCTGGCCAAATCACCTCACCATGGGGACCAACAGTTCTCCATGAGGGAACCATTTCTGGCTTATCATCAATAAAACAACTGTAGGACAGAAGTGTTCCGCCTCTTTGGTTCTGTTTGGTCAGTCGTTTATTATGTTTGCCTATGATGAAGATTGTAATTTAGAGGGTTAGATGAAGCAACAAATACATCAAAATAGTCCAGATCCATTAAAACCTTTCTTTTGGCTCCTACACAAGCATTCAGTTCAGCATCTCCCCTTTGTGTTCCACTTAAACCCCAACCACGAGTTTGCAGCACACCACCTAAACAACAGGAGGTTCCTGAGGGAGCCCTCTCCTGGTAGATGTTGCCTTCTTAGTGTTGTTGTCGCACTTATCCAACTCCAACTGAAGGAGGCAGATTGTTTATTATGTTTGCCTATGTTTGTAACTATGTCCTACAAAATGACAAACGTTTTTGATTATGTCCAACAACGGCATAAATATTATTAAAAGACCAACGCTTTGGAAATAGTTTAGAGAGGATCGGAGCATGCAGGACTTTAATGTTCTGATAATTACAAAAAAGGTATTTCACCTAATCTCACTCTTGCCAATCCACAACCGTACTTTGGTTTATTCCTGTCGTCCATTTTTTTGTGGTAAATAATTTTCTAAATCTACACAACAATATATCGATTCAGACAAATGGATTTCATTTCATTTCATAACAACCCATAAACAATAATACTCACAGAATCCAAAAGCGTGTCGGCTGGTTTGAAAATGTTAATTGTTATAATGCACTTCCCAATCAGTGGTGTGCGTGACAAACAAGACTTTCTGATTCATCTGGCGATTTCTCAGGACCGCTCACCCACTCTGCTTTCAATCAATAGCGCTAACTGCTGGTTTGATTGAGTAACCCGGACTCAAACATGTGTCCTTCTCCTCCTCCTCCTCCTCTTCCTCCTAATAGAGCAACCTTTTGTTTTCGCCTGCTTTTTCAATAATGTACTGCGTGTGACAGCATCCCAAGCAGAGAACATTTTTGCCCATCAGCTAATTACGTGATTAACTGTAACAGCAGAAGCGTGAATCATCGGAGCGTCTGGGATTATATGCATGAAAACTGCAGACCTTCAGCTGTCACGTCAAGCCGGATTTACCTGAGTTACACAGCAGCAAATGACGCATGAGTGGAGAAATCAATACCACTTCATTTCCCACAAAACTAGTAGAGTTAAGTAAAAAACAAAACAGTTTAAGGAGCCTTTATACATATCATTTTTCCTTGTTTTAGCTTTGAAAAGTTTTAGCTTTAAAATCCAATTATGATCTCTGTTTCATAATTGAAAAGAAAGGGATTAAAACTGTTTAAATTGTTGAAGGTAGAAATAAATTAAATCCAACTTTCCATCCAATCGTGACCTTTAAATTGAAAAAATCCAGAGTGTTGTTGACAATATTATAATATATCTACAAGCACAGGCTGCACGTTGGTGCAGTGGTTAGCGCTTTAAGCTCACAGCAAGAAGGCTCTGGTTTGATTCCCGACTGGGTTCTTTCTGTGTGAAGTTTGCATGTTCTCCTCACGCGTTTTTTTCCCGGGCATACGGCTTCCTCCACTTCCATAATATGCTTGTGAGTGTGATTGTGTGTGTGTGTGTGTGTGTGTGTGTGGTCCTGCAACAGGACCGTTCCGTGTGTACCAACAAGACTGGTTTCTGGCTACAGCAACCTCGTGACGCCAAAAAGGTTCTGAAAATGGATGAATGGAAACTAATAAGATTCACGACTTTGCTTTAAGATGATCAATAAATTCAGAATCTTTAATGGGACATTCAGATCAAGTATAGAATCCAGAATTTGTCCTTTGGTTTAATCTCATTCTAAGGATTAATAATTTATATAAGAGTTGTTTTTTTTTATGTTTGTAAAGTTTGGATGAAATGTTAAATAGTTTGAGGTAACCTTTAGGATTTAGGATGGATTCTACACATTCAGCATCCTGAATGTTTGCTGAACACATCATGTCATAAAAATACATTGAAATAAATTGTTTTGTCGTTTATCAGAAAGCAGCAAATAATCGACTTTGCTTATAAGGTGCAAAAACATTTCTGGTTTAGTTTCTACTCTAATATTTGAGACTGTTTTGGCTCTTTCAGCACAGAAAGGAAATTTTTAAACATTTCAAAAATATACTTATATATATATTTATCTGATTTTGAGCTGGCAGCGGAAAGATTCACTTTTTGGATCTGAAGTGGAGCCTCTGCAGTGAGACATTAAAAAGTAGGTCAAACCCAGGCTTGTGCGGTCTGCTTTAGCACCTTTTTAAAACCAGGCTAATTAAATCACACTGACAGCTACCATCAAATAACATTATAGCTCATTTTGACAGTAATTTTCCCCTAGCAAAGCCCAACACAGAAGGCTTATTGTCAGTGAGAAAACTAGACTTTTATTCATTAGCTGGCGTAAGAAGGCAACACACACAGGTATAGATCAGTCCCTGTCTATCCATTATCACCTGCTTTATGAGTCCCAGAGGCTCCCACACTCTTCGGTTGTTGTCACGAAACCTTTAAAAGTGGTGCTTCGCAGCGAGCCATCAGCATGTTAAATGTGTGGTGGGAACAGAGCTGGAAGATTTAAAGTAATGGGGTAATCACTAAAGGATCACAGCAGAGCCAAGTCATGCAAGACTACTTGTGGCGACCTTGAATTTCATCAATACAATCAGCTGAGTCTATCTCTTACCAAGCCCCAAACAGCCACTCACAGGGCCTGTTGCCTCGCAAGACAACGTAAAATCGAAGTAAATCTGAGTCGTGATTAGAACCGATTGATGGGGCGAAAGAAGAGAACGGGGAACCAAAAAGGAATATCACATCGGCAGAGGAATGAAAAAGCCATAAATATGAAATCAATTTCCATCCTTCTCCTAAAAGAGATAAAGAAACTTTTGATGTCATTTGAGAGTGATTATGAGAATAGCTGCGATATGTTCCACATTTGATTGAGATGAGTTCTTTGTGCCCGGGGTTATGAGCTTATGTGCACAGATAGCGTTGGTGTGGGTAATTCAGCTGATGTGTATCGGCCCCGGCCGTCTGGAGGTGATTGCGCTGAGACAGAGACAAAGTGAGGAGATGGGAGTAAAGCATGTGGGTGGTCATTGAGGTGAAAAGGTCGTCGGTCTTGTTGGTCTTCATCAACAAAGACTCCAAATGGAGTTTGGCCATCCAGAGTCTGAAGCGTGTCGACACTACAATGTGTTCCTGAGTGCATTTAAGTGTCAAAAAGGAAAAAAAAAACTTTGTTTTTCAATTAAACTCATGGGTGATATTTTTAAGAAAAAGGTTCTCTCTGCTGCTGAAAAGCTTGAAATACTGAAATGCCTTGGATGAGGAACGAAAACCTTGGATATTTCATGAAAACTTAAATCACTGAGATGTATTTAACTTGGTCAAAATGCAGAATAGCCAAACAAACATCCTCAAAGATATACTGCACATGCGTGTTTAAATACACTGAGCAAAAATCCGTCCAGTGATCGGAAAGCCGCCGCTACCGTCCCCGGTGGGCGCCAAGTCCCTGGCTGAGGAGCAGTCCGGCCCGCAGCAGTGTAGAGGCCCGGGTCGCCCTGCATGCCTCCTCGATCGGGAGTGAAACCAAGACGCCCCATCTGACCCATATGTCCCACAACGGGGCTTGCTGCCCCGCCCGGGGGGATCTGAGCGTGGGCAGCCCTGCTCTGATGGTTAGTGACTTGAAAATTATGCTGACTGTCATTTGCATTAAGTATTTGGACAATTTGGAACGGCTGTAGGATAGTATATTCCATGTTTTTCACCATTCCATTTTTTCCATGAGTCTTCCCATGACTTGTCCTCCCCCCATCCCTGTCTCCAGGTGGGATTTGAGGTATCAGATCAGTACAGTGGTACTCTCTCTGACTGACAGCTGATCCAGTCTGCCCTTTGGGCATCAGTGGGAACGGCTACAGATCAATACCTGCACTGGCTGTCAGCATCCTCACAGAAATCCTCAGCTAGACATACCTTCACAAGCAAGGCAGGCGTCAAATCCCTGCATCCCTGTCCTGTTCCGTCAAATCGCCGGAACAGTACAGGGATGCGCGCAGCGCAGCGGGAGGCCACATTCCCTGGATACTTCCATGCAGCGGGGAGCAGCACAGCGGCAGGATGACGGCGTCCAGCAGTTATGCACACGGATTCATGCGGTTATATTAAGCTGTTCGGGTGGAGGGGGGCTTTGTATTGACGGAACACAGCAACAAGCAGACGAAACAATCAGGATGGTGGACGGCGAGGCGTTTGTGGGATCAGAGCGATGCTATTTGAGAGTGGCACCTTACTGAGCTGTAGCTTAAATAATGCTCAGTCGCTTAGTAAAGAAAAGATCACGGATATCAAAATATTTGAATGAGTGGAGGAAGAAAACTAACTAAAAGTAGAGAATAATCCGTCTATTTAATGCAAATTTGCTGAAGTTTCAGATAAAAAAAGTCAAACCTTTGAGATTTTAAAGTTAAGAAATTAGGGGTTAGGGTATCTTTTGCTCTCACAGGATTCCAGATCATTGACTGAGTGTAACGTCACACATAGAAGTGGTTTACTTACGGCTCCAACCACTTAAATTCAATGCAGTCGCCATTTTTTTGGGATGCGGGCGCCGCCATGTTGGAGCCAAACATCGTCGGTAAGTACTGACTGGTAGAGTTGGTCCGACTTAACAGTTCTATAACAACCACTCTCACCAATACGGAGTGAGTTTGTTGGAAGGCCACACCCCCACCACTTGAAAGTGGGCTCAGGAGAATCTAATAAACCTTTTTGAACGTTCAACCACCTACTTTTATTGAGGCACCTGATTGGTCAGTTTATAACTCAAATAGTTTGGACTACAAAAAAAATGTCATAAGGATCATTAAGAACCTGCTAACAAAAATGCATCAAAGATGGCTATTCTTTTTATTTTTATTTTCTGTCCAACATCTGAGCAAACAGATTAGAGCTGAAGGCCTTTTGTGTTGGACAGGTTCAAGAATGGCTATTCTGACCAATCGAATATATTTCTCTATAGATGTCTCTGGGATTTTGGCTTCCTGGTACTTCTAGGTACTTCCTGCTTGGAACACCTGGAGGGAGGGGTCACTCAGTCCAGTTGTTATATATAGTCAATGGTCTATACATGGTCCACGATTGATGCACAACAGACATAAATAACGTGGTGATTCAATACAGTCTAATTCCTTTAGCTAAATGGATGCAATCTAGATATTTTGTATTCATTTGGCCAAAATATTATACATTAAAATGTCTCCTTTTCTTACTGGCATTTTTTATTTTATGCTACAAAAACAAAATGTTTACTAAACATGACAGCTTCAAACATATAAACCCAATTGGATTTGATTAAAGCAAGCTGGTGATTGGACGTCTCTCTGTTTGCAACACGTGTACATAAAAAAGCAAAGACGATAGAGACGCAAAAAGAAGAGGAACTGATGAAGTTAGACAGAAACTGATTATTAACTTTCTGATTTACCGACAGAATCTTCTTCCTACTAGTGGTTTTCTGTTCATCTCGGTAGTAAAGCCATTTTTCAGTACGTATCTGGATCTATTACATCCTGTAACCTTTAGCAGCATCAACCGGCCATAAACAACAAAGCCCTCGGGGAAAACCCGTAACGCTGAACAACCGGACAATTGGTGCTCCCCGTTTCTTCCTTTTGTACCAATACAAACAATTGTTTTTTTATTTTTTATCTCATCCACACCTTTCGTTTTCCTTTTACACACTCCGGGTTCCTCGAGCCGAGAACTTGTTAGTCAGAGGCGCCCAGCCTCTCGAACAAGCGTTTCAGTTCCTGGTAAAGTTCATGAGAGTGTTTTTCTAAGAAAGGAGAATGTGACCAACTTGACAGCACAAACACGTTACGTAGGCCTGTGCTCCAGCTCACACAGGGCTGTGCGTGTGCACCGTGAATCATGTCACGTTATTGACTTCAGCCATATAAACTGCTGTAGAAGAACCAATTTAATGCCAAATGGAGGCATTCGGTCAAACAAAAGGAATAACTCATCCTTCCCAAGTCTCCAGCTCCTGCATTTCTCTACAGAGAACCAGCCCGGATTGACAGATGCTAATAAATCGCCTCCTCCAACTGGGGCTGTGCGTTGCCATCTTTCTGCTTTGGATTGCGTCAATGCTCTCCGACACATAAATAAAAACCAGCGATGTATGAATAATGCAACCACAAATATGACAAGCAGAACAACACTGACACCTCCAAGCTCAAGTTGTTTGAAGCCCCCCCCCAGGAACGGTTGTAATTTATTGCCTCCCGTCGCCATCGCAGACTCAATCAATGACCAATCAAATGTGTGTGGCTCTGTTTTGGACAGGAAAACAAAGACGGGAGCGGCCCGCTGCTGGAACGACATCAAGCAGCGTCTTTCATCTGACACGCTCGCCAGCACGGACTCCCCGTAATCCCAGCCATGGTCACAGAGGAGCCAGGCTGGGGGGTTATCAGATCCACTCACGTCTGCCAGCGGGATTGGATTATGAGCTGCGTGAATAGCAAATAATTTAGTATCACCTATAAAGCACTATTAAATAATCACTGTCTGACTGCCAGCCAGTGTACTCCGCTAAACAGTTTCTATCGGATGGGCTGTTGTTTTTGCCTAATTGCTCGTTTAATCACCCCGAACACTAAAAGGCCTCATGGTGCCTTTCAGTCCGTGTTGTTTTTGTGAGTTTTTTTCCCAGCAGCTACACAGAGACTTTATTGATTCTGTCGTGCAGAGAAAAAAAAGGTACAACAAGGACACAGCTGAGCAAAGAGACACAGACAGATAATTATTTTTGGACAACACAATATCAAACAGACAAAAAGGGACATTAAATATGGAGATGTAACCGCCGTGCAGCACTGCAAAAACCTGCAGCACAACTCTGGACGTGTACATGAAACAAGGTTCACATTTTAACAGCGACAACACAATTATGGAACGCTGAAAAGTCATAGAAACACAAGCATTGACTAAAGAAATACTCAGAAATGTCACTATAACCTTAATTTTACTTATATGTGTCCTGAATTATCAGAAAAATGCCACGACAAACATGTCAGTAACACCGTTTTACTCATCAAAGTAGGTGTTTAAATTTGTTTTATGCAGACTCGTGAGGTTAAGCAACTTTGATCAATAATGATCCTGGAGCTGTAATCAAAACCTCCTTTGCTGCTTCATATTTCATACCTAAATGTTTTCCTCATCACATACGTGATGAATCGACATAAACGAAGTTGTCATGTAGAACGTCTGAAGCCATTTAAACGCCAGTGATCTCCTGAGCAGCCTTCATGTGAAACCGTTGTCACGGTGAAAAAGGGCCGCGTCACTCATTTCCACGTTTGCACTGCATAAAGAAGAAATGCAAAACATGGACTCAATATCAATAGATCTGAAGATGGCAGAGCAAAAAAAATAAATAAACGGAATTAAACTGCTGAGATTAAGAAGATAAATGAGAAAGTTAAAGAGTTATTTTTAGTTGAATGACGCTAAAAGTGACATTTCCACAGCCAGGAGCCCCAAGATTAATGCAAAATTCAGAAATAGTCCAAAACAATGATAAAATGTAGCTTCATTTAGCTCCAACAGAAAAACTTTTTCTGCGATTACAGAATAACTTAGAAGGGTGGATGAGATTACAAACCTGTTTTTGTGAAATAAATTAACTAAACCTTTCAGAAGAAGTCTGAACACAGAGGAAATGTCCAGCGAGCTGAAGTTAAAATGATCTTTCCACATGAACACGTCCTCGATCCGCCGCTAAATATGTTAGAAATGAATAAAGCAACCAAAGCCTCATGCAGGAGCACCAATGCGCTGAAGGAGCACAGTAATTCAGTTCCAGACTAATTCAAATGCCTAAAAGTACGGGGAAAGGCGCTGAGAGACCAAAGGATCTCAGTCGCGTTAATGTCAATGCAGCATTCAGATATTTACCATAGGAAATCCCAATAATCTGCTTTTTTAAGCAGAAAACACAGATTAAAGATGATGAAAGATGATTATATCAAAATAATACTGAAATATTTATAGTTGCTTTGGCATAAACTGAGTTACTCATAAAGAAGCTTCTGCGGTTTGTCGGGTATGCTGGGAGTTTTTTCTCTTTTTTAAATCCATCAGCTACAAATCAATACCTGGAATTAGCATCAGATTACATTGTGTCTGCAGCAGCAAAGGTCCCAGAGACGTGGTCTGTTTCAGTGGACACGTCTTCACACGGCTCTGATGCAAAAACACAACAAGCTGAGGTGAAATCCTATTTTCTGCTCCTCATTTTTACACTGCATTTAAAGCCTCTGGAGAACGTTACAGAGAAGTGAAACACGCATCACATAGGTCTGACTAAACGGGGTTAAATCCAAGCTTATGAAATGAGTCCAAATTCCTTTTGGCAAATTTTCCAGAAACCAACAGGGAGTTCGGAGAAGAATTACAAAGGAAATAAGCTCTTAAAGATCTGTCATCCTCAGACACGCTCGCAAAAAGACGCCCTGCAGGATACCCGGATGACAAAAGGTCCACAGTGTGAGGGAAGAGGGTTACGTGCAACGCAAAAAAAAGTCAAAGCCAAAACAAACGTTAATGATCTCTTTAGGTGGAACCTCGTGCTCCGATTTGAGGCTTCCTGGCCTGTCCTGCCTGACACGAACCACTGAGTCCCTCTAACTTCAGGGCTGAAGGCTCACAGCAGCTTTGATCGGCCGGTGGAGGTCTTCTCTTTTCAGTCTAACTGGACACTTGGAGGCAGATTTCAATAAATCAAGACACTGTGAGCCCCTTTATCTAGATAGATAGCCTTATCTCACCACCAATCAGTCTCTCCTGCAGTCTGATTTTCCACCTCGATAACATCCATGTCTAAATCATCTCCGAATCCTCCCAAGTGAAAGAGAGGAATTCATTTTAGGAAATTGCAGCACTAAAGTGCTTTTTCATCCAAGAAACCTGGTTCAATAAACAGAACAATACACTGGAGATGCTTGAGGAGGAGTGCTACCAAAAGCTCCAGGGCAATTAGAGGCTCTCAGTTTCACTTTAATGTAGTGTTAACAGATCAACACAGCAGACGGAGGAGGGATGTGTCAGGTGAGGGATGGGATCTCACCTTATCAGAGGCTGCAAAGCAGGAAGGCAGACTGTCAGCAGCTCAGACAGGAACGCTCCAAAGTCTGTGAAAACAAGCGTGCACGTTTTAGCTTTCTGCGTTCACTTCCAGTAACAGAAATTTTCAGTTTGTACGACAAAAAAAAAAATGTTCTTTTGGTAAAATCAATAATATCTCTAAGTAGAAACATTAAAACAAAAACAAACCAAAATCAAAGTTGCTATTGCAGCGTCGAATGGGCTGCAGTGTTCTGACGACCTCCTTATGACCCGCCCCCACTGGCTGCTATTGGCCACTCACTCCCCCCCCCCCTGACCCTGCCACCTGTCAGAACAGCACATGACAAATTCATTAAAATAAAAAATGAAACCTTTTTTCTAAATGGCATCTTTTCTGTTGGTTATGTCTCCATAGCAACCATTTTATTTTCGGTTGCCTGGGGGTGACAAACAGATCTATGTCATTTACAGTCATTTTCAGTGGTTGCTCCCAAACTCTGGAATCGTCTCCCCCTGTCAATGAGATCTGCCAGATCCTTAAATGATTTTAAATCTCTGCTACAAACTCATCTTTTTACATTGGCTTTTAACACCAGAGAGAATGATAATTAAACTTTTTTTTTTTTTTTTTTTTAGTGTTTTCTTTTATTGATGATTTTATTATCATTTTACTGTGTTTCTTTGAATTTTACCTATGGTTTTAGTGTAGTTATAAGTGTGCAGCACTTTGGATGTCTGGAAGATGTGAAAGTGCTATATAAATAAAGATTTGATTGATTGATTGATTTATAGAAGAATTGGTAAAAGTACATTTTTTTGATTTCCTTGGCAACGGAGGTTTGTTGTTAACCACGCCCACATTCCTAATAAGTTATTGTTATATCATATTGTGCCGTTTAGCTTGAGTCAGGGATCTATGTGTTCAATTTTCACAACATTTTAGCATAAAACGTGCGAGCAACGCCACATTTGTGAGATCGCCACGCTAACACAGTTCAAATCTAGAACTTTTAAAACCAAATGTTTAAATAAAAACGTCCTGAGGAGTTAGGAGGCAATAGATCGAAAATCCTAGGAGGAGTTTACATTTGTAAAGGTCATTTCTAAAGGGGGGGGGGGGGGGATTCAGAATGGCGGCCTCTCCCTGAGGTCAAAGGTCATTAAAACCTTAAATGTGGCTTTAGACTTAACCTGCTTGAGTGTGTGTGACGTTTTGCTCCAACAAAAGTTTAGTGAAAATCGTTAAATTGCACACTTTGCCACATATCGGCTGCCAAGCTGTGGGTCCTGTAGCCATCCCATAATAACATGTGTGTTTTGGTTTTGTTTGTGGATTTTGGGACAACAGGGCTATTCTTTTTCTAAGAAGAATTGTGAAACCAATCTGGTCGTTGTGGTCCAGGACTGCTGCAGGTCAGAATACAACATTTCAATGAAAACATTGTAAAGTCTCAACAGACGGCGGAGCGGGCCGGAGCGGGTTTCTGTCCGGTTACTCGGTATTCCACGTAGCAAGTCTCTGTGATTCAAAAACATCACAAAACAAGCAGCTTTGAGCTTTCCTTCAAAGAAATCCACTTTGAAAGGAGTAGGAAAGCACCGAGGTGACGAGTCACGGCGAGCAGCCAAACCTCCAGAGCACCTGTTCCTGTCACGTGTTCGCCGCACGGCAAACATGAACTTCAATTTGTCTTTTGATCCGGTTTGTCAGGCACCTTGAGATAAAACAAAGACGGGCCGAGGAGAAATTACGTTAGAGCCCAGAAGCCATGGAGCAGCGAATCTGGAAGCTCCCGCTGTCCAGGATGAGGGATGGCTCTCCAGCAGCATCAGATGAGAGGAGCAGCGTGTGTCTGCAGGCGGAATTACAGACTCCCTCTTGTACTGGGAAAGGCACTTTTTTTCAAGAAGAATTATTAGGTTATATTTTAGTTTTTATTTTATTTTTGAAGAATCTGGCCAACGGTGCTGTCTATCATTTGTAAAAAAAAAAACAAACAAAATACAGCAGCTTGCAGAAGAGGAGCCATCATTTTTACACTGAAAAAGACTAAAACTGTGAGAGAAATGACATTTTAAAGTTTTCCCTCATTCCTGGAGATTTACTGTGAATCCAAGTGAGTCAAATATTCCTAACAAAAATGAGGAAATGCTCAGCTTGGGGAGTCATTTACAGAGATTTATGGGATACGGGATATCAGAGATTGATCAGGAGGGGAACAGAAGACACATGCATGAGGCTGCAGGGCTGTGCATGCAGAAAATTGAGGAGGTGTGCATGCATTCCTCTCAGCTAATATCCAAACGCATGCATTTCACTGCACACATAAACATGTTATGCTTCTTTTTTGATAAATCTGAGCAATAAGGAAATCAACTGAAAGTTAAAAGTCATGTGTTGTTCCACTGAGAGCACCTTTCTCATAAAAACACTAATTTTCCTGGAAAATCTGCATTTTAACATTAAAACGTGGGTACTGCGGGGATGTTTAGCCAATTGTGTGAGTCTTTAACCATGAGTGAGCAAGTTATTTTCTTATAATTAGAAGTACAAGCTAGTATTTCCACAAATTCAATTTCAGTGTGTCGTGTAACTGGAGTTCCAGCCATCCATCTAATCCTTTTTCTTTCTTTTTTCAACAAAAGAGTTTAAGAAAAATGACAAAAACATTGTTGAACTTTTTCTTAAAGTATTTCGTCTACATTTACCTGAAGTACATTGTTAATCTTTTAACGGTGGAGCTTTAGTTCTGGTGTTTACGTTCTTTCAACCACTGTAGCTCTTTAACTGTTTACGTAATTCCAGAAATACAGAAAAGCAGTCATGTGCAGACATGCAACACTGTGCCGCAGGAAAGTCAGTGTTTAGGCAATCAATTCGCGTCAGAATTAGCGGATTGACGTTGATTGTGTAAAAAGACGAAGAGTTACGGTGTGTCAAAGCGTGTGTGTTATCTAGGTGTCGCCAGCGACGTCTCCGGTGTTAAAAGGTCCCGTTTGTAAATTGGAAATTAGCCTTTGCATCACGGGATGGCCACTCCCTTTCATGTTGTCCTGCAGCAGCAACTGTTGTTTTTCTACCAGTTTGAGTCCGTGATCAGAGTCCAAACATGATTGGTTCATCTGTTTACCCATAACCCCCTCATCATGTGGGTTTCAGTCATTGACCGGAGCTGAGAACTGAACCGTGACGTCATCCATAGAACGTGTTTTACATCCAGTTCCAACCAAGTCCATTTTTTCGCCATTTTTTTCTATATCGACCCCACTGTGTTGGAATCAGACATCGTCAGTAATTAGTTCATATAGTGCACTATATTGTGGGTTCACCATTTTGTAGAGCTGTCTGAAACTACAATTCCAAAATCGAGTGGCCTAGGAATTTCCCAGAAGTCTTTGAGAAAAACCAGTTTGTACCGATGCTCACTAGATATTCAAAAATAGACCACAATGCATTGCGTCAGAACAATTTTTGCAAAGAAAATGTATTTAAATGTATTTTTTAAAATAAATTACCAACATTTTCATCTTCAGAACACAGGGGACTCCAACATGACCGTCACAAAACAATCATATCAATTCGATTTTAACTTTGTGAAATCGATGTCATATTTGCCGCTTAAAAAGTAGTGAACAAGGTGTCCAAAATTCTTTTAAAATCCAGGGCATTTCGTGGTCCCACACTATATCGTTTTTAGAAGTTAAGAATTAGTGTGGGAATTTGGACACAGCCTAAGTCAGCATTTCTATGGCAACCACTCTCACCAATCAGGAGTGAGCTTGTTGGAAGGCCACACCCATTTTAAAGCAGGCACAAAATCTGCCAATGAAATGTTTTAAAGGGCCACCAGGCTCTTTTATTGAGGCGTCTGATTGGTCAGTTTATAACTTGAATAACTTGTAGTACAGAAAAAAATATCATAAAGAAAAAAGAGGATTATCAAGAACATGTTAAAAAAAAGTTATCAGAGCAGAAATGGTTCTTCTGACGAATAGAATTAATATCAGCTGTTTTGGGGGATTTTGGCTTTTCTGAGCCACTTCCTGTTCGGGGGTACTCAGTCCAGTTCTCGTATACAATCAATGCTTCCAGTTCACCAGCTCCCATTCCTCCACACCAGGTCACGATTAAACAGCCAGTAAGAAGTTCGGGTTTGACCTAAAACTGCTCATTTTTGATAAAAACTCATGAGAATCAGATACATTTACCACAAACATGAGCCTGTAGATTATCCATGTATGCTAGTGTTGGGATATATAGATAGTGTTTAAACAGCAGTATGGTATTTTCATCATTTAAAGTAAGACAATGAAACAACTGAACACCACACTCTTTCTATATAATAGTGATAGAGCTGTACATTTTCATGATCAAACAGCTTGTAATGTGTTTGAATCTTTTTTGTTTTTCATTAAAGTGGCATGATGGTCTAAAGTATTATGTTGTAAGATAAAAGCGCCTCAGTTCTCTAGTCTAATAACGTGTCAAACGTGTTACATTAAGCCTCTCTGATAAAGAATCCACCATTAAAGTATTAAATCAAAGGGACAGAATTTGGCTGTTTTAGCTTCTTTGAATCGGTCTGAAGTGGTATAACAAATATACATTTGATGGTACAAATCATGCTTGGGAAGCTAATCTCTGCAGAAGCAGATTTTGCACAAAAAAACAGCATAAGTGTCTCTGTGACATCTGGATTCTTTGTTCTTTTTCAAAAAAAAAAAAAAAGTGAGTAAAATTTACTTAATTGGAGAGTTTTAAAATAAATCTCTTTCCAAACACAGAGAACATCCGTGTTTTAATGAGCTCTGCACGAGAAACAACCGTGTCTGATGCAAAGTAACCTAAGAAATCATCTAATTCTTACAGACACTATGAACTTTTCTGAATTAAGGCGCTCTGCAGTTTGTTTGGAGTGCAGTTCAGAGGCAGCTGTACTGGGAACTTGATATCAATTTTAATACTAATGCCCTTTTTGAAGCCCCAATTCTGTCATCACTCTTCATCATTCATGATCAGAAATGAAAAATATTCATAACTGAATAAGGTTATATCTAGTAAAATTAAATGTCAAGCATCAGAGAAAAAGAAACCATCGCAAACAAACCGATAATCAAGTTGTGTCGAATATTCTGCTGGGATTTAGATAAAATTGCATTTTTGACATTTCAAATCAGCCAAATCATGTTTGCAGAGCTCAGGATGCGGAGAAGTAAATCCCTGGTTTGAGCGTGCACGTGGTGCGCACGTTTTAAAGCAACACTTTCCTTTAGGATTGACAGCTTGTTCAGGAAAAAAAAGCTTTAATGGAGGTTCAGGCTGATCGTAAATGTGGCCTCATGTCCAAACTCTGACCCAGAACTGTCCAACTCTTCCCTTTCTTTTTTTCTCATGGCCTTTTTTCTTCACTTTTTTTTTGCTGTTGTTGTTGAACGAGACATTGAAAACAGCGAGAACAAGACAAACAGAACTGTCTCCGGATAGTTTACCATCTATCAGGAGACAGAATGTACAGAAACTTAAGGTCAGGCGGAGCGTGACGAGCCAGTTGTGAATGCCCAATCAAGCAGAAAAAAAATGATAGCAGGATGTGAGTGTTGTGTTATTGTTGTGTAAGGTGTGGTCTGGGTGAAAAGAAAAAACATGATGGAGGTTGTAAGGAGGAAAAAAACAACATTGAGAAATTGATCCCCAGAAGAAAAAATATATAAAAACCAAGAAGAGGAGAAAATCTCATGAAGCCAGAACAAACAGTTTTTTGTCCTGCTCACATTTAGAAGTTGAATTCATCAGAGTTTTATTGACACATTGTGTGAAAAGACAAATAGAAATAGGTCACATCATAATTTCTCATCATTACAAGCCCGCCTCCTTCCTGTTCCCTGAGGGACACTCACTGGATGATCCACTCTGAACACAGAGAGGAGGCCTATGAGCATTCATTAATGCATCCCATCATCCCTCCATGAGTCAGGCCCAACACAGAGATTTGTGGACATCAGGAACCATACGGTCATTTTCTAATAGACCTACAGCAAACAAACGGAGCGGGATGCGGCTCCGGACACGATCACTTCCTCCCCGCAACATGTAGTTGCCATTTGTGGAACGTGTGAATGCACTGCATCATGCGGTCCTCTGCAACCGTCATGGAGAGTCATGGTTGAGGAAGGCCTTCTGCTGTGGACAGTGCAGCAGCAACTCCTCTCAATCCAGTAGGGGTGAGCGTATCGATCTGAGCATCAATGGTATTGAGACCGAGGTGATGAGACTGACACTCCCGTCGCAGCTTTCCTTCAGTAAAGAGCTTGAATTTACTCACAGAGTTTATACAAGTGCAGAATCTGTCTGTCTGTCTGCAACGTTGCCAGATTGGGCACAAAACAGCCCAATTTGAAGAAATACCCACACAACTTGTGCAGGAAACTGGACAATCTGGCAACATTGTCTGTCTGTGTTAATAGTGCACCAAGCTACATTGCCCCTCCCCTCAATGCTTGATCAGAGAACAGTCATTAAAGAGCCACATTAATTTTTGTTGTGTTATTTAAACTTTTACATTTCTTAAAGAGTTACTTTTGTTTTCTTTCATTTTTAATACTGCCTTTACATGTATTTTTTAAATATGTTTGCGGTGCTCTTACACTTACATTTGTGTTACATTTTTGCTTCTTTTTACAATTTGCTCTTCTTTTTTTTTTGATTGTTGTAATTAATTAACATTTATATTTAGTCATCCATCCTGTGTTTCATTATTATCCACTCAATTAACAAAAAAAAGTAGTATTTCCAAAATCTATGATTCAACATTTCAAGAAAAAGGTATCGGTGTCTATAACGATATCGACGATATTAGCCCTGTAATTAATTGGTATCACATGGATACCCAAGTTCCCAGTATCACCCACCCCTAAACTGACAGACTGTGGCAATCCACCAAAAATGTCTTTGCTGGGCATAAAGAAATATTTGAAGACGACTTGTTTAAACCCTGAGGAACACTTCAAGTTCTCGCTCGCAGAGGAAGTAAAAAAAGTGGCTCAGAAAGCCGACATCCCTGCTTTATTCTGGGGGAACAGAATGGGGAGAGGTGCTGAAAAGCTGCTCCTGTGCTGCGTGTGGTAATGCGCTATCATTTTTCCCATGGGAGCGTTAGAGCCCTGCAGCTGTGGAGCAGCGTTCGCACAGCTGCGGATGAAGCGGCGGCGGCGGCCAGCCAAGTCAGATGAGAAGAGCTGGCCTTCGCCCCTCTCTGGGAAATCAGTGCTGCTTTGGTGGACATCCCTGAAATAATGAATCATCCACAAAGAAGGAAAACATTCTCCAAAGGAGATGTCCATTTTTAAAAATATTTATATTATTCCAACTGGGGTCACATTGAATAAAAACAACCCATTTGATTCTAGTTTTTATCTACGTACGAGCCCGTGTAGAATACCAACAATCTGCTGCAGAAAAATGTTCCTCTTATAAGACGCTCCATCTTCTGGTGCTCAAGCTGATAAATTAAGACATAAGCATTCTTAATCTCTGTTGCATGTGTGCAAACCCGGGGAAGAAAACTGACATGACATGTGAAATGAATCACATCCGCGGGAAATGGAGGCATCGTTTTATCATTTATAGACCTGACAGGCTATTGATCGCCCGTCCTTCAGGCTCGGGATTCAAATACGGGTTTCACTAATGCTTCACCGGGCCGCGTGTGCTTATCTGTGAGGGGGGGTACTGCTGACTCTGCTGAGCTCACACAGCTGAGGGGCTAATCTAAAACACCATCATCTGAATAAACTGCTCTTCCTACAAATTCCCCCTTTCCTTTTTCTTTTCCAATCTTGCTCTCTCCAGTTTACAGCTTCTTGACAACATGATGTTTGCACCCAAAGGCTGTCCCTCCATTTCTGTCGTTTTTAATCTTTTTCTTTCAGCCATCATTCACTTTCTGCACAACTCGACATTTCTTGGGTCGGATCTTTTACAACAGTAGCTTCAATCCAGCTTTTGCTCTATGAAAACAGAAAAAAAGCCTAAGAGAAATCTGCAGAAGCCAAAAAACCTGTAGTCTCAGACAGAACTGCACCGAATCCAATCAGTGAACTGACTAAAAGAGGGATGCAGGCACCTGAGCAGCAAACAGGAGCGACTGAAAGAACCCCAACGTAACGAGGGCCGAGACGGATGCCGCTACAGCAACCAAATATTTTACCAACACAGACGACAAGCACCACACCAAAGGCAATAAACCGAGATTTCCAACAGACCAAATGACAGCCAGTCAACGGCTGATCATCCTCCTCAACCTGGCAACAACAGGCTGCAGCAGTCCACCAAAATGCAACCGTAGCTTATCATAATAAATGTCAGTTAGCTTTGCATTGATACGACTCTGTGAGCTTCAACATGCACGTCTAAAATCCGCCAAGTTCAACTTCATTTATAGTCAAGAATCTGTTAAAAAAGCAAACTGAAAAATGACCCAACTTTACTGAGGTTGTTCACAGTAATGTTGTAGAAATCCTCAGGAGCCGTTTTTATTCCTTTTTTTAGGGATCCCCTGTCTTTCAGAAGTAAAGAGACTATTCTTTCTCTGCTCCTAAACTGAATAACTGGTGTTCAACTCAGCCTTCTCCTCAGAGCCCTGACATTTGTTGTTAAATGGCACTCGAAAACCTAGTTCCCTGTCTAAATACAGTAAATTTGCACATCTTTATTATTCCTCACACTTTAAGAACTTGTGAAAATACAGACAGAAGCTTTAGGTTCACAGTGCAGAGCAAATTCTGAAGGTCACCGTTTTATTTCATGAGACACCACCAAGCATCAGGCTCATCCTCAGACAAGTGAGCATCACAGAGCATTAAAGTATTTTTAGTTTTTAATTCAGTTAAATTTTTACATTTGTTTCTACAAGACATGTGATTTTCCTTTGAAGGACATATTGTTTTGTCTGTGTCCCATATATTTTTGCATTTTATTTTATTTATTTATATTTATTTTTCAGTTAATTGACTCAGGGGAAATTGCAGATAAGAGCCTTGAGAAAGAATGCAACTGATTTGATTTATTCTATATTTTCTCATTTTACTATTTGAAGCAGTAATTGGTAGGATAATAGAGCAGCATAATATAGCATTTTCAGTTTATAGTGCATGCAGTTTCATTTATGTATTTATCTTGATATAAGGAAGATATTTTGTTTTCGAAGGAAAATTGCTTTTTTGCTGTTTGCCTGTTCAAAATGTTTTCTCTTTGACTCTCTGACAGAGCCATAAGAAAATATTACTTTAATCATTTAATAGACAGGGTCTCCAGCCAATCAGGACACAGAACAGGGTGTGCTGTTCAAAAAAAGCAGCATAATCGCTCTAAAAGAATGAGCTAAACCGGGAAAGATGATTGACAGAGATTTTAGAGGGTTTCAGGTTGGAGCACAGACTGCAGGAGGGGGGAAGAAAATGTCACGTTCTATGCGGGTCTTGATCGTGTGGCCAGATTAAAAAAAAAAAAAAACATGGGACTTTGATATTGTTTAGTGGGCCGGACCAAACATGGAGGCGGGCTGGATCCAGCCTGCAGGCTGTAGTTTGCCTACCCCTGGTCTAACAGTAGCTGGGATAGGCTCCAGCAACCCAGTGACACCAAAAAGAATTCAGGGGATTTGAAAGATGAATGGATGGTTGGATAGGACCACATTGAGTGCGTAAATGGCGTATACTGGCAAATAATGCTTTTCTACCTTCTTTGAAGGCCCAAAGCGCTTTACAGTCCCATTCACCCATGCACACACACATGCACACTGTCTCACAATTTAGTTTGCCAGTCCTCTGAAATAAAAAAAGTGAGGTTGATCATATTATAGTATTTGTAAGCAACGAACTGGGGCTAAATCTGGGTAAAGTATTAATCATTTGGTGTAGCCTCCCTTTAAGCTATGCAATTAAAATCATTTCCTAGAAAAACAAACCTCTTGGACTTGGGCCCCTTGTGAACTAACCGATTCAAATGTGTGGTTTGGCTTTTCAAGACACCATGAGTGTCTGTTGGAGTCTCAACATTGTGCTGCCGTTCCACTGTAGGTCAGTCATCAAAGTCCACTTCATGTGTGGCTGACCTTCTTGTCTGTGTTGAGTTTTATTTTCTTAAATGTACTTTAGGTTGGAGTGAGTCTCTGTTCATTCCTCCACTAAGTTGTGGGACCTCGCCTGTCAGCAGAAACTCTTGAGTTCTGACACAATCGTAAGTCATTTTTGTGCCTGTCTCACTGCCAAGTTCTAACCTCCACGGGTCCACCACCTGAAGATTACGGGACCTAAAGGATAGCCACCTTTAAGTCATGAGTTACTGCTCGGGCCAAGTGTGTGGTGGTGTGGACTCTCAGTCATCTAATCTTAATCCAAACAGCTAAAACCAAACACAACTGGACTTTCACAAGCCAAAAAAAGAACTCCAGCTGTCTTCAATTTAGGCTCCTTGGAGTCAAACATCCAACTGTCTCCTCATTTGCCACCTTTGGCCACCCAGTACTGCTGACAGCTGGTCACAGGCCAAATAGGTAGCTAGCTTGGCATGTTGGACTGATCCCCCTGCTGTCCACTTCCCGGCACCCCTAATCCAGTCTCTTTTTGTGTCGAGCATTTCAGCTCCACAGCTCTAAAACAGATCAAACTTCATTTTCTAAAGGCTTGATTTCTGTGAGGCTGAGTTTAAACGTCCTCCTATCATAGAGCTGACAGCTCTGAGCCAACAGGCTCAGTGGAACATGGACATTCCTGCTCATCCATTAGTTAAAGCTGAATAAGGAACCAAGACTATTTCTGAAACCCATTTCCCAAAACAACAGGTCATGCAGGGACATAAAAAACAGAAAATAAAAGCCGGCGACTGAACTTTGACTACACTTTTATTTACATCCGTTTACAAAACCTCCTGATCTCCAGTTAGAAATCTGCATGACTAAGGCTTAAGGACTTGGAATGAATTGCTGTGTAATTGAAGACGGCAGGGGGCCTGCCTTAGCTCTGATTGCACATTGATGGGCGTGGAGTGTGGCGGTGGGGGGGCCACCAGGCCCTGGCAGTGAGCCACACTGTGTGGCAGTGCTGAGTGGTGACATACATGCCTGGAAGTGTCTGGAGAAGCTGAATTAGAAGAGGCCCCAAAAATTCTATGGACAGCTTTAACCATGTTAACATGACTTTCTACACAAGCTGCTGGTGGATGAAGCTGTCAACACAGATGCAGTAAGGAGCCATCATCTGATGGAAATAAGGCAGACTGGAAAATGGACTTTCAATGCGATTATCCTAATTGTTTTATATCTGGGCGGCAGACACACAGGATAACAAGCTGCTGCTGCTAAACTTTGAAATGGAAGCAACTTTTTTAGCATCACAATGATAAGCATTTATAGAAAAATTAATGGACAGATTAAGATGTACTAGGGACATTTAAAAACCCTCAGAGAGAATTGGATTAAATCTGATGCAGGTGTGAGTGATGGATCATCATCACTAGCTGCGTTTCAATGACACATACGTGCAAAACGTTATCAAAATGATAGAAATGTTGAAAAGAAAATGCAATTACACTGTTTCCAGTTAATCATAGTTAGGGGAATAAACACAACTCACGCAACAAGTCATTCAACCAAATCATGGCGACTAATTTAAATAAGACTTTGATTGACAGCAGATTCACATTTTTGCCACAGCATTAGCGCTCATCATCATCATCATCAAAGGAGACATCGTCTCTAATTCAGGCCATGGAGCTTCTTACACGTGGGAGGGGCTATGGATGAAGCCATTTTGGGAAATGGTGGTTGATGATTTTACAGAGGAGCTGTGGATCCAACTATTCCACATGACACGCTCAACTTTGGATGAGCTGTGTGGCGCTGTCAGACCTCTGGTGGCGCCCGCTGTGCAGCGACCAAGGCAGCCAGTTCCTACCAAAAAGCGCATCGCCATCCAAAACATACCAACAACACAAGTAAGCATATATATAAACATGTTCTTTTGTCTTTCCTTCTCCCTCCTTCTTCATCATCATCCCCACCTTCCTTCCTTTTTTTTTCTTTCTCCTTCTTTATGTATCTTTTTTCTTTTTCTTCCTTTCCCTTTTCCTCTCCCATAGCTTATGGATATTCAAAAGAGAAAATAAATAAATAAACCCACTAACTTATTGATGTAAAACATGCATGTAAAACAGGTAAACCATAGCCCCACTGTATTCCTAAGCCTATTCATCATTCTTACTTTGCTTCATGGTACTTATTCAATATGTATCTTTTAAAGAAACATTTAAACTGGACAAGACTTTTACAAGTTTTCATATCCTCCGGTTTCCCTGGTAGTTTAGCGAAATATGAAGTTGTCGTTTTTTCATTTGGCGAATCCGATTTGCGCAAAGTCCTAGTCGATGGGAACACAGCTAATGTTTCACAAATGTAGAAGAAGAACAGATTTATGCCTTTATAAATAAATAAAAAAAGTTACTTGTTCTAAGATATTTATTTATAAGGCACATAGAGGAATCAAAGCAGAAATTCTTATTTTCCAGCAGCTATTTTTTAAAGTGTCTGGGGCCACACCCACGCCTGATTCCCGCCACGCTTGCTCTCAATCAAGAAATCACTTCAACTCCCTGAAAAAGTGAATCAGACTGATGGATCTTCTAACTTTTGACAGCTTCAGGAGGAAAGTCAGGTTTTAAAACCATTCGCCTGTTTTGGGAGTCCAAAGAATCACAGTGGGCACAGTTTTCCATGAACGAAAAACAAAAACACGATAACATCTGAAGAACCGCAGGCCTTACAGGGATTACGTTGGGGTCAGAGTTCATGACCTTCTACCATAAGAAAGAGCCTGGACAAACACGGTGTGCCTGAAAGAGTTCAAGCCGAATTTTTTTAGTTTGACATCTTGATGAACGTCCAACCTTCCAAGACTTTTTGGAAGATTTGTGTCCTAGAGCTGCTGGATGACCAAGTGGTAGAGCGTTCCCCCTGATTGCTTCACACTCATCAAAGGTCGCATTGGGGGTTAAACCACCAAATGGTTTAGAAGCACAACTGTGACTGCATCTCACCGCTCTCATAAAAATTTCACACATTCTGTGTTTGACAACTGAGATGAAATGTGTTTTCTGAAGCGTAACCAAGCATTTCAGGGGAAAAACACAACAATCAAACATGGTATGTAATGTTCTTGCTGCTTTATGACCTGGAGGAATTGAAGTGGTAAATGTTTTGCTCACTGCCACAAAATCCTGAAGGAGAAAGTTCTCCATCTGCTTGTAACCTAAAGCTGAGATTCTGTAGCAGAACACTGATCCAAAAAAGAAAAAAGCTGCAGGTCCACCTCAGAAATGTGTAAGGAGAACAAAATGAAGGTCTTGGATGGCTGAGGTCAGAATTCTGGCTTAAATGTGGTTGAGATGAAATGACATTACCTTAGAAATGTTGACAAATCTGTCTTTGTGGTGGGGGTGTAATAATTCTGCAAGCCTAGTAAGACTCCTCCAAAGTGCTGTAAAAGTCTTTTTTTCTTTTCTTTACAAACCTTTGCAGTTGTTGCTGCTGAAAGAGAACCAATCATATACTGGCTTGAAAGAACAACCAATTTTGAGCACCAGAGAAAACTATTTGTCCTGTGAAAGTCTTTTGAAATCCACCACTACTACAATTCCCAGAGCCCAACCACCTTCAGGTTTGGCATCATTGAAAAGGCCCAACTGTCCTCTGTAGATACCCAAAGGAGTTCCTCCAGCAGTCTGCAGTGGATGGGAGATATTCAGGTTTAGCAATGTCCACTACAGAGGACACATTTGCGTTGCTGGTGATCAGGAGGATATTCAAGTTGTTGGATGTTCTGAAGCAGTTAGGCGGGAAAACAATGTCTTTTTGAAGCACAGATGGATAAACATAATTGGTTAAGACGCTGACATAATGCAAAAAGCTGTTCCTACATTAAATATATATATATATATATTTTATATGAATAGCATTTTTGGAATCATTCGTGTTCTTTCCCATTATTGCAAGTTATGACATCTTCATCATGCACTAGATTCCACACGAACCTAATGTCACTTTTAGAAAGAGTCCCAGCGGACAGCCGCATGCCAAGGTTCACGGTGAACTGGTGGAGCTGTTATGACAGCTCTGCTCCACCCTGTGAGCCTGGCTGTCAACTCGCACGGCATCATTTATCTCTGAAAGCCTCACATCACAGCTGAGCAAATCACCCGGTTGGCCGTGGCACTTTACCATCAAAGACAAGGGTACACACTCAGCATATATGAGGTACATGCCACTGCAAATGAATGAGACAGGATGGGGCAATCATCAATTACCTTCACCACAACCTCCAAACCCTGCGTACTGCCCAATGGTGCTGTTCACGTGATAAGTGTGCACCCATTGAGTGCTCCGTGCTAGCTCTTTTCTAATAGTCACGCTTTTAGAAGTTTGAAAATCTGAGCGTAGTTTGAGTGGACATCCTATGGGTGTCCTATATGCACTTCTGTATCACCTGCACATCCCGTGCATTTCAACAAGATCATTAAAGAGCAAGTACAAGCACCTCACTAATGACTAGTGTGGCATAAGGACACCATTTGACAGCATCACCTGTATGTCATAGGTGTGTAACATAAATTAGCCTTACAAATACTTCTCGATGAACTTGCACGACTATGGTACGTTCCATTTTCATGATGTGCCTTGAGGTGGCTGTACGACCTTAAAGGGAACTGCAAGACACACCAGTGTCTCACCTTAAGCTGCAGCCACTCCTCTCTACGACCCTCCACGGACCAAGAAACCCCAGACATCTTCAAGACAGCCCCATGAGACTAAAGCTACATACACGGTGGGTATTTCACCCATGATGTAGCCCATGATGTTCACACAGAACAAGCAGGGAGGGGCTTCTTCTTCTTCTTTTTTTACTGTTTACTTGCACATGTTTGCCCCCTACAGTTGGAAGAGGTTTGGTGGGGAATGTCAAAGCGCTGCAAATCTTCCTTTTTCTTTCGCAGCTCTATTCAGATAAAAACTTCGTGTCGTGATCATTTTCAAACAGCTGGAACTTCTGTGAATGAAAGGTAACACAGTCCATACATCACTGCCAAATCCAAGGCCCTGATTGGTCACAAACCTGCCTGGTTTAACTTGCAACACGTGTACAATGGCCCCAAGTTTTTTTTTTTGTGCCTGAAAAATGTCGTAAATACTTGTATGTATGTGTGAACAAGAGTTTTGATCGCGGGAGCCTGAAATACGCATTTACATAGACTTTTCAGGGGGGGGGGGCCTGAACGCTCTCTGCTGAGGGCGGTGTGGGCGTAGCTTTAGGCTTTAACACTGGATCATATGTGAGAACCATCTAGAGAATTTTTAGGAAACCTCAGCGAGATCATGATTGAATTTTTCAACTATATTTCTGAAGTTTTGTGGGGATTGTAAGAAACTGTGTCAGGAGACAATTTGTAAATTGAAGGATGGGCACAGTTTGACAGAGGAGTAAAAAGCTTTTGGTCTACGCTCTCGCAGAAAAGCACTGCAGTTTATGGTTAAGTGGCTCCATAAATGAAAGAGAAACAGCTTTATGTCTGAAATCTCTTCTCATGGTTTTTGTTTTAGGGGGGAAACGTCTGAAGATGACTGACTGTGAAAACTGTCTTTGAGTTGAAAGCTCTAAAACATATGGCGAACGAAACTGATTTGTTCTTATTATTTTTGACACTTTGAGGAAAATCGAATCAAATGCAACAATGCTGTAAAATGTGAGGCTCACATTTAGAGAAGCTATTGTTATGCAAGCATACAGCACATATATCTTTTTCTATGACCTCCCAACTCCAGCATATGTCTCAAAGGTACAGGACACTGATGTTTGCCGTTTAAAGGATGTGTACAATGAAAACACCATACATATTCTGCTTCCCTGCAGCTCATTGCTCAAGTCTCCATTTCCCCAGAGTCTGCTTTGTGTGGGAGTTAAATAAACAGAAGAAAGAAAGGCTGAATAAAACCACACTGCAATGGAAAACTGAGGACAAACCATCCATTTTAACAAGCTTTCACCATTTTACAACACACGAATAGATGAATGAATGCATGCCTCATGATTCATTAGTAAAGAGTACTGTAGATGCTGAAGTTACAGTACATACATGCAGCAACCTCTCAATCATTCATCGGTTCCGTGATTTTTACGGCTGAGTTGAATTAATCTATGCTGAAAAGCTCAGACACATTAAAGTTGCAGACTTCTGCCCTCACTCGGGGAATGGGGATGGGGGGGAGTTGAAGCCTGCAGACCGCTGATGGCAAACAACAAACCATCTAGTCGTACTACCTATTCCTTTGATGGTTGAAAAAAGCAGAAGCCTTCTGTGCTCACTGCTGTCACACTGACAGCTTCTCAGAAACCATGTTATCTGGCAGAGCAGATGCTTTGCAATTATCAAAACATATTTCCTGCTAAACGCAGAGCAACAGTCATACTGACATTTTTCTTCTAATTATGTCAGAATGGTGTTGGTTTCACTTTTTTCCGAGTCCATCAACCATGTTTATATCTATATCTTTGAACTTTATGTAAAAGCTTTAGTCACAACTGTCTCGCTACGGGTGGATAAGAGCTGTCTGCAGGTAATAAAATAGTCAAAGCTGTTCGGCAAACGCAGGTGGCCCGGACGAAATATCAAGATTGTAGATTGCTAGCAGCCCGCTAGTGTTCACGTGATACGTGTATGCTCTGTGCTGCAGCCCGACTCTTAGAAATGAGGAAATTAGACAGAGTGTAGCTTGTGTGGCCGGCCATACAGACACTTGAATATCACGTGCACACCCCATGCATGCAATAAGGAGCCAGTATACTTGCAATTTACTAATGACCTGAGTGTGGCGAAAGGGCAGCACAAGACAGCATCACCCTCATGTCATACATCCCTGAAACTTCACAATACACTTAGCTAACTAGGGGAAGACGCCACGATAGCGTTCTCATATCAACCATTTGAGGTCCACTTTCTATTCCCAAAGTCCACAGGTTCTTCGGTCAAAACTCTTTTCATTTTGCTGCAGCAAATGACTGGAAGACTCTCAAAAACTCAATTAAACTTACCGTTCAGCCATCACACCATCTGTTTAAGCAGAAACTACTTCAGTCTCCAGCAGACTGCTGTACTTGACCCTTTTCTCCTGGTTTGTCGTCTGTGTTTTAATGTCAGTGTCATTATTGTTTGATTCTGCGCGTTATCAAGGATTTTTGTGCAGTGTTCTTTTTGCCCATTTATGTTATCCTGGTTTTACTTTTGCTGGGCCTTCTTGCCAGATAATCATCTTAAACGAGAATTTGTTCTCAATTGATCCTCCTAGTAAAATAAGAGTGAAAAAAATAAATACATTTAAAACAAGGTTACCACTCACACAACAATGGTACGTTCCATTTTCATGGCGTCCCCTCAGGTGGCTGTACAAGCCTCATGGGCCCTGCGCTCCCCTTGGGATGCGGCTGCTCCTCTTTGTAACACTATGGGCTTGGACAACCCAAAAACCCACCCATCCATACAGGTCAACGCCCTGTATACATGTAACTAAGGCTCAAGCAGGTAAGTTAATCAGGAACCCACTTTCACAGGGAGCATGTTTTCAGACTGTGGGAGGAAACCGGAGCGCCCGGACGAAACCCACACTTACAAGAGATCGTGGAACACAGAAAAGACGCAGCTGGGATTTGAACCGGGGCCTTCTTACCTTGAGGTGACAGTGCTAACCATCGAGCACTGCCAACAAACAATTGACTGCAATGATGATAACTTTAAAATGACGTCTAAAGGGTTTGAATGAACCACAAGCAGTTTGTTTCCAGCAACCTCCAATGAACTTACAGTCTTTCAGTTGTTTTATTAGGGAGAAAAATGAAAACATGAAGCTGAATCTAAAACACAGCAGACAACAGAATCAATGACACACCGCTGTCCTCCAGACCTTTGCAAACCCAAGGCCAGCGGTTGATTGTTTAGCACGGGAGAAAACATGGATGTCAATAGAAGTCTTGCCTTGTCACATGCAGTGACATTTGCTTAAGGGGTCAAATGGGGTCAAAATAATAATGGTGTTCTAACTGCCAAATGGAATAGTGTAAATGAAGAGAAACAAGTCTTTAAAATGAAGCTAAGGATAGAAATAACTCCTAAATGAGGATCTAGTAGAAACCGGATCACATCAATTCCTATCATAATGTGGCATTTAAAAGAATATATTTTACATTAGAGGTCAGGACTAAAGTTTGTAATTTTATATTTACTAGAGTTGAATTTTAAAACAAGTTTTTATCTGGAGACTTTATCTGACTACTAAAAACGTAACAGTTTGAGATTTCTGAGGTAATCTTCCTCTCAGCCATTAGGCATCAGCTTTAATCAGTTACTAGTATTGGATTTGGATGCTTGTATTGGGCCAGTATGTATGTGTCTACATTTCCCAGTTGTCCACCTGCATATCCTTTCCCTGTGTTCACCATCAAGGTGTGCCAGCTTGGCCTAGTAGCCTCCAACTGCTGGTCATCCGTCCTGCTGGAATAATCCTCCCTGATCCGATGTGCAATTAGAGGCATCTGCGGCGTCCGCTCTGCCAAAATATTCCATCTTCCCCAAAAAAAGCCCACAGACATGATGCCGCATCTGTGCACGCCACCGCGGGCTGCAGCTGTGCACCTGTCAACCCAGACACTTGAATATTTTTGGAAAGAACCACCAGAGAGTACCAGGCTCAGGGAGTCAGAGAATGAGCAAGTGCCGGAGTTCTTGCGGGGTGAGCTGTCATCAACCATGACCTCACACAATCCATCCAAGCACTAACCGGTGTAAATCATGGCGAGTCGGCGGAGTTCCAAAAAAAAAAAAAATTATATCAGCTCAGGCAGGAACTTTCTACTTTCCACAGATAAATCTGAAACCTTTGAGCCACCACTCATTTGATTTAGAAGGAAAAGGAGTTAAAGACATGCATCCCATGTGTTAAGTTAAACCATCAATCAAAGATATTTATTTGACCTCATAGGCAATCACACACTTAATCTCAAGATATAACAAAAAAAATCTACAAGAAAACACACACAGAGCATCAGCTAAAGGTTGGAAACGTGTCCCTCAAGAGGAACTCCAGAAACGCCTTCAGCTGTAAGTATTGTCACACCGGATTCATGGTTGATAAAGTCTCCGTTATTTCATTTCTCTTCTCTGGTTTTAAATGAAGGTAATAGACAAGCTGGTGGCACTGTTTCAGAGAAATAAAGCAGAGGATGAAATGAATAGGGATGCAGGGGGTATGATAAGAGCAGACAGGGAACAGTGAGCAGCAGATGAAATATGTGCCTGGAAAACATAATTAGCAGAAGTGGTTGTCATTTTCACCCATCTCACCGCAGTGCAGAGGACAGAGCCCTGCTAACTATTGCTGCACACACAGTGGAGGACATGCGTATCTGATCCCGTGCTGATGTCGCAGGTTCGCCCACTTAAAATCAAATTAACAGTCTGTCATCTTAATGGTAGCTTTGTTTGAACATTGTAAGATAAAATAAAAAAAATCACAAAGAAAATCAAGAATTGTATTTTATCCTCTGGTAATCATAACGAGTTCTGGTTCACACAAACCAGTTAATCTCTCCTGATCAACCTGTCACCTGAACTGCCTGTTTGAACTAATCACCTGTAGAAAGACACCTGTCCACAGTCCATCGGTCAGACTCCAAACTCTCCAACATGGGAAGGACTAAAGAGCTTTTAGTGGATTTAAGGGAGAAGATTGTAGACCTTCACCAGACCTGAATGGATTACAAAACCACCAGCAAGAAGCTGGGAGTTACCATGACAACTGTTGGTGCAACATGACCATCAATCCACCTTTAGGTCTGGGGCTCCAAACCAGATCTGACCTGGGGGGTATTCCATGATCATGAGAACAGTCAGAAATCTGCCCTAAAACAACACAGCAGGAGTTCCTGGATGATCTCAAAGTATCATAGTATCCAAAGTATCAAAGTATCATAGTTTGTGTTCCAGTGACTTTCTCACTATGGTTGTACCCAGAGTTCATTTCACTGTGGGCTGCTTCTCATTCTGTTTTTCTGCCCCTATGACTGGAATGGGTTGCAGAAAACCTTGAAGTTGCATACCTTGGTCTTCTTGGCTGCCTTTAAAACATCTTTATCAGGTGTGGTTTGTGATGAATGTGGATTTTTTTATGGTTTAATGGCTCACCTTCTGTCTTTTATTGTAAACATTAACTTAGTGCCTCCTGTAGACATTTTATTGTAAATATTGACGTATAAAGATGTCTTCTGTGTATGCAACTTCTATTCCACCATCATTCTGTTTTTGTATTGTTGCTGCAAACTCAGGCCGTGGCAGTAAATGTGAAATTATTCTCAATCGACCTACCTGGATAAAGGCTCAACAGAGGCAGCTGGTATCACAGTCAGCAAAAAAAAAAACATTGGGAATACTTTACGCCACATTGGTTTAACATGTTGCAGCGCTTGTAAAAAAGCCCTGCTTAAGAAGGCAGGTGTGCAGACCCGCCTGAAGTTTGAACTCCTTCACCATTCTGGGAGGGATTGGGAGAAGGTGCTGTAGTCAGATCAGACAAACATGGAGCTCTTTGGCATCGACTCAACCAGTCGTGTTTGGACAAAGAGAAATGCTGCCTATGACCCCAAAAACACCATAAATACTATCAAGCATGGAGGTGGAAACAGTATGCTTTGGGGTGTTTTTTGGCACAAGACTACTTTACCGCGTGGATGGGAGGATAAGCGGAGTGGAAGCGGACTTAAATGGTTTGTAGGTGGGTCTTCCAACAGGATCATGACCCAAAACGATCAAGACAACCAAGGAATGGCTGAAGAAGGAGCAGATCAAGGTCATGGAGCCATTCTCTGGACCATAATCCTCAAGAAAACCTTCTGAGAGAGCTAAAGCTCAGAGTTACCAAATGAAGGCTGCCAAATTTAAAAGTCATATGCAATAAAAGGTGGACCAGAATTCCTCCTGATGTGTGCAAATACCTTATCATCAACTACAAGAAACGTCTGACCTCTGTGCTGAGTACTAAGAGGGTTTGAACACTTATGTCCCTCAGTGAAATGCAAATAAATTTCAATCAATTATTTAAGGCGGATTTCTTGATTTTCTTTCTTTCTTTATGAAATCTTCTTTCTCTATCGGATTTTCCCATCAGGGGTCGCCACAGCGAATCATCCTTTTCCACCTCACTCTATCATGAACATCTTCTACCCTAACATTAGCCAACTTTATGTCCTCTGTTAAGACATACTGTTGTTGATGTTTTTTTTCATACTGGACTGATAAAATAAAAGATTTTTCTAAATAAAAGATAGTTCAGACTAATAATAAAATGTGTACAATATTGAATATTTCTTCAGCGGGCCGCCTTCTTCCATTCATTTGCTTAACCCGCTCTATCCCCGCCATAACCTGCGTCCGGCTCTTCCATCCTTGTGCGGCGCTGGAGCGCCCCAACTATCGTATTTTGCACTCTCTGTGTAGGACACACTGAAGAGGGGGGGGGAAACAAATCTCAGCTGCAGAGGATGTGAACAGGTGAACAGGTAGAGAGGAAAAGCAGGTAGAGAGGCGGAGGAGGGGCTTTGGCTTAAAACTCTGTCAGATGGAAACACGGGCGTCAGATTCAGACGCAGCTTTCACTGCAGGAGTTGAAGCAGAGACTTTCCCTGGGATGATTTTATGAACTCAAACATGGAAACATGATTACCAAGTAGAACTCTTCAAAATAATAAACCTGATCTCTCCACATTCTCAGTGTCTACCATGCATTGACAAACACATCGCTCCATGCAGCGATCAGACCAGAACCAGTAGCTCCTCCCACACGCGGCTGCGGTATCATCCTTTAAAGAACATAATGTGCTACATGTCAATCAAGTCCCGTACTTCTCAGTGAGGATTTTGATTGGCTGGTGGATTTATTTATTTTTTTTATCTTTTCTGGCCCGCGATCTACACTCATGTCATTGAAGATCGACCGGTCAATCGCGATCAACGTAATGAGCACCTTTGAATAATATATACATGCATAATATATATAATGATGTCAAAACGGGTTGTGGCTCCGGGTGCTTTCTTTTTTATAAGGGGCGGTCCCAAATGGCTCTTTGAGTAAAAAAGGTTGCCGACCCCTGGTGTAGTCCCACCTCCACCTTGAACTCCTCTGTCTGACCTACAGCACATCTCACCACCGTCATACTTCTCTCATACATGTCCTGAACTACTCTGACATACTTCTCTGCCACTCCAGACGACCTCATACAGTACCACAGCTCCTCCCTCGGCACCCTGTCATACGCCTTCTCTAAATCTACGAACACACAATGCAGCTCCTTCTGACCATCTCTGTACTTTTCCATCAACATTCTCAAAGCAAAAATGGCATCAGTGGTGCTCTTACGGGGCATGAAACCATACTGCTGCTCACAAATCTCCACCTTCTTCCTAAGCCTGGCTTCCACTACTCTTTCCCACATCTTCATTGTGTGGCTCATCAACTTTATTCCTCTATAGTTGCTGCAGTTCTGCGTGTCGCCCTTGTTCTTAAAGATCTGGACCAGAACGCTTCTCCTCCATTCCTCAGGCATCTTCTCACTCTCTAGAATCCTATTGAACAAACTTGTTAGACATTCCACTGCTGTCTCTCCTAAGCACTTCCATACCTTCACAGGTACGTCATCAGGACCAACGGCCTTCCCGCTCTTCATCCTTTTCAGAGCCTTCCTGACCTCATCCTTTCCAATCTCTGCTACTTCCTGCTCCACATCTTCCTCCCTTCTTTCCCTGTCATTGTCCTTGTTCATCAGCTCCTCAAAATACTCTTTCCATCTTTCTGTACACTCTCCTGGGTTGTTAGCACCTTTCCATCTCTGTCCTTAATCACCCTTATCTGTTGCACGTCCTTCCCATCTCTGTCTCTCTGTCTAGCTAGCCTGTACAAGTCCTTCTCTCCTTCCTTTGTGTCTAACCTGTCATATAGCTCATCGTAAGCTTTTTGTTTGGCCTTTGCCACCTCTCTCTTCACTCTACGCTGCGTTTCCTTGTACTCCTGTCTATCTTCCTCAGTCCTTTCTACATCCCACTTCCTTTTAGCCAACCTCTTCCTCTGGACGCATTCCTGTACTTCCTCATTCCACCACCAAGTGTCTTTACCGTCTTTCCAGATGACACACCTAGCACCTTCCTACCTGTTTCCCTGATAATCTCTGCTGTAGTTTCCCAGTCATCTGGAAGCTCATCCTGACCACCCAGGACCTGTCTCATCTCTGACAATTCAAGTGAACCTACAATTAAATCAGAGACTGTCAATTTGTCTTTTAAGTGGGCAAACATACAGAAATACTTATTTCCTCCACTGTACACACAAATACAACAAATAGGAATCCATCACTTCATTCGCTTGATCCTCTGAACATTTTAGAAATTCCTCATTCCTTTTTTGCAAAAAACACGGGGGTTACATGCAGAGTTCCCCATGATTAACAATTCAGCCACATCAGTGATTTCTAGAGTGCAGTTCTGTGTTCGTTTAGTTGAAATCCAACCAAACCCAAGGGCTACATGTATTTAATGACCCTCACAATGAGAAGCATTTGGAGGTCGAGCATTTCCACAGCATAACTCTGGAAAGTCGTTCTCTGAGCTGCACTCTGGTGGAATTCAGAAAAGCGTTTACCAATCTACGCTTACTAATCAGCTAACATACAACAACTTTATTTGAATGGGTTTTAAATTCATCAAGCCTCGCAGAACGGAGTAATCATTACAAACAAACAGCAATAAAGGAAATAATGAGATGCCTTTTTTTTCTCCTTCAGCAGCACAACTGTGCGGATCATTTGGAAAAAAGTCTCAGTGCTTTCTGGAAGGGAAGCTTGTATTTAAGCTGAAGTAGGTGAAAGGTTTTTCTTTGGCCAATTTTCCAAATCTCCCAGGTATCAACAGAGGTGTTAATTCTCAGCGCTTTATCATGTGTTAAAAAGCTGAGTGGCACGTTCAATCCCTTATTCGTTCCTTTTCTGATCAGCACGGCTCATTTACGGCTTTCAGAGGATCTTCCTTCTGCTCCTGGAGGTTTGGTAGCTAGAAAACCCACAGAAGCCCAGCGTGAAACGCTCAGGAGGCGCTTGAGAGCCGTAAAACTGCGATTTCTGCGAGCATGCGGCGTAATGACTTACCTTTAGAAGAAAATATAAGGCTCGAGTGCGTGGAGGCAATCAAGACAAACATTAACGGCGTGTAAAGTGTTGATTATGATGGTCGAATACAAGTTAATGCCAGAAATGTGCAATTATACAAAGTGCTTTCTATACATATCCTATTAGCATATAATTATTAGCATCACAGTTTGGGGTAAAGAATATTTAAAACGTCAATGTCTTAATTGATTGAACCATATTTTATATGTTTTTTGCAGATCTGCAGGACATGCATCCTCTTTGTTCTGCTTAACGTAAAACATCCAGAACGTTTAAAACAGAAATCCAAATCCAAATGACAAAGTATGATAATATTCCCAAAAAGCAATAAACTCCCCCAGAATAGATGAGGTTAAAAAAAACCACATTTCTTCAATTTTTAAACACTTCTTTTATCTCGTTACGACAATGTTTCGTGTATAACTGACCTAATAATGACTTCATTTGCATGTGATGTCCATGGGTTCTGAACCAAAAAAGCAATTTCAAGTTTAAAATGTATCTTTAAAACAAAAGCCTAAAGAATAGGTTTTTTTTTGATGAGGAAAACTAATGAGTGTAATCTCCCCTTTAGTTTTTCATTAATTAAAGAAATTCCTCAGAATATCTTGAGCAGCTTCAACAGGAGTCTGGCTAACAGCTGTCTGTGTTTGGAGGTTAAATGCCTTCAAGCAATTGTCTTTTTTCTCATTTTCGGCTTGGGGAGATTGATTACTATTGTAATTAGCTGAGATCGTCTGTGTTTGTTAATCTATGTTTTGACTACGTTTGCATTCACACAAGGACACATAAGGACCATATCATTGATGAGTATGTTTTTACAGAATCAGAATCAGAAGTACTTTATTGATACCAAAGGAAATTAGGTTTCCAGTACAACTCGAACAGGCAGACATACAACGTCAGGGATACACACACATTTCGAAGTTGACTGAGGTTGTGTTGCTGCCTTCACCTCGGCTCATAAGTGGGCCCTGACGAAGGCGCAAACCTTGGTTAGCGTGCAGATGGTCCACAGGAGGGGGGGGGGGTCTTTGGTGCCAACAAAAAAATTGTATCTAAACACTCCGTACAATGTGTAGAAACAAGAAAAAACAACACCATTTAACACAAATAGCACGTATTCAGACAAAAACACAATACATGAGGGTGGGGAAGAAGGGGGTGTTGCTACTACCGTAATTTCAGGATTATAAGCCGCTACTTTTGTCACACGCTTTCAACCCTGCGGCTTATTCAATGATGCGGCTAATTTATACATTTTTCTCTATTTTTTTAATGCATTTTTTCTAACGGCCGCAAGGGGGCGCTTGAGAAGAAAGGGTAAGAGTGAGACAGGGGGAATACAGTATTTGTGTCGAGGAAGACGCAGGTTTAATGTAAATTCCTGCTTTGTGAATGAACAGCACGAACAGACTCTCATCATGGAAAATGCAAGAAGAAATGCAGATGACGCAGCTTTCAAGTTAAAAGCAGTGTGAAAAATCCACCGTCTCCAACGGGTTTGGAAAAGCTGCGTGACGAAGAGGACAGCACAAGAACAGGAGAAAATTTACCTCAGAGTGACACTGACAGAGACAACGAAGGAGAGACAGAGAGAGTGTGGTGAAGAATTTCTGAAGCTATTCCAATCTGACACTGAGGAGGAAGACTTCCATGGTTTCAGTGCGCAGGAGGAGCATGATGCGCAGAGGCGCCTTTAAGTTACTTCTGCTCTCAGTGACTCTTACCGGTATGTTTTTATAACCAGTTTTTATAACCAGCCATGTTAGTGCTGTTACTACCATTTTGGTGCCGTGTTACTGCCGTGTCACAGGCACTGTTTGGAATAGAGCTGTGATTGTGTGGGATTTCTGATGACCGCAGTGATGAAGCAGCAGGAGTTGTGGTGTCGAAGTTAACCCCACCCCCCGCCAAACACAAAATCCCCCGGCGGCCGCGTCGCAAATGAATACCGGTAGATTTAATAATTATAACCCAGTATTCTTTCATAACAAATAACAGTAACTACTAATTATCTAACTAATGAACTAACTATGTAGGTGTTGTATAATGACTGTGTGTGTGTGTGTGTGTGTCAGCGCGCTGCGTGTGTAAGAACATTTTTATTTATTTTATATATGATTTCTCTTGGGAAACTTATTAATCAATTTAGCCACATCTCATATCATTTCTATGCAGACGACATCCAGCTCTACTGTTCTTTCACAGAAAATGATTACTACAAACTACCAAATTTGCCGAATTGCTTAACGAGCATTTAAACATGGCTGAACAGTAATCATTTAGTCCTAAATACCCAGAAAACCGAGACACTTATTTTTGCCCCTGAACATCAAATCCCTTCCATCAGACAACACCTTGGGTGTCTGAGCTCTTCTGTCCAGTCAAGCCTCAGAAATCTTGGGGTGTTGTTTGACAGGTCTATGTCTCTGGAAGGTCACTCAAAACAGATAGTGAAAAACTGTTTTTATCATCTGAGGAACGTGGCAAAATTAAAAAGTATCTTGTCTCGATCAGACCTGGAAACAATTATCCATGCTTTTATTTCCTCTCATTTAGATTACTGCAACTCTCTTTTTACCTGTTTTAACAAACATTCCCTAAACCGTCTTCAGCTTGTCCAAAACTCTGCAGAAAGGCTTTTAACAGGAACCAGTAAACGGACACACATCACTCCTCTCTTGTGTGCTTTACATTGGTTACCTGTCAAATTTCGAATTGATTTTAAAATTCTACTTCTAGTTTTTAGAGCCTTGCATGGTCAAGCTCCGACATACTTATCTGACCTTTTAACCCCATACTCTTCGGCCCGATCATTGAGGTCTTCCAACCAGAATCTTTTAAACACTCCGAAAACCCGCTTTAAGACCAGAGGAGATCTGTCATTTCAAGCCATTGCTCCTCGTCTTTGGAACTCCCTTCCATTGTCGTTGCGTCAGATTGACTCCGTTAAGTGTTTTAAATCTCAGGTCAAGGCATTTTTATTTAGGAGAGCTTTTAGTTGATTTAGTCCTAGTTTTACCACGTTTTACTGTGTTTTGTTTTACTATTATTATTATTATTATTATATTTGATCACTTTTTTGTGTGTTGATATGATTTTATGCTCTTTGTAAAGCACTTTGTGACTCGCTCTGGGAAAAGTGCTATAGAAATAAAGATATTCTATTCTATTCTATTCTATTCTATTCTATTCTATTCTATTCTATTCTATTCTAAGAAGAAGGAGCACGAGCAGCGCAAGAGTGGCGCATTCATGATTGGTGTTACGGAGTGAAGGAGAACAGTAATAAAAGCTTTTCCCAGAAGAACGGTGATGGAGTCTTTATCAAACCGCTCTGGAGTAGAGCTGTGAAGGTGTGGGATTTTTGATCACCGTAGTGATGAAGCAGCAAGAGGACGCGGTGTCGGCTCTTAAAAAGAAATATATATATATATATTAAAATTGAAAAAATGCTGTTATTTCTGACCTAAAATAATAAAAATGTCAAATAAAATGCAACCTGTTCTTCCTCAACCTCACCTCCACCACCATCACAGACATATTCACAGGTAACCTGCTCCTGCAGAGCATGTCAGCGTGTGCTCAGTATGTTTGTGCTCATCACGGGAAACTCAGATTTAATGAGTACCTCGGTTTTATTTTGGCATTCCATCTAAGACCCTGCAGGTTTACGCTTTCCACAATTCTATCACAGTTCCTCCCAGATGAGGCACAGATAGAATCCCCATCTCTACCAGCTCCCACCATGCTTTGCAAGACAAAGTAGAAACAGTTTGACTGTATCAGCAGACAGAGGAAGAACGTAAGAAGAAAAGATAAGACAAACAATAGAAAACATATACTTTTAAAGAAGTTAATGCATAAATCCTGAACCAGGATGTTGATGAAAAGAGATACAACAAATGGAGGTAAATACAAAAGCAAACACAAATCTAACTAGAGGAGAACAATGTTTTCTTTGACACGCAGTGTGTTGCACAACAAACTGCATCCAGACATCTTAAGTCTGTCATCTCAAAGCAAATATCAACACAGAAGCATTTGCTGAAGCCTCCACAGAGACTGCGTTGGGCCCGAAGGCACTCCCAAACAAGCCCAGCTTACAAGGACGAAAATCAAAGGCCTCCAGCAGGTTAAACGGGATGAGAGCGTCTGACGGGAGACCAGAAGGACAGAAAGGACCTAAAGGAGTCTTTTAGCCTGTAGCTGTTTAGCTGTGGACATCAAACACATGTGCGGCACCTTTTGTCATTTTAGAATCACCTAAAGCAGTGGTCCCCAACCCCGGGGCCGCGGACAGAAAAAATGCATATGCTAACTTTGATTATTTAGGTTTTGTTTCTTTTCTGATACTAAAGGATATTTTATTTTGGAAAACTACGGGATTCTGTTCACCACGACCGTCTGCATGGATGCGTCACGTGACTTTAAGCAGCTGCTCGGACCGCAACGTTAGTAGTTCAATGTTTAAAAGCAAATAATAACCAGACAATTAAACATATTTGGAAAGTTTCTTCGGGGTATAAAAAGAGTCATTAAGGAAACCAAAAATAACATAATTAAAGGACTATAAATTTATTTAATGTTTATGTCTGAGTGAGTTGATGCCCTTCAAGGTTTCAGTTATCAGAAATTAAGGGACTTCCCTGCTTTGCATTGATGGACATCTCATCGGCCATTTATCATAACCTTGTAGCATTTTCCTAACGATGGAGGACATACATATAGAAAATCAAGATTAAAATAGCATCTAAAATACCATCTTAGAAAAAATGCCGTTTGAAAAACTGTTACATGAAATCCACAATCGGTGAGCCACAAGCTCCCTGCTCCGCTCCATTCTGATGCATCATCCACCTGCAGACAGACAGATCCATGAACGTCTTTGCTTTCCTGGTCTGAGCGGGAATCTGGATCCAAACTGGACGGCTGGACAGCTCCGATAATGCTGCCATTTCTGTTGCACAGCTAATGTAAGGTTGGGGGGTTGTGAGGGGCAGTAAAATAGCGGGATTATGGGGATGGGCACAGGGATTATGGGAAGTGAAGGGAGGCTCACTCTATGCCATCAACTCAGAGTTGAATTTCTAATCAAACTCCTGCCGCTCTGCAGAAACTATGTCCTAGAAAACGACACAGGCTTTCTGATTTTTGGTTAAAAAAAGCCATCTTAATCATAACTAAAAGACCACTGGGAACAGCAGACTTATTGATTTCTTCTGAGTGACCAGCACCAGAGTCCAGAGAAGGAGCAGTGGTGAATCTCCATACTGTGGTTCTGATCTAATCAACGAATGAGAAACGCTTCAGACAGGCCGGAAAACCGCCCTGCTCTCATGGCTACATCACGTCTCAGATGAGATAGGCTGTGTTCCTTCAGGATTGACAGAGTGACGGATGAGTCCGCCCCTCCGCCCGTTTATCTCACAGAGAGAAAACCTGCTGACATGCAGATGGAGGGGAAACGAAAAGATGTGAGGATAAGTCCAGAGCAGGAACGGAGTCAGACACTTGCTGGTTCTTCACGTGGCGGTCAGAAGACAAAAGGACAGAGAGGACTTCTAGGCCCTTCTAATTAAGACGTTGCCTCATCTGCTTGAAACCAGGCTGATGGGAGGGGGGGCGCTGAGGAACCATGTGTCCAACACATCACTCCTAAATGTCGCCCAGAAGGAGACGATGATGAATTTGGTGCCTTGCCGTCTCCCTGGCCCCAGTGTGTCCTTTAGGGGTCTTTTGCACAAAAATGTTTCTAACTTTTACAGCGACAATGGGGGGGGGGGTCCACAAATAAAGCAGCTGGTTGCCACAGTGACACATGCCTGCATCCATCCAGCCGGTCGTTTATGACCGGATGTTTGTGTGGAAGAATGCTTTCTGCATCCAATCAGATTAATTCTAAAACTGGAACTGTTAAAAAGAGGTTTTTTTTTTTTTTAAATGCACGACAACAGAAACTAAATCCTCCAAACTCCAAGCCTACTTTATGACCTCTTGTGAATAAACCACAAAGCATAAATCTGAACTTTACGGCAACAGAGACCCCAGGTAGTAAACAATTGCATGAAAAGTTGCAGTGCAGAACTTTTTTTTTTTTTACAGAAGACTGGCAGTAGGTGTTGATGATGGACTTACCAAACTTGCTAAAAGGAAAAAAAAAGAAAAAAAGTCACAGCGGGAGCTCTATGACAGAAGGTGCAGACTGAATAAAGGCCAAGTCTGGGTGTCAGGGTTGGTTGTGTCCCTCATCACTCACAGCCCACTTTCTGCACAGAGTTTTCTGCAGAAGGCAGCTTCTTCTCATGCTCACCTGAGCTTTAATGCATATTAATTATTTACCTGCCACAGACACACGTGAAGATTATTAAATAACTGCTGCCAGCAAGAAGAGAAAGCTTCATTTTGTGCTAAACAGACTCCATAAGTTTAGAACGCCAGCTGGATTTACTTTTTTCCTTTAAACTGTTTTGAGTTAGTCATTCATCATCGCCGGAAAGGGAACTTGCCAAAGAACCACCGCTGTCTTTGATTAATCCTTCAAACTAACGGCTCAACATTTCGATTTTTTCTGCGTGTCAGCTTAGATAATAAACCCCGTCACTGTGTGCCGTAAAATGTCACCTAATTATGTGTTTATTTTAGCGTGATTGAGCTGAACGGGAATCTGAACACATTACATTTTGCATAAAAAGAAAGAGCTCAAGAGCTTGGTAATTTTCAACAAGTGACCACCCAAGATGTAATCATGGGGACAGCCAGACAAGACAAATCAGAGAGCGGGAGACTTCTGAACAAAGAGACCACTCCACCTGTGACTCTGTGTCAGTCTAGACAACGAGTTATTAAGGGGATCGAACAGCGTTATGCTGCCGGTGGGGACAAACGCAGAGAGGGGGGCAGCTAAAGATCAGCTGCGAGCTCAGGACTTCTGCATTGCTGCCCCCTCCCCTTAGGGATTTGGGAAGGGTGGGGGGTCTCTTCTCAATAGTGATGTCATCATTTTTGGGGCTGCATGGTCAATAATTACAGTTGCAGACAAATGTATTGATTTAGATAGTCACAACTATTTAAAAAGCGTCTATTTCTGCTTTCAACGAACCAAATCTGTGCTAATAATGAAGGCAAAAGGGTCTCACGCTTTAGAACTGAGCTTTGTAAACGGATCTAATGGATCAGTTTGCCTTTTAGATCATAAAGCAGATTTGATCAAATTCCATCTAAATGGTTTGAGTGTCGGCATTTTAGTCTGGGATATGAATGAATTGACTTTTATTTTTTAAATGACTTGTTTTTCCGATCTAGATTCATGCCTTCTAACATTAATCTTAGATAAATAAATCAATTTAATCTGAAATTCACATTTAAAAAAAATTCCTTTTGAAAGAACTCTTGTCTAAAACAGATCAGGTTATTAGGCTGCTCAGAAAATGACTGTATTTGTCAGACCATAAGGTGCAATATTAATACATGAGCTGATTTCCTACATAACTAATTTAGAGGCCTCGCGGAAGTGTCTGCCGTGGGTTCAAATATACAGTCAACCTATAGAAAAGACCAGTGAAAAGACAACTTTCAATAACTTATCCTGAGCGACACTTTATCAGAAAGATATGGCAAAGAGTGCAGTAAGAAAACTAAATGACACTTTAGTTCCACAGCTTCTGTAACACAACACATCAATAATAGGCAAGGCAAGTTTATTTGTATAGCACAATTCGTACACAAAGTAATTCAAGGTGCTTCACAAAACAGAAAAATGCATTAAAATCACAATACATCATAGAAATAATCATCATAAAATTTACTTTAAAAGAAAAGGAAAAAAAGATTTAAAAAGAAAGGAAGGAAAGAAAAGTGCAGATAGGACCTTTCAGTCATATACACGGCTAAACAGAAAAGTTTTCAGTCTAGATTTGAACACGAACACAGAAGAGGCCTGTCTTACGCCTTCAGGGAGGCTGTTCCAGATTTTAGCTGCAGAATATTGAAACGCTGATTCCCCTTGTTTAGTTCTGACTCTGGGAATCAACAGGAGGCCGGCCCCTGAGGTCCTCAGAGTACGAGATGGTTCATATGGCACTAACATGTCAGAGATGTACTTTGGTGCTCGGCCATGGAGAGACTTGTACACAAGCAGAGCTGCTTTGAAGTCTATTCTTTGAGGTACAGGGAGCCAGTGCAAAGACCTGAGCACAGGACTAATGTGATCATACTTCCTGGTTCTGGTCAGGACTCGAGCAGCATAATATAACTGTATGTTAACAAAAGTGTATTGACAACATTATCGAATATTGTCCTATCAATCACCAACTGCAGGAAAGCTTTGAGACATCGGCCTAAACATGATGTAACTCATGCAAAACCTCATGTAAGACGTCACTCATCCTTTCCTCTTCATTCATTTCTGCCTCATTGGGCTCCAATAAATGCAGGATCAGGTTTATTTAAGCAGTGGAATTGATTTCTTTTTTTTTTTTTACCAGTCAAGAAAGGATTTTATATTCTTTGGAAAGCCTATTATCCAGCGGCCGACGCAACAACAAACAAATAAATTACAGATGGGAAGAAAAACATATTACAGATTAAAAATGAACAAAACCAAACTATTAGGTTTCTCTACCAATCATTTGCTACAATGAGCTTCTGTTTAGCTCAAAACTAACCCCAACACATCAAAAAAATGAAAAACTCCAATTCCTCCTACAAAAGCAAATATAATTGGACTGGAATTAAATTATTTTATGCAGCACAGACAGTTTTCACATAAAAACAGTCAGCAGTCAGCTGTCCATTCCCCCAGAAACTTATCAGGAAATGTAATGTCTGGATGCCTGGATGTGGTCAAGCTGGCCTCAACACACAGCAGGAGATCTGGAACAAGTTTCCTGGACACAAATGAAACTTCTTCTTCCATCCTACAGGAGCTCAGATGGGAGGCAAAAGGAGGGCGAGAGTCTTTGAAGCTCATGAAAATGATAATTAGAGGAAAGGCGGTTCATCAAAGTGCCAGTAGGGTTAGGCTACACATACAGGTAACCAATACACATTCATTTTAAAAGGTCTATATGCTGCTTGTCTTAAGCTTCTCAGAGTAAACTATATCCATAAATAAGATAAAATATTACCTCTGATACTCTGAAGAAGGATTTTTAAAATGAAATCAGTTATTTTTGCAGTTCATGTTTGTACTTGGAAGTAAGACGACTTAATCTCTAAGGCCCCGCATTTTTCTCCTTGTGGGTGCCGCCCATTTCATGACGTCATCCGAGTCGGCCTTGGCAGTGACTCTGCGTTCTGACCACCAAAACCAACAACATCCAAACTTTTGCAAAGATGGATGTGAATGTTGTGTATAGAAAAACAGACTTTTTGCTGCTCACTGCTAGCTCCATGGAGGATGTGGGCGTGTGTGTCAGCCTGGGGCCGTGTGAGGTGTTAGGGTTATGGCGCAATCGACGGGTGGAGTCCAGCTGATTGTTTTCCTCCTGAACTTTAAGATATTTCTCTTACTTGCATCGAGACAATAAAAAAAATACTAATTCTATTCCTATTTATTATTTTCTATTTATAATATTCTAATGCGGTACAACAAGTCATCAAACTGGGTCACAGAGACGAAAGGACCGCTGAAAGGGCCGTCATTCAGATACCGCTCCTGCAGTAGATGGTGAACCGTGCTGGGAGGGTCCCTGAATGTTGTCATGAACCCAGACATGGAGACGTGATTACCGCCGCCCCCGTGGAGCGTCAAAATGAACAAATCTGATCTCTAAACATCATAGGTGTCTTCCATGCTTTGTGAATGAGACACAGGCACCGCTCCGTGTAACGATCAGGCCAAAAACCTTTGGCTGTTGAGCGTAAAGCAGCGAAATCGCCTCCAAATAAAAGCATCTGACGTGAAATTGACGGCCAAATTGAAGCATGAGGCTAATTTAAATTCCACATGCTTATGTCATGCTGTTCTACGGTGTCCTTACGCCACAATCTAGTTAGTGAGGTGCGAGTGCTGGCTCTTTACTGACTGCGCGTAAATGCTGCTTGTACGGGCTGTTTGTGTGGGCAAATCTGTATGGGCCGCCTATGTCCCCATTTTGTGCCAACAGACAGCGCCGTTGTGAGGAAGGCTTAAGGCTAACGGTCCAACAAAGTACTAAACTTACAAAGGAAAAACTCATTTCAAGTACAAGTGATTCCCTGACAGATTTTTATAGATCCAACAAGATAAATATTGATCCCAACCAGGGAAGTTGGATTGTTGAACTTGCAGCAGTAGTGTACAGGCTGTAGTTTACAACAATTGACAACATTTACAATAAAAATAACACAGACACAGAGGTATAAAGCCAAAGGGATAGACACGCTATCGTGGACTTGATCAATTCTATGTTAAATTTTTACTTTTATAATTCCAAGAACGCAGCAAATGACTGTTTTTCACGACAGCTCTGTGATGTTCGCAGCCATCCAAAGGTAATTACATTCATATCCATCAGAACACAAAGAGTTTCTCATGTTTCTCCCTCGCAATGCAAATGTCTCTTTTTCCCAGAAGACTTGTAAGCTCTGCTGAAGTCAAAAGCATACACGGCAAAGCAGCAGTATCCATTTTTAGAACAATGTGATGGTTTCTCTGAGAGAACATTTAAGTGTATACAGAAGCAAGACACTGATTTAACACTAGAACGTCCGTAGGGCAGCCATTTGGCTTTTCTACCTACAATGTCCAAGGGACAGCCAAGTGGCTGGATTAGTTCAAATTTACATGCCCAAAGAGCAGCCTTCAACATAGTTTGCACATGAACAGCACAGCCATTAGGCTGTTCTTTTGGCATGCAAAAAGGACAAGCCAAGTGGCTGCGCAAGTTTTCACTATTTCCCCTCACCTGTGTCACTTCTAGTAAGAGGTCACCACAGTTTGGTTTTTCTTTTTTGGCTGAGACTTATCGTTCATGCACAAGAGACACTTCTTTACTGACATAATACTGAATGTTCAAGCAAAGAAATCATGTGGTCAAAGTCATATCTTCAACCCACTACTTGTCTGCACATACTTGGTACTGCCCCACAATCTCCTTTCTGCATTTGCCACATGGTATACTTGTAGCAATCAACAAAGCGCACTCTGGCATTATTGTTCTTGTACTGACTGACCTGGCATATTACCCATTTCCCTTTGCCAGGTATGGGAGCTTGTCACCAAACACGGTATTCCTTTTTCGCCTTCTCAGCCCCCGCATGTCATTGTGCGAGGTTTTTTACTGATTCTGGAAGCTCCCAGTGAATTTTGCCAGGGTTGAAAGTTTGATGCATTTGGCAACAACAAACCCACCAACATTTGAGATTGCAGGAAACCTGTCAGTCCCAACTTGTTCCATGCGCGTGCCCTAGACATCAAAGTGTAAATGCCGCATGATTTCTTTGAAGTGGTTTCTGACCATAGTTTTTTTAGATCAGTGGATTTCCCATTTCCGCCAACCATCTTGCATCTTGCGTTTTGCATGGATGGAAGTTTTATCCCCCCTCACAAGGAGGATGGCAATGAACCCCAATAGTTCAGGGAGGGCCATGAACCAGCTGTCATCTTCTGTCTGACGTTCATGCTGAACAACACAGTCCCGAATAGTCTGAAGCATGTTCAGAGTGAGGAGCACAGCAAACTCCGTAAGCGAGTCGACACCGTACTTCTGACCAAAGCAGTTGGCTCTTCCTCAGCAGTGTAACATTCAACTGGGCTGTGATGGAGAGGCCTCCCAACCTTTTCTGAATGCCACATCGTGCCATCTTTTGCTTTTTCTGTTGGCACAGTGTGTCTCCTTTCTGTCGTCCTCTCTTTTCTGATGGCAATGAAATCTCCTCAACTGTGATCTGATTTCTGAGATCTGAGCAATGAAAACCTTCAGCAATGTAAAGATATATGTTGTTTCACTTGTTTATTTTAATTTTTGTTGTTGAATTCTAGTTGAAACTATAAATTCCAAAACATGTCAAATAGGCCTCCTTTGCCTCCCCAGTCCAAGAAACATGCGGTTAAATTAAATGACTAAATTTCTCATAGGTGTGTATGTGAGTGTGCCTGGTTATTCATCTATGTGGCCCTGCAATGGACTGGTGACCCATCCAGGGTGTACCCCTCCCCAGTTGCTTGTGACTAGCTAGCATGTGCTCCAGCAGACCCCTGTGATCCTGACCAGGATGAGCAGGCACAGAAAATAAATGGATAGACAACCGCTAGAATCAGCAAATGAGAACTAGATGTTCATGAAATCTTATCAAAAGAAATATCAGTCTGAGTCCAGCTGAAGGAACATCTCTTCTCCCTCAGAGTCAAATGGGTTGACTTGCTCCAGGATCATTTTCAATGTCTGCTCAGGGTAGTAAAATAAGGCATCTTGGTTTTTCAGTTGACAAACTGGGAGTCAAAGTTTGTCAGAGCTTGGAGGCTCTTTTGAGGCAGAAAAACCTCCCCCACCCTGATCTGAGTAAAGAATGTGGTTAGCTAGGACATGTCTTCATCCAGATGATCGGGTAGTTGGTGCTGCATTTACAAATGAAAGGTGGCTAATTGAAGGCTGTTGAATTAGTCATTTCGAGCCACCCAGCCATTTGGCTGTGCTCTGGACGCTGCAGGGGGAGTGAAAAATCCTGGGCGTTCTAGTGTTAATCCAGGAACCTTCTCCTCTGCCATGGTGCCCATACGTTTCAAACCTCAGGTCAAATCATTTCCTTAGTAGATTGCATTTCCTTCAGGTACACAAAACAACACAATCCGGGACTGAAAACAAAACATAGAGTCTGTAGAAGGGATTGACCCAAACAGATGAAATGAAACTCCACAGCAGACTTTATCAGAAGCATGCAACTGAAGGTTTTATCATGCTACTCACAGATACCAAACAAAACAACGTCTTTCAGAAATCCTTGGAGAGATGTCAGCGAGCATCTCACAGAACAAGAAACCATTTGCAGGAAGCCTGCATGAATATTTCAGAGACAAGAACTGGAATCTCATAGCTGGCCACAAAGAGTGATACTCTGTACCCCATCACACATGCTAATCCCTCAGGGCCCATGCCCTTTTTTTTATTATTCTGCCTCTATGACACAATGAGGTGTAAATAGTCCCTTTCTTAAAATACTTTCAAAGTGTCACCTTTGTCCTGGGGGCTTTTGGAAATCAGGTCATTTATTACGAACCGAGCTATTTACAGCGAGCGTAGGTGCCTAAACTTTAGCGTGCTGCAGTAAGTACACTCCAAAGTCGCAATGCGCTCTTTTGATGTTGAACTGACATTGCTGGAAGAGGTATTAATAAAGATACAGGGGGGGGGGGGCTCAGATGTTTGGCACATCACTCTAGAGGGAGATGATACACTTCAGGACAAAATCACTGACATTGAGAGAATGCCGAAAGGACTGCATGTTAAATGGAAAGAAAAGAGTTACTGAAGCTTGACAACCATCAGAGGAACATCTGTGCATCCATCATATGCAATGTGTTTTATCATACAACATTGGTTTATTACAGGCATGATTGCTTTTGAAATCCAATATCTGCACAGTTCAACAGATGCTTTCTTAGCAGAGCTCGGAAAGAAAGCTCCGCTGACATTACAAGCACTGCCATCACGATGCAATGCGATACATCTCTCCATTTCGGCAGTTAAGGTAGGGAAAGGAGCCGAGTGAAGTTGTGATTGCAGCAGCGCCCTCCGAGACTCTTCCAGAAAGGTAAAAGGGGACCAGAATGAGGTAGCCTGTGCCGCCCCCAGCCCTAAACAGCTTCCTGTCTGCCTGAGGCTTTGGCTAAATTTACCCCCCCCCTCCCTCTCCAGCACATCACGTTGGGATTCTGTTACCCTCTAGTGCCCCAGCATTCGGAGATCCATGTGAAGGCCGGCCACAGGCTCGTGCGGCCGGCCGTGCCCTTCCTGTCCCTCCAGCATTCGGCCCAGTGAATGCCCCCACACACCTGCCCAGTCACTCTCCTCTCACTTTCTACGACTCTCTATCTTGTCACCCCCCTTTAAAAGTTCTCACCGCCTTCTATGACCTGACTCCCCTTTGGAGTTGGGGGGGGGGGTCCAGCAGTGAGATCTGAGATTGATGCCGAGAATCTCCTGCCAAATGGAGATCAATAAGAAGATGGGGGGTTGAGGAGTGACACCGGTTATGGGAAGACAGGTGGAGGAGGGCGGCGAGGAAATGCAGGCGCTGCTGCATCAGGGCAGATCACATGTTTGATACCCTAGTGCTTCTCCTGGGCGAGCAGAGTGCTGTCAGCAGCTTGGCAGAGAGCTGGGATATTCACCCGCTGATGGTTCAGAGGCACGGGGGATAAAGTGCTCTGCCCCCGTTCAAAAGCAATCTCCTGACGAACAGAGTGGCGGGCTGACGCTGCAGGGCCGATCCGGCACGTACATCAGCTCTCACTTGGCCATGCATGAGTGTTGGAGCCCGAGCTGGAAATAGACCGTCGTACGTCAATGAGGGCAACGGAGTCTTTTCCTATTCCTTTTGAACACCAAGCTCGCTGAGTAACACACAGCAGCAGGTTTCTGAAGCCAGATTATGCAAATATCAAACATAGGTTGAGGGGAAGTCAAAACGAAAGGGAGGGAACTGATAAGGAGACGGAGCGACGGAGAAGAAAACACAAAATGAGGTTTTACTGGAAGCAGGAAGGAGCTAAGGCTCTGCGGCATGACTCCGCGCTGCAGACATGACCGAACAGCATTACAGCAAACTCCCCCTCCTACTCACTTAAGCATTGCATGACAGCTCCACTCCTGGGTGCCAGCACATCGGGGCCACACTGACCTCTAGTGGTTCCAACAAGCACGGCCCTGGTGACGGCTGTGGACGAGAGGTAATTTGTTCTCCGTGTAATTTCATCACAAAATGGATTTTAAGTCAGCATCAGTGGTGCAGCGGCTCTCTGATAATCTGGATAAATGGCTGCTGGGAACAGCTTGTTTCAACTCCCACTGCCCTGCAGCCATCATGTTTTCCAATTACACGAACAATCCATTTATTCTCCTTTCCAACCACCCCACTCCTTCCCTCCAAACGTCTTCTTCGTCTCTCAATCTCCCGTCCTAAATTTCAAAAGAAAATTTCAATTTGAAGGGGTATTGATTTTAGGAATCCCAGCCGCCACACGGCGTTAACGGCACAACTCCATCCACTGTGTGGAAGAATCCGACCCCTCGATGGCCGTTTCCTAAAGTTTGATCCGAAGGTTAATGTGCAGACACATTTAAACGTTTAGATTTATAATTCAGGTCTTTTTCTGTTCATTCCGAAAGCATCCTTTGTCATTTTTGTGGTGCAGAAGCTCAGAATCGGCTTTTTTTCAAGACGTGCTGCAGCTTTCAGTTTAGATTTAAAAAAAAAAAAACTGAAAAAAACCCCACTATGAGTGACTGATGAAACAGCTAGGACAAATCCACAAACGCCATTCTCCTCAGATATCACTAGGTGGTGCTCCCTTCAAAGAAACACGGTCTGAGCCTCTTTTACATGAAGGTGTAATAGACCACACTAAATATTCAACAAACACTGCAGCTCACAGACAAGTAAATCAAGTGCCGCATGACCACACGAGTAACAAGATGAATGTGGTTTGGAGTGAAAAGGCTCTTTAGATGGTCAACAAAACTATTTCATCAATGAAGTCCATTAATCATTTGGGGTCTGAGGCCGAGCAATGACATCTTGTCAGATGATCCAGGGCATTAACTTCCTCTGTTAGGCTTAAAGATACGTGTCCTTAGGATCTATATTTAATTCCACTAAGACTGATATTTATACAGCAATTTCCTGATTAGTCTGGGCTGAATCTTACAACCTCCAGCCACAGGGCCTCTTATTCTAAGGCCTAACAGCTTATTACGGCTTATGGCAGCATTGCATTTAGTAAAATGTGTTGGGACCTTGTAATCTAAGAGATCCCACATATTTGTCTAAATCTGATGCTAAATAACAGGCTCTGCAGGTGTATTGGCTTAAACACTCATGGCTTTAATCTGAAGTCAGAGCACACACACACGCATAACGGCAGACAGCAGCTCCGGTGTAAGAAAACCTCCCACAAGTACCAGCGACAGACCACATGCAACGGTCAGAGAGGGAGAGAAGCCCCTGAAGGCATCGTTAAAACCTCTCCACTTGCAGCACAGGCGTCACTCAGCTGGGACTCTCTGGCTTTTCTACGCTCTCACAGGAGACGTGCCCAAAAGTTCAATCACCACAGCCGGTGACAAGCAGCAAAGGAAGACGGTGACTGAAGCCCAGTCATCACGGGGCTGGTCGGCCGGAGCGCCACTGTGGTCACGCAACAGTGACAAAAGATTTACAGGAAGGGAAGCGCGGCGCGGGACTCATTTAGGGAGCGTGCAAACGCCTCGGCGTGACAGCTCAAGGCCTTCCAGAGAAAGGCTTTCCCTCAAATCCAGGCTGGGTTTATTTTGTGTGGTTAACATGTTATCTTTGGGCATGTCGAAGTTCTCTGGGGTATTCTCATTTGTTTTCACAGTTCTGACACCGACACACATCAGACTTGCTGGTAACCCTAAATTATCTACAGGAATGACAATGTTTGAAGCGTAATAACAGCTGGAACAATGTCTGCTTATTAGTCTGGATTCTGCTGTGCCTTTTGGCGGCCCCCTTCAGGGATCGCCACTGTTTATTGGTCTGAACTCTGAGGAGCCAAAAGACCTTCATCCGTTTACAGTTTACCACCCCTGAAGTATGACACCATTCAAACTCAAGGGGGGGGGGGGGGTCCACCTACCCGTCCAACATCTGTGTTTGATGGTGGACGAGTCATATTTGATTCCTCAAGTCTCGGATAGGAAGAAACGAAATGCGAAACTGGAGAAAAATCTGAATATGTCTGATATTTTAGGCAGAGAGTTTGGCTGAAAAACAAGTCTTATGTCAAAAGCAAAAATCCTTCTCCAGCTCCCTTCTCACCCTCTTAACCCCTAAAAACCAGAGATGTCGACGTCAACATCTAAATAACACACTTTTTGGCACGCCTTGACTACTTGACCATTGATTAAACTGATTCTGATGAGGACAAAAACATCTTTTCATATCAGATTTGCACTGATATGTAAGATATTGCTGACATAAATTGCTGCATAATGGCACAAAGCTGCTTTTCTCTGCAACAGAATCGGCTGATTTACTGTACAGCGTTGCATATCATGGCTGCTTCTCTCGGCTTCAGCATCGGTTGGAGCTGCACTAATTGCGTAAATGGTTGAAGGGTTTTAGTAGTTGTGAGGATGGAAACACTGGAGGGTTAAGCCTTAGTCACTTGTGGGTTTTTGGGTCGTCTGGGCCCGTGGAGGGTCGTAGAGAGGAGCAGACGCAATTTTAAGGGGAGTGCAGGTGCGTCCTGTAGTTCCCTTGAGGCTCATCTGGCCACCTTAAGGGACGTCAAGAAAATGGAACGTACCATTGTTATGTATGTGGTATGTGTATCATCAAGTATTCATAATGCTAATGAAGTTAACACACGTATGATGTACAGCTGATGTTATGTGTGAAGGAAATTGTTTTATTATCATTATTGTTTTAAATGTTAGCTCAGATTGACCTTTTCACCTTTTTAGAAACAACTTTGTGTGTTTGTTCATCTGCTTCTCATCCCCAGCTAGGATGAGGGGGTTTTACGGCACACTGTCCTGAGCTGATAAGGAACGCTGTTTGAACTGAAAACCCTCCCAAATGGTTCATTATACGACACATCCTAATGAACCTTTCTCTTTGTTTGGAAATTGTTACCTCCTACTTGTGTTCTTAATAAAAGGTGCGGAGAAGCAGTCTTTTGAGAAGAGAAGGGTGGTGGACATCTTGCTTTTCTCCCTTGTACATAAGAAACTTGATTCTTGTTGTGGTTTGTTGTTTCTTTTTTCTTTTTCTTTAATGTCTAGATGCATATATCTGACATTATGGTACGGTACTCGTTACAGTACTTCAGGCGTGCATGATTCCTTACTGACGTGTGCACGTGTTACATAAGTGCCTGTAGGATATCCACACAAGCTACACTCTGAATGTCTCATTTTCGTTATTCTAACAGTCAGGATGCAGCAGGGAGCTCGCACGTATCACATGGACAGCACTAAGAGGGTCTCCTCTACCGTCTGCAGGATTTGGGGGAGTTGAAAAATGAAAAGTCCGTACGACACGCCTGCGTCTCACCTACCTTACCCCTACTTCCCCTTATGTGTTGTGTTAGTGTTCACTGCAACCTGTCGCCCACAACAGTTTCTCTCTATGGGATCACGGACAGGTCTATGACCTTGATATTTCATGCGGGTCCCGTAAAAGTTTGCCTGTTTTACCCACAGACAGCCCGTGTCCACCCGTAAGGGTAGTTGTGACCGAGACTTTAACTGCAGGAACATTGTGATGTAAAGATTATCCAGTAAAATACGATACTGGCCTTTTTCCCTCCATATAGTCATCTGACCCGAGAGCGTTGCGGTCTGCAAACACAGCAATCAAACACAGAGCCTGGGGAGCCGTGCTGTGGGGTGCAGCGAGGCAAAGCCGGGGTATTTTTACAGAGTCCAACTGAGGCTGTAAAGCTTAGACTTCTTAAAACTCTGCGTCCTGAGTGGTGTCGTCTGGACCCCACAAACCTCTTCATGTCAGTTTTTTGCAGTAAGGGGATGTTCTTGCCTCAATCGCTAAATAAAGGGAAGAAATCTAGCCTATTTAGAATGAAGTGGAATTAAACTAATAGGAAAAATAAACTGGAAAGGTTTTTTTTGGTCCTACTAAACAGAACACAAGACAAAAGTGGCTTTTTAGCTTGGTTTGTGTCTTTGCTGCTGGCAGCTCTTCGTCGGGTTCAGCTGTGTTTTATTACTTTGATCTATTTCTTTCTTATCTGTAATTAGCCTCCCAGGTCTCTAATGACTTCAGGGACAAAAAAACTTTGTATCTAAAGATGACACAATAAACTAAAACGTGGCTCAACTAACAAGGCCCTAATTCTTCTTGATCTACAGAAAACAAGCATCTGAATGACCACAGAGTTCACAAACAGTGAGCAGACGCCTGAGGCTTACAGCAGAGAAAAATAAAACAGTAGTTGCTTTTAGGTGTTTATTTCCTGGTATTTAAAGGGCAAACGCCTAAATATTAATTCTCAGACTGATTTGTAAACTAAAGCCGGAAGCGGCGTTGTATGGTCAGCAGGTGCTACCTGCCCCCCACTCTCCCCCGCTGCCCCTGCCACCCTGGTCAGGGCTGTACCATACATATTTTTTAAAATAAAAATAAAAAAACACTTAAATTATCTGTTGGTTTTATCTTCATAGCAACCATTTTATTGTTTGGTCGCATGGGGAGTGACAAACGGAACTATGGCAACGGAGGTTTTTAGTTAACCACGCCCACATTTCTGGCATGTTCACATCATATGTCATTTTGTTTCAGATTGAGCTAACGACTTATGTATTAAATATTCTACAATATTTTGTTGACAACAGGAAGAATAAAAAAAATATCTAGGAGTTTCCAATGATGATTTTAAAAGTTTCCCTGACACGTTTTGTTTTGGTTTCATTAGTGGTTTTTGCACATTTCTAAGTCCCATGAGGGATTTTTATTTCCAATGGTTTCTCTAGCTGCGTCTTGTGCACACAGTATGCTCTAAATTAATCTGCACTGGGTTCCAAGTGTAAACTCATTTTGGTGAGTTTTTGAAGTTTTGGCTGGGGTAAAATTTTTGCTCAAAGGCGCAGTAAGTAAAAAAAAATGTGAAAACAATCTGGTCCTTCAGTCCAGGACGGCTGCTGGACAGAACAGTAGTAGACATCAAAGTGAACTCTGCATTTTATATCTAAATGGACTCTTTACACATCATTCAGTGAGCAGAGGATTCCCAGCCAATGATCTGGGTTGGGGTGACTAACATGTGGTTAAAAAGCAGCTGGACGCCTCCATGTGTCACATTAACCACACTATGTTCCGCCTTCTCCACCACAGTTTTACTCCCATCCAACATTTCCTCTGAGCTTTGTGAATTCTGCCTTTTTTTTTAAATCACCCACCAAGCAGAGAAATCAGACCACACTGAGGTTTTGGAAATCAGTTTCCATGAAGTGGTCTGACACATAAATGGTTCAATAGCAACCATTTTTTCGTCCTGTCTGCAAAATCTACCATTCTCCCTTCAACTCAGGGATTGAAGGTCCTCCATGTGGTCAGTAAAATCCAACAGCCATGGATACTGTTTCAGATAAAACCTCATCAGACAGAAAAGTTAAAGAAGTCAGCAAGATAAGAAACGAGACGCAGCCTGTCCTTTCAGCTTTTGATTGACTGGATGCACCTGGTTCAGGATGTCCTGGAAGCATGTGAGGTGGGTGGGCTTCCGGAGCTGGAACAGCCCACCTCTAAAATGAACATCATCTTCTGTGGTCTAACTTGAGCAAAGACAGATGACATCCTGTCATAACAGAGATGCGGTCTTCAGCGCCATCTTTTTTAATCCCAGCCACTTTGGTCCGATGACGTGTCGGATAGTGATTGGTCTGGACAAATTACGATACTACCATAGAAGAAGATATTATGCGGTCCGTTGTAAACAAACGGAGCTCCGACATACAGTAGAGCGAGATTATCTTCAGAACATGCTTTTATTGTTGTTATGATTATTATTAGGTGCATTGCAGCTGAACGGACTGCGTTCCCAACACTTCTCTGGACGGCACACTTTAACAAAGCACCTTCCCTGCCTGCGAACACGAAGCTACGAGACTCCAGCTGCTCTGCTCAGAGACACGGTTCGCTTGTGTGGAGCAGCAGGTTCATTCTAACAGCCACGGATCTTTTTACAAAGTGGATTGTGGCAAAAACTCTCTATAAACAGTACAAGGAATAATGTCAGACACAACCTATGATGCAAAAGAACTTTGGGTTACAAAAGGAAACGTGAAATGAAAATATGTAGAGGCGATCCCGAGCAGATCTCCACACTACGTAGTTTGTCCAAGTGGGGTTACCGTAGTGTGTATTGTGCTATTGCAGGCTGAATGGTTATTGTACTTACACCGTGTCAAATCTCAGGTTTAGCATCTGTTTTCCCAAGAGATCATTTGCTCGACAAAGTCTCCTGAACCCAGAGCTCCACTTTCAGGAGAAAAGACAGAGTTTGAGGTGAGGGATTTATGAAAATCAGGCTGTGAATTGCATTGAATTCATCTCTGCAGCAGCCAGGCTTCCCTTAGCTTGTTAAACTCTCACTCCTATCAACATTTCATCTATTTTTAAAATCATTGTGGACTTTTAATTATGGTTATTCCATTTTTGGCCAAAATAAAAAAAACTGTGATGTTTTCTACGACATAGTTTCTGCAGAGTTCATTTGAAATTTGCCTCTTGAGTTGTGGGCTGTTGGTGTCTTTTCCCATCATCCCTGTGTTGACACTATCTCCTGCTAGCTTACAGCCTCTCACACCCCCAACAAAAACGGGAAGCAAGCGACATCGTAGCCATCCAGCCATAAAGTTCTGATCCAGATTCCAGCTCAGACGAGGAAAACAAAGACGTTCATGGATCTATTTGTCTGCAGGCGGATGATCAGAATGGAGCGGAGCAGGGAGCTTAAGTACTTAAAAGATTAGGTGTACTATAAATAGTTATAAGAATAATATATCCAGGGGTAGTTCTGTCAAAGGCTCTAAAAAGTAGAAGTCAAATTTAAAACTTCATTTGACTGGGAGTCAGTGTAAAGAGGACAGTCATAATACGTTTTAAAACCCTTTTTTCAGTCAGACAACTCATGCAGTAAAAATATTATTTATTTTCACATCTTTGTTTTCCTTTCACATACTTTGTATGCATTCACATTCCTTTAACTTTGCATTTCACATTCCTCTAGTCACCATTTCACATTCCTCTAGTCGCCATTTCACATTCCTTTAGTTGCCATTTCACATTCTTTTAGTTTGGCATAAAACGTGCAATTCCATGAGACAAATTTCCATAAACTTTTGGGAAATAACTACCCCTAACATAGCTCACAGGTGGAAGCCGTGGAGGAGTTTGGGGCGACAAACGCAGCGCTTCAGTAAAGAAGGATGAACAGCTTACACACCTGGACTTAAATAGGACGCTGAACATGTGAGAAGATTTACTGAACCGCCCTAGGGGAGGAACCGAAGTAAACGCCTGCCTGAGTTGCCTGCCCGCCCGAAATTGCTCTCAAGGTCGCTCACTTCTTTGTTTTAATTGACTCCCATAGTTTAGTTTGTGCTTTTCCATAAAAGTACATTTAAATTGAAATGAATTTGAAAGACTAAAGTTTTTCTGGAATTGTTTTGGAAATACATAAAATCAAAACAGTTTGGTCTCAGTAAATCTGTTTTTGGAGTTGTGGAAAAACCGTAATCCAAGTGCAGGAGGAGTGAACCAATTTGAAAAACAGAGTAAAACAATCAAATACAGCATGAGTGCTGGAGCCAGACCATTAACCTTTATCTGTACGGACATTTGAGAGGAGAAAATAGCGAACAGGATTTTAAAAGCAAAGTTAATAAGCATGACTAAAAGGTTTAACTGGGAAAAAAATCTGCCTCTCTTACAGGCATTAATGGTAGCAACCAAAAACTAATAATTTCCTGTTTTCTGTCCAGAAAAATGTCTTTCCAGAACACTTAGACTCCGCAGAAAAGCCTTTTTATGGCCCTCAGCGAATGGAGGAAGCGGTTTCCACTGAAAGATGACAGATTTTACGGCTTATGAAAGCATGGGCTGCAGCGTGCAAGAGCGATGGTTTCTCCTCGGCGTGAGGAGCAGGATCCTGAATCTGTGCAGCGTGCAGATGCAGGAGTCCCTGACAGACAGAGGTCGCTGCCACACCTCACAGCTCTCTGACATGTTTGCAAAAGTCCTTTCAGGGATCAAATTTAATGAACAGTTTCATTAGTGCTGATGGGAAGGTTATGCGTGTCCTACAATAATCACCCGCCTCATCATCCAGTTCTGCACTTTTACTATTGTTCAGCGATGATTTAATAATTGCCCCCCCATCCTGATTACTGATTAATCTATTTTTGGTTTTGTCAAAGTCCCTGATCCGGGTTTATATTTTGCATAAATGGAATTTTAGACGTTATGACAAATACAACAAAAATTGATGACATCACAGCAGGAAAAGCTGTCAAAAAAGGGCCAAAATCTCTCAGGGGGCTCAACAAGTATTTCAGAATCAACTGGCAACATCCAAACACATGCATCGGCGATATCCAAAGGTAGTTGAAATATTATTATGGGATGGCCACAGGACCTATGGCTTGGTGGCCATTTTCTCCCAAACTGTGAAATTTGGCGATTTTCACGTTTGTGCACAACAAAGGAAAACTTTTGTTTGAGCGATCTTCTGTGTTGAGAAAGCACGTTTCCCATCAGTGGAGATGGAAACATTCAATGCCACTGACTGTTGAACCACATCGTTAAACACTGTGAGTCAAGCTGCAGCCGTCATAGTTCAAGTTTAGGAGACGACACATTAGGCAACTGCTACTTATCTTAATTGAAATAATCTGCAAGAGCCACTAAAAGAAGGATCAACTTTGTGTCTTTAAAATCCAAATGTGAAAATGTCTTATTTTAAACAGATGTCAATGTTCATGAGCAATATAAGATACATAAAGTATCACACGATGATAAATCTGTGCAGAGTTGTTGTTTACAGTCAGAAATTAAAAAAAATTACGCCATCTCATCTGTTTTTCTATAAATAACGATTTAGAGACATTTTATATTTAATGTGAAAACCATTTTTGTTTGCTTAAAGTGCTCAAAGTGACCTCGCTCTCCATTATTGCATAAAGCCTTTAGGTTATTTCCACTAATGACTGATAAAACAAACAGTGAAAGTCATACAGATTATGCTTCCAGAACAGAACACAGAGACTGTGTGAGCACATCTGAGCATGTGCAGAAGCCCCCTTTCCTGCTGTAGGCCGATGGAGGTACGTGGGCAGGAAGTAAGAAAATACCACAGAAACAAGTCAGCCCCGAACAATCTGTAATTTATTCCCACGAGGTTAATTCAAGGAATGTCTATTGTTTGCGCCGCTACACAAACTTCAAGCACACAGGGAATACCATGCATGTAGTCTTGGAAAATTGCTCTTTAATGCACCTCTCTCCCAAATGGCATTAATAACCAAGTCTCAAAACATTAAAAATGTATATGTAAAGATTTGACTGTAATTTGAGGGTTAAGGCTGGGCCATGAAGTCATTTCTCTACAGCACAGATGTGGTAAAAACCAAAGGCGTCACTGTGAGAGTCTGTCAATTAGAGGAAGAAACCGGGAGAAAGAGCCACTCCCCGCTTTAAACAAGCTGCAAGTAGAAAAAAAAAGACTGTAATAAACAACAATTCAAGGCAGAAATAGGCCGGTTCAAAAGTCAAGAGTTTAACACAGTGACAATGCTTACTTAAGCCTCTGAACAAGCTTTGTTCTTTACGAGAGCATTTCACAGAACATGAGCCGTGCGCGATTACTGCGCTGCTTACATGGAATTCATTAGTGAGTCGTGCCTCAATTACATTATTTTTACAATGCATTGTGGTCTATATTCGCCGATCTAGTGAGCATCGATGTACACTTCTGGGAATTGTGTAAGGCCCTCGATTTTGGAATTGTAGATTCGGACAGAGCTAGAAAATGGCGACTGCACTATATATAGTGAGTCGGGAAGGAATTAGGAGGAACCTGAGTCGATCAACATTTCTATGGCAGCAATTCTCGTCAGTCACAAGTGAACTTGTTGGCAGGCCACATCTTGAAACTTGAAAGTGAGCGACAATCAAATGGTTTTAACGTTGGACATGGGGGCACGCAGGCTCCACTTACTTTTATTGAGGCATCTAAATTGTCATTTTATAACTTGAATAACTTAAACTACCGCAGCAAATTCTTTCGTCGTGGAGATCGCGGGCACTTCCTGTCTGGAACGCTAGGGGGGAGGAGTCACTCAGTGCAGTTCTCACATACAGTGAATGCTTGAAGCTGACTTTCTGCCAGACCCGTGTCCCCGGATACTGAAGCTGCCGATCAAACCTTAATACCCACATGCGCTCTTCTCCATTCCTTAGTCACCTGACTCCAGCGTCTGGTCATTTAGGAGGCATTCTGATCCAAGGCATAGCTGGAGAGGGACTAAACACTTAAAAATCAAATCTGGTTAAGTCAATGCCGAAAAGTGCAAGGTTCATCTAAACGATAATCTCTCCACAGGGTTTCAAATTTAGCTTGTGTACTATAGCATCTGAATGGTTGTCTGCTTCAGTCTAGGAAATCCAACGAGAAATAGCTCCATAAGTATTATTTTGTACCAATTTATCACTCAAACACAGGTCTGCTTTGCCTTCATACACTGGAAGCTGTCTGTCCTGGATATTGCTTTAGTTTAGACAAACTAAAATTATTCAATTTTGCAACACTTTTAGCTTTCAAAATACTACAGTAAGCCCTTATATCAAGATATATATTTTTGTGAACTTTACAGAGTGCGCGCTCTGCTGTCGTAGTATATTATGTAATGAAAAGCTTTTTCACTAAAGTGAAACGTCAATTTTGTAAAAAACAAAACAAAAACTTGGGTTCAACTGAAGCATCTTGTTCTGTAATAAAAACAGTTAGTTCCCTGACTTACTTTGCATATATTCTTCATTACATTTTTCCGTGCCTCTCCACTCACCACAGCCATATAGGATTACGTACACTTCACAATAAACTCATTTTTCTTCTAACTCGTGAAGCATTTTGTTTTTAGTTCAGAGAAAGAATCTGGCAATAATTATTTTCCTTTAAATCTCTGTAACTGCAATTACACTGACTGTGATCATATGGAAACTCGATTTCTGCAAAGCATGTTTCAATAAACAAGGTTAGCCAAATGTCACTGAAAAACACAAACTGAATGAGAGCATGTTAGCTGCAGATGTAAAATGTTCTGGCTGCATTTTGCTTTAAATTTCTCCAAATAAAAGCCAACATAAAAAAAAATCATTACATTCTCGGGCCTGAAATGGCTTTTTTTCATGCTTTGGTTTCACATTAAAAACGTAGCTTTGATGACAAATTGAAGGACTGTTACTTATATCATTTTAGAAGCTTAAACATCTAATGCAAATATTCCCCCATAAATGAGTTTTTATTTCATAAATGTTCCCATAGCAAGTGGCAGAAAGCATCCTATTAAGGCCTTTTCACACAGACTGTACATTTGGCGCATATTGCATGGATAAAAATTGGTCATTCATGATATATGTGGAAAATGTAAAAAAGTCGTGGGTTGTGTCTGAATTCCCACGCTAACCCCTAACCGCTAGAAAACTATATAGTGTGGCACTCTGTAGTGCCCTGAATTTTAAAAGCAATTCAAACACCATGCTCACTATTTTAGTTTTTTTTCTTAAACGGCCTTAAAATCTATTTAATATGAGAGTTTTGCAACAATTTTTTATGAGTCCACTGTCTTCTGAAGATAAAAACGTTGACGATTTATCAAAAAATAGATTTAAATACATTTTGGCAAAAATTGTTCCGACGCAATGCATTATGGTCTATATTCGCCTAGTCTTCTGGGAAATTTCCAGGGCACTCGATTTTGGAATGGTAAATTTGGACAGCACTACAAAATGGCAAACGCACTATATAGTGCGCTATAGAGGGGTTAGAGTGGGAATTCGGACATAGCCATGGTCTTCGCGTGAAACTTTCACAATTGTACCATGAATGAACCACGTTCAAACCACGGAAGAATTACGAATAACTCATGCAAAGAACTCGTAAATCAATGTAGAACATGAACCGAGTGTGATTATTGTTGAAATGCAATTCATTAGTGATCCATGTGTCAATTACGTAACTTTAACGTGATATGTGCGCCGTATACGCGAGATAAAGGTTATACATCGGTGGTACATGGACGAAAAGTCCGTTAGACATACGTGGCAGGGCTGTGGAAAGACACAAATTTGCGTGTGCGTCTCACAAAAAATCCCACACAATTGCATAAAATGTACGTAATGATTGCACATTTTATGTAGTTTATACGTAAAACCTATAACCGTAATTCTGTGCCGACCAAAAGCTTTGAACAGCTCAAACCCAAATTCATACAAAATAACCAACATCATTCATGTCTTCATTCAAAACATTTACAGTTAAAATAATACTTTCTCAAAGCGTCTAAGCATGAAACTCACTGGATCTCTGAGTTTCTATTGCAGAGAGTGGAAAGAGCAGGTCTGAGGAATTCCCCTGATAAAGCCGGGAGCGTGAGAAGCTCCTTCTTTAGATTCTTAGTTCTGTCTCTACTTTTCTTTTCCTAAAATACAGGAGCAGACTCCTTTTTTTAGCTTCACCATTTGCTTTATTTAACAAGCCATTCTGAGTGCAGTACATGTAAAACGTCTGTGTTTAAGGAACATAAGGATTTTTAGGTTCATTTTTTAAATCCTAAAAATCCATACATTATAGATGTTTTTATACCAGTGTGCATTTTTTGAAGCTCTTTGTTATGGCAGCATTTATTTTAGCCCTCTGAACGACATGAAGTCTCCAGATCCCTGGACTTCCATGCATGTCTGCGGTTAGGTACGGGGGCTAAATCCGAGTCAGACGGTTGCCTTACCTCAGGCACTGTCCACGTTCCAAACAGGAAGACTGAGTCAGAGGAGATAAAACTCCCTTTAATCTGCCTCCCAGGCCAGCATCCTGATTAGATAGTCAAAAGAAGGTCTCCCATGTTGAGCTACTGTAAGAGTCAGGGACTTACAGCCAAACCCACATAAAACCCAGCAGATTTAGAGGTTTCGTCTAAATAAGATCACTCCCTGAGTTTGAGTCACGACAATAAGGTAATAGAAAAGAAATCAGGCTTTTGTATACCAACAGGGGATTGGACCGTCGCGCGCACGAGCACACACACGAGCACACACACGAGCACACACACGAGCACACACACGTGCACACGCGGCTTGAGATGAACAGGGATGTTTGGGTGATCAATCACCTAATGAGGTTTGTCAGCTGTAAGCGTTTGCATGAGTGATCGGCTTACAGCAAATACTGAAAACCTTCCAGCATTAATAATAGAAGAGAAGCCCTGATGCACTGAACGCACTTGTGATGCGTTTCCAGTCGTAATGTGGAAGAACTTCAGATATTTGTCCACTTCAGGTCCAACAGGAAGAGAACAGAACTCAGATAAAACCCATGCAATGGTTCACTGTTCAGAACGATGTCAATCTATTCAAGAAATGTCAATTCAGAGCTGCTGTTTCTGTAAATATTACTTATTCACATTTAAATTTGTATGCTTGTTCAATACATTACATTATTATTCAACATTATTTGGTAGATTTTTTTGTTACACTTTGGCAGGAAAACAAACATTAACTTAAAAAAATTGGAAGCAAAAAAATAAGAGAAGAACCCTTTTATAATAAATTTATTGAATTTATTGAAAAAAAAATCATAAATAAATTAAGATTCTTGTTCTTGTCAAAATGTGTTCATAAAATTCACACCTTTAGAAATGCAAAAATGTAAATTTAGCTCAAACAAATCTGCATTGTAGAAAGAGCATTAAGTTTAGTACATTCAATGTTTTACTTGAAACAATCTTTAGGATATGTAGTACAAATCATGCCGACCATGGATACTTGACTTTAGAGACCCACTCTGATGAAAATGGTGTTTTAACAAGTTGTCATGGCCTTTTAATCATGATGGATGACAAATATTAAGAAAGTTAAGCCTCAAATGGACTTTCTGAGTTTTTTTTTATTTATTTACAAAGTCATGAATAAGGTGCAGACGAAAAAAATGCTTTTTGTGTATTTGTGACGTAGAAAATATGCTGGGAGGGCTACAAGCTTCCTGCTCCACTTAAACAGAGAGTTTTAAGCAACGGGGGGGGGGTTAGGGGTGGATGTCTGAGGAACTCCTGCCGCTCTGCAGAAACTATGTCTTAGAAAGAAATAGCTAAAAAAATCATCATCATAATGAAAGGCCACTGGGAATGCATTGAAAACGGATCAAGAAGATGATCAGAAGTGGGACTTGAATAACTAAATTAATATCATTGGAACCTTAAGTGTCGGTATTTTGTGTTTTTTTTTGTGTTTATGTGTACGAAGGTTTTTGGAACCAATGGGTGTATTTTGAGTGTGCGGATGCTCGTTTCTGTGGACCCTTTTGACGAACACTTACACATGAAAGTAATATTATAATCTATTCTTTATCTTCCTTTTTTATCCACCAACTTCTTGACCCCCCTTTTTTTTCCTTTATGTCCCATCTTTAATATCTCAGTCTCTCCTCTCTCGCCTCTTTTCTGTCCGGTCCAAAAAGGAAATGTATGCAAATATAGACATATATCAATAAAGTTTTGCAAGTATGCATGCTTTTCAAATGAGATTGTGTGATTCATCTTGGTGTCTTTGGAAACTAGAGTTACATGTGAGAGCCTATTCTTAGCTAGCACTAGTTAGCACTGAACTTTGATGGAGTGTACTATACCATTCGTCTTTGTCCCGATCCCTTTTGGATTTTTGCTGTTTTTGTCTTATTTTCTTGCTCTACATACATTCTCAAGTGTCTGAATTACATTTTTTGAACTGAACTGAAGACTCAAACACAAAAGGGGTTTATTTAAATATACCCCTCGTGTGTCAGAATCTTCATAACTCCATATTGAGACAGTAAAATCTGTCCAACACAAGAGGCCTTCAGCTCTGATCTGTCATCTCAGCTGCTGGACAGGACAAGTTAAAAATGTGAACCAATGTTACACCTAAAGACAAGAATGCAGGTCATTATTCTGTTTTGCCTTTCCTTCAGAAAGTATAGACTTTTGGTTAATAAGTAGAGAGGCATTTAGGAGTTTTTTGGGTGAATTGATTCCTTACAGGCCAGTGATGCATGTCAGCACACTTGAAATGATGAAGTACGAACTGGAAAAATGACCTGGGATGGACCGATGGGCGGCGGCATCCACCCCTCTCCACTCACAGACAGCTGGAACAGATCCCAGAAAATGAACATAGAAAAAGGTCAGAAGGATTAAAAAAAACTTAAAACTGGAGCATGTAGTACAAGTACCGCAGTCGAGAGACGGGGAAATGATGCATCAGAAAACGGGAGCAACTACGAGAAAACAGAAATGAGACATCATCTCTTGAATGAGTGTCATGAGATGGAACAATTTTTTCTGTGATTTATAGCATTTCAAAGATAAAGTTAGAAAAAATCAACGTGTTTCTATTAAATAAAGATGGTTTATGGTTGGCACAAACCAAACAGGAGCCTGACGCGCAGGAATCACATGAAAATGGCTAAAGAGTGACAGAAAATCTGAGCACAGCTGCTTCTTTGGAGCTACAGCAACTAGTGAAGAGTCCTTCAGGGCCTCGTGGAACGGATTTGACCAAAACCATAGCCTTCATTTCAAAACACAAAGGAGCTGTGATCCGAACAGCCTCCTGACTGAACCACAAACCCAAATGCTGCAGAAAAACTTGACTGGAACAGAGAATCTACTGTAAAAATCAGAACGTGGCTGCAAAGCATCTCCCATTGGACAAAAAAGAGGATTTTTTTTTCTCTAAAAGCCTCTAAAGTTACTTTTCCAACCTTATAAAATTGCAAATATTAACTTTTCCCAATAATTTGTTAGGAAAAATATGTTTAATCTTCAACATGCTTTCAGTTAAACTTGTTTAGCACTTAATGATTGCTTATTTTTTAATGTAGGTCCAGGTAAGGAGCATTTCGAGAACTTAAGGATCAACGAGGAGCTGAGAACACTTAGTCCCTCTGACACAGATACTTTTGTTTTTGCAAACAGACTCTACAGAGACCGTCTGGCACCAAACTGGTCCAAATGAAAAACACATTGATTTGGAAATCCATCTGCAACAGACGGAGGGCCACACACATGCTAATCCAAGAGGATCCTGACGTTTCAGCCTGGCTAATTTGTCGCGGTGGAACGCTAAAGACTGCCGTTTGTGATGACGCGAGGCGCGCTCTTCTGAAAGGTTTTCTTCAGTGTGAAAGTGGAGGATTTCATGCTTAGGATGCTAAAAGCAAACACAAAAACCATTTGAATCCAGACACTGAAACACTGACATATAAATCAAACATTGAAGCTGAATCTCTACTGTTTTGTGCTTGAATGGTGTCACTTTAGCAGACTGAGGAGAGCTGCTCAATGTCCTATAGGAAGCCACGGGATAAAGAATAGCAAAAAATAAACACCGACAAAGGCTAAAGCGAATAAAACTCTAAAAGTTAAGTATTTCATCTGTTTTAAATCAGGGGAACTAAATAATGCTTTGATTTCGTAGCCGTACTCTCGACCGATCGCAGCAGACGGCTTGTTCTGGCTCTGCTGATGTTAGTCACACCCCTGATTGTGAAATGGTCATTCATATTTAAACGTAACTCAATGAAGTAATGAAATGTTAAAAATGTTGCTTCAAAAACATCCAGCACAGCTGCCTTTAACCCGTCTTTGCCCTGTCATACCTGCAGCTCCAACAAACTCCATTACCCTATTATAGATAGAAAACTCGTTTAGATACACAAATGTTATTTCATTTTTTAAGTCGTCAAATAAGTGTCTTACAAAATGTTCACTATGTTTCCCCCTCATAGATATGTCCTGGAAATATCAGATGGAATTTCTTATCAGGGTTTTCCAACATGTGGAGAAAACGACTACATTTAAACTGACAGGATAGAGATTTTAAGACTAGAAGAACTTTATTCAAATCCACAATTGTTCTAAAGTTAAATCTGTTCCTTTTTTAGTTTTTGTTTGCATGATTAGAACCTCAGAAATCCTAGTGTTACACTGTGAGCCTAAGAAAAACAGAGATGACATCAATTTCTATGGATTAGAGTGAAAACAAACGGTTGTTTTTTTGCGTGCAAAGTCTTTTAAAGTTGCAGTGAGGCTGTCACCTGAGCCAGACAGTGGCAGTATCATCTCAACCTTTGCAGTTTGGATTAATCAGGTCTTGGTCCAGCAGCCCCCCCCCTCCACTGACAGTTTAAGTCGCTAGGTAGAGTTTGGTCCGAACTGCTTTTGGCAAAAGTTTGTGAGAAGAAAAAACAATACAGCTGGAAATGATTCAGGGACGTTTTGCTCAGTTCAAATATAAACCCATTAGCATTCTGTTCTTTATGGAAAAAGGATTGCCGGTTTCAAAAGCAATCTTCACCAACGTCTGTCAGCCTGGCAGTAAGAAAACTCCAAAGTTCCTGAATCCTGACGGTCTCATTTGCATGTAAACTGAGATCTGTCGTATTGGCATCAAACAGGCGTAGAATCGGAGGTCGCCGCTCTGCATTGATGTTTTTGGAAAGGTCAAATGAAACGTAGAAGAACGAGCTGATGGGTAAATTCTGAATTACACACATAAAAATAATTAAAAACCAACGTGTTTCATGAAAAAGTTGTTTTATATTGATTAGTTTAGGATTGCACTGGTGTTCTCAGGTTGCAGTTACCTGTGTGGGAATGTCCTCTGCTGCCTGATTCAGTGAGTTTTGTCTGCAAAATACCAAATCACTCAAAGATATTTTATTTTTTCAGTCAGATACTGATGCAAATTTTGACAAAAAGACAATGATCGTCATTTCCTTTCTCCACAATGCCATAAATTGTCTGGCTTCAGTTTTAAAACTGACATCTGCTGAGCTCTGTGTGAATATATTTGTGCTTTTGTACATTTGAGCAACATTTTACAAAACAATGTGGGAAAAATGTTAGTTTTCAATGCAGCACTCGGGGCATTTTCCTCGGTACCCATAAACATCACTTCCTGAAGTTTGAAGGAAGTTATTCTTCTTTATTATGAACTCTAGAACCCTCAGAACAGCAGCGTCACACGTCTGCACAAAAGCTGATCTGGGTAAATATTTTAGTACATATGAAGAGCTTAGAATATTTTAGACCGTGTTGCTTCTGAGATAAAGAAATATAAAAGAAATCCTCAGAAAGTTTGTCAAAAGAACATCTTGAAACACTAGAAGAAGTAAGTAATTTAGCCCATTGTAGCCAAATCCTCTTCATCTGTTGCTCATCATGGTTCTGAAACTGAGCGGGGCATCGAGGCTTTGCCTTTGTGGATCTGCTCGAGACTCGAGACGTTTCCTCAGAAAAAGGTCAAAAGAATTACAAGAAATGTCTAATTTTTTTCTACCTCAAAATGTCTTTAAATACAAACAAACGCAGGAACTTTCCACCTCCGTTGGCAGATATTAGTTCATAACAGCCCTATTTTTTTGTGATGTGACATAATGAGATGGTTTTTTTCCCTGATGGAAGCAGAGAGCAAAGGGCAGCGGTCCCATTCCACATGTGCTTGTCTAACATGTTCTCATCTGGATGCATGTTCTAACGTGAAAGTGGATCCATGTGGGCCCCCGCAGGCAGGACCCAACTCCAGATGGACAAGGCTGTCCACAATTTCTGCTGAAACATGCCGGCAATTTCAAGGAAAACTCTGATGTTATTTATTTGTTTTGTTATTTGTCCTGTAATATTTCCAAATTTTACAAACAATTCATTGCCAAATGGGCGTAAATTGTTGTGATTTTTTTTTTTTACCCATCCTATCGTTTGACTGACATTTTCATTTTCCTTTTGCAAAATACAAAAGCAGGAAGAGTAAAGCATTAGATGCAACACAAAATGGACGGTAAAAAAAATAAAAATGTTTTTCTCTTGCATGATAAAAACAAAGCCTCTGGATATAGAAAAAGGAAACCAGACTTTTAGTGTTACTGCAGGAGCTTTTGGTACAAACATGTCAAAGAAAAGAAAAACATGTTTCTATCATTCAATTAAGCCTTATTTGAATTATTGGGCAGGTCTGAATAAAGTGTGACAAAAGTGGTAAAACTCTGGGGCTGTTTCTTTTTTATTGTAACATTTTAAAGTAACAATTCTTATTTTAATATTATTTTTTCTTTTTAAATCAGGCTTTAGGAGTTTGTTCAGATGGTTTAAAAAGTTGTTCATAATCTGAACCAAATTTGCTGCCAGAGTTCTACTAAGTTTTAGAGAGAGAGAAGCTAATGAAGAAAAAATTCCTCCTAAGGTTCTAGTCGAACTTTACCGTCATTCTGACAGTCTTTGCTATTTGATAATCCAAACTATATTTTTTGGTGTGAAATGCACAAAAAGCAGATGATGATCAAATATTTTCAGATTCAACGTATTTATCGAAGACATAATAAAATAATCAAATTGATTTATTTGCATTTGAAACTCAGTTACAATGCGGTGAGGCTGGCGATTCACCCTCTGCAGCTTTATAGCTATAAGTATGCTATAAAGCAAGTTTTGATGAAGACCACCTTTTGTAATAATAAATACTATGTTGTGTACTGTGAAAAAATAAATGAATAAAACTTGAAAAGAACAACAATGACATCTTAACTCAATATGTTTGAGAGCATATTAGAATGACTGTAATTCGATGATTTGACGCCCAATTGGAGTTAACCGACATTAAGCGAAACATCTCAGGTTTCCTTCTCTAACTCTCAGTGATGGATATGTTTCAGTTTTTTAGCAGGAAACATTTACAAACTTCTATAGTGTTTATCCATCGTTTGCTGTGACATATTTTGCTAATATCCATCAGTAAATGTTATGATTCCCTTAGATTTTTTTTTCTGCAAATATTCTGCTTGCAGAAATGACCTGCGTTCTAAGCTCCTTAATGAATGAGGCGTGTCGTACATGCAGGTTCCGTATAGACTCTGCGCTTTACGGTAAAGTGGTGCATGAGTGAGGAAATAGCAAAGTCTGAGCAGACGTATGAGAAAAGAGCAGGTTTGAAGTGTAGTACAAACTTTTCAGTAACAAATGATCCAGCTCGTACTATGTGGGGAGAATAGAGGAGGGTGTCTGTAGTAGGCACAACTAGATCATGTTTAAGAGTCCGATTCCCACGGTGAAGATCTCGTTTTGGAGCTTAAAGCGGGCTCACAAAGGTGCTTTTGAATTAGAGCACTGGCTTGAGGCCCTGAAGCTGCAGCTCAGCCTGATGAGGCTTCTATTTTGTGAATCCCAGACAGGTTCAAGCTGGAAACAAATGACTCTTTGGGATCTTCCCCATCGTCTACCTGCTGCTTCAATGGCTCTGAAAAAAGAAAAAACGCTCAGCTGGTGCTCTACAGAGGCTGCAAATGCACCATCTGAAGTAAGCGTTAAATAGTACTAACCACGTAGGGAGGGCGGGGCCAGACGCAGAGATGTGGCTGTTTTGATCTCAACGTGGGTGGTAGGTCTTCTATCTGTGACCTCTAGTTTTGTGAGCTTGGTTAAAGTTCTATGTCTGCTGGAGCGACGCTTTTTAAAGGACTTTCAAAAGTACTGAAGTGGGTTTTCCATAATCATGGGTGGAAAGAAGCAATAAGAATGACATTTTTTTATAATGTCTGTCCTATAGAAGTTACTACATCAAGCAAAGTGCTCAACAAATTTGCTAAAAAGCCAACAAAGTTAAAAATCGTTTTAATTTGTATGTAGTCACGATCAACTTGAAACTGGTTTAGAGTTCCTGTTTGTGGAAAAATATCTTGATGGCACCTTGCTGTGGTTTTGATCATCTAAAAATGGGGTTCAGAGGAAAAGATGCTAGCGTTGTTAATTTTTTCATTTGTGTGTCATTAATTGCCGCTGGAAGTTTTTCTGCTGCCAACGCAGACCCGTTTGGGAGGACAGACATGATTTTTACTGACAGAAGTGCTGCTGCTGTCCAGTAAGTTTACTGGGATTTGAATTGTTCACGTATAATCAAACAATATCAGTTAAAAAGAAACGATGCCATGGAACAAAGTGCATAGACCCCACTAAAGTCTCCCTTCCAGCTTTAACATAAATCTATTCAGTCAGTGACTGCAGAAGAGCCCGCCATTATTGTTCTCTTCACGAACTGAGTCATTTCCTCCACAAACACGGTTCTTTCCTGTGAGAGAAATCACCGTTAAAACTTAGTATGTAGTTCAAAGGAAGGCGGCGTGAAGTTTCTACAACGTTAGACTCACAGTTTGAGTGTTCTGTATTCATCGAGACTGGAGGAGGGAGGTCAAGAAAAAATAAAGAAAACAACACAACTCACAAGTGTGGACACAAACACATTAGACAACTTCAGATCAGAATCCCAAACCCACCTGACATGATGTGAAGGACCAGGACTGTCTGAGGTGAAACAGCAATGCTTATTAATCAGCAGTTATGAAGAGCACGAAAAGATGAACATTACCAAATACAACTTCAGCAACAAACATGAAAAACCCGCTCCAATGAAAATAAAGTTTCAAATCCGCCTTTTAAAGAGGAAATTGGATAATTTATCTCAACTTCTTCTAAAAAGATTTGTTATTTTAAAAGTTTAATAAATACAGTTTCATCAATCCTTTATTTCAAATGTGTTTTCAGCAAACCTTTACTAATCGTGTTTTATCTACATTTTTTTACCTCTTTGACTGAACCCTCCCCTCTTATTGGTCATACATCTTGTGGGGGCGGGTCTCACCAAGAACAGAGCTGGTTACACTTCAGGAGCAGATTTCTTTTTCTCTTTTTAGGCGCCAGAGTGTCACACAGGAAGTAAATCGAGACAAAAACCTTTTTTTTTAAACATCAACAGCAGGAAAGACTGAACATTCCAGAAAGCGGAAAAAGAATGAGCTTGAAGAGCGACCTCTTAGAATGCAGAAATCAATAACCTGATAATCGTTTGCTCGTCACACTAAAGACTCGCTGATTACAGAACCATTAAATGTTCATTTGTAATTATTTTGTTTTCTTTCAAGTAAAGTGGTGAACCCTCCTGATCAGTGAATTAGCAGCTCCTCATTAACTTAACATTATGGGTTCTGTGCAACCATAAGTGGTAAAATGGTTCAATGTTAACCATTTCCACGCCAAGTAAAAACAGACTAAATGGTTTTAGCTGTTTTATTTCATTAATAGATCAGTGTTTTTCTTTCTTAATACTTTATTTACGTATTTATTGATCTTTAGTGTCTATTTAAAAATGCCTTGGACACGGTTAATTGCTGCTACCCAAAATGAACAAACAAACAAAAATTGTCAAATTTGTTTAAAAAACGAAAAGAACATTGCTGCAGGGTTTTCTAGAGTTTAAAATCCCTCTCTGATCATATTTTGATCTGTTGTAAAAGCGTTCCCATTCGTCTTTTTATGATGATTGGGAAAATTCCAAAAACCAGTGTGGTTTTCTCAGACATTGTTTCTGCAGAGCGCCAGGAGTTGATTAGAAATTCACCTGAGTCACGGCGTGAAAGTAACCCTCTGCTGATATCCCATCATCCCTTTGTTTGCGCTCTGTCTCCGCTAGCTTAACAACGGTGGCGATTGCATCAAAAATGGCGCGAGCAATACGTTATCAGCCGACACCCAGCTCAGGCGAGAGAGAAAACAAAAGGCGTTCATGGATCTGTTGTCTGCAGGTGGATGCATCAGAATGACCAGATGCAATTACACCTAAGCATTGTCAAAGACAGAATCATTAATAAAAACAAATAATAGAATTTGAATTTTTCTGTGGGAAAATAATGGAAACAAATTTTGAATAGTAACTATAAATTTAATGAAAACCAAAGCTTACTTGTCATTAGAGGATAAAACTTTTCGTAAGCTCCAATCATAAAAGTAAAATAAATAATACAAAGATATCTGTCAGAAGAGGAACTTGTACTGAGTTGGAGTCTGAAAGGTGTCATTTCTCCAAAGCAGCTCACAAACGCTCAGGTCTATTCAGACTGGACACATTTGGTTTGCTCAAAGTGATCCAGCGTTCATTTTACCCAAAAATCCAGACAATAATTTTCAGTCTGAAGACACCCAAGCTGACCCCAGTCCGGGACGTGGAACCGCTCTCTGACCCACCTTTGGAGGTTCGGATCGTTTCCAATCAAGTGAGCTTCGGTTCGCTTTGAGTTTCCTCAGTCTGAAGACGTTCTGTCCTCTGAGTCCAATGGCTGAACCAAAACGGCCACCATAGCCACCGTAAACAGAGTAGGAATGTAGCAACAGATGAGCCGCGGACAAATATTAAGCAACGATTGTCGTGTTATCAAAGTAGAATAAAAGGTCCAACCTTTTATTTGTTAGAACGTTTACTTTAAACACAGCTGAAAACATTTCTTACACGAGTTTCTGTGTCTCGTTACGCGTTCGGCGCTGCTGTCACGTCATCCTAAAAGCTACTTTGTTAACAGAATTCTCTTAAGAACAATTCCATAACACCACAACGATGAGGCACATACACCTATTGTAATCAAGGCTCATTAAAACATCTTTTAACGACTCATAAACACTCAGCAGCGACATCTCCTCATCACTGAGTTAAAGCTCACACGTCTGCTTCAGTAACCGCCCTGCAGCACCAACCGCCGAACCAAAGTAACGAGTAAAACGTGTTCCAGACATTCAAAAGTGGTAATCGACATGTAAAGTTTAAATAAGTTAACAGTCCCGATAAGGATTGTAAAGCGCAGCCTGTTCCCTGCCGGTTCCCGTGTGGCGTTGGGGGGATTCTGGCTGCCGCTGCTGCTGCGGTGGGGGTCTTAGTGTGGGGATGGCTGGGCACTCTCCCTCCTTCTTTCCACGTTCCACCATCCATTTTAGAAGAACATAAACACTCACCTGAGCACAGGTGTTAGCTCACCTTTGCACTAACAGTTTGCATGACTGAATGACTGAAATATTTCACACTAGTTGGTTTTAAGGCATAAGTATGCGTGTGAACACTATCTGTTTTGTGTATATGTCGACAGGTGGACATTTTTTGCAGCTAGCAGGTGTGTTTATAACACTTGGGTGTGTGTGTGGACAGGCTCCGCCCTTATTGTACTACATTTGAACCTTACCATAATGATTAACAACCAGTAAACTTGTTGCTTTATGCTGCTTCATGGTCTTATCCCCCTTCCCCTCCTATTATCACCCCCTACCCCCCCTCTCTCTATCGTCCCTCTCTCTTCTTCCCCTCTTTCCTTTTCCGTCCGGTCCAACACCAAAGATTTTCAGACATGATTGAAATTAATAAAGTTTGGCTCAAATACAAAAGGGGTTTATCCAGACATATAAGGCAATAAGTTAACAGTCCTGATATGGATTGTAAAGCGCAGCCTGTCGGGTCTTTTTTTTGTTGTATTGTCGTAGTTCCCGACCAATGGCTGAAGTGATTTTTAGTCATGTGGTTTTGTTTATGCCAGTCCAGACCAAATGCAAGGTTCTGGACTCGGTCCAAAAAGGATTTTTCCAGTCTGAACACACCCTTAAAAACTGTGTCAGCAGAGCAGTCCTCCCCTACAGATGCACAGAAAAATCCCATCCATGTCCTTCTGTCTCATTAAGCTTTTAAACCTTTCTGTGGTTTGGGTGTCACAGAAAACAAGTAAACAAGCAGCCTGTCAGGGAAAATCTATCTAAAGTTTCAAAAATGCTGCAGGTTTGCAGAGATCCAGGCATGAATGGAGCTTTGGAAGTCAGAGCCGGCGGGAAGCCTTCTCAGGACCGTAAACAACTGTCTGTCATTCGCTCGGGGAGGTCAGCAGAAAGGTGCTGCATGCAGCGTGTACACAACAGAGCTGGACATCATTTCTGCCCCGTTAGATCAGACAAAATGACTGGTTTCATTTGCAGGCCTAAAAAAAAAACAAAAAACCCAGGTCTGCAGCAGAACAAGTGTGGGTGAGTCATAGCCCACGCTGTTCAGGAGCGGGAGCAGAGATAGCTCATGCTGACGAAGACTTCCTACCGCTGATTAGACTTCAGGGATGTGTCGAAATTAGCAGAGAAAAGGGAGAAAGGGTTTAAATGTTTACACAGCAGCTCAGATCATCCATTGTGAAGCCTGGTAGGGTCAGATCTACCCAGCACGGCCCGTCCGCCCCCCCACCAGAACAAGAGAATGGGAATCATGCACACAGAGCCCGGCTCTGTAGAGGCCGTGTGGGACAAAGACGGCTGAGGAAGTCGTCGACATTGCAGCTTTTGTTTGGCGTTACAGAAAACAAACGGACGTGACCGGAGGAAAAATTCTGGCTGAAAGCAATGATTAGAAACGGACCCAGACAGTGTTGACCTTTGATGGGAATCCTGCATGGCGGTGTGCTGGTCTCCATCAGGAGCTGATCACAACGGGAAACAGCTGAAATCTCAGGGGGCATTCAGACGTTGGTCCGAGTCGAGTCCACCGGGATTGATCTGGATCGAGTCCTGAACCTTGTCTTTGGTCTGTGTATTCAGACTGCTGTCAAGTGGACTTTTATGTTCCAAACCAAAGCTTGTAGATAAAACCGCAAAGATCACTTCAGTCATTGGCCAGGAATTACGAGGACGGAACAAAGCTACTAAACCAAAAGTAATGAACGTCCTACGCTTTGCAATCCTTGTCAGGATTGTTTGCTGATTCAAAATTTATATTTTGCTGACCAATTTTGAATGTCTATATCAACGTCAGGTACAACACCTTTGACTTTGGTACGGTGGAGGCATGCAGTAAGGTGGTTACTGAGGAGACGACAACTAAGAAGGTCCATCCTTCCATCCTTCCATCCATCCATCCATCCATCCATCCATCTTCCTTCGCTCATCCCGGACCAGGTCGCGGGGGCAGCAGTCTAAGCAAAGATGCCCAGACTTCCTTTCGCCCTGGCCACTTCCTTCAGTTCCTCTGGGGGGGACCCCAAGGCGTTTCCAGGCCAACAGAGAGACATAGTCTCTCCAGCTTGTCCTGGGTCTTCTCCGGGGCCTCCACCCAGTGGGACATGCCTGGCTCAGCTCTCTCTTCACCACAACGGACCGGTACACCAACTACATAACTACGGAGGCCGCTCCGATCCGCCTGTCAATCTCATGGTCTGGTCTTCCCTCACTCATGAACAAGACCCCAAGACATTTAAACTCCTCTACCTGGGGCAGGGACACTCCCCCCACTGGGAGATGGCAAACTACCTTTCTCCGGTCGAGAAGGTACGGAATGTATTTGTTCGGGGGAAATGAACACAAATGAACACTGGTTCACTTTATTGAACCAAATGAGTCCAGTCTGAATACACCCTAAACCTCCTCACTCAGTCAAACTTGTGCAAGAACATAAATAAATGCTGAAGTAGACGAGGCTCCCTGTGGCATCAAAGCACAACAGAACTTTACTGATTAGAAGATCCTTCAGCATCACCGCTGCAGCAGTAAATGAGGAAAAGTTCAGATTTCATCTTAACTTTAGGTCACACAGGAAAGTGATCCTTCACTTTGGTGGGAGGAATGTTAGGTCACACACACACACCACCACCCCCCCAGATATACCAGAATAGACTTGATCCACTTGTACCACACCACGCCGCACTATAGGAGAAAATAATGCAACTCATAGACAGAGCGTGCGTTTGTGCTTTCCCGTTCCAAATGAGTCTTTAGTAGAAGCTTCAATCTGATTTTTACAAGTTTGTCTATATATTTTATTATTAAAAGGTCTGATCTGTATATTTGAAGCAGCAAAAACAAAATGACATTTATCCACTTTAATGCTTTGCAGGTTCTGCAGGAAAGTCTGGAGATGCTCACTTTGTTCCCAGAAAATGTAAAAAGAATCATTTGAAACAGATTAGAGGATGAGATAAGTGTCAGAGACCTGAATCCCTGAGCCAGCTGGTAAACGGGCTCGTGCAGCATCAGTCCAGCCTCGTGCAGACTTCATGTCTATGGTTGTAGTTGTCTGTCTGCTCTTCCTAAATAATCGTGTTTAAAAATAAAAGCATTATTTCAAGCAGGAAACGCGCGGGAGGCTTCCATACTGAGTTTGTCACGTGACACCCCGCCAAAAATAAATACACGACCAGGAAAGAACAGTCGTGGGAATATTAAATCCAAAAAAGAGGACAGCGCTCAGCTGTGACGTCACGTGGTTTTCTGACCCCCCCAAACTGGCCGTCACGCGCCTGCTTCACTTTGACCTGTGGGCGCGTGTCTGCGAGGAAACCAACAACAGCAACTCACTGCCATGCGTGAACTTCATATGCGGGGAGCGAGCTGTCACTGTCAGGAACCGCCGTTTACCTGCGTAAACGCGCCTCTCCGCTGCGTCACGGCGCGGAAACCGGAGCGGGGGGGGGGCAGCACCGGCGACGCTCCGCTCCTTCCGGTCCCACTCCACAATAATCCGCTTCTGTCCTGTCAGAAAGTTTCCCCAAACTCTTCCAGGCACTTTGCGCTGTTTCCAAGTGATGGACCCGAGCGTTTCTGTGGGACAGAGAGGAAGTTTGAGGGGAGAGAGGGGAGTTTTTACTGCCCCCTACAGGCGAGGCAGCGCACACCCCCGTGTCTGTAGGAGCCCTGCAGGAGCCAATCAAGGCTTTTCACACGCTAATGCCGTTTTATTTGAAGACATTTTCCTTTTTTCTTAAATAATATAATAAATATGTATGTTTCAGACCATTTATTACCAAGAAGACTGCAGCTATTTTTATTTCATGCTAATATTTTTCTTTAAAAAAAACACAAATAAGGAAAATAAAACAGAACTTTAACACACAAGCCTGTTGAGTGACTAATTAAAACGAATTTACATTTTAGTTCAGTTTTACAAATCTCCACGCCATAAAGTACGACTATTATTCTCAATACCAAGGAAATCTTCACTTATGTTTCGGTGCCAAAGCTTTTTTCTTTTTCTGTCATATACAGAATCTGTAGCAGCCAATTAACACGTTTTCTTTTCTATTTTATTTTAACAGTGTAACATTTAAATCATTTTTCTAAGCTTTTCATGTATTCTATCCATTCCTATATTTTTTTTTTCTTTTGCTCCCTGTCACTGTACAGTATTTTCAATCTAGGTACTTCACAAATGAGGTTTATTATTCTTTGTAATCTATAATCCATAATCTGTTTTATTAAAAGAAAACCAAAATGTGAGCAAACTTGAACTCGTCCCTGCTGCAGATGCTGCTGATTGTGCAGCAAAAATAAAAGTAATCAAACAGAGATAATCATTTCGACGCATGTTTTTCAGTCTTGATGGATGGACGGGCTGTGTGTCAGAGACTTTTAGGCTGTTTTCCCATTAGCGTGTTTAAGTTAACATTCACGCTGCTCCCTGCAAAGACTGTGACCACAGCTTTAACACTGATCTCACATCATTACACAGGAACTGCAGTCCAAACCTGCTTTTCTTGGCATCATAATTGATGCGAAAAAGAGGTTTTCAAAGGTTTTTATAACTTCCCAGTGAGACGCCTTCCTGCTGGGGATTTGATGAAAATGACATTTTAATGTGTGACTTAAAAACACTTCAAATAACACAAAGAGGGAAACGAAAACACCCCGGCCCCCACAGCTGATGATGTGATGGGAAGACGACAGAAACACTGTCGTCTTTTTAAATAAACTTTTACACATATATAGTTGTTGAAACCGTGGCGAGCTGATGGAGCAACGGGCTACAAGAGGTTGGTGGTCCAAAACTCTTTGTAAGGTTAACAATCACAGCAGGAGGAGATTTTTGTTTGTACAGTAAAGCAGATCTGAACGTTGAAAAGGTTTGAGCTCAAAGTCAAACTAACCGTTTGTCTGCTACAGACCTGGAAGCGTTAGCTCAGAGGTCCCCAACCTTTGGCACCCAACAGACCGGTTTACTGTCAAACAATATTTCCACGGATCGACATGTTTGAGGCCGAAGCGGGCGCCAGTTTTTTGGAGTTTTTTTTTTTAGCTTCCAGTTTCCCTTAACTTTTGAGGGTAAAGTTTATCTTCATCCACTGTAAAATACCTGCTAGATTTTATATATGGACCAATAAAATGTCAAGATTTTTCCTTAACTGTCAAAGTGGAAGCTAAGAAATTGGACTGAGCTGGACGGAATTGGACGGCTTCTATAGAGAATTGGGCAGCTGTTAGTCATTCTGTTGGTCAAAATAACCATTCTTGCTCTGACACCTGCTTAAATGCTTTCTTATTAATTTTCATTTTTTCCAGGATATTTTTACCTTATTGCATGTTTTATAATCTATAAACTGACCAATCAGATGCCTTGATAAAAGCAGGTGGCCCCTACGTCCAAGGTTTAAAACGTTTGACAGATCTATTGGCCGTTTTGAAGTGGTAGGGGTGTGGCCTTCAAACAAACTCACTTCTAATTGGTGAAGGTTGTTGCCATAGAAACTTAGGCCGACTCGGACCGATCACTGCTTATTGACGATTTCTGGCTCCAACATGCTGGCATCTGTATTGCAAAAAAACAAAAAAGGCAACTGAATTGACCTAATTTGGTTGGAGCCAGAAGTAAACGATTTTCTCTCACTCCAGGTCTCATGTACAGTCAACGGTCAAGAATGTGTCGGATGTGGTGAAGAAAATCCAGTGGTTTTCCAAAGTAAAACTGGACAAAATGTAGGACCGGTACCGGCCCACGGCCTGAGGGTTGGGGACCACTGCACTAGAGAACACAGTAGAGGCTGTCCAGTCTAGAAGGAATTAAGATCCTCCAGCAGAGCTGCCAGAACAACCTCTCGCTAAGCTGTGAGATACATACAAAGTGAATCAACAAAGGACATTTTTGTCTCCACCGCCTCTCTGTCTAACGCATCCATGCAGCTGACATCATCATTTATCAGCTGGAGAACAGAGAGCCGCTGCAGCTGACATTTGGGGTTCATGATGCAGGCTTCTGCTTGGCCGCCATGCAGGAGCCCGAACCCTCAACCCCGACTGCAGCTGCGGACGTGACGGCTAAAAAGGATGCCAGCAGGTGCCACACTCTGACTGCAGGTCCCCTCACAAACATGAATGTGTCGAGCAGAAGGGAGCAGCACAGGTGGAGCTTGTTAAGTGAATGCCTGAAAAGCCAGCGAGGGGAATGCGTGGAGTCCAGCCAGGCCTGTACTAATTACCGTCCCTGCACGGCGATGATAACCAGAGAAGCCTGCATGCAGATCCTGCTCAGCAAAGATGAATTTGAACATTATAGCGCACAGTTCCAGGGAAAACTGAGACGTGCTGCTCGTTTTCTGTGTTTTCATTTCTATTCTTGAACTAGCTTGAAATTGATTCATCATTTAAAGTTATTCATAAACTCTACAGGGTATAAATCTGAATCATTTTGTTGTTTTTGTGAAGCAGAAATTGGGGAAAATCTCTACAGCATCAGGTTACATTCAGAACCAGATGCTTACAATCATGATGACAGTTGTTAGGCAAGTCTTTCACTCTGTGTTTTGTTCTTTAAAATCAAGTTTTTCCTTCCAGTTTAAATCTAAAACCCAGATTTATGGCTAAATTGAAGCTTTTATCGTTTTTAAAAAAATCTTTTGGATGCAAATTTATCAAGTCATAGTTGTTTTCATGAAAGAGAGGTAGCGTGTCTTGACAAACACAGAAAAAAAGAAGCAACCTGATAAACTTATCTTAGACAAAATGATGCTCGGATGTTTAATCGTCATTTCTGCCCAGAAAAATCTGGAAGTTCTCATCGACAAAAAGTTAACGTGAAAACAGACGACAAATTTCAGGTGGAAACGTTTCTGAACAATTTTAAGAGAAGCAAAAAAGTGTTGCAATCATAGATTTTTCATTGTGGGAAACAAAACTAATTTTAAACTTTATTTCACCAGAATTAGATAGATCCTGAGATGAGTTATTTTCAAAATAAAAGCCATCTTAACTGACATGAAAGTAAATGTTGACATTTAAACAAACAACTTCTGGAACAAAAAAAAGACACTTCCTGTTTTCAGATAAAAAAGTCTTTTATGTTTCATATTTACTACATGTATGTTATGAACTAAGGCCTTTTGTTTTCTTTAACCTCTAGCAGTCTGGGGACTTTTTTAATTCTTTCACACATTTTTTCTTTTTTACAATTTGCTTGATTCATTAATTACTGATTACTGAGGTTTTTTTTTACTGATTTTTATGGCAGTGCTTGATATCCATCTTTTTAGTACAACCCTAGTTTTCTTCTTGCAGATAATTGTCATCATACTTCATAATAATCCCACAATAAACCTGAAACTGTCCAAAAAACAAAAATTCAGAGTGGAGCATTTAGTCAATTTTTAACTCTAAAAATGCCAAAAATTGAGATTAAACTGTTTTTTTATGTCTTATAACAAATGACCAAACATTTGAGATGAAATAAAAATGTGTAAATCCATAAAGAAAACAAAGACAAACAGGCAAAGCTCCACCCTTCAAAGGAATTGTGTCATGGCTCTTATTAATGATTAATTTCAAAGCTAAAAACTAATGTTCTAACTTTGAATGAAAACTCACATGTGAGTTCAGAAACTACTGTGCGTTGAAGGCAAACAATTTTATTTAGACTCAAAAATGTACGTAGATAGAAGTTAGTCAAAATGATCACGTTTTTTTCCCCCCTGGTGGAGCCATTTGTTGAACTTCGCAGCAGAAAGTCTCTGCCTCCGTGTCCTTTGGTGTGAGAGCAAAGACGCCAGTCAGAGCGTCCTCCTCTGAAGCAAACAACCCTCATTAACTGACATTGGGTCCGTGTCCAATCAGCGTGTTTATTGTTCTAACTGCAGGCTTGGACCGGTGGAAAGTGTTTTCCCCCGCTTTTGTCAGACAGAAGAGACCTTGAACAAACTGAACTCCGCCGCCCCGGTCCTCCGAAAAGCCTCACATCTGCAGTTTGTCTTAATTTTCCTCCAAGGATTCAGATTGGAATGGGGTGAAAATCATTTGTGCTGAGGGAAGTGTGGCTGCAGAGATAAGGCGGGAAACTCTTGAAGGGGCTTTTGAGGAACAGATCTCCACGATTATTTCTATGAAAGGTCCAAAAAAAAAACACACTGAAAAGAACACGTCACTAAAATGTTGGACATGTTTTAGTAAGAATCTTTGGGTTTTTATTTGTTACTCTGAAAGAGAATTCAACAAAACGAGGAGAAGTTAGTTGAAAATTATAAATAATCAAATAAAATAACATTCCAACTCCTAAAGCAGTTTCCTTTTTGAGTTCAGTCTTCAGGCATCCCTACACCAAAGCCCCACGCAGAGTTTGAAAGCGCGTTTTGACCCCAGCACCACCTCACCGCCCCGGTTCCTCTGGAATAACAACATGGAAACGACATTACAAGAGAGGATGAAACACGGTGAGGGCGGCCCATTCCTCTGCTTTGATTAATATAGATATCCTCAAAATCTATAGTTTATAGTCACTACAGTCAGGTTTAGATGTATAACAAATCTAAAAGGGGTGTGGCCTGTCCACACACACACATTCAAATGTAACAAACAAACCTTTTGGCTCCAATGACGTTCACATTACAAACAGGTAAACATGGACTTTAAACTAACGTTCACACACGCATGCTTATGCATTGAGACTCACACGTGATATATTTCATTCATTCAGGAGCGAGTGTTTCTGTTCTTCTGAGTTGGATGATGGATTGTCAAAATCAGCATCGCGTCTCTGACCACACAGCACAGGTGAACCAGTAGTCAGCGTCTCTGCACGGTTTTGTTTGCTTCCACGACTCAGAAGGTGAAATTTCAGAAACCAAGAAAGCAGTTTTACGTGACCGAGCGAGAAAAGGATTTCATCCCAGAGAAGCTTTTATTTTGTAGTTTTTAAGCTTCGAATCCACTGTTTCTACGTTCGTCTTGAGGAAAAACTGTTTGCTGGAAACACACTTAAAGGAACCCAGAGACACCGAAGAGGATTAAGCAGGTTTGGAACATAGATGGAGACTTCAAAGAGAAAGGTGGAAGCATGTGAGAGAAAACAGACTTTTCTAAGGAGGTCTGCAACAGAAGAAGAAATAAAACTGGTCACACTTTGTAACTACAAAAAAAGGCAGATTTACTTGTCTTGAGAAATTTCTAGTTTCAATCAAATGTAAAGAGTGACTCTGAGTTTGTTTACCACCATTAAAGTCACGCCAGTGTTCCAGTAATGGAAAAATGGATTTAATTGCTCCAAAGAGAGGCTTTAAAGTTGTTAATATTGAGTTATCAAAGACCCCCTTAAATTATGTTAAACCCGAAAGGACCCAAGAACAATCGTCTGCTGGGCTTTTCAAACTAATTAATTTCTTTCTTTGTTTATTTTGGGTAGCAGCAATTATTAGCGGCTAAACAAAGAAACATATAGATAAATGTTTAAAAGATAAAAACAGCCACCAAATTGGATTCTGCAGATTCTCCAGGGATAAGTGATTAATATAAAATGTTCTTCGGTATTGATAAAGTTTAAAACACTTAATAGATGGGAAGAAATGGATTAAGGCAACTATGGAAAAAGAAGAAGTTAAGTAAATCATATTAGGGCTGGGATTATATAGATTTGCTCTGTTCCACATCTTTTCAAGTTCTATTTGACGATTATAGTTTTTGGATGTCATGTACATTATGTGTAAATACTTATGATCAAGAGTAATTATAATGTCAAGACAAAGTCCTCATTTTCTCTCATATGATCGTTTTTTCCCAAAAAATTTATGGAACAATTTCTTAAATAGGTTTGACATTTCTATGTTTTTCTATTTTTGTTATTTTTCGGTTGTTCTTTTTGCTTTATAATAAAAGTAAATACAAATAAAAATTAAAATCAGACTTTCCTTTATTTGGAAGTTTAAACTACAAATTTTTCAGCCACCAAAGGGTTTGAACTGGGACTTGAACCCTGGCTGGCGTGCTCCATCAGTCTGCCAACAACGCCACTGCTCCATATGCATGGCCTTTAACACAGCGAGAAGCTACTTTAGAAGCTATTACTGCACTTCACATCCTTCATGCTGGTCACTAATGAAGTTTAGTCAACATCAAAGCCTGTTTTCCCCTCAGCTCTAGAGGGCTGTTTGCAGAGGAACTGTGTGCGTTCAGAGATAACGCGCACAAACGGCTGATGCGTTTGGAGTAAATTTGTCTTTAAGACAGAAACAACCTGTAAACACAACCGCACAAGCCCCAGTGGGGGGCAAATCCATGCACTCTGCTGCAGGAAAAAGACACTGAAGGGTGAAGGACTTGGGGGGGATTTTACCATCATTTGACCCTCTGTAGGTTGGGTTTCCTCACTGCAGCGGCCACCTCCCCTGATCCTTCATCATCAGGCAGAAAGAAAAAAAGCAGAAGCAAAGGTGGAATATAATCCATTATTGTTTGTTATTATTATTATCCTATTATTCTGTTTCCTCCTGTTTCCAGCTTGGCGCTGCTGCAAAACATCACAAACTCCCATTAACCTTTTAGAGGAGCTTTGTCTCACTGCCCCCACCAATTTCTGAATTTTTCTTATCTGAAAATTTTTTTTTTAAAGCTACAGCATTGGTATAAAGCCTGTCTTTGGTGTAGCGTCCTTCGCGAAGGACATCTTCAGAGTTTCATACTGCTTTGCTACAGCGACCTCACTAAGATGCAGTTCATCGGCGAAAGAGCAAAACAGGATCAACCCTGACATAAAAGCAGCTCATTTCATTTACGAATTCATTGTTTTTGTCCAATTTTGAGCATGAAATCCCCTTTTTACAATAAAAGCAACTCAAATGATAGTAAAAACAAACATTTTAAAGCCATGAAAAACCTCTGCATGTCTGCAGACGCGGGTTCTGTGCCTGGCGTTCGAGGTCAGGTCACAGCTGCAGCTCATCATCGTTTGCCTCACACTTTATTGCCAAAGGCCATTAAAGTGTAGAAGCTTCAAATATAGACATCAAAAGTATTTTCTGGTTTGATTGCAGCCTGATTTTTTTTTTTTTAAGTTCTCAAACAAAGCTCCTGGTTTTCTGCACAAAGAAAAGTCTTCTCTTTTAAGTGCATCATGTTTCCTGACCCCAGGGAACCTCAGTCACCTGATGGGGAAGCCTCTGGGCTGCTGTCCGTCTCTGTAGACGTCCATGCAGCTTTGTCATCACGCTGTCTGTGTGACGAACGCAGCAGGACAACCTTCAGGAGAGGCTGCTCTGCAATTACCTGCCGTTTAGATGTGGACAAAGAACCGTCACCCCTGAGGTGACCGCATAGCAGTGTCTGTTTCATGGACTGATGGCTCAAACGCAGCAGTGCAACAGTGAAGATGAGCAGATAAAAGGAAAAGGAAACATCTCTGGGTTTGGACGCTTCCTTCCTTTAGCCAATTCACCAAAACCAAAATGCATTCAAGGTTTTGAAAGCGTCTTTAAAAGCATTTTGCGCTTGAGAATCGGAACATTCAGGGGCGGAGCTACAGGAGGGTAAGGGGCAACTGCCACCCAAAAGAAAAAAAAATGCCCCTCACTGCCCCCCCCCCCTAATTTTTGAGTCAATATAACTATTGTTATTGACAAGGATTAAGAAATTCACGATTCTGTAAGCATTGCAAAAAATAAAATAGCTACTTTTATAAATGAAATAATAATAATAAAACTAGTATAAATATGTAGTTTTGATCCTTTCATTTGTAATGGCCTTCTGGTCTGATGTTTTGCCCCCTTCCAAAGTTTTCTCCCCCCCAAATAAAATGTCCTACATCCGCCCTTGAGAATATTTGAACAAAGCCTATGACCTGACATGGGTAAAAAAAATAAAAAAGAACAAAAATACTAATTTGGTCCCTCGAAATAATAATTTGTTCCCACGGAATAATGTCATTCAAATTGAAAATTGTGAGCTCAAAATCTTATCAAGTAAAACAATAAAGGTATGTACAGGTACAGTATGTACCTTTAACTCAGGTGTATCACTCACTAGCTGAAACAATTTTTCATTCAATGAAGCTCATTGTGTCTCCAAGGTTCAACTGTGTTCTTACATTATTTTTAATTTAAGAACTTTTACATTTTTACATTTTTTATTTTAAAAATGTAAGGTACGTTTGACAAAAACACTGTCTGATAAAAAATAATTTAAGAACACAGTTGAAACTATTTTGTGTTGTTTTTGTATGGTAGTGATTTATTTTCAATAACTGTATAAAACAAAGATATTTTGAACACTATACACGAGAACAAACTTTCATTTTTACAAGACTGTTGTATCATTTTTGGCCCAAAGGTTGAAGATAAACAAAATATATGCACACTTGTATGCTATTCTAACTTTTGTTCACAGTTTCAAAATCCTAATTTGGTTATAAAAATCAGTAAACCGGCTGCTAATTTTACAGAAAAATGTTACACTAATAAAAAAGTTAAGTGCGGAGTGAAGAACAATGTAAATCAGGTTTATTCTTTCTTTTTATGTAATTTTAAAAGTGAAAATCTTGTTTTCTAAGAGACACAGAAAGTTTTCAAAAAATACGATACTCGCTACACTGCAGTAAAAGTCAGTGTTTAAGGTGGTCAGGTGACCAGAGGGACGGTTTATGGCGTGACGCCGTTCACGTTACAGCGACAGGAGTCTGGCTCCAGTTAGGATTGTTAACACAGGAAGGAGAGATGTGAGGCGATCACATGACTCACACGAGCTCAGCCGCTCTGACAGGAAGGTCAACCCCGCTTTACCCGACGACTACTTAGAAGACGGGACAGATTGCAGCGTTTTGGGCTCCACTGTTCATTTGCTGCTCTCCTGACTTCCATCATTATCCAAACACCATCGCTGTCTCTTTTAGCCACGGGGAGAAGCGGGACACCAGGAGAATGGAGGCCAACATCTGGCTTTTCCTGTAATGAGGGTTTCTTTTCCTTTTTCATTTGCACAGGGGTGGAAAAATAGTGTCTCAATTGGAGAAAATACATTTTGACTTCGTGTAAATGTCCTGGACTGTAGGACGAGATTGTTTTCGTAACTCTTCTTTCTTACTGCATCTTTGAGTTGATATTTTTCCCCGCCTTATACTGAAAATTCACCAAAATGTGCTCACATCTAGTTTTTGGGGAGAAAAGGAATTTTAGGTATATCAGGTATATATAGGTATCATATCAGTAATTATTCAAATAATTTTTTCCATTTCCTAATACATAACTTTTCAGTTTCAAAAGAAACATTCAATAACCACATAAGTTAACTTTACTTTGACATTTGTAATGTTAGTACAAAAAACAAATGCTTCTTTGTGCTGTTACTTCAGTATTTCTTTAGCTAATAACTGGTGGACATAGCACATTTAGAAAAATTAACCCTTTTTACCAACAACAAAAGAACTTTCAGTCTGTAAACCATCATCTCCTTCACAACTGCCACAAAAAACATTTATGTATGTCTTGCTTTGAAAAATGTTTTTAAAGTCACGTCAGGAGTCTTGCTAAATCATCAAACCACACGCAGAATCATAGATGCAGTTCATTTTAAGAGTTGCTATGACAACACAGGTTCATTTAGCATGAGCTGACAACAGCCTAAATAACGTGATAGCACCAGCTGCTTCCGGTCCAGCTTTTCCTGCAGTTACTCCTTCCCCATTTCCTTAAAAAACACAGATCCAATAACACTGACAATCATCTGGGAAGTAAACCACTGGATCCAAATGCAGCAGGTTTATTAGCTCAGCTAAAAGTCCAAAAAGCTAAATCAGGGTCAGGCAGGCAGGGGGCGATACCAGGCTTAAAATCATCAGAGAAGAGACAGGGTAGTTAGTATCCAGGCCAGAGTCGGGGCGGAAGCTCAGGAAGCTCGGGAAGCTCGGGAAGCTCGGGAAGCTCGGGAAGCTCGGGAAGCTCGGGAAGCTCAGGAAGCTCAGGAAGCTCAGGAAGCTCAGGAAGCTCAGGAAGCTCAGGTCCAACTATAACGTTTAGTAAGGCAGGCAAAGTGGTCCAAACAACACCTCGCACTGAGCTTCGCTCAGTACAGTGCTTAAGTATGCTGTGGTTGATTGAATAAATGAGAGTCAGGTGTGTGGCATCCAGGAAGTTTGTGCTGGGGTTGCTGGGAGCTGTAGTGTGGGTAGAACTCTGGAGACAGTTCCCACCGGTGATCAGAGGGGGAGACAGGGTTCTGACTTGTGACAATCAGGCTTTCATTCGTTAGGTGTTAAACCAAATACTAAGCTGTGAAACAAAAACGAATCTCAGAGCAGGAACGACTCACTAAGGGGTGTGTCCAAATAGGAAGTTGATCTTGAGTCTTTGGCCATCTGGAGGCGCCGCTGGGGTGCCGAAGGTTCTGCCTGCCAGACTCATAATGCAGTTCCCTTTTTCTATTTTTGTTTTCACAGGCAACTGTTAATAAATGCGTAAAAATAATTGTTTTAATTAACATAAAATAATATATAATGAACAAACGTGGATGCACATATTTGGTGCATCCAAAAGTTTGTTTTTGTAGATTCTTCTTAAAATTACATAGACGTGTTAGTCACCCCCACGTGACCACAACAAAAAGTGGTTGCTATGGAGATAAACCAACAAAAAAGCCACCATTTTGAAAAAAAAAATTTTTTTTTCATGAATTTGTCTCCAATCAGGCCGTTAGAGGCAGAGGAAGCAGCCGCTAAGCCAGTGAGGGCAGGTAATGGGGGGGGTGATGCTCGTTTCTTACTGGGGTCTTCAGCCTATCTACATTACCATGAACTTAAAATCTTTGGCTGTATTGAGTCTGAGCTTAAAACATTTAGACCAAGGAATCACACTTTTTTTTAAAATTTCATCGTGAGGATAAATAAAGGTGTCTTTGGTTTTGTCTTGGACTCCTCATAGAAAGTGCGACGTTGATCGCACTATCTGCCCCTCTGATGGGTGCCTGCAGGACCACGAAAAGGAGATACTGAAAACATCTGGATCACATTCACGCATCTTGGCAGCCGTGCTTCAACGACCACTGTCTTTAAACATGTGGTTATGCGGATATATACGATGTAATGAGTCTGTTGGTTCAGCCGGATGATAGTTTATATTCTCCTTGTCTTTTTTATGGAAAGCAGGCTTTGATGATCTTGTCAGGTTTGTCGGGGGGGGGGGTGTTGGCTGGGGAGGAGTCCTGCAGGGATGTGCTTGAAGGAGCTTTGTTATCTGGATTCTCGATGGAAAGAAAAGTGCTGGTCTGAGGGGGTTTATGAAAGAATGATTTGAACTGAAGCTGGTCAGAAGTGACAGAGGCATTGTGGGGTTTCACCATCACCTTTTCACTGAAAAACGAGCCATGAAACCCACTGATTTACAGACATCGCTCTGACACACCACAAGTTTGACCCCTTCGTCCAAGTGTATGGGTTATTTTTCTTCCCCCTTTTGCAACGTTCAAGCCCTCATGAAGTGGTTGTCATAAAGTCGCATTACAGAGCAGTGATCCCCATTAAGACTTTAATGACAAAGATACATCATCTGCTGCATGGCAGTAAAATTCTATCTGAATTTAGGAGGATATTGATTCTGCAAGAAAATATGAGGAATGTTTAAATCTTTGTTTATCAGCGCGCCTTTAATAATGTCAGCCAGCTTTGCAAGAATTTTAATTCTCTGTCCTGAGGTGACACCACAATGTGAAGATGAGCACATTCCTGTTTGTTGTTCTTCCTTTACTGCAGCTATGATTAGAACTGGACTTTGTGCATGGGCCCAGAAAAACGTTATAACAAATGTTTACAAACGCCACACTTTCAGGACATGAACTCTCTAAAATACCAGAAAGACCATAGAAGAAGAAATACAGAGTTCCGTTGTAAACAAACAAAGCTACAGCATAGAACAAGATGATCTTCTAAACATGATTTTATTATTTTTATGATTATTATTAAGTGCTTGTTCGCTCAAATTTTTTTTTTTATCCTTGCGGCCAGCGATATTTTCCTGGCCACACGGAGCCAGAGGGTTAGGATTAGGCTAATACGTGCTAACAACATTTAGCCGTGGATGAACTTAAAATCCACAATCTGCATCTTAGCTGAACGTAAATATGTGGTAACAACATCAGCCTTTATTTTGTCTGGACACGACTAGAAACATGAATTCACATGATTGTTTACACGGTTTCTCAGGACTGCGCAGCATTTCTCCATTCAAAAGCTGCCTCCATTGGCTCACAGACCGCCCCAGAGCCGCTCCTCTGCTTGGAGTCACGGTTCTCCTGAGTTCTTCAGCTCGCTCACGCAGAGCGACCAGACGGACCGCGGTCTGAAGCCTGCTCCGAAGCGCAAACCATAAGAAAGCACCCTCCTCTGCCTGCAAACAGGAAGCTAGAGTCCGGCTGCTCTGATCAGAGATATGCTTCGCGTGGGTGGAGCAGCCGACCGGTCCTGTTTGCACTCCAAAGCCTCCTCTGGAGCACCACACCATCTATGCATGACGTAAAACCAGCGCAGTATTGACCCACGATCGGAATAAACTGTTAACATGCACCGCAATCGGATCAACAATCGGCATAACCCATCTATCTTGATTGGAAAGAAATTTTGATCCGAATGAGTCTGATTGAGGGCAGAGTATTCAGAACGGCGTGTTTGCGTGGCGCATCTTTATTCTGATCAGGCGTTCATTCAGATTACTTTTGTCGATGGAAACGCAGCTACTGAAGGAGCTTCAAACCAGCAGTTCTGCTCGGTTCTTTCTGTTTCTGTTTTCTCTTTCAGCAACTCAATCAGCTGAGAGGCGGGACAGCTGGAGCGGAACATGTGATTGAAGGGCAGTCGCCCGGACAGCTGATTGTCAGGAGAAGCTGTTGTAGATAAAAGAGGAAGAAGCTACACTGTGAGAGAGAAGGCTGCCGCTGTCTAGCTAAACAAATACACTTGTAAACCTCAACCGCTGGTCCTTCAAGGGGTTGTGGCATCCGGTTTTCTTTGTGACATCCTCAGCATGCTTGTGTTGTTGTGACCCGTGTGCAGTGGACTTGGGTTCGTAACAGGAAACCAAAGTTCACATTGAATCAAGATATTTTGTAATAAATGTGGCCCCAAACTTCAGAAACATTTCTGCAAAGTCTTTTGAACTCGTCCCAGTTCATCTGAAAGTCTATCAGCGCTCAAAACAAAAACAGTTTCCTGCAATAGTTTCAGAAAGAAAGAATTCTCATGAAAATGTTTGACATGTCTAAAATCCCAGAGACGCAATAAAATAAGTCCTTTTTAGCCGCACACAAAAAATTGCAAACCAAAAAAGTGTAGAATTCTAGAGTGAAAACTCACTCTGAATGCATTTACAATCCTACTTCAGATAGATGCAGCCTTCTGCAGGAACTCTGCATTCGCTGAAAAATTTGAATTTCATGGCAAAACTCAGTTTAAGAACGTTTAAAATGTCGCCCATGCCTCTAAATTATTCTAAACCAGCCTGAATTTTAATTTTATGAGTTAGAAATTTGAAGATAGTTGTTTTAATATTGATCCAAAATGGTTTCCAGTGTCACTTCACTCCTGATCCGTATGAAACGTATGCACAAATCTATTTCTGTTTATTCTAAACAAATACTTCCTCTATTGGGTCTCATTTTTAGAGTTTCCAAACCAAAACAAACTTTTTATTTTTTTATATGTTGACCCAAATCCATTAACTGTATATGAGAACTGGACTGAGTGGCCCCGCCCCCATGGTGGAAGTGGCTCCAAGAAGCCTAAACCCCCAAAGACTTCTATAGAGAAATAAACAGCTGTTAGTCATTCTGTTGATCAGAATGACCATTCTTGATCTGATATCCTATTCATCATTTATCCTTTTCTGTAGTTTAAGTTATTTAAGTTACAAGCTGACCAATAAGATGCCTCAATAAAAGTAGGTGGTCTCACATTGGAAGTGTTTGACAGATTTTGCGTAGCCCACTTTCAAGTGGTAGGGGTGTGGCCTTCAAACAGGTTCGCTCCTGATTGGCCAGAGCGGTTGCTATAGAAATGGTGACTCGGACCGGTTCGGGCCAATCACTGCTTACCGACGTCATCCGGCGACACGACATGGCGAAAAATCTCGAACCTTCGTGTGTTTGAAGCCAGAAGTAACGTTTACAGGCTCTGGAGGCGCCAACCGCTCGTTAAATGTGACCCAATTAGTCTTTAAAAAATTGGTCGGATTGAGACACTTTTTGAATTTTTTTTTTTTTTAAAGATAGAGCATTTTAAAGCTTTTTTTTCTTTTAACACATTGACATTCTTTATCTCTTTTCAATAAAATACAGATGCCCAAAAGGAAGGCTCATCACAAATTCTGGCATGCTTCTCTGCCAAACAAACCCACGTATTTCAAAGGACCACTAACACCAATTAAGTCTGTGCCAGCTGTGCATCAGCATCCAACGTGTAGATTGCATGGCTGAAATCCACAAGTGTTATGATTTTTCTCTGTGTGCATTTCTTCCCCACATTCCAAAGCAGCTTTTACTCAAATGTCCATGAAAACTGTCCAGTGTCCTGAGGAAACGCACCAGTGCGATGCTGATGCCAATCTCTCTGGCAGTTGGCGTGGCGGTGTGCCTCCGTTACCATAGAAACACAACAACACCATGGCTAAATGTAAAGCTGGCCTCAGAAATGACCAAACCCGTCAGCTGATCCGCTCCCATCTGACACAAATCTTTCTCCTTCCGTGACAGAACACAAATGGACTGAGGACAAAAAGGTCGCGTTCATGCAGACTCACAAGCGTGAAAAATGGAACGACATTTGTGGATCAGATTTTTCTGAAAGTGAACAATTTGAGGTTCTTTGCTCTTCCATAGCTGCTGAAATTTCTTTAAAAAGATTTCGCTGAAATCAATTCCTGTATCTGGAGAAACCGAACGACCACGATGATGTTGAGGTGATGATCCTGGCGTTTTGTTTTCGGTGTTAGTGATTATGAATACTTCCATGAGAACCTGTGATTACCTGCATAATTACACAAACTAATTGTCTCTTTTACTGTCATCAGTAATGTCAACAGTGAGCGATCGGCTGCTTACACACATCATTAGTCATTTGTTTGGTTTAGCAAATTCCCCAAGTGCAGCAGCTTTTCTGCTCCTGCTGAAGTAAACTACCCCTCATTTATGCTTAATTGGGTTTTACCTGCTTTAAATATCTTGTACTATTTCCAAAAACTTCTGACAACAATTCTCTGTTTTATTGTATCCTGCTTTAACATTGAGAAGCACTTTGTGAGTCGCTCTCTGTGAAACAGAGATTTATTTACCAACTTACTCACTCACTCGTTCACTCGCACGCTCACTCGCACGCTCACTCGCTCACCCACATAAAACATCAGGTAAATTGTGAAACCACAAGAAGAAACAAAAAATATAAGGACTAACACAATTTATGTTTCTATTGCTTCAAAATTAAATACATTTTACTTTACTTGTCATAAAAATGAAGAAAAAAAACACTTTTTCTCCTTTTTTGATGGGGGGTATGATTTTTTTTGTAAAAGTCCGTTATTTAAATATTTTTCAGTAACAGCTTTACTGTTTGTATTATCTGGCTATTTAAATACAAAACAGGGAGGGCAAATTTTGTCTTCACAATTTTTTAAAAATGAAAAAAGCAAGATAAAAACAATTTTCTGTAAAATTCTAGTTTTTTCAATCTCTTCTTGCTTTCACATCAGGAGGCAGGGACAACGTCCTTCGTCAGAAAATGGGTTGGAAAAAAAAACATAGTACAACAATTGGAAATGAGGGGCGCTATCTGGAATTCGTTAACCTTTCTCCACTGCTAATTAGTGTGGCAAAGAAAATGTAAAAACAACATTTGTTCAGGCGGAAAGACTGCAGTTCAATTACAGTGAACAACTGGCTGGGAGCAGTTTGTTCACCAGAACACAGCAGATGTCAGCAGGATTAAAAAAAATATCATACATAGCTCCTGAAAGGAGGTAAAAGTGGAAGTAGATTGATTCAGACCATGTATTACTATGAACTCTACTATAAACTATAAACTTTAGAGCAGGGCTGTCCACACTTTTTTGCTATGTGACCTACTTTTGAGACGACGATGTCTTAAAGATCTATTTGTGTATGTGTATATATATATATATATATATATTTCACTCAGACCACTCATGCAGTAAGATATTTTTTTTCGTATTGTTTTAGTTTGCCATAAGGCTCAGTACAATTACATAAGACAAGATCTCCATAAAACTTTCCCCTGGATGTCTTCCTCCCGGGCGGGGGTGGCTGGCCCCTGCCTTGCTCCTTCCTGGACCAACCGTGGGCTGGGTGGGTGGCTGCCTGGAGCTCGGGGCGGGTCTCCCTTGGGGGCTCCTGGCTCGTACCTGGGGTTGGGGCGGGGGGGTGCCCAGAACTCCTGGGTGGTGGCGAGGATCCCGTCTGAGGCTGTGGGCGCTCTTCTGAGGCGGGGCCCCGCGTTGGGCCCTACCGGCGCGGCGGGGGGGTTGCTTTCCTGTTTGGGCCAGCGCTGCACTCTCTGTCCCCCCAATGCCTCCCTGCTCTCTGGCTCTGGGGGCCCCGGTGGTGGTCCTGCTGGCCCTGGCCTGGGTAGCGGATGTGATCGCCTGGGGGGCGGTTGTTCTCCCCTGCTGCCGTGTGGGTATTGGGGGGTTCTGGCTGCCGCTGCTGCTACAGCAGGGGTCTTGGTGTGGGGATGACTGGACCCCTCCTTCTTTTTACATTCCATCATGCATTTTAGAAGAACATAAACACTCACTCAAGCACAGGTGTTAGCTCACCTTTGCAGTTTGCGTGATTGAATGAAATATTTCACACTAGTTGGTTTGAAGGCATAAGTATGCGTGTTTGAACAATATTTGTGTTGTGTACATGTTGACATGTGGACATTTTTGGAGCCAACAGGTGTGTTTATCCCTTGTGCTATCCTAGGCACTTTACCATTGGGAGTTGGGTCATCTAGACCCACTAGACAGTGCGCTGAAACTTTTTTCTTCAATGATTTGTGATCTTCACTGGTGTCCATGGATTACATGAAATCTTTCCACCTTTATCCACCTTTGTCATGGTAGGGAGAACACGTCAATGGAAGGGGGGGGGGTCATCTAAGATAGCACAAGGGTTAAAACATTTGAGTGTGTGTGTGTGGACAGGCCTCGCCCTTATAGACTTGAATTACATCTGAACCTGACAGTAATGATTACAACCATCCAGAAACATGTTGCTTTATGCTTCTTCATGATTTTACCCCCCTTACTATAATCACCCTTTAATCCCCCCCTCTCTAACATCCCTCCTCTCCTTTTCCGTCCGGTCAAACACAGAAGATTTTCAAACACGATTAAATTGAATAAAGTTTGGCCTTGATTACAATAGGGGTTTATTCAGACAAACCTCTGGTTCGTCAGAAGATTCATAACCCTTCAGCCTTCATCTGTTTACCCAGCTGTTGGACAGGACAAGTAAAAAAAAATACACAAAAACCTTTGGGTAATAACTACCCTAACGGAGCTCACAGGTGGAAGCCGGGGAGGAGGGTGGGGCGACGAACGCAGCGCTTGCGGCGAAGAAGGAGGAGGAAGAACTTGCACACCTGGACTTAAGTAGGACGCTGAACAGGTGAGTTGATTAACTGAACCGCCCTTGGGAGGAGTATGAAAATGAATTATTGTATGGAAATTCCCCATGGGCTGCCTATGAAATTTAGTCATTTTATTCAATGGCTCCCCCGTGTGCGTCCCAAAAATATAAAACTATGCCGAATTGTTGTACGGACATCCCAACATCAGACACACCTCTTTGCTTTGTAATCAAGGATGTTATATATTTTATATGAATTTTTATATCAAATTCCATAGGTTTGCATATGAAAGTTGGTTATTTTTTCAATAGCTCCCAAACCACCTGACCCAAAGATATGAAACCTATGCCAAATTTTTGTACAGACATCCCAACATCAAACACACCTCATTGTTTTCTAATCAAAAGATGTGAAATATTGAAAATGAATCATTATGAAAAATTCATAGGCTTGCATATGAAAAGTTGGTCATTTTTCAGTAAGCTCCCAAACCCGTCGTCCCAAAAAATAAAACCCATGCGGAATTATTATGCGGACATCCCAACATCAGACACACCTCTTGTTTTGTAATCAAAGATTTTTATATATTTATATGATTATTATCTTGGACATTCCATAATTTGCATCTTAAAAGTTAATTCATTTTTTTAATAGCTCCCAAGCCGTGCAATACAAAAATATAAATCCTATGCCGAATTATTGTACGGACATCCCAACATCAGACACATCTCTTTGTTTTGTAATCAGAGGTGTTTTATCTTTTATATGAATTTCTATGTAAAAAACTCCATAGGTTTGCATATAAAAGTTGGTTATCTTTTCAATAGCTCTAAACGTATAATCCAAAAGATATAAAAACTATGCCAAATTGTTGTACTCACATCACAACCTGAGCTGGACTACTGAGCTGCTTTCAGCTGCAGTGGACATGGACTGCCACAAAAAGCAACCAGCGTGTCGAAACACGGTTTGATTAGACTCATAACTCTGAATGTTATTGTTCAGTTCAAAGCTTCACATGCAGATTTACATCAACAGTTTTCTTTTAGCATTTGCAAACTCTGCTAATGCTCTGCAAGTGCTTTCAAAATGTGAAGTGAAGCAATTTCTGAGAAGCAGATAATACGACTGGGATTGCATTTGCCATCCTTCTTATCCTCTCAAGTGATAACACTATCAGTCACTGGTTGGAACTAATGGATGCCACTTAATAGGCTGTGAAAAGTCAAAGAGAAAGCTTGAAAATTAAACATAAAACAAATAAAACATGCTCCCCGTGTGTCAGGAGCTGCATGCTGTGAAGTGATGGTGAACATGTCACAGCTGTGTTCAGAGGTCTTCACGGTTTTTCTGTGCATCCAGGACATCTTGTTAGAAATTGTGCGATAGCAGCGCGGACACTTCGACGGGGGCCGCTAACACGGGCTGGGGGGCCCGGCGATGACCAGAGGTTAATTTGGAGACGGCTTTTCTGATAGAGACTCCTGCTGAGGTTGGACCGCATGGACCTTCGTTTTCTTGGGCGCTGGGGCTTTACCCTTGCTGGGTCTCTTCGGGGACGTGTCGCCTGAACACTTTTTAATTTGTATGTTGACAAGATTATCGTGTGTGCTAATCCTGAAGTCTGCCGATGCCTCCCCATCGCACAGAGGAAGTTGGGTTTGTGGCATTAGCCTAAATGACAGTCCTGCACTGAAACCCAGATCCTACAAATGTAGGACAAAAGATTTAAAGAAGTGACTGTTGAAACCATTGTTTGCCCTAGAAGACTTTGTCCACAAAGCTCTCAAGCTCTCAAGTCTTAACATCTAAGAAAATAAAAATAGGATTTTGAACTAGTTTTTCCTTTTATTTGATTTTTTTTCCTGCTCTGATGCATCGAAGGAAAAACAGAAAATTAAAATGTTACCTTGTCTGATCATTTAACGGAAGATGATCTTCCGGTTGACTGAAACAATCTAGTGAAATTTTTTGCAAATGCTCATAAAAAATGATATTGTGACACAACCATTCCTCACGCCTCTGTGATGAACGTGCAACTGATCAGAAAACCCACTTTCCATTTTCCCAGAAAGGGAAATCTTACTCTTTTTGTTGATAAATGGATCTGTATAATTTGGGTTTTTAAAAATCTCATTGAGCCATGAGGAAAGACTGAAGTCATGATCTTCCCCCCGTCACCCCCGCATGGTCTCATGCATCCATGTGGAAACCATCAGTGCAGGAAAAAACACCAGCTTGAGTGATGGGCAAAGACCTGAGCGCCGAACGCCAGAACTGCACACAAATCTGCAATATTATGATCCGACGTTGGGGACAGACAGTTGCTGTCAGCGCCGAACCTGTTTCACTCCATCACTGTCGTCCTCAAAGGTAGGAGCTGATGGACAAGAGGAGAAAAGTGTCAGGACAGAGCATTCAACCCTTGAATTGCTGGGTGATGGCTTGAGAGACGTGGGGGTCTCTCCCGGATCCTCCAGAGTGATGCATTAGTTCAGGTGCAACCATATGGCAACGGTTTCCGTGTAGCCGCATTACGTTCGCTCATCATCGCTTCACTGTTCACCCTGGTGGGATGGAAAACACGGCTGTTCTTGGAGGAAATCAAAAACATTAAGACTGTGCAGCTTTCTTCAAGTCACAAAGTACCAAGTGAAAGGGTTATATGTGTTTCATCCACTTTTTAAAGACTCGCTCTGATGAAAAGGGTGTTTGTAACGTTTTCTTGTGGCATTTTTCTGATGATGGAGGACACACGTGAATGACACTTTGAATCAGGAGCAGACGAAACCACGAGGTTTGATGGAGATTATGTTGGTGACATGAGAAATACTGGTCACGAGTTCCCTGCTCCGACAGAGGAGGGGAAAAGAGGCGGGGTTGCTTTTTACTACAACAGTCCCGCCCACAACTCATAGGTGAATTTTAATGAACTTCTGCTGCTCTACAGAAACTATGTCCTTGAAAACAACACAGGTTTTTGGATTTAGTGTTGCGTGGTCAGCTACAGTGCTGATTGTGGTCGTCTGCAGACTATTTGGATGAACATTTCAAAGAGGATAATGATGTTTTGATGAATTTTTATTGGAAAATTATCAAACTTTTAAAAATCCCTTGATTTTAAAAAATACAATTCAACTTAAATACTTCACATTAATTGAGATTTTCTGCAGCAACCTAGAGAACGTTTTAAGCGACCAAACAGAAAGAGGCTAAAAAGACTAAAACACTCTACTGAGAAAAGAAGTAAGAAAAAGCTGAAACACTGAAGCACAGACTGGAAATAAAGTTAAATGAAACCTCTGTTCAAAATAAACAAGTACATTATAAAGTTAATGATGGAACAAGGTATACTATCATAAATAAAATACTAAAGGTGGATGTGAAAAAAAACCTGAGCAAAATACAATTACACAGGCCAAATCTAAGGCATGAAATATGTTTCCTTTGAACATTTTTCTAATAGTTTATTTTACTTTATTTACACATAGCTAAGACACATTTTAAGAGGAAAAATAAGGTTTATTCTATTTGTGACTGAAAGCATCAGCTTTTTATTGACCACAGAAAGATAATTTGAAAAATGTGTTTACCACACAAGGCGGAAGCCCAAACGAAACGCCATCAGCCGGCCTGCAGGCAGCAGTGATTTGTGACAGCTGTCCATTTCACACGGACTCCATCACCCCGTCTGTGATGTGAACGATGATGCGACCCTCCACCTCTGATGAAAAACCCCACAGTCCATCCGAGGAGCACCGGTTTATTTCATGGAGCGAATGTCCAACAAGGTCGGCGCATTGATATTAAACAATATCAAACCTGCAAAAAAAACAAAAAACTGGGTGGATTCTGAGAGTTTTAGGGCCACGGTGAGAAAAAAAAATTCTGGCCAACGTGACGAGTTTTTTCTCGTCATGACGAGATTAATGTCGCCATGACGAGAAAAAACTCGACACAAAGTTTCAAGAAAAAACTCGTGTCGAGATTGAAGTCGAAATAAAGTTTTGAGATTAAAGTCGCAATGTTGCCAGTCTTTCAGGAGTGTTCAGTGTTATGTTATCTCGTAAATTTAAGAGATTAAAACTCGTAAAACTCCGTCGTAGAGAGACTCTCAATGCTGTCAGGTCTATTTTTACCTTTTAAACTTGAATGTAGTCATGAAAAGTAAAAAATAAATGTTTTTTTCTGCAAAAGTATCCATTAAAAGTGTAATGCTTTGATAGATTGGGTTCTACAAAAAACTCTGTATAAAAAAAACAATGGATTAATAAATTGCAGACAATATTAACCTGCCTATACATTATTTTATTTATGATTTACATATTTCTTACTTTTTATTTCTTTTTCTGTTAATCCTGAACATTTGAAAAACATTGCTTTAAAATAATGTATTTTTGTGAATATTTTAAAGGTGTTTGTTCCCTGTTTTTTGTTTTTTATTGGATAAAATAAAATAAAAGACAGAAGAACAGGCCAGATAAATATAAACAATGCTCAGGCAGTTCCTAAATGTAGTTTTTTATCAAACCAATGAAGTTGTCCTGCAGTTTACTGACAGATGCATGCACTGAACATTGAATATGGTGAATCGTGGAGATGAAACCACAAATATGGTTTCTGGTTGTGGAAGCTGAGCACATCTGTGTGCTTTCAAACAGCATCAGTTTGTCGCTGCCCCCCGCTGGCGGTCAGCGCTCTGCTTTAAGGCAGCGAAGCTCTGATCCAACATGGCACCCTCCACAAAAAAAAAAAAAGTCTTTGGAAAGTGAGCCAAGCTACGAGTGAGGAAAGGGAAAGAACTGAGAACATCTGCCGTAGTTTGATGTGACGTTCACTGACTCAACCGTTGGAGCGGCAGCCAAAGCGGCCGATTGATACAATCCAGACGGTCCCATGATGGTTTTTAATGAAAAATACAGCACGTTCAGGATGGAAAAGTATGATAAATTTGAGTAAAAGACTGTTTACACAACAAAACCAAGTTTTGTTGACGACAACTGACTTTATGATCTAGAAACAAGAACAGGATTCCACATTTTGTAAAATCTTTTCTTCTGTATGCAAATTCCTTGTTTCTTGAGGCTGAATATTTTCTTTGATCACTTTTGGTTTGAAAGATGTTTTCATGAGTTTATTTCAAGCAATGTGCGACTAATTTCTGTCATTTTGATCAAAGTTGAATTATCTACTATAACCAGTCGAGTGACATTTTTATACAACTCAGATATCAAACAAAACTGTAATCTTTGCAGCACAATCCTGATCCTGACCCCAGATGCTGGAATTTAGCTTATGGACATGTATGTAAATGTTTTTATAAAAATACTTTCACACCAACCTTCTCGACTAGTGTTTAGGCGGCCACTTTCAAATGAAAAGTCTATATAAACGTGCGTTTCGAGCTTCCATGGTCAGAACGTCGCTACTTAATGGGCAAGAAGTTCAACCAGTTTAAGTTTTGGCTGCTAAATCGCAAAAACGCTGACCTTTATTCAATTAGGGACTGAATTGGCAGTGATGTGTGGGTAGCTTCTAATGATGGGATTCATGGCTCTTTTCAGGGAGCTGAATCTATTGCATCAGTTCAATTTAAAGAGCCGTTCAAACGACTCTTTTTATATGTATTCATTTTTAGGAAGCCAGCCTGGGGTTTGTTTGTTTAATCCTGGGAATAACCACAGTGAGGATTAATGCGAATAAATCTGGATCAGAATCATTCCAATTCAGATATTCCACCAATATTTGATTTCAAAATATTATATCGGGCAGTCTAGTGTGAACACTAAATGCTACAAGTGCAACACATAACAATGTAGCATTAAAGAAAGCGTAAGGGACACATTAAGGTTTATATATTTAATATTTTAATTTATTTATTTTTAGGAAAAGTATTTTTTGTCTCGGAAAAAAGGGCTGTCAGTTTTAAAAATGACTGGTGATCAAAAAATGGTTTCTTCTCTTTAATTTTGGCATTTCATGTCTGCGCAGTCATACCTAGACTTCCACGCTGTGTGGGCTCTGTGAACTGCCCAGTCTCATCTGTGCTGACAGAAGTGCAGCTTTCTGATGAGAATATTCAGAAGTGAAGCTGTTTTCTTAGCTTTGTTGTCTGTCTTCTCAGCTTTCAGGGCGTATTAACTCTGTTTTGAAACCATCCACTCCTTATTCTCTCCTCTGCTAATCCGTCTTTGGGTCACAGCTCTCATTCTCTCTCTCTTTGGTTTTCCTGCGTAGTATTCTGGTGGAGAAATCTGCTTTTGCTCAGTTGCAATGTGGTGAGGCATTCCCAGCTGTCTAATTTCCTGATGTGAATGCTAATGGCTCTTATGTGCAGCTCCTTTCTTCCATGCGGGAGAGAAGTAACCTTGATGCAGAGCACATTTGCAGAATTTCTCCTTCTATTGTTGTTTGGTGCTAAAATTAATAGCGGCCCAAGGAGGTAATGTGACTTTGCCGGGAACGCCGGATGAGGTCAGATTACCTCAGTTAAAAATACAGAGAGGACGGGTCACGGGATCATGTGACTCTATAAGGAGACTCTTCCGTCTCTGTGGTTGTCCTTGTAAAATTCCCTGAAACGCAGAATCTGTGAATGACAAGGAACAAGATGTGGGTCCCAAAATAATGAAATGAGGAAAGGGGAAGGTCAAGATCCGGGGTCAGCAACCGTTACCGCACAAAGAGCCGTTTGGATCAGTTCCCACAGAAATTAAAACATGGGATGCCTCAACACCTTTTGGAAAACCCGATGTTTCTAGTGAACGGCATCATTTCACTCGTTCGTAAGGTTCCTGAAGAGATGTTCTTTTTTTTCCGATGAAAGGTATTTCCAGAGAGGCCACAAAACTAGCAAATCTGTGGTCCTTAACTAGCAGTCAATCCACTTCTCCAAAAGATGTTTGTCAACAAACAACTTTGTTTTCTGATCTGGATCAGGATTTTTTGGGGCAATCGTAATCGTACGGGTAAAGTCGTTGAAAACGAACAAATCTGCCCAGGTGCCATCAGTCTTTCTCCGGTTAAGAACCATGGCCTCAGATTTAGCGGTGCTGACCCTCCCATCCGCAAACCGCCCCAATGCATGCTGGAGGTCCTGGACCAATGAAGCCAACAGGACAACATCATCTGCAAAGAGCAGAGAGGAAATCCTGTGGTCCTCAGTCTAGAACCCCTCTGGTCCCTGGCCGCGCCTAGAAATTCTGTCCATAAAGATTATGAACAGAACCGGTGATAAAGGGCAGCCCTGCACCTGCAACATGCACCGGCTACGCAAACCATGGTCTGTCTCGGGTCATACAGCACTCAGTAAGGCTCCCCAGACACCATGACATATTAAATTAACCCTTGTGCTATCTTAGATGACCCCACCCTTGCATTGACGTCTTCTCCCTACCATGACAAAGGTGGATAAAGGTGGAAATATTTCATGTAATCCATGGACACCAGTGAAGATCAGAAATCATTGAAGAAAAAAGGTTCAGAGCACTGTCTAGTGGGTCTAGATGACCCCACTCCCAATGTTAAAGTGCCTAGGATAGAACAAGGGTTACAGACTTTTGTAGAAACCAAGGAAGGCAGAGTCATCCCCCTAACCCTGCCGGTCATAGAAAACAGAACGCAGATGAGAGGAGAGCGTCTTCGTATGTGAAGGATGGAGCTGCAGAGGTATATGAGCAGATTTTAGAACCGAGAGGAGAACAAGCCGCTCTGTGTTGCCATTTCATCTCTCAGTGTTAAAGTAGCTCTCAGGAGGCATCTAGAAATTACAAGCATATGTCATTTTCCACAGTTTGTTGTTCAGAAAACTTCCATCCGGCACACTTCCCCTTAAAACGGGCCCAGACCGCAGAGAGGCCACCGCCTAACAAACAGGAAATGAAGAAACCATAAACCAGCAGCTCGGAGCGTGCAGCTTTCATGTCTCATTCGCCTCCCGGTGGCTCTGTGATGGACCGATCCGCAGTGATTTTCCTCCAGAACAGCAGCGGCTGAAAGATAAATAAAATAAAAGAGCCGTAACCCCCAAACACAATGTGATGGGGAGAGAAAATAGATGAAAGCAGCAGCCCCAAGGTCACTCTGCCGACATGCGTTTGGATGCAGACAAATCTTGACGTATTTGTATTAAAGTGTCAGACAGACAAAACATTCTGTTTAAAATGCATGCAGAGGTGAACCAGCAACCCTCTGTGAACACACGGCCATATCATTACCACACATTCAGACCTTTAAATTAGTGTTTATTCTTCCTGCCAGACGGAGAGAAGACAGCAGCAAACCGCAAATGAAGAGAACACAGAAAGATACAGAGGGAGGAAAAGAGAAGATCTGAAAGAAATCCTGTCATTGGAGGGTTTTAATTCTGATTTCAAGAAACGTTTTCATTTCCATTTAGGCTATATAACACAAACTAACATTTGAAAAACGTTTTCTTTGAATGCCAGCGATTCAGACTATTGAGCTGAAAGCGTGCTTTCCCAACCGTAAAGCTGCATCATTTTTCTAGAATTAATGTCCCTATATCATCAAAAGGTCATATACTGCATCTAGGTTGTTTTTTCCCCACCAATTTATTGTTGTTCTGACCCCAACTGTTGGGATTCTGCTGTTCAAATGCAAAAGCCTGTGGCATTTTCCATACGGGGGAAAAATCCATATGCAAATTTCCTGACCGATGTGCTGCTCCTGGTCCTCCACGGTTGATCAGCTTCGTTGGACTGAAAGTGTTTACAGCGTTTTCATTAACTTCCACTGTGGTCCGAGTGTTTGTGGACACGTGGGACTGCATCTGTGGTCAAAAAGCTGAAGACACCAGACAAAATTTTTACATTTTTTTCACTTTTTCACTTCAAAGTCAATAAAAGATCTAGGACAAAAACATTGAAGTTGTGCAAGGAGTGTGAAATGATCGATCAGTTTTCTTGTAATTTGTAGATCAATAAGAAGATAGCTTTAGTGATCTAAAGCTTTATTTTCTAATGCCTTTGAAGTGCATACATACATATAATTGTCTTATATTAACATATTCTTTAGCAGTCGCTTTACACCCGAAGGCTAGTAGGCTACATGCTAACTAGCCCATCATTTATCCTGTTATTCAGGTCATAGATTTACAGCAGATACCTTCACATTTCTGTCTGTGTGTGTCTCATCACATTGCATTGAAGACATAGAGGATGTTTAGAGATCAGATTTATTTATTTTAAAAAGCACAAAAGCATCGATCGGTAATCACGTTCATTCATTCATTGATCCTGGTACGCTCTCTGTTCATGTTGATGCAACTTGCCGCTACTGCCGTGTCTCTGTCAGCATTCAATAGGGGTAAAAACAAAAGTTAGAATGATCGATCGATCGATTATTGTCTCGATGAAAATCAGAAAAACACACAAGATTAGGCTGGCTGCTTCGCCTAGCGGACTTAGCTCCAAGCTCCTAGCATTACAAACATGGATGTGAGCAATATCCCATCATGCATCACGCTTACCCAAGATTTATATCGACCAGCCGATCTTTGGTCTTGTTGTTACACTTCAGTTACAGGGACACGGTGATTGGTTGAAATGCATCTTGGGTATGCGTGATGCATGACGGGATGTTGCTCACATGACCAAGGGTTCAAATCCCATTGAAAATTGTATTTTCTATTTAAAATGGTTGTGATCCAAATCTAACAAGGATTACTTTTTTTTATATTTTGTTGGAAGCTTGAACACATACATAGATGCATTTCTAGAGTCATCAGATCAGAAAGAATCAGAATCACCAGTTGGATGTAAATCCTACCATAAAAAGTGTCTGTGAGCCTTCGAGGGGGAGGAGCACATCCGTCTCTTCTGTGTTTGCGGCGCATAATTTGGTCAGATGAAACCAACATTAGTAAAAATCAGATGGACATGAGAACTACTGCAGTGAGGGGAAAATGGTGCAGATGTGGAGCTCTATGTGTGGAAAAAAGGCTTTTTTATGGTGATACATTTTTGTAACCACTCAATAAAAATGTATTCCAGCTTCAAGATGGTTGGTGGGAGAAAAGTATTTGTTTTCTCCCAACAGAGGAGTATTTCCGAAGAAACGGCAACAACAAAACCACCTTTGTGAAAGAGCAAAACTATATCAGGCAGAGCCGATGGATGGATGTTCTCAGGCATGTAGATAAAAGGCAATGCAATGAAATAGTTTACAGTCAAATATTTTTATTAACAAGTGATGTATATTTTAAAGGAACTACATTACATGGCGTGCGTTTTTTACATTTCTGATGTTGCTTTTGATGCCGTCGCTGCCATCAGTCGTTTCCGGCTCAGCCACACACAGTTTTACTTGAAACCGCTCCAAAGCAGCGTTTTGAAGCAGCGAAGCAGATACTGGCGCTCATCCAAGGGGCATCTATCAGCAGGCGGGGGTCCTCTTCGCTCACTTCAAACAGGAAACCAGCCTGTGTTGTAAAAGTGAGTGTGATGGATGTGGGGGGAGTATAAAAGTTTACTTGATAGCAGCTCAAATTTCTCCAGACTTCACCTTTGCTCACAAAGATGAGCTCTTAAAAGATTACATCACTGCGGTCACAGAATCCCTGGAGGATGAAGACGTACTTTTTGAAAAACCCACTGGAGTCCACAGATTAACACAAAGTCAGGTTGTAATTGGCTCCAGTGGCTAAAGTTCGGAGTTGACCATGCAGGACCACCAAGGACGACGCTGTTCACTTATTCGATGTTCTACTAAATCAACTTTCTACCAACAAGAGGAGAACAGCAATTTGTCAAATTTAACTTTGTAGGATCAGTGGTGTGTCACAGCAGAAGGCTGTCGCCGCGACAGACTGTGGGTTGAAGCTCCCACTAGACCTCAGTGGTGATCAGTCATTTGGATTGACTTTTTATTCGTTTCACTGAATCTGTGTTGGTGGGTGTTGCGTATCTTCATCGTCTTTCATCTGATGACTTCCACAGCGAATCTTTAGCCTCTAGCTTTCGCCTACTGTTAAGCTATATTCACACCAGCAACAGCAACGCAGGTTCAAACGCCCACTTTCAATGAAAAGTCTATAAAAATGCCGTAAGCCCGCCAATCGGGCTTCGGCGTTCAAAACCCTCAGGTTCGAGTTTTTAAGTTCGTTCTCGGGTTCTATGTCCAAACCGGGCATTCACTAAACGCAGGCTGAAAATTCCTCCAGCCGAACTTTCGACTCCTTAGACGTCAAACAGCCGAACCAATCAGGGACTCGGATCTGTGACGCGGGAGTGGGGGCCTTTTTCTCAACATGGAAGTGAAAACGGGGGAAATGTTATCCCAAGAGAGATCTTAATCATGTCTGCCCGGTCTGAGTTCTATGATATTAATATAAATTGGAATGAAGCTGTGAAAGAAAACGCCTGGAGCAAGATTTGCAAGATTTGCACTGCTTGGAGATTTCAGGCCAAGCCTCCAGCTGTAGGCGGCAGCGTTAGTAAACGGTGGAAAACAGAAGAAAAGGTAAAACGTTTTGATAAAAACAATGAATATGAACATTTAAACATTAGTAGTTGGAAATATTCAAATTATATCAAATTAGTGCAACATCATAAGACATAATAACAAAATACCTAAAAAATAAAAGGATTTAAAAGCTAAGTTAAACTATCTCTACTGTTTGCAGCCTCAAGCAAACATAAACAAGGACTTTCAGGCTGAAAGGTTTTGATTTTTACCTTCAGAATGATCATATGATGATGATGAAGAACAATGATTTATTTCTTTGGGTTTTTGTAGAACTGTTTTTAAAAAGGAGAACTCCCTCATAATTGTTGTTTTTACTTCTAAGAAGTCTATCTTGTGTCTAATTTATTCCACATCTTCACGTTGAGCTGGGCGCACCTGCCCCCCTCCCCGGTCCTTTTTTCCCCGCTCTCAAACTAATGGAGCACATAACAGGCTTTTCTAAAAATAGCAAGCAAGTCAGTTCATTTTTTTGTCTCTGTCTTGCTTTCCTTTCCTCCTTCTAATGTTCCTATTTTTTCCCCTCAGCTCGTCTCCCCCAGGAGGGAAAATGAGTTACGGCCAGAAGGCTTGTCACCTCATTTATCAGCCGGCTGCCCTCAATGCTATCAGGGCTGAGCGGCTGAGGCTCTGGGACCCTGGACCTCGGACCACGTCCCTGACTGCCGGGGCCAGCGTGGCCTTTGCAGGCCGGGGTAAGAAGGTATGAATTAAACATATGATGGTCTGCGGCCCGTGTGCATCACCTCCTGCCAGGCGTGTCCTGGTAAAGCTCTCTGTGGCGCACACGCATCACATGATGAGAACAAGTGTGATTTACGGCATGAAAAAGCCAGAGGCAGGTGCCTGAGTGAGGAAACATGAAGAGTGTCCTGCTCTCTGATAGAAAAGGGTAGCTGTAATTTATGACCATAATCTATTGTCCAGATTCAAGGGTGTTCCTTTACTAAAGGGGGTTAAAATGAGCAGGACAGAAAATATCTAAAGATCAGATTCAGTTAACATGGAAGCACGCACACACAGCATCTGTTCCTGCACAGAAAGAGGAAGGTTTGTCAAAGACGCACGTCAGACGTGACCCGTCATGTGTGAGGATCTTTTACCTTTTTAACATCTCCCGTTGTTTTGCTGAGAGAACCTGCGTTGCTTTTGGGTTTCAACATCAAAATCAAGGCAGGAAAAGGGCTCAAACCATTGACCGTATGTGAGGAAGGCACTGAGTGGCCTGGACTGAGAGGGGCGTGGCCTTCCAACAAGCTCACTCCTGAAGGAGTGGTTACCATAGAAATGGTGACTCAGATCGACTCGGACCAATCACTGCTTACTGAAGACGTCTGGGCTCCAACATGGTGGCGTCCATATCACGAAAAAATGGCGACTGATTGACTTTACTTGGTTGGAGCCATAAGTAGGCCATTTCCTATGGATGACATCACACTAACACAATAACTCAGTCCAGTTGTCACGTCACACTTTGTTACCGGGTTCACCACAGCCCTCCATGACACTCAGCTGTTAGACATGAGACCAGTGTGCTGAAATGTCCTTAAAATTATTATATATTTCTACATTTTCTATATGAAAATTGAAATCACAAAAAATCGGTTTTGATCTGATTTGATTTATTGATTTATTTCAAGCATTGTAGTCAAAGCAATACAGAATTTACACATATTTATCAAACTCATTTCAGAAATTCTGAAATGCATATATTAAAAAGTCACTTAAATCACATTTGCTTGATTAAACACAGTGATCATTAACTAAAGTCAAGTAGAGCTTGATTTATTGCTTGAAAAGGAGCGGGGAAAAGCGAATTTATATGACCCCACCCCCACTGAGTTAATTGGTTTTATAGTTTTACAGTTTTTGTAATCCGGTTCTGATCCGATAGATTCTTTTCAAGTAACAAAGGGCCAGTTATTCAAAGGTAAGCTGATCGGATTTTGGTGATCGGATAGGAACAAATCTTGAAAATGGGTTGTTCAAAAGGGAAAGAAGGAATCTGAAATCAGATTAGATCACAGAATCCAATCCTAGTTCTAATCTGGATCAAACCTTCAGTTTGTGTTGTTCAAAACTTGTCAGTAGGATTTGGATAATTTTGATCCAAAAAAACTGGATTATCCTGATCCCAACAGGGGGCAGGATTTAAAGGTGGATTCCAGGAGGGAAATGTAGAGAAACTTTAAAATTGGTCAAATAATACATTTGTTTTATTTAGTGTTTATACTTTTATTTATATTTTGCACTTGACTTGTGTAACCGTTCTAACAGTGAAGTAGATACAGTAGACATAGGCTACCAGTTAAGCTATTCAGTAAAGTAAAAACAACCAAAGCAGAACTGCAGATCCGCCTCCTAAAAGCAGAGCTTGGAAATGCTGGTCTCTCCTCCTCAGATTGAAAAACTCCCTGAACATTCTTTATTTTGTTATCTATTGGACATTTAGCCATTTTATTTAAGACGTTTTCAAAATATCCACAATGTATTTGTTAATGTATATTTGTTTTTTTATTTTTTGTGACTCAGATAAGGGTCATAAAAGAAATTATGAATGGAAGTGGATGTTTGTTATTTTTGTGTTTTGTCTCAGAATAACAGACTCTTACAGTGACCCCATGTTGGCTCTTCTACCTGTTCTTTACATAGCTGGTAGCCCGTGTTGTGATACGTTGTCCCATTTAGAGCACAGGTAATCTGGATTTGGTAATCTTGAAAACTGTGTATCTGGATCAGGGTGATCCAGTCCAAAGTTGCTTTGAAAAACCGGCATAAAAGTAAGACGGATTACCTGATCCTGCATGGGAGAAAATGTGATTTCCAAATCCGGATCATTTTGATCCAGATTAAACTTTTTGAACAACTGGCCCAAAATGATTGATTATCTTCAGGAAAACATTCAGTCATGATTTCAGTAAACAGTTACAGTAACCAATATGTAATAATCATTGATTATTATTAGAACACATGATCACCATAAACCAGTAATTATTGCTACATGTTGCAGATCAAGTAAAGAAAATCAATATTCATTGATTGGAATTAAAAGAGCTTTGTTTATTTCACCACACATTTTTGGAAATAATTTGAAATTATTCAAACACCTATTGATCCTTAACTCCTCTTATCTTCATATTGCGAAATCAGAGGTTTCAAAGGTTTAAAGGATTTGAAATTTTCCGGCAAACGTAGATTTTTCTGCTCTAGAATGGTCATTTTCGTCACGTTTCAACAACCCACACACGTTTGCTCATCCTGTTCGCCTATTTCTGGAAAGTTCAGGTTCTGGTGACACATCCAGCTCAGAATGACACCAACTGTGGCGCGGAAGCCTGCTTCCAATTTGTTCAAACCAACAGGAATCTTATGGCGGTGGGTCCATAATCCATGTAGTGCAGCTGCCATCAGTCTGTGCTCCGTGACGGGTCAGCTTTAGTCAGAGGAAAAAGGTCCTCAAGCGGGTCAGACTTTTGATTCCAGGAAAAATCTCCTGTTTTGGTGAATAATCACTTTGCTGAAGGAGCTCCATTGAAACGAGTGTATGCTATTCTAAACCGAATGTAAATGACCAACTTTGACGTTTTCTCATGCACAGGCACTAACGCAACCTGATCTGGTTCTGAACATTCAGATTAAACCTTATACTCCCTTTAGTGGGAGTATATAGAGTTCCATAAGCAGATCTAAATTTGAATTTTTACGATTTTTGGACAGATTTTCACCCTCAATATATTTTAGGAGCACAGACTCAGATGAGAAATGGAATTTAAACATTTTCTTTAAGGAATAGGATTAAGCACCAGTTCACAACAGCACCAAACAAAAGTCAGAATACCATCATGAATCCAACTGTTATTAATCTGTCATTGTTCAGATTAAATTTTATGAACCAAACGCTCTAAAAAATGGAAAACCGCCTCTTTTCAGGGGCACTTCC